>CM068374.1:335484620-336684620 GCA_034769895.1 Magicicada septendecula
CTTAACTGAAAGCCAATGCTCGAGATTCAATATCCGCTCTGCTCTCCGCTTTCAGCCCCGCTACCAGCGCTGTCTGTGGCTGTAGCCTTAGAGTTATGTTTCCCTAATTGTGATTTTCTCGCTGTCTGGGTTAACAAAAGCCAATCTGTTCCATCCACCGTTAACGTCTCTTGTATTCTAGGAAGAAGCAAAATGTTATTGTGCGTTAAGTAGAGTAACCGGTCTTGAAGTACGGTACACTAGCCTTCGTATAGTTTCTTAACAAATTTCAGTTTCCGCAACTGAGCCAAATTGATCTAAATCTACGACATCATGATGTACATTACATTGGCATAAAGATGTGTCCGTATTGATAGGGAAATGTCTACTCATTCAAAACTCAAGTTCTAGTCAGTTCCCTCTTTATTTCTTCTTGCTAATAGATTCATACGTCCTCAAGGTAAAGTTAAATTGAGAAGCTTTTTAATCGTATGGCGAGTAGTAAGGTTTTTGTCTCTGTTAGAAAGCTCGCAGTCAAATTTCACGGAAGTGCAAGATATTCTGATTAGGGTATATGGACACTTCAAGCTTACAGGGGTGGTGTAAGTCTAACACACCATTATGCAGTAACGGTATCAGTTCGCGGTGAAAATATATGTAACCTTGCCCGTGAGAAATATCTACACGGCCGAAAGCGACCCTCAAGCCGGACAGAGTAAATTAACCCACGTATTCATCTAGATAGGATCGACTCATCGTCTGAAGAACCTGAAGTCGATATTAAAGGGAACTGAACTTGTACTATTTATGTACAATAAAAAATATCTAAAAGAAAGACTATTACATCAGTAAAGACTTAATAGTTTAAATAAGACAAAAGAAGTTTTCAAAATGTTAATTTATTTCATTATTCAGAAAATAAATTTTAGTTTGCGTTACGGAGGTCACCAAAGAAAGATTAATTACTTTTTATAAACTGTATTAAAAGCACAGATTATTGTCAGAAAATAATAGCATCATTAATAAATCCACTTCATTCCAATAACATATATCTACGCGACTACTTATTCTACATGGCATTCAGTCGTATTAAAGTTTAAACTCACGTCTACCAGGATGAAGCACGTGTCAGAGTGTCAGTCGGTCATGGAATTTAGAGAACAGACATTTTGTGTAAGCCCTCAGTCACTTATAAGTGATTTATGTTCTGACAGCTCACTGAAACAAGTCGCTAACTTCTACTCGGTCAGGAAATTCGGCCCCAACGCTCAAACAAGTCGGGACGCACTTTTACATCAGTGTTTTGCAAATAAGCTGTTTCTATTTGTGATTTATGTTTACTTCGGGTGAAGGAAAATGCAAGGTAGAAACAAAAGAAACAGACTTGTCTCGCAGGGAGCCGTCCTTTACTAATTTGGTCCAGTTTCAAATTTCCTTGTATCGTTTCCGTTTAAAGTATCAAATGTTAAACGGGGGCGTTCTTCCCTAGCCCACGAAGGCTTCTTGTAATTGAGTAATTCACTTACAGTACGTATGAGAAGTTAGTATGATAACTACAAATCAAAGAGACAAGCAGCCAGAAGATGCACGGGCGTCTCTTGTCCTGGTTTGTTTGCGTTGTCCAGGCCGGAGCCCGATGGACGCCAGGTTCAAACAGTGCACCACGGTCGTTCGCTCGGCACAAGGTGTTAACGTGCGCTCCACGAGTACACGATGGGCGTGTATGACATGAGGCAGATGATCAAGGTATTGGTCCAGCCAGTCGCCAGGCCTGAGGCGTGCCTCCGTGGCCCCTATAAGACATTGCCCGCAGGAGCTTAGAGAAGCGCTGGTGTGGTCGATAATCTCGACTGCCCGGAGACGAGTTGTCCATAACGATGGATTCCCACTACAGAACGGATGGTTCCCGCAATTAGGCGTACAAATCAAGAAATTTATTATTCTTGAGTACTCTGAGTCGGTAGTATCTTGAGTCTAATATTAGGTTATGTAGGGTGAAAGGCAGTGTGAAATTTCACCATACTTAGGCAATTTTTATCGCTTGTTGTAGTCCACTTTTGGCGCTGGATAGGATATATAACCCAGCTTACACCATCTTCCCTAGTTTCAACGCATTAAAGGAGTGTGCTCAACGTGATTTTGCCGTAAAAGCGTTTTACAATTGTGGAGGCCGTACGTAGAGAATTCGTTGTACATTCGTAGTACATTCTATCGTTGGTACACGAGGGCACGGAACTTCTAGGAAACATGTTCGTCTCCTGAAACGAATGTGCTTGCAAAGATAAATGAGAACGATGAGTTAATGTTCTCGTCATGTCGGACGAAGCCCGCTTCCCCTTGAGTGGAAGACAGCGAACAAATTTTCGTCATTGGACCCACCAGAATCCTATTCAGTTACAGCAACGTCCATTACATAGCAAGAAGGTTGTCCCGTGGGATTCTGTTGTGTCAACAAGACGGATCAGTGTCACACACAGAGCGGATAATAATGGCAACTTTAGGCCAGTTGTTTTGAAGTCTCTTAGTTTCCAGAAACGAGAACGTTTCATGGCCTCCAAGATCCCCTGACTGTTGGCGTGCCGGCGTGCGATTTCTTCGTGTGGGGTTTCCTCAAAAGCAATGTGTAGGGCACCGCGATAGCAAGAAGATCCGAGAGAAAATTGTCAACATTCCTGTTAAACTGTTACGTTGAACTACACAGACTGCCACTCTCAAAGTGCAAGAATATCTGCACAGAGGTGGAACTCACTTAGTGGCGTATCTAGAATTTAGTCTTTGGCGGGGGGCCGCGGTTCGATCGAGTCGGATTCATACAAAAGAGAAAACAAATTAAGACTAATCAACAATCTGTAACGTACTTATTGCTTTGAATTTTTTTTTTTTTGATTTTTTTGGATATTCCGAGGGAGGTACGCCAGCAATTAGAGCCCGTCAAGAGTGACACAAGTTAGAATTGTTCGAGGGTGAGCGACGGAAGGAACAAACCTTTCCTTTCTACTTAAATGACATGAAAGCCGTGAAAATACAAAGCGTGCTGCAACACATGTTACGACAAAAAGGGTCATGCGTGGGAACACTTGACTTTACAAATATGACAAAGGAACATTACCCTTGCATCCGTTTCAGTAGCGAGAGAATAGATAGGCATCGCTAAGAGCATTGTTCCAAGCATATGTGAAACTTACAGAAAAACAATAGCTGGAGCACGGACAATGTAGCAGGAGACAAGGAGGCGTCTGCGACATACACAGATGTTTGCCACCCGTAAGTTCGCTAGAGGAAGTCGTCAGAGTCCGAACAATACTTTATTTCGACACGCTACACCAAAAGGGGCAGATGTGACTTCAGTAGCAAGGTCTTGATGCAGATTCCGAGAAAGTGGCAACGTCCTGATGACAGCAACTCGTCATGTCAACGTGGACTATGAGAAATTCAAGTAGAGAAGCCAACCAGCCAATTAGAAACGAGGATTCAGAAGGGAGTAACTGTAGGGGATGGTCTCGACGGGAACCGGCGACCAGAGAACAAATCCCGAAGAAGAACGTCCCTCTCCAAACGGCGCTGGGTGGAGAATTCACAAGAATCACAGACTAGAGGCATGAGTACCGAGGGAAATCCGAGCATTTGTCCTATCGGAACTATTTTGGTGGGAAAATGAAGCATTCGAAGGAATAGCGAGAGTGGGAAAGCGAAGGGCATAAAAACTATATGCAAGAGGAGACGCTCTCTCAGTATTACTCTAATTTTCTCTCAGTTTTCATAAAAATTTCGTTTTGAGATATTCAAAGTGGTGTTCGGTATTAGTGGAAGTTCGGGAGTAAGACTTGAAGCATTGAGCCGAAACAGTGGTATTCGCGACGATGCGCGACTAATGAACTTTGAAAAACTCCAAGTCTTACACTAATACAATTAGTGCCGTAAGACGTTGTATAATACAGTAGTAACATACTTGAACTCTTTATCAACGGAATGAATCGGTATACAACATAAGACTTAATTTGTGAGACAACATTATTTCGTAGAATAGAGACAAGTGCCGATGATGTTTTATATGCGTCTAATGAACTTGAAATCAATCTAGGCGTTACGGAAGAGCCGAACATGTATTTGAACAATACCCAAGTGCGTGGAAGTATCGAACTAAAATACGCATGAATAGATTGACGCGATACGAATAGTCAATATAATCCTTAGTGCAAGTATCGCGACTTATACTGTAATAACATTATAAAACTTATAACGGATGTCATGAAGTGCGAACTAGCGTTCCGAAACAATGTACTTATAACAATTGGAAGTGCGAGTTACGAGGGTTCCAGGACCAGTATCAATCGTCACCCAGCGGATCCAAGCGGACACATGCAACGGGAGCGAGACACTACGATGACTTGAGTAATGTACCAAAATAACCATTTATTATAATTCCTAGTTTATCGTAATACCACTGACCTGTCACTTAGAACTAACTGCCTGAGATATTTCAAAATAGAGTCATTATAAATACGAATCCATGGTTAAGAATAAATACTATTATAGAATATTACACATGTATTATCTTATTAGTGTAGGTATATGAGTATTTGAGATGTGTATGTGTTTAATATGTTTACTGCAGGTATATGAGTATTTCATGTGTATATGTGTTTAAATATGTTACGAAGTATATCACTTAGTGCAAATCTCAAGCACGCAACATTGATAGTTCTTAACGTCATCAACTATGTCTTATTTCATGATACAACAACTACACACGAGTATGTGTAAGCATTTGATTGTTTTTCTTTCAGATATTTTAGATATGTTATAGAGTTTAATTATCTCTTTGAAATAGTAGTATATACTCTTGTTACATAATTTCTTTTATGCAATGAATACGTGCAACATGCATTATTATAATAAATTTAATTTATAATGGATTCGATAGTGTTGAGTTAATTTATTTTAAGACCTGGCATACAAGACAATTCTTTCAAAGTAAAATCCACAATTAATGATTTAGACTCAATATAATTTAACAGATACCATATTCATAAATGTTTTAATTCTTGAAGTTTTATTTAGTAGTAGAAAACAAGATTAATCACTCCTTATCGATAATTAGAACGCTTGATTAATAGGAGCACCCCTATTAACGTTACATATGGCTGCCCAACGCGGGGCATGATAAGATTAATATTGCAGGAACTAGACAAAATAACCTGTAGGCCAATCAAATATTGATTAATTGAATTGAATATTAATTAATCAATAGGCATAATGTTGTACACGGCGCTCCAACTGCGGGGCTAAATAAAGCAGAGACATACGATAGAGTTCGTATATGCCTCACTTTGATAAACATAGATACAATTTATATAATTAACAATTAATTTAATTTATGCAATTAATAAAATTTGCATAAATATAACGTTGTAAATCCTATCTTTAAAATGCCTGAAAAACGTATTTTAACTTCCTAAAATCAATCCCATTAAAGTAAACAGTAATAATACACAAAATATGCGTGGAACATTGTTAAGGGAGAACTGACTGAATTGATTTTCCTATATTTCAAATTTCAAACTTATACGGAAATGCTGTGTAATAAACCTGTTTGAATATTTAAAAAATAATTACTAGCTAAAGTAGAGCTAAAAAAGTAATAATAATAAAGCCTAAAAATTAAGTGATTAACAAAATTCGTCAACTTTTCTCGATCCTCTTGGGGGGGGGGGATTTGTACCGACCCCCCCCCGTAAATACGCCGCTGAGCTCACTGCAAGATGTCAGATTCAAGAAATAAATTTGGGTTGTGTTCGTCGTAAATGACATGTTTTGTACTATTATTCCACAATAAATTTACTATCAAATATTAATTTTTTTTAAATATTTACATTACGAACTTCCTCGTTTCTGTGAGAAAGTTCGTATTATCTAAAATGTAGACATGTAACAAAGATAAGACGTCTTAGCCAATATTAGTCGGCAGCTATACCTGAAATACGTAAAATCATGTCGAGAACATTGCACGGTTCGGAATACTGATTTTTTGTTGTTCACTCTGAAAATGCAAGAATATCCGCCCAGAGGTTGAGGTCACTGCAAGATGTTATCTTCAAGAAATAAATTTGGGGTATGCTCGTCTTAAGTGAACACGAATAAATTTATTATCAAATACTATTTTTTTTTAAAATATTTACATTACGAATTTCCTCGTTTCTGTAAGATACCCTGTATTGCCTAAAATGTAATCATGTAAAGAAGATAAGACCTCTTAGCCAGTACTAGTCATCAGCTGTACTTTAAATATGTAAATATTATATCGACAACATTGTACTATACGGAATACCGTATTTTCTTCACTGCTGGGGAATGTTATGCAAAATACAGAATAAATATTTAATAAAGTCATTATGCACGGTATAAATGGAAACCTAGTACACTTCAGAAGTAGTAAAAAGTTGAGTAAAAAATAAGACGTAAAGTAAATAAACATATCAATGTATGCATGTATACTGTATATGTATATATTAGTTTACAAGAAAACTACTGGAAAAAAAAATATATTACTGTTTGTGAGACGGTGGAAGTTGTTGAACAGAAGCCGAAACGGGGGGGGGGGGGGGTCGTAACAGTTGTACTTACAATGCGCCGCTCGGTTGAACTGTTTTCGTAAAGTTTTTAAACACACACGGAGCGGAGGAAACGTACATTATAAATATTATCGCGTGTTCCGCTGTGTGGCAGGATGACTTGACGAGAAGAACTATTTTATTTTTTCTTTATTATTATTATTATCGTAATGCACATATATTTTAATTAGCATAATGCAAATAAATTTGTAAATTGCATTTGTTCGCAACCGTCCGAGAGATTTATTTTCGCATTAAATCGGTGCAGTTGACAGCCCGCTGCTCTCTCGGAACAACCGACCAGCGTCTTTCTGGCTCTCTCTCTCTCTCTCTCTCTCTCTCTCTCTCTCTCTCTCTCTCTCTCTCTCTCTCTCTCTCTCTCTCTCTCTCTCTCCGCGAACTTTGACATCGTTCTTCGTTCGTTTGTTAATCCAATATAACATTCCTTTAAGTAATCGTTTTCTTATTTTATTTGTTTTTGTTTTCGTTTCGTGTTGCGTTTGCCGGTACGCTTTTGTAACGTTTGAGTATTGTTGTTGGGGTGGGGAGTGGGGGTTAGACGACGCCTTTCATGTTTAACGGTGTCGTATTTACAGACGACATTTTCACCTTAAACTGCTCTGAAGACGACGTGCCATATTCAAGATTGTAGAAGCTAAGAGATCCCGTGTAGGGGTGAGTAAAGATTTCACCCCTGAAATTTCACATTTTAAACCGTTAATTATAGGCGTATAGGCGTAACGTCCTTTTGCACGATATCGATTGAAGATTGGTTGGGCTCTTGGTGAAACTTGTTACTACGAAGGTTTTTAAAAACACACAAACACTTGGTAAACTTCACAATTTAGTCTCAACCTTTGACAACACTATGCAACATGATTTTCTATGTTTCTGTAGCCTTAGGTGTTCCTAAAGCATTTTTTACACTGATTCCAGATCTGCAATCCGTTTCTTTCTATCACGTACAGTTTTTTTGCAAATCAAATGAACTCATCTTTTATTTACACGTAAGTTTCACAAGGGGAAATTTTATTGTGGGGGAGGGAAAGTTTATTTCGGTAAGAGGGATTAGTTGGCCACACTTGTTACACCCAGCTGGCTGTTAGGTGGGAAACAGTAGTTCATTGTTTACATGCTATAGTGCTGTGAGGTTATATTTGTGCTGTCATATATAGTTTGTGAACTTTCTGTAGAAATGAGTTCCCAGAAGTGTTTGAATAACCTAAACGTGTTCTGTTATATTTGTGGTAGCTACGTAATTGGTAAGCAAAGACAGGACATTAATAGTTTTGTGAGAAACATGTATTACGCGTACTTCGGCATAAGGCTTGGTGATGAAGACAAAAGCTGGGCACCACACAAGGTATGTCGTACATGTGTTGAGGGACTGAGACTGTGGAAAAATGGTGCAAAAAAACAATGCCTTTTGCAATCCCAATGGTTTGGAGGGAGCCACAAAATCATGTTAACGATTGCTATTTTTGTATGGTTAAAATTCAAGGTCATAACGCAAAAAGTAAGAAGGATATACAATATCCGAACATTCCTTCGGCCTTACGGCCAGTTACGCATTGTAATTCTCTCCCTATCCCAGTTCCACCTCCCGTTCTTGAAGATGTGCCACTGGCGAGCAGCTCAGAAAATGAAAGCGATAATGCTGATGATTACAACCCGGAAGAAGATTCTGCACCAAAATTATTCAGTCAAAATGAACTTAATGATATTACTCGTGACTTGAACCTGACAAAAGATGCCGCCCAATTGCTTGGGTCAAGATTGAATGCAAAAAATCTTCTACTACCCGGAGTTACGTTCTCTTGGTATAGGTCCAGAGAGAAGGAATTAATGAAATTCTTTTAAGAAGAAGACTCTCTGGTTTATTGTTGTGATATTGAGGGTTTATTGAATTTCTTTAACGTCACTTACAATCCAAGTGAGTGGAGGTTATTTATAGACTCGTCCAAAACTAGCCTAAAAAGTGTACTTTTACACAATGGAAATTTGTTTGGTTCAGTACCCATTGCACATTCAGTTCATCTCAAGGAGACGTATGTAAATCTCAAAGTTCTGCTAAAATACGTGAATTATGAAAAACATTCTTGGACAATTTGTGGGGATTTAAAAGTAGTAGGTATGTTACTTGGTCAACAATCCGGCTACACAAAAATGCCTTGTTTCATTTGTGAATGGGATAGTCGAGCCAGAGACAAACATTGGAAGAAGACAGACTGGCCCAAAAGAAAAACCCTCCAACCCGGTTCACAGAACATAATAAATGTACCACTTGTTCAACGAAGCAAGATACTATTACCTCCTCTGCACATCAAACTCGGATTAATGAAACAGTTCACTAAAGCTCTTCCAAAAGATGGTGACTGTTTCCAGTACTTGGTAACAAGATTTCCGAAAGTATCTTATGAGAAACTTAAAGAAGGGATCTTCGTGGGACCGCAGATAAGAGCCGCAAATTCAAACAGATTCAAATAATGTTTTGCATACAGCCCTGAATTGTAGAGGACTGAAGGTCTATTGATTTTGGTGAAGATCGGTTTAGAGAAAGGGGTAGTTTACCTGCAACTTTTTATGTTTTAACAAGGGTAATTTTTTCTATGACGAACGATAACTGCCGTAAATTCAAAGAAAATCAAATAATGTTTTGCATACGTTCCTAAATTGTAGAGAACTCAAGGCCTGTTGATTTTGGTGAAGATCGGTTTAGAGAAAGGGGTAGTTTACCTGCAACATTTTATGTTTTAACAAGAGTAAAGTACTTAATTTTGATAAATAAAGTATCTTGATAAGAAGCTCATAATAATCCACTGTAGAAACGTAGATGAAATATCTATAAATGAAGAGGTTAGGTGAACGGGGTGGGGGTAATTTTCTATAAATGAAAATTATAATTGAAGGGCGAGGGGAGAATTTTTTATGTGTACTACGTTATCGGCAACAAAGAAGTAGTTCTTTGTTAAAATTCCTCCCGGGATGTTTAGCCGTAGCCAATGTTTTCTGCAAAACCAGACTTTCCGGCAGTGCCATCGACTGCCATCATCAGTGAAAATCTAGTGTGATAACGTGAGGTGGAATACGTTAGTGACCACAGTACTGTAGTTAAGGCTGAAGCAATAAGTGGAAAGAAGTAGTTTCTATGGAAATATTTCATTTCGAATATGATTTTAAATATAAATCGTAGAACATGGAAGTCATGTATGGTTCTCCATACCGATATTTCATTTATTGTTATTACTGTCTGAAAATAGTGCATTGTTAGTTATCATCATCCAAAAAGTAGAGGATGAAAATGTTAAGTAGGCTTATAAGCATTGAGTAATAAAATAGCTAAAGTGAATATGTTAGATTCTGATTTAATTTCGTAGCATTACTAAAATCGTGAGTAATTTATAAATTAGCTAAACCGATATTATAGGTCTGTGCGCACCTACAGTAGTACTATACGTTTAAGTTGAAGAAATCAGTGAATTAGTATTAGGTCTAATGAATTAATTTTGTTTAAATTATTGAATTCGTATCATATGAATGAGTTAATTATTATATCTCTTAAATAATATAACAGTGTTTTACATAATAAATTTTTAATTTGCAAAAAATCAAAGAATTATAAAACTGCTGTTAACCGGCAGTTAAAAATGGTGCGATTTGATTATTGAAATACATAAATTAAGAGATCGTCTAGTCGGCCTCAACTATCAGCTGGTTCCAATGTTCCCACGTTTAATATTCCGGCCTTCTACTAGAGCCGGCCATGGTATAAGCGAGGAGGATACAAACCAGGCGAAGGACTGATGACTCAAGAAGACTACCAAACAGTGGAACTGCGAGAAGAAGACGCATTGTATACACAAAGTCTCGTGTGTACGGTTTTCGTGCTTCGTGGAATTAATGTATTTATTTGCTCAGACGTTCGGTTATGTATTCGCATGTAATTTTTTCTTTACACATAAGTTATTTATTCACGTGTGGCACGAAAACACACACACATCTAGGCGAACACGTTGGATTTATCAGAATAAATTTTATTTAAATTAGACCGTACACACACGAGTGTGACAGTTTATCACTACTAATGGGGATTTTGATTGGCTAATCTTTAATGCCGTGAGTCGCATTACGTTGTGCGAGCGTGGATTATAAATAGTTTTCGTGATGTTTTATCCGGGCGTATCCGTTTGAATAGTTTATGCACGCCTCCGTGTTCATGCACATTGTGTTCTGTTGTACTGGCTGACGTAGTATATCCAGATCGAGAGCGTAAACAGTGATATCACTACACACTAAAGGTAGACTTGTTCGGAATGGCTATATCGATGGTCCAAGGTGATTGCTAAGCTTCGGCGCGAGGTAATGCAACATTGAGAAGGATGTCATTTATAATATTATGATTTAGAACGTTTAGGCCTATAGAGAGTGTTCTCAAAAGATGGTGCCAACTTTGGGATATGATTGTGCTCATTAAACTGAAGGAAAACTGTCCTATAAACATACATATCGAATAATGCCTCGCTCTCCGTCTGTGTGTTTTTATTACAACAACAACAAAAATTACTGCTGAAGGGAATGAGACGTGGAGTTGAAATCTGATATACATAGTAAGTGTAGGCCTACTATTTCTCGTAAGTACTAAACAAACAAAGATGTTACCATACAAGTTTTCAAAATGAGCGTTGACTGAAAATTTAAATGGTAACTTATTCGAAAAAACCAGTAATTATAAGAAAACATGTCTCATTACATAAAAAATTACCCCCATTCGTAATCCAGTGGCACCTCGATTATGGAATTCGGATTAAAAATGTCGATATGGAGAACCATACATGACTTCTATGTTCTAAGATGTATATTTAAAATCATTTACTTGAATTCAGTTCGATAATTTCTATCAAGTTAGGTGTGTTCCTTGTAAATCGAGTTTTATGCTTGGCTTTAAATGAAATATTTGCATAGAAACTAGTTGTTTGTTGCCGATAACGTAATACACATATACAAAATTATCCCCTCTCCCTTCAGCTATCATTTTCATTTATAGAAAATTACCCCCGTTCCCCATCAACTACCCTCTTAATTTTTTAGACATTTCGTCTACTTTTTTACAGTGGATTATTACGACCTTCTTTTCATTAGGATACTTTATTTATCAAAATGAAGTACTTTACTCTAGTTAAAACTTAAAACGTTGCTGGTAAACTACCCCAGCTACCCCTTCCCCTTAACCGATCTTCACCAAAGTCAATAGGCCAAACTTCACCAAACTCTGGCACATATGCAAAAAAGTGTTTGATTCTGTTTGAATTTATGGCAGTTGCCGTTCGCCATAAAAAAATCCACACACACACACACACACACACACACACACACACACACACACACACACACACACACACACACACACACACACACACACACACACACACACACACACACACACACACACACACACACACACACACACACACACACACACACACACACACACACACACACACACACACACACACACACACACACACACACACACTTTTCTTCATGTTTTGAGAATAGTGCAATCAGAATCAGCCCTTATCTAGAACACGATTTTTTTTTCGCGATCACCATGCTTTCACTTCCTTACGGAATACGGAAGTAAAAACGGAGTTATTACATTTCTTTCGTAACAAAATATTTGATTAACTTAAGAATTTTTTTTTATTCTTCGTATTGTTTAAATTAGCAGCCATCCTTACTATTTCTTTTATGAATTTGCTAACTGCTATAATTTTTTTATTGTTCGACTAAGCTTTTCGTCATTACTGACATCTTCAGGTCTTAAACAACGTCTGTCAACTGTACGTTGTAGGCTTTTATACTTTAGGCCCCTCCCCTCATGTCATCGCCCCTCCTATTGGTTATAGCTGCTACCGCTCTTCACGGGAACTTTGTCTACCTTTTTCCGTTAGGCATTTTTCTAACGTCCGTCAAATTGTTTTAAGAATCTCCCGTTAATTTCTTCATTCTTGACTTATAATTTTTTGTAACCTTTTACATTTCGTCATTTTTTAGTGTGTTATTCTTATTATTTTAATTTATTTTTGTTTATTGTTTAATATATAATAAAATATTTCTTCATTTGTAAAATCCACTTTTATATTCATTAATTTATTTTTATCTTCTTTTTTAACTTTAAGTATTTCTAGTTCTTCTATTAATTTTCTTTTTTGCGGATTGTTTTCTATTTTGATTAGATTTTTGATTTCTGATTTTGATTTCTATTTTTCTATTGTTTCTAATTTCAACGAATCAGGCCATAAATTCATAAATCCCAATTTCAACGAATCAGGCCATAAATTCATAAATCCCAATGAAAATATGGAAATAATCAAAATAGAAAACAATCCGCAAAAAAGAAAATTAATAGAAGAACTAGAAATACTTAAAGTTAAAAAAGAAGATAAAAATAAATTAATGAATATAAAAGTGGATTTTACAAATGAAGAAATATTTTATTATATATTAAACAATAAACAAAAATAAATTAAAATAATAAGAATAACACACTAAAAAATGACGAAATGTAAAAGGTTACAAAAAATTATAAGTCAAGAATGAAGAAATTAACGGGAGATTCTTAAAACAATTTGACGGACGTTAGAAAAATGCCTAACGGAAAAAGGTAGACAAAGTTCCCGTGAAGAGCGGTAGCAGCTAGAACCAATCGGAGGGGCGATGACATGAGGGGAGGGGCCTAAAGTATAAAAGCCTACAACGTACAGTTGACAGACGTTGTTTAAGACCTGAAGATGTCAGTAATGACGAAAAGCTTAGTCGAACAATAAAAAAATTATAGCAGTTAGCAAATTCATAAAAGAAATAGTAAGAATTTTTTACCTTGTATAATCCACTATGCGATCTCAGTTTTTTACATACAACATGTTTCAGGGACTAAATCCCCATCTTCAGGTACAGTAAAAAATTTATTATTCCCCTAATACATAGGGGTCGTCGAAATGATTAAAATGTTTATACATAAAAACACACGCACAAAAATCACTGAATAAATTAACATATAACACAAACACATGAACACGTTAAAAGCGACTCAGTGCACCGGTCGACCTCCGATCGTCAACTAGCCCGTGTTCGTGCTTCATTGCTTATCATCAACGCGGTATCATATAATTTATTGGATTTAAATGATAGCTGATCGTTGAGTAACTGCTCTTTATTTACTTTGGATGCCTTGTATATTTCAAACTCTTCTAAAGCATTCAGGAAATGACCTTTATTACAAACATGTATCGGCTCCATGTTCTCTTTGAATCCGGTGTAATTATGGTTTTCGTTTATTAGGTGGAGTGCGTAATTTGATGAGGTGGTTTGGGGTTTCTTTTTTGGTAGGTGTTCTTTAAATCTCTCGATAAATTTCCTCCCCGTTTGTCCGATATAGAACTTATCGCACTCACTGCACTGGATTCTATATACTCCTGAACATTCCTCCAAAGTTATTGGTTTTCGTGGCTTAAGTATATTTTTTAGATTATTTATGGTCTTGAATGAAACATTTATATATAATTTTTTAAATTCATTTTTTATTATGTTGGGGAGTATGTTCGTATATAATGCTGAGACTATTGTGTTGTATTTTTAACTTTATTATTGTCACCATTTATTTTCCGTAATTGTTTATGTATCATTTTATCCACAATTTCTGTGTTATATCCATTTTTCAAGGCTATGTGTTTTATTATGTTATATTCTTCCTTATAATCCCCCGTATTCATTGGTACGCTTATTAGTCTATGTGCTAGTGCATTAAATGCCGCCATTTTTTGTGTGTATGGATGATTCGATTTAGCATTTATAACTATGTCTGTTGTGGTAGGTTTTCGGTATATTTTAAAACCGAAATGGTTGTTTCTTTTTAACACCAATACATCGAGGAAGTTCAAGTTTCCATTTCCATAGTAAATTTTATGTTGTGGTTAATTTCGTTAATAAATTTAAAAAACATATCCACCTGTCTATGAGTGCCATTAAATACTATGAAGGTGTCGTCTACATACCGTGTATAAGAAACAATTTTATCATAGAATCGGTTATAGTCAGACAATAAAAATTTATTCTAATAATAGTTCATATATATTTCGGCCAAAAGTCCACTTAGAGGTGAACCCAAGAGGAAGGTTTGGCTATGGGTTCACCTCTAAGTGGACTTTTGGCCGAAATATATATGAACTATTATTAGAATAAATTTTTATTGTCTGACTATAACCGATTCTATGATAAAATTGTTTCTTATACACGGTATGTAGACGACACCTTCATAGTATTTAATGGCACTCATAGACAGGTGGATATGTTTTTTAAATTTATTAACGAAATTAACCACAACATAAAATTTACTATGGAAATGGAAACCAATAATGGCTTGAACTTCCTCGATGTATTGGTGTTAAAGGTCATTTCCTGAATGCTTTAGAAGAGTTTGAAATATACAAGGCATCCAAAGTAAATAAAGAGCAGTTACTCAACGATCAGCTATCATTTAAATCCAATAAATTATATGATACCGCGTTGATGATAAGCAATGAAGCACGAACACGGGCTAGTTGACGATCGGAGGTCGACCGGTGCACTGAGTCGCTTTTAACGTGTTCATGTGTTTGTGTTATATGTTAATTTATTCAGTGATTTTTGTGCGTGTGTTTTTATGTATAAACATTTTAATCATTTCGACGACCCCTATGTATTAGGGGAATAATAAATTTTTTACTGTACCTGAAGATGGGGATTTAGTCCCTGAAACATGTTGTATGTAAAAAACTGAGATCGCATAGTGGATTATACAAGGTAAAAAATTCTTAAGTTAATCATAATAGCGATCTGGAGACTGGAAAAAAATGTAAAATATTTGATCTAATTTTCTCATAAGAACCGCGTATGTGCATTTAAATTATTGTACAATGATCAGTTACATGAATAGTCCTTGGAAGTTAATTTAGGTTGTTAATCATGAGTAAAAAAGTTTTAATTCTACTGACTAATACTGTATTTAGTCTACATGGCAACTCATGTCTCAGACGAATGCCCACTCATATTTAGTAGTAGAGTATAAATGTGTATAACATAATCAATATTTTAGAAAAGAGAAATAAAAAAATATTTAAATATTGTGCTACTACTTTCAAAATAACAACAATAATAAGCTCAATGGAATTAGGTTTTATTTTATTTACCTTTTTTTTACAGCATGAGCAAAATAGATTCTCAGTCTTAGGTCAAGCAGCACATAAAAACAAAATAAAAGAAAATTTAGGTAACAAAATATTGTAAACACTTCTTTTCTTGTGACTGAAATAAAATCTTTTAACAATTTTAAAATCGGAATAATTTAAACGAAGTATTTTAGTTCTTACTTGTATACTTGGTTATTCTTATTATAAACTTGCTTCACTTATTATATACAGGATACAAAAGACAAAGACACACTTTTAATGTACATGTTTCTGGAATACTCCGTTTTTATCGCTAAAGGAAATATGTTAAGTCGTATTGGGAAGTGTATTAAGAGTCATTCATTCGACAACATCAATATATTGATTCGACAACGTCTTCTGCATTTTCAATATTATACGTATTAGCATCTTGTTTTAAAATTTTTAGTATTATTCTTTCTTAGTGATGTTTTGTATTTCATGCCTTCAGGAAGGAATGAAATGATTTTTGAGTTCCTTACCAATTATTGCATTGTTGACACTAAGCTTTGTTCATCTTACTTGGCTTCGGCATACATTATAATATTTTATAATTTTTAATTTCTTACTTTATGCAGCTTTCTTTACATTTACAAATCAATTTAAATACATTTATTTCTCAGTGATTTAGATTAATTTGGTTGTTTTGCAATTATTTAGTGGGTTGTAAAATTTAATATAACACCTAATTTTACATAAAGACTGTGACAAAACGATTATTCTGTGTTAATTTACTTTTTTATTTCCGTAAAAGTATTTCAATATTTAATAAATTGTGATTAACCTGTTTTTGGAGAATTTACAATGTTACTGTGTTAAGTTAGTTTATTACAACTTCTTCACATATGCATTCTTATTATTGTTATTTTTAAAACATTTACAAGGACTATACCAATAGCTACTGTAAGTTTCCAGGCATTTAACAGATTCAAAATGGCCTAAAATCAACTTTCAACTATAAAATAATTTCTACAATATTTTTTAAATTACCTTGAAATAAATAGTTGTTATGTACTGTTGAAGTTACAGCAGTACAATATTTATTTAAATTTATTTCGTTTTGCATTTGGGAATCTCAAAACAAATATAATAATACATTTGCTGTAAATTTCTAACAACGCAGATAGAGTACGTGGTCTTTATAAGCGAAATATGCCAAGTGTTTTGTTACGAAAGAAATGTAATAACTTAGTTCCGTTGTTTGTTACCCGAATTTTGTAAACGAGGCATTGTTGGACTGAGAAAAGAAAGGGCTAATTGTGTATGTAAGAAAACATTTGTTGTTGTTGTAAGTATAAAAAGAAATGTTATGTTAGAATAAAAAGAAACGTTAAAAGGCGTCATTTTATAAGTTTTCAAAATAAAATTTACGTTTGTTTTGAACTTATAAAAAATGATACACCTACTACGTACACTAAATTTAATCGTCAAATCTCAGCAGTAATTAATTTTTAAAATATAAACACATTAGACATACCGTACAGCATTTTTTGACATACTGTTACGACGTACTGATCGTCGTATGGTACAGTGAAAAGCAAAATACAAGACAATAATGAAGTCACTAATAACCAGCTTTAATTATCACAAATAATCAACGTGTACAATTATCCAAGTAAAATTTTTCACACGGAATAATAATGTCAACTAATAGAGTCCCGGAGAATAATAACACTTCGCCACAATTCTTCGAATCTCACTTGAATAAATCGCCACACTGACTCTAAGCGTCGCTGAATGCTTATATTTATACCCCGCTGAGATTGCAGAATACGCGTCAACGCTACTAGAAAACACTAGAGCGTAATTGCTTGCCTCCTTGAACACAGTGCGCGCGGACCGGTGAAGTCTGGAACAGTCTCGTTGCGGACGCGTGACATGTGTCACATAATTGTCCTGCATCTCAGAGTACCAGCAATACGTACGCACACACACATTACAGCCGAGAAACACGTAGAATGTTGTGTAATGGGGTAACAGTATGTTTCGCTGAGTTTAACGAGTAGGGCCATTTCCCGAAGTTTGGCACCATCTTTTGGGGACACTCTGGGTAAAAGCCAGATTACTGTTACTGATGACAATGAGTAATATGAACCACTAGTATATTTGCTGAACACAAACAGTACAATAACAATAGTACGGGATATTAATCGTGTCATAGCAGTAGCCAAAGCACAGCTCGTGATCATTAATCAAAACGAAAGTTTCAACAAATCGTATATAATTCTGTACGAGCCGATTTTGTGTTCGATACAGCAATTAATTAACTTACACATATACACGTATATATTATAGTTGTAATTAATAACAAAATTAATATCTAACGCAAATTAATTCCGTACGGGTGTTACTGTACTTGTATTTCACCCATTGACATAATGATTTGCTGGGCTTTAGTTTTACTGCCAATAATCTTTCTTTTACTTCTTCTTCTTCTTCTTCTTCTACACTTTAAGGATTACGTTATATAAACCTGTTCCGGCGCCCATCTCATCCTCGGATGACCCACGCCTGTTCTACCAATGGCTTTATAGTTCAGTGCTGCTTTCTGTCATCCTTTGTAGATGATCCCACCATTGTCTTGTGTAAGCTGAAATAATTTCATTTATGTCCTCTACTTCGAGTTCTGCTCTGATATCCTCATTCCGTATTCTATCTTGCAATGTACAATTTAAAGTGTTCCGAAGAAACTGTATTTAAGCACTCTGAATTTTGCCGCATTCTTTTTTTGTCATGACCCGCCCTTCACTCGCATATGTCAATGTGGGTATTGCAGTTGTCTTGGGTACTGTAAGTATTATAGAATCATTTTACATGAACAGGTTACTGGCCTGTTGCTCAGCCCCATACCAGGAGGACCAGAGACTCTTCTGTCCGGGTTACCATACCTTATACGGAAGGCCCCTTTTTTGGGCGCAGGAGATTCGCCTTCAACAGTCTCTTTCTGAGATAGGATTTGGTGGCTTTGTATCAGGTATTCTGATACTGAACATTTCCTAGTATTTTCAGTGCTCACCTATCGGCATCAGTGAACACTCTCAGACCCGAAGCCAATAGAATACTCTAATAGCGTCGAGGTAAGAAAAGAACAAGAGTCAGTTACGAGAGGCAGCAGGAAAGATTAAAGGAAGGGATCTCAACCGAGACAAGTTGAAGCAAAGTGAGAATCCAGCTGGGGCATATCGGGATTACCAAATCCGGATCCACAAGATGTGGACCCCTGATGTGATGTTTCTTATACGAATAAATTAAATCCTGCCTACAATCTCTGACCGCTTCGTAACTGCTAACACGTCCCTCGTGAATATCTGATACCTCTAACCAGTCACCCGGAGGCCACTGAATACCATGCCAGCTAGGCCCGAAAGAGGACTGAAAACTCCACACAGCCGTCGTCCAATCTCTCCTTTAAGTAGTGAGGGGCATCATGTGGATTGGAGATAATACAATAATACGTATATCGGGCTAAGGTGGGACCTTGTGTTCGTAGGGTACAAGGGTAACTCTTGCCCCTGGTCAACAACCACCAGAAGGGCGCCCATATAGAATATCAGTAGGATGGCGCTTAGTAATCTCACAGTGAAACTTTACAGGTCTATATCAAACATTTTTCACAAATATATATAAATGATAACATTGAATAAAATTGTTTGTAAACCTAGGTTACAAACTTTTTGAAAGCGATCCAAAATTTTCAAGGAGTGTTGAGAGATATTCATTCTCTCAGATACCGAGTTTTGTTTTGAATAAAATTCCTCATAACGCGAATCATCCCCATTGACCTTTACTATTTTCTTAAAATTTCGATTTCAACTTTTGGCCGTTGGGACCCGCAATATTTTTACAGTAAATGCTACATTTGAAGTTGGCTTAAAATTCCTTTTAGTCTAACATCGGGCTGTATGATTTTACAATCTTTTTCAAATTCTTTATCCGTTTTTAAGGTCCTGGTGTCCTAAACTTTTGAAAATTCCAAAAGTGTACACTATATTCATATTTTGGTAAACAATTTCTTTAATTTGATACCCACGCATGGATTTTTGCGATTTTATTCAAATTTAACCCAATTTTGGGCCCTGGCGTATTCAAATTTTTAAATTTTCAAAAATGGAAACTGCATACATATTGTGATTAAAGTACCCTTCCTGGATTTTTGCTACTTTTTCACAATTTTGACTCCGTCACATTTGTTATGCCTTCGTCCTCCTATTTATTGGGAGGGGGGTGAAAATCAATCTAAAAAACAATAGGACTCTGTACGGTAAAAGTATGAACACGCGTACCAAGTTTTACGAAATCGGTTGATGAATTCAAAAGTTATCATGATGCGTCCCCGAAGCAGATAGACATACATACAGGTCGAGTTAAAACAGAGAACTCGGTTCGCTCGTTCACACATTAACGAATACCGAAAGGGTGAAAGAGGCAGGCACATATAGTATAATTATAATTAATCACTAGTAGCTACTGATTCGTGTTATCGGGATATTTATTTTTACCGTACATAAAATTTTCATCTTACCAATAACAGACGGTGTAATAATGGTGGGTGTCATCTGTGTTCCTTGGTGTCAAATATTATCATCAATTATGATTCGTAAGTTGTACATTGTTGACTATTACTATACGTACATTTATTATTTATAGCAAATGTTTATCGCAGTGTGGCGTTCGTATTGTTTCTTTTTATCGGAAATCTAAATAGATTAATTCATAGCAACTGTGGAAAGAAATCATTATTATAAAGAAAATACAAGTTCAAATAAAAGGAGTTACTAGCGATGAGTCATCCAAAACCAGTCTCATAACCAAAGGTTTTCAAGGTATAACCCAGGAAGGTAAAAAAGTAAATAACAAAGCAGTACTGAATATGACCAAACCCACAACGAGGAAGAATAAATAGAAGAGAAACCCTAAAATAAGCCAAGATCAAACAATACAGGTGGTGTATTTCTAAAAAATAAAGAAGAAGATGGAGAAAATCCCAAGAAACCTGATGGCATCAAGAAGAAGATGGAGAAGATACCAATCCCAGAAGGCAGGAGAAAAGAAGACTGATGAAAGAAGAAGAAGGCAGCATCCTGAAGAAGATGTCATGCTCTTATAAAAGACACCCAAATCCCTATATCCCCAAAATAAATATTTAAAAATAAAAGTATAACGAAATGAAAACCACATGTATATAAATTTAAGAGAGAGAAGTGTATAAAGTAAAAGTTGCCTGTGGACTAAGATGAAACAATAATATAGTACCCATGGAACAAATCTCCATTGTTAAAACACTAACCAATTTATTATGTTAATAAGACTATACGACCATTTAGCAATAACATAATATAAAAGTGCAAAGTGAACCAGTGATAGTATTGGGTATTATAAAAAATGAACCTTGTGTTTCATTCTTGGCAATCACAAACATTGTATGCAATGAAATATACAATTCCCAATGACTTGAAATGTGTACTATGACAATATGTCATTAATAAGACATAAATCTGTTTAAAATAACATTTTTTGTTTTATATGCAAAAAGAAAAACAGATTTCATGATACTTTTGAACAATTTATACTATTTATTTGCTAATGACAGGGTACCATTCCCCAAAGACAATGTGTAAAAGACGGTATAAAAACTGTAGAATCCTACTTATAATAATAGTTAGAAATAAGAATATAAATATAAGGTTTTTATGTATATAGTATAAGAATGTTTAAAAATGTTTTAGATATAAGGCCATTTGTTTGGGTCTGATACAACTAACATCAGAACTATAAAAATAGTTACTACTTGTAAATAGTAGAGAGTAATTAAGATGTTAGTTAGTAAAAAACCTTTTTTGTAAACCACATTTCCATGTTAGAAATAAGGATTTTGTTGTAAAATGTCTGACTTGAAGACAACCATTTATTTAAAAAAAAAAAATTCTTTATTTGTTTAACTGTTATCTGTATTGTAACCAATACTAATTGTTATTGTGTAATTTGAAAACATGTTTAATTTATAATACTATATGTAAAAGTCAGAGAGGGTATCACACATCATATATTGTTTGTAAAGTTTTTGTAAAGAAAAATTGTTAAAAAAAAACCTAGGCCAAAAGAATGGAAACCAAACTTCATCAAAACAGAGAAATTAATCATTTAAAAGCAAATAAACAAAAGGGGTTTAGACAAAATAAACTTGAGATCATGCCATATTATTGCACATACCATTTAGAGAGATTTTAATAAATTATATTCAGAATTATAAATAAAAATGAAAATGACTAACTCAGAAATTTGGACATGGGAGTCATATATTCCAGAATAATGTTTCAGAATACAACTAATTCAATTAATTACAAGAAAATAAGGGAATATAAACCTTTTAATACAATATAGGATTATTAATATTAAATATAACTGATAAAATGGCTGAATTTACATAATGACAGGAAGTATGTTTTGACTTTTCAGAGTATACCAAACTGAAAGTAAAATTACTATTTTTGGACAGAAAACACTATAAAACGGCATTATTTAATTTGAAAATAAGCCGAATGAACTGAAAGATTAATTTAAATAACATCTAGTGAATAAAATTGATAAATAACCCAAGTTTAGGCATTTATATAGTGAAATATTAAAGTGTGCACAGGATGTGAAAATATATTTGAACAATGTTAAGGATAATATTATATGGGCTAAGAGTTTAATTGAAACTGAAGGAAACAGTTAGTTGATTATTGGTATTCGAACGGCTAATATGACAAGCGTTTCGTATCGAATCTAACCTAACTTACAACGGTGAAGTTGAGCGGTGAAGAGTACGTTATTGTGAAATCGCGATGACTTCTAAAATACATCTAGAACTCTCACATTATAACAGAAACAGTCAAGAAACAATACATAACACTGAACAATACATTTCTACTCCGAAAAAACACCACAAAACACCAGAAAACTGTATAACACATTAACCAAGTATTAGTGTCGGTATCGGGAAAAGTGTTTGAACTTATAATTACACGGATATACTAAATACAACCCAGAAACATTACACCAGTCACTACACAACATTTAACAAGAGATTTGCAGACACCAGAACAGGAATACTGCCAGAAAATACATTATTTGGAACGCAGCAGGAACGAGCGACATTTTGATCAACTTGACGGCAGCCATCTTTCTTTGACAATTCCAATGCCTCTACGTGTCCATATCAGCTGTTGGTGAAAACAATTATATTATTTTCAAATTATTATTCAATGTCTGTATTTAGTAATAATTATTAATTTGTTGTAACGTTATACTTTTTAAATATTGGCCCGATTTCTCTGACTTTGATAATAATTGGCTGTTTAAAGAACCCCGTATGAATTTTATATAATATACTTTGTAACTTTTTCGATATCCTGAGAGTCGATATTAATCGATAAGAGTCAATATTGCTAGTAATTAATAAAACATTAGTATTCTTCAACACTAAATAGTTCTTTATTTCGTAAATATTACTAGTTATCACTAATATAATTCTAATTAATAATCTACCAGGACTTTACCACCTATAAGTGAAGATAACCTAAAAAAAAAAATAAAAAGGTAAACAAGTATCGATTGGTTTGAAGACAATCTTATGAGTGGTGATAGTTTATTTAAAATATACCAAAACTTTAATAAAATTTTTCAGAAGAGCATTACACTTTTTAAAACTTCACAGCCCTATATTAATTAATTGATTATAATTAATTAATTAATAAAAAGGAAAATTTTTTTTAATTATTTTTTTTAATAAACAATTTTTTTTTTAAATTTTCTTCAAAACAACAATTTTTGTTTTGAAACTTTCGGTGAAGCTGAACATATATTTCTTCATCAACATTACGCTACTCGACCGGTCTTGCTACCATTGAGACTCGACCAGCTGGGAAACTTAAGGAAGTGTTTCAGGCCAGTAAGACGTCGAGAGCCACACCAATATAAACACACCAATTAAACATACATAATAACAATTTTTTTTATTTTATTACAAATTGGCGCACAACTTTAGGGGCTTTAATTAGCGATTGGAAGGCCAATACATTCTGCCCAATCACTAGTTGGAGCTAGGCAACAGCTACAAAGTCAGAGAATTTCAAGGGAAAATGCAACGACGTGCAACATCTAAGAAACGGGCGGCGGAGGCCGAAAAAGAAATAGAAGTCGATATGGACAACAAAGAGGCAACGCCAGTAGAGGTGGAAGAGTTTTTACCGCCGGTGTTGTCCAAACAAACTGAACAACCGGAGATACCCACACAGACAGGGGAAGTCAATGTCCGGAAGGAACAATTAGAAAAACCCACACAATTAGAGAATGTGGCAATACAAGAGATGCTCAGAATGGTGATGGAAGAAATCAAATCCAGTAAGAAGCAAATGGAAGAAAATAGTAAGAAATTGAATTAGGAATTGAAGGAAGACTTGAGTAAGGAAAGGAAAGAAGATAACCAGTCTTTAAAGGAAGATTTGGGAAATAAAATCGAAACAACAAATAAGAAGATGATTGAGATAATGGAGAAAATGATGAAGAAAATGGATGAGAACCACGAATCAAGGATGAAGAAAATGGACGGAAATAGGAGGGAATTGAAGGAGGATTTGAGTAAAAGTATAAGAGAGAGCAACCAATCCTTGAAGGAAGAATTAGGTGAGAAACTGGATGATTGGGTTATCGATATAAAAAATGATAGCAAACCAGAACCAGAAGAAGTACCAAATGATAAGACGCAGGAACTAGTAATGATAGTACCTGAAATTGAAACTAACCAAAACCAGGAAGATATTAAACCAAGGAAAAGGAGAATGTATCCAAGAAACTTGATAAAAACGAAGGAAGAGTTGGAGATGATGAAACATGGATTAATTGAGGGCAATAATATCCCAAGTATCTATGACAAAAACATCATGAATTCTAGGAATTATAGGAGGAGAATCGAAGTAATTTCAGAAATAATTTACCACAAGACAGTAGTCTACCAATGGGAAAAGACCAGAGGTAAACAGAATACAACGTGTGGACCAGATCAATTTCAGCGCAAGACTGGACAGTGGATTTCAGAAAGATGGAAATGTGATATCGTACCAGACTGTAATGACGGCACAGATGAATCACCAGAATGTATTCCATTAACGTGCCATCTAGGACAGTTCCAGGGTACGGTTAGACTAAAATATATTCCTTCAGAGTGGATATGTGATGGTGAGCCAGTTTATGGGGTTTCAGATCAACAAATAATAAGTGATAACCCAGATGAAGATCCTCACATATATTTGTCAAGTAATACAAAACATGGACCAGAAAAGTATTGGGGTATACAGTACGATGATAGAGGGAACCAGCCCAGTAATTACGACGGCCCTAACAACCCGCCGCGTAATAACCAGTTTAACGGTAATTTTAACGGCGTTAGGAATAACAATCCCTATCCAAACAATAGAAACAATTTTTATCAACATAATAATAATATTCCATACAGTCAGAGAAATCCATATCCCAACAATAACGATGACAGCCCTTACCCACCTAACCGAAATTACTATAATAATAATTTTAGTAATAACAATAATAGCAATAGTAATAACCGAGTGTCGCGCCCTAGGGTAAATTTTATAAGAGCAACCGAGATGATGGACCCTGGTTGACACAGATACCACACACCATCAAGAAAAGGGACAGAGATCATGATAACCGACTACGGCGAAAAACAATGGTGAAGGAGACGGAATAAATATCATTGAAAGGAAATGATATGAAGAATAAACATAGAAACAAAACTGGGTTTTATGAATGAAGACTATTTAAGAAAATGAACATGACAAATAAGAATATGAGCAATGGAACGACATAAAGAAAATCGTCCATCTTCCTGGGTATATAAAAGAAAAGAAAAAGTGAAGATCAACTTATTAAAGTATAAATAATATGGTCCAGTGTAGAGTACAATATAACCCCATATGTTGTGGTAAATGATAAGCATAACAATACATATGAGTTGAGGGAAATCGTTTCAGGAAAAATCAAAGGAGTGTACAATCAAGCTTCTATGAAGAAATATTATGAAGAATGAGTTGTGAGTTTTAGAATTTTGAATTTATTTTTAAAATTCTAAAATAATGTAAGTACATCTTACAACCTAATATTCTGAGAAGAACATTCTGGAGAATTAAAAGAAAAAGAATTTTTAATAATTTTAAAATTCTAAAATAATGTAAGTACATCTTACAACCTAATATTTTGAGAAGAACATTCTGGAGAATTAAAAGAAGAAGAATTTTTTAATTTAATAAAAAAAAAATTCTAAAATATGTAAGAACAACTTACAACCTAATAATTTTGGAGAAAAACTTTATGGAAGAAAGAAAAAGAAAGAGAGAGAATTTTTTATATATTTTAAAAAATTCTAAAAATATGTAAGAACAACTTACAACCTAATAATTTGAAGAAAAAACTTTATGGAAGAAAGAGAAAGAAAAGGAATTTTGAATTTATTATAAAAATTTAAAATTGAGTAAGTACTTCTTACTACAACCTGATAATTTAGAACAAAACTTTATGGAAGAAAGAGAAAGAGAGAGAATTTTGAACTTAATTTTAAAAAATTTAAAATTAAGCAAGCACAGCTTACTACCACTGAATTATGAGAAAAACATTTTGGAAGAATTAAGAAGAAAGGAATTTTGAAGTTAATATACAAAAAATTTAAAAATAAAGTAAGACCAACTTACTATAACTAAGTTTGTGAGAAAACTTTATGGTAAATAATTAAGAAGAATTTGAATTTGGAGAAATACCAAAACATTCAGAAATAATAGTAAGATCACAGTACTATAAACAATTCTGAATGAAACAATTCTGGGAATAAATGAATTAAACAGAATTTGAATGTTGATAGAACGTCAGAACTTTGAAACAAGATAAGATCAACATATTACAAGGATTTATGAGAAATATTTTTCAATTAAATAAAAAGAATAGTTTGAATTTTACATTAAAACTAACCAAGTTCCAAAAAATAATTATGTGTCAATTATAATTGAATTGAGAAGAAAATAAAGTGATTAATTCAGAAAAGAGAATTAACGTTAATCCAGAATAAATGCTAGACATTCACAATAGCATTTGAAGGAGTAGAGAAGAATAACAAAAAAGAGTGTAATAAGCCAGAGAAGGAAAAAATTTGGAAGCAAAGAGACTAATTAATTATGAAACGATAATGAAAACAGTTAATTAAGGGCAAAGAAGTACAACTCATACCAAACATATGGAGAAGATGATTTCGAACAAATGATAATAATAAGACCTATATGAAATGCAAAGAGAAGAAATACCACATGAAATATAATATAAATGAATTAATGTTAATGAATGCGAAGGCGGATTAATAACTTTCTAAGAGAAAGGAAACAAACAAAATGTTTAAAGAAAATGATCAATATAACAACCTGTATATCTAATGTAAAGATACAAAGTTAAAAAATTAAATATAATATATTAAGACCATTCAAATAATGAATAAGAAAGACTATATATAAAGACCATGCTAATACTATGAGTAACCAGAAGAAAGTATAAAGAGAATTCAGATGGAGAAGAAAGAGAGTTACACTGTAAACAGTAACCAGAATTATTAAAAGAAAGGTTTTCAACCATAATTAAAATAAATATATCAGACAAGTTAAGAGTTTTGAAAAAATATATATATAATGAGTATAATAATAATTATGAAGATTTATTAAGATAGAAAATGTGAGATAATCTGAGAGACTACGAAGTGAAGAATCCAAAGATATTTTTATTAGTCGAAAATGAGACTACTTTTTATTTATTTATTCGATGACTGACTGAAGATAATTCCAGCAGCATTATGTTTTTGAGCAGGGATGGATATGCCTCTGTACTCAATTTATAGAAGTGGTGTATGGCCAGCAGAGAAGTAGCGTACAGTGCCCCTCTGATCTGCCCCAGCCCACGTGATAGGGAATGTTAGGGAATTAATATCCCAAGGATGCAACACGAAGTTGATAAAGAAAGAAAATGTATTACAATAATAATATATCTCAGAAGACACTAACTATCCGAAAAGGATCAGTAGTAAAACAAGTAACTATATATATAAAATTAATTAAACTCTAATATAAAAAAGTCGATATAAAAATTGAGAAGAAAATGAATTATAAGAAATGATGAAATTATCATAAGAAATTATTACATCCATAAACATGTCTGAAATAATTACTTCTGGAGGAGAGCAATCTGTAGCGTGACAGATGTATGCATAATATTGAATGGCATTTGATCATTAGAATAATGAAGTTATAATATTTAAATTTGGAAGAAAGCATTAAGTTTAATATAAAGAGATTAATTCATAGCAACTGTGGAAAGAAATCATTATTATAAAGAAAATACAAGTTCAAATAAAAGGAGTTACTAGCGATGAGTCATCCAAAACCAGTCTCATAACCAAAGGTTTTCAAGGTATAACCCAGGAAGGTAAAAAAGTAAATAACAAAGCAGTACTGAATATGACCAAACCCACAACGAGGAAGAATAAATAGAAGAGAAACCCTAAAATAAGCCAAGATCAAACAATACAGGTGGTGTATTTCTAAAAAATAAAGAAGAAGATGGAGAAAATCCCAAGAAACCTGATGGCATCAAGAAGAAGATGGAGAAGATACCAATCCCAGAAGGCAGGAGAAAAGAAGACTGATGAAAGAAGAAGAAGGCAGCATCCTGAAGAAGATGTCATGCTCTTATAAAAGACACCCAAATCCCTATATCCCCAAAATAAATATTTAAAAATAAAAGTATAACGAAATGAAAACCACATGTATATAAATTTAAGAGAGAGAAGTGTATAAAGTAAAAGTTGCCTGTGGACTAAGATGAAACAATAATATAGTACCCATGGAACAAATCTCCATTGTTAAAACACTAACCAATTTATTATGTTAATAAGACTATACGACCATTTAGCAATAACATAATATAAAAGTGCAAAGTGAACCAGTGATAGTATTGGGTATTATAAAAAATGAACCTTGTGTTTCATTCTTGGCAATCACAAACATTGTATGCAATGAAATATACAATTCCCAATGACTTGAAATGTGTACTATGACAATATGTCATTAATAAGACATAAATCTGTTTAAAATAACATTTTTTGTTTTATATGCAAAAAGAAAAACAGATTTCATGATACTTTTGAACAATTTATACTATTTATTTGCTAATGACAGGGTACCATTCCCCAAAGACAATGTGTAAAAGACGGTATAAAAACTGTAGAATCCTACTTATAATAATAGTTAGAAATAAGAATATAAATATAAGGTTTTTATGTATATAGTATAAGAATGTTTAAAAATGTTTTAGATATAAGGCCATTTGTTTGGGTCTGATACAACTAACATCAGAACTATAAAAATAGTTACTACTTGTAAATAGTAGAGAGTAATTAAGATGTTAGTTAGTAAAAAACCTTTTTTGTAAACCACATTTCCATGTTAGAAATAAGGATTTTGTTGTAAAATGTCTGACTTGAAGACAACCATTTATTTAAAAAAAAAAAATTCTTTATTTGTTTAACTGTTATCTGTATTGTAACCAATACTAATTGTTATTGTGTAATTTGAAAACATGTTTAATTTATAATACTATATGTAAAAGTCAGAGAGGGTATCACACATCATATATTGTTTGTAAAGTTTTTGTAAAGAAAAATTGTTAAAAAAAAACCTAGGCCAAAAGAATGGAAACCAAACTTCATCAAAACAGAGAAATTAATCATTTAAAAGCAAATAAACAAAAGGGGTTTAGACAAAATAAACTTGAGATCATGCCATATTATTGCACATACCATTTAGAGAGATTTTAATAAATTATATTCAGAATTATAAATAAAAATGAAAATGACTAACTCAGAAATTTGGACATGGGAGTCATATATTCCAGAATAATGTTTCAGAATACAACTAATTCAATTAATTACAAGAAAATAAGGGAATATAAACCTTTTAATACAATATAGGATTATTAATATTAAATATAACTGATAAAATGGCTGAATTTACATAATGACAGGAAGTATGTTTTGACTTTTCAGAGTATACCAAACTGAAAGTAAAATTACTATTTTTGGACAGAAAACACTATAAAACGGCATTATTTAATTTGAAAATAAGCCGAATGAACTGAAAGATTAATTTAAATAACATCTAGTGAATAAAATTGATAAATAACCCAAGTTTAGGCATTTATATAGTGAAATATTAAAGTGTGCACAGGATGTGAAAATATATTTGAACAATGTTAAGGATAATATTATATGGGCTAAGAGTTTAATTGAAACTGAAGGAAACAGTTAGTTGATTATTGGTATTCGAACGGCTAATATGACAAGCGTTTCGTATCGAATCTAACCTAACTTACAACGGTGAAGTTGAGCGGTGAAGAGTACGTTATTGTGAAATCGCGATGACTTCTAAAATACATCTAGAACTCTCACATTATAACAGAAACAGTCAAGAAACAATACATAACACTGAACAATACATTTCTACTCCGAAAAAACACCACAAAACACCAGAAAACTGTATAACACATTAACCAAGTATTAGTGTCGGTATCGGGAAAAGTGTTTGAACTTATAATTACACGGATATACTAAATACAACCCAGAAACATTACACCAGTCACTACACAACATTTAACAAGAGATTTGCAGACACCAGAACAGGAATACTGCCAGAAAATACATTATTTGGAACGCAGCAGGAACGAGCGACATTTTGATCAACTTGACGGCAGCCATCTTTCTTTGACAATTCCAATGCCTCTACGTGTCCATATCAGCTGTTGGTGAAAACAATTATATTATTTTCAAATTATTATTCAATGTCTGTATTTAGTAATAATTATTAATTTGTTGTAACGTTATACTTTTTAAATATTGGCCCGATTTCTCTGACTTTGATAATAATTGGCTGTTTAAAGAACCCCGTATGAATTTTATATAATATACTTTGTAACTTTTTCGATATCCTGAGAGTCGATATTAATCGATAAGAGTCAATATTGCTAGTAATTAATAAAACATTAATATTCTTCAACACTAAATAGTTCTTTATTTCGTAAATATTACTAGTTATCACTAATATAATTCTAATTAATAATCTACCAGGACTTTACCACCTATAAGTGAAGATAACCTAAAAAAAAAAATAAAAAGGTAAACAAGTATCGATTGGTTTGAAGACAATCTTATGAGTGGTGATAGTTTATTTAAAATATACCAAAACTTTAATAAAATTTTTCAGAAGAGCATTACACTTTTTAAAACTTCACAGCCCTATATTAATTAATTGATTATAATTCATTAATTAATAAAAAGGAAAATTTTTTTTAATTATTTTTTTTAATAAACAATTTTTTTTTTAAATTTTCTTCAAAACAACAATTTTTGTTTTGAAACTTTCGGTGAAGCTGAACATATATTTCTTCATCAACATTACGCTACTCGACCGGTCTTGCTACCATTGAGACTCGACCAGCTGGGAAACTTAAGGAAGTGTTTCAGGCCAGTAAGACGTCGAGAGCCACACCAATATAAACACACCAATTAAACATACATAATAACAATTTTTTTTATTTTATTACAAATTGGCGCACAACTTTAGGGGCTTTAATTAGCGATTGGAAGGCCAATACATTCTGCCCAATCACTAGTTGGAGCTAGGCAACAGCTACAAAGTCAGAGAATTTCAAGGGAAAATGCAACGACGTGCAACATCTAAGAAACGGGCGGCGGAGGCCGAAAAAGAAATAGAAGTCGATATGGACAACAAAGAGGCAACGCCAGTAGAGGTGGAAGAGTTTTTACCGCCGGTGTTGTCCAAACAAACTGAACAACCGGAGATACCCACACAGACAGGGGAAGTCAATGTCCGGAAGGAACAATTAGAAAAACCCACACAATTAGAGAATGTGGCAATACAAGAGATCCTCAGAATGGTGATGGAAGAAATCAAATCCAGTAAGAAGCAAATGGAAGAAAATAGTAAGAAATTGAATCAGGAATTGAAGGAAGACTTGAGTAAGGAAAGGAAAGAAGATAACCAGTCTTTAAAGGAAGATTTGGGAAATAAAATCGAAACAACAAATAAGAAGATGATTGAGATAATGGAGAAAATGATGAAGAAAATGGATGAGAACCACGAATCAAGGATGAAGAAAATGGACGGAAATAGGAGGGAATTGAAGGAGGATTTGAGTAAAAGTATAAGAGAGAGCAACCAATCCTTGAAGGAAGAATTAGGTGAGAAACTGGATGATTGGGTTATCGATATAAAAAATGATAGCAAACCAGAACCAGAAGAAGTACCAAATGATAAGACGCAGGAACTAGTAATGATAGTACCTGAAATTGAAACTAACCAATACCAGGAAGATATTAAACCAAGGAAAAGGAGAATGTATCCAAGAAACTTGATAAAAACGAAGGAAGAGTTGGAGATGATGAAACATGGATTAATTGAGGGCAATAATATCCCAAGTATCTATGACAAAAACATCATGAATTCTAGGAATTATAGGAGGAGAATCGAAGTAATTTCAGAAATAATTTACCACAAGACAGTAGTCTACCAATGGGAAAAGACCAGAGGTAAACAGAATACAACGTGTGGACCAGATCAATTTCAGCGCAAGACTGGACAGTGGATTTCAGAAAGATGGAAATGTGATATCGTACCAGACTGTAATGACGGCACAGATGAATCACCAGAATGTATTCCATTAACGTGCCATCTAGGACAGTTCCAGGGTACGGTTAGACTAAAATATATTCCTTCAGAGTGGATATGTGATGGTGAGCCAGTTTATGGGGTTTCAGATCAACAAATAATAAGTGATAACCCAGATGAAGATCCTCACATATATTTGTCAAGTAATACAAAACATGGACCAGAAAAGTATTGGGGTATACAGTACGATGATAGAGGGAACCAGCCCAGTAATTACGACGGCCCTAACAACCCGCCGCGTAATAACCAGTTTAACGGTAATTTTAACGGCGTTAGGAATAACAATCCCTATCCAAACAATAGAAACAATTTTTATCAACATAATAATAATATTCCATACAGTCAGAGAAATCCATATCCCAACAATAACGATTGCAGCCCTTACCCACCTAACCGAAATTACTATAATAATAATTTTAGTAATAACAATAATAGCAATAGTAATAACCGAGTGTCGCGCCCTAGGGTAAATTTTATAAGAGCAACCGAGATGATGGACCCTGGTTGACACAGATACCACACACCATCAAGAAAAGGGACAGAGATCATGATAACCGACTACGGCGAAAAACAATGGTGAAGGAGACGGAATAAATATCATTGAAAGGAAATGATATGAAGAATAAACATAGAAACAAAACTGGGTTTTATGAATGAAGACTATTTAAGAAAATGAACATGACAAATAAGAATATGAGCAATGGAACGACATAAAGAAAATCGTCCATCTTCCTGGGTATATAAAAGAAAAGAAAAAGTGAAGATCAACTTATTAAAGTATAAATAATATGGTCCAGTGTAGAGTACAATATAACCCCATATGTTGTGGTAAATGATAAGCATAACAATACATATGAGTTGAGGGAAATCGTTTCAGGAAAAATCAAAGGAGTGTACAATCAAGCTTCTATGAAGAAATATTATGAAGAATGAGTTGCGAGTTTTAGAATTTTGAATTTATTTTTAAAATTCTAAAATAATGTAAGTACATCTTACAACCTAATATTTTGAGAAGAACATTCTGGAGAATTAAAAGAAAAAGAATTTTTAATAATTTTAAAATTCTAAAATAATGTAAGTACATCTTACAACCTAATATTTTGAGAAGAACATTCTGGAGAATTAAAAGAAGAATTTTTTAATTTAATAAAAAAAAATTCTAAAATATGTAAGAACAACTTACAACCTAATAATTTTGGAGAAAAACTTTATGGAAGAAAGAAAAAGAAAGAGAGAGAATTTTTTATATATTTTAAAAAATTCTAAAAATATGTAAGAACAACTTACAACCTAATAATTTGAAGAAAAAACTTTATGGAAGAAAGAGAAAGAAAAGGAATTTTGAATTTATTATAAAAATTTAAAATTGAGTAAGTACTTCTTACTACAACCTGATAATTTAGAACAAAACTTTATGGAAGAAAGAGAAAGAGAGAGAATTTTGAACTTAATTTTAAAAAATTTAAAATTAAGCAAGCACAGCTTACTACCACTGAATTATGAGAAAAACATTTTGGAAGAATTAAGAAGAAAGGAATTTTGAAGTTAATATACAAAAAATTTAAAAATAAAGTAAGACCAACTTACTATAACTAAGTTTGTGAGAAAACTTTATGGTAAATAATTAAGAAGAATTTGAATTTGGAGAAATACCAAAACATTCAGAAATAATAGTAAGATCACAGTACTATAAACAATTCTGAATGAAACAATTCTGGGAATAAATGAATTAAACAGAATTTGAATGTTGATAGAACGTCAGAACTTTGAAACAAGATAAGATCAACATATTACAAGGATTTATGAGAAATATTTTTCAATTAAATAAAAAGAATAGTTTGAATTTTACATTAAAACTAACCAAGTTCCAAAAAATAATTATGTGTCAATTATAATTGAATTGAGAAGAAAATAAAGTGATTAATTCAGAAAAGAGAATTAACGTTAATCCAGAATAAATGCTAGACATTCACAATAGCATTTGAAGGAGTAGAGAAGAATAACAAAAAAGAGTGTAATAAGCCAGAGAAGGAAAAAATTTGGAAGCAAAGAGACTAATTAATTATGAAACGATAATGAAAACAGTTAATTAAGGGCAAAGAAGTACAACTCATACCAAACATATGGAGAAGATGATTTCGAACAAATGATAATAATAAGACCTATATGAAATGCAAAGAGAAGAAATACCACATGAAATATAATATAAATGAATTAATGTTAATGAATGCGAAGGCGGATTAATAACTTTCTAAGAGAAAGGAAACAAACAAAATGTTTAAAGAAAATGATCAATATAACAACCTGTATATCTAATGTAAAGATACAAAGTTAAAAAATTAAATATAATATATTAAGACCATTCAAATAATGAATAAGAAAGACTATATATAAAGACCATGCTAATACTATGAGTAACCAGAAGAAAGTATAAAGAGAATTCAGATGGAGAAGAAAGAGAGTTACACTGTAAACAGTAACCAGAATTATTAAAAGAAAGGTTTTCAACCATAATTAAAATAAATATATCAGACAAGTTAAGAGTTTTGAAAAAATATATATATAATGAGTATAATAATAATTATGAAGATTTATTAAGATAGAAAATGTGAGATAATCTGAGAGACTACGAAGTGAAGAATCCAAAGATATTTTTATTAGTCGAAAATGAGACTACTTTTTATTTATTTATTCGATGACTGACTGAAGATAATTCCAGCAGCATTATGTTTTTGAGCAGGGATGGATATGCCTCTGTACTCAATTTATAGAAGTGGTGTATGGCCAGCAGAGAAGTAGCGTACAGTGCCCCTCTGATCTGCCCCAGCCCACGTGATAGGGAATGTTAGGTAATTAATATCCCAAGGATGCAACACGAAGTTGATAAAGAAAGAAAATGTATTACAATAATAATATATCTCAGAAGACACTAACTATCCGAAAAGGATCAGTAGTAAAACAAGTAACTATATATATAAAATTAATTAAACTCTAATATAAAAAAGTCGATATAAAAATTGAGAAGAAAATGAATTATAAGAAATGATGAAATTATCATAAGAAATTATTACATCCATAAACATGTCTGAAATAATTACTTCTGGAGGAGAGCAATCTGTAGCGTGACAGATGTATGCATAATATTGAATGGCATTTGATCATTAGAATAATGAAGTTATAATATTTAAATTTGGAAGAAAGCATTAAGTTTAATATAAAGAGATTAATTCATAGCAACTGTGGAAAGAAATCATTATTATAAAGAAAATACAAGTTCAAATAAAAGGAGTTACTAGCGATGAGTCATCCAAAACCAGTCTCATAACCAAAGGTTTTCAAGGTATAACCCAGGAAGGTAAAAAAGTAAATAACAAAGCAGTACTGAATATGACCAAACCCACAACGAGGAAGAATAAATAGAAGAGAAACCCTAAAATAAGCCAAGATCAAACAATACAGGTGGTGTATTTCTAAAAAATAAAGAAGAAGATGGAGAAAATCCCAAGAAACCTGATGGCATCAAGAAGAAGATGGAGAAGATACCAATCCCAGAAGGCAGGAGAAAAGAAGACTGATGAAAGAAGAAGAAGGCAGCATCCTGAAGAAGATGTCATGCTCTTATAAAAGACACCCAAATCCCTATATCCCCAAAATAAATATTTAAAAATAAAAGTATAACGAAATGAAAACCACATGTATATAAATTTAAGAGAGAGAAGTGTATAAAGTAAAAGTTGCCTGTGGACTAAGATGAAACAATAATATAGTACCCATGGAACAAATCTCCATTGTTAAAACACTAACCAATTTATTATGTTAATAAGACTATACGACCATTTAGCAATAACATAATATAAAAGTGCAAAGTGAACCAGTGATAGTATTGGGTATTATAAAAAATGAACCTTGTGTTTCATTCTTGGCAATCACAAACATTGTATGCAATGAAATATACAATTCCCAATGACTTGAAATGTGTACTATGACAATATGTCATTAATAAGACATAAATCTGTTTAAAATAACATTTTTTGTTTTATATGCAAAAAGAAAAACAGATTTCATGATACTTTTGAACAATTTATACTATTTATTTGCTAATGACAGGGTACCATTCCCCAAAGACAATGTGTAAAAGACGGTATAAAAACTGTAGAATCCTACTTATAATAATAGTTAGAAATAAGAATATAAATATAAGGTTTTTATGTATATAGTATAAGAATGTTTAAAAATGTTTTAGATATAAGGCCATTTGTTTGGGTCTGATACAACTAACATCAGAACTATAAAAATAGTTACTACTTGTAAATAGTAGAGAGTAATTAAGATGTTAGTTAGTAAAAAACCTTTTTTGTAAACCACATTTCCATGTTAGAAATAAGGATTTTGTTGTAAAATGTCTGACTTGAAGACAACCATTTATTTAAAAAAAAAAAATTCTTTATTTGTTTAACTGTTATCTGTATTGTAACCAATACTAATTGTTATTGTGTAATTTGAAAACATGTTTAATTTATAATACTATATGTAAAAGTCAGAGAGGGTATCACACATCATATATTGTTTGTAAAGTTTTTGTAAAGAAAAATTGTTAAAAAAAAACCTAGGCCAAAAGAATGGAAACCAAACTTCATCAAAACAGAGAAATTAATCATTTAAAAGCAAATAAACAAAAGGGGTTTAGACAAAATAAACTTGAGATCATGCCATATTATTGCACATACCATTTAGAGAGATTTTAATAAATTATATTCAGAATTATAAATAAAAATGAAAATGACTAACTCAGAAATTTGGACATGGGAGTCATATATTCCAGAATAATGTTTCAGAATACAACTAATTCAATTAATTACAAGAAAATAAGGGAATATAAACCTTTTAATACAATATAGGATTATTAATATTAAATATAACTGATAAAATGGCTGAATTTACATAATGACAGGAAGTATGTTTTGACTTTTCAGAGTATACCAAACTGAAAGTAAAATTACTATTTTTGGACAGAAAACACTATAAAACGGCATTATTTAATTTGAAAATAAGCCGAATGAACTGAAAGATTAATTTAAATAACATCTAGTGAATAAAATTGATAAATAACCCAAGTTTAGGCATTTATATAGTGAAATATTAAAGTGTGCACAGGATGTGAAAATATATTTGAACAATGTTAAGGATAATATTATATGGGCTAAGAGTTTAATTGAAACTGAAGGAAACAGTTAGTTGATTATTGGTATTCGAACGGCTAATATGACAAGCGTTTCGTATCGAATCTAACCTAACTTACAACGGTGAAGTTGAGCGGTGAAGAGTACGTTATTGTGAAATCGCGATGACTTCTAAAATACATCTAGAACTCTCACATTATAACAGAAACAGTCAAGAAACAATACATAACACTGAACAATACATTTCTACTCCGAAAAAACACCACAAAACACCAGAAAACTGTATAACACATTAACCAAGTATTAGTGTCGGTATCGGGAAAAGTGTTTGAACTTATAATTACACGGATATACTAAATACAACCCAGAAACATTACACCAGTCACTACACAACATTTAACAAGAGATTTGCAGACACCAGAACAGGAATACTGCCAGAAAATACATTATTTGGAACGCAGCAGGAACGAGCGACATTTTGATCAACTTGACGGCAGCCATCTTTCTTTGACAATTCCAATGCCTCTACGTGTCCATATCAGCTGTTGGTGAAAACAATTATATTATTTTCAAATTATTATTCAATGTCTGTATTTAGTAATAATTATTAATTTGTTGTAACGTTATACTTTTTAAATATTGGCCCGATTTCTCTGACTTTGATAATAATTGGCTGTTTAAAGAACCCCGTATGAATTTTATATAATATACTTTGTAACTTTTTCGATATCCTGAGAGTCGATATTAATCGATAAGAGTCAATATTGCTAGTAATTAATAAAACATTAATATTCTTCAACACTAAATAGTTCTTTATTTCGTAAATATTACTAGTTATCACTAATATAATTCTAATTAATAATCTACCAGGACTTTACCACCTATAAGTGAAGATAACCTAAAAAAAAAAATAAAAAGGTAAACAAGTATCGATTGGTTTGAAGACAATCTTATGAGTGGTGATAGTTTATTTAAAATATACCAAAACTTTAATAAAATTTTTCAGAAGAGCATTACACTTTTTAAAACTTCACAGCCCTATATTAATTAATTGATTATAATTCATTAATTAATAAAAAGGAAAATTTTTTTTAATTATTTTTTTTAATAAACAATTTTTTTTTTAAATTTTCTTCAAAACAACAATTTTTGTTTTGAAACTTTCGGTGAAGCTGAACATATATTTCTTCATCAACATTACGCTACTCGACCGGTCTTGCTACCATTGAGACTCGACCAGCTGGGAAACTTAAGGAAGTGTTTCAGGCCAGTAAGACGTCGAGAGCCACACCAATATAAACACACCAATTAAACATACATAATAACAATTTTTTTTATTTTATTACAAATTGGCGCACAACTTTAGGGGCTTTAATTAGCGATTGGAAGGCCAATACATTCTGCCCAATCACTAGTTGGAGCTAGGCAACAGCTACAAAGTCAGAGAATTTCAAGGGAAAATGCAACGACGTGCAACATCTAAGAAACGGGCGGCGGAGGCCGAAAAAGAAATAGAAGTCGATATGGACAACAAAGAGGCAACGCCAGTAGAGGTGGAAGAGTTTTTACCGCCGGTGTTGTCCAAACAAACTGAACAACCGGAGATACCCACACAGACAGGGGAAGTCAATGTCCGGAAGGAACAATTAGAAAAACCCACACAATTAGAGAATGTGGCAATACAAGAGATCCTCAGAATGGTGATGGAAGAAATCAAATCCAGTAAGAAGCAAATGGAAGAAAATAGTAAGAAATTGAATCAGGAATTGAAGGAAGACTTGAGTAAGGAAAGGAAAGAAGATAACCAGTCTTTAAAGGAAGATTTGGGAAATAAAATCGAAACAACAAATAAGAAGATGATTGAGATAATGGAGAAAATGATGAAGAAAATGGATGAGAACCACGAATCAAGGATGAAGAAAATGGACGGAAATAGGAGGGAATTGAAGGAGGATTTGAGTAAAAGTATAAGAGAGAGCAACCAATCCTTGAAGGAAGAATTAGGTGAGAAACTGGATGATTGGGTTATCGATATAAAAAATGATAGCAAACCAGAACCAGAAGAAGTACCAAATGATAAGACGCAGGAACTAGTAATGATAGTACCTGAAATTGAAACTAACCAAAACCAGGAAGATATTAAACCAAGGAAAAGGAGAATGTATCCAAGAAACTTGATAAAAACGAAGGAAGAGTTGGAGATGATGAAACATGGATTAATTGAGGGCAATAATATCCCAAGTATCTATGACAAAAACATCATGAATTCTAGGAATTATAGGAGGAGAATCGAAGTAATTTCAGAAATAATTTACCACAAGACAGTAGTCTACCAATGGGAAAAGACCAGAGGTAAACAGAATACAACGTGTGGACCAGATCAATTTCAGCGCAAGACTGGACAGTGGATTTCAGAAAGATGGAAATGTGATATCGTACCAGACTGTAATGACGGCACAGATGAATCACCAGAATGTATTCCATTAACGTGCCATCTAGGACAGTTCCAGGGTACGGTTAGACTAAAATATATTCCTTCAGAGTGGATATGTGATGGTGAGCCAGTTTATGGGGTTTCAGATCAACAAATAATAAGTGATAACCCAGATGAAGATCCTCACATATATTTGTCAAGTAATACAAAACATGGACCAGAAAAGTATTGGGGTATACAGTACGATGATAGAGGGAACCAGCCCAGTAATTACGACGGCCCTAACAACCCGCCGCGTAATAACCAGTTTAACGGTAATTTTAACGGCGTTAGGAATAACAATCCCTATCCAAACAATAGAAACAATTTTTATCAACATAATAATAATATTCCATACAGTCAGAGAAATCCATATCCCAACAATAACGATTGCAGCCCTTACCCACCTAACCGAAATTACTATAATAATAATTTTAGTAATAACAATAATAGCAATAGTAATAACCGAGTGTCGCGCCCTAGGGTAAATTTTATAAGAGCAACCGAGATGATGGACCCTGGTTGACACAGATACCACACACCATCAAGAAAAGGGACAGAGATCATGATAACCGACTACGGCGAAAAACAATGGTGAAGGAGACGGAATAAATATCATTGAAAGGAAATGATATGAAGAATAAACATAGAAACAAAACTGGGTTTTATGAATGAAGACTATTTAAGAAAATGAACATGACAAATAAGAATATGAGCAATGGAACGACATAAAGAAAATCGTCCATCTTCCTGGGTATATAAAAGAAAAGAAAAAGTGAAGATCAACTTATTAAAGTATAAATAATATGGTCCAGTGTAGAGTACAATATAACCCCATATGTTGTGGTAAATGATAAGCATAACAATACATATGAGTTGAGGGAAATCGTTTCAGGAAAAATCAAAGGAGTGTACAATCAAGCTTCTATGAAGAAATATTATGAAGAATGAGTTGCGAGTTTTAGAATTTTGAATTTATTTTTAAAATTCTAAAATAATGTAAGTACATCTTACAACCTAATATTTTGAGAAGAACATTCTGGAGAATTAAAAGAAAAAGAATTTTTAATAATTTTAAAATTCTAAAATAATGTAAGTACATCTTACAACCTAATATTTTGAGAAGAACATTCTGGAGAATTAAAAGAAGAATTTTTTAATTTAATAAAAAAAAATTCTAAAATATGTAAGAACAACTTACAACCTAATAATTTTGGAGAAAAACTTTATGGAAGAAAGAAAAAGAAAGAGAGAGAATTTTTTATATATTTTAAAAAATTCTAAAAATATGTAAGAACAACTTACAACCTAATAATTTGAAGAAAAAACTTTATGGAAGAAAGAGAAAGAAAAGGAATTTTGAATTTATTATAAAAATTTAAAATTGAGTAAGTACTTCTTACTACAACCTGATAATTTAGAACAAAACTTTATGGAAGAAAGAGAAAGAGAGAGAATTTTGAACTTAATTTTAAAAAATTTAAAATTAAGCAAGCACAGCTTACTACCACTGAATTATGAGAAAAACATTTTGGAAGAATTAAGAAGAAAGGAATTTTGAAGTTAATATACAAAAAATTTAAAAATAAAGTAAGACCAACTTACTATAACTAAGTTTGTGAGAAAACTTTATGGTAAATAATTAAGAAGAATTTGAATTTGGAGAAATACCAAAACATTCAGAAATAATAGTAAGATCACAGTACTATAAACAATTCTGAATGAAACAATTCTGGGAATAAATGAATTAAACAGAATTTGAATGTTGATAGAACGTCAGAACTTTGAAACAAGATAAGATCAACATATTACAAGGATTTATGAGAAATATTTTTCAATTAAATAAAAAGAATAGTTTGAATTTTACATTAAAACTAACCAAGTTCCAAAAAATAATTATGTGTCAATTATAATTGAATTGAGAAGAAAATAAAGTGATTAATTCAGAAAAGAGAATTAACGTTAATCCAGAATAAATGCTAGACATTCACAATAGCATTTGAAGGAGTAGAGAAGAATAACAAAAAAGAGTGTAATAAGCCAGAGAAGGAAAAAATTTGGAAGCAAAGAGACTAATTAATTATGAAACGATAATGAAAACAGTTAATTAAGGGCAAAGAAGTACAACTCATACCAAACATATGGAGAAGATGATTTCGAACAAATGATAATAATAAGACCTATATGAAATGCAAAGAGAAGAAATACCACATGAAATATAATATAAATGAATTAATGTTAATGAATGCGAAGGCGGATTAATAACTTTCTAAGAGAAAGGAAACAAACAAAATGTTTAAAGAAAATGATCAATATAACAACCTGTATATCTAATGTAAAGATACAAAGTTAAAAAATTAAATATAATATATTAAGACCATTCAAATAATGAATAAGAAAGACTATATATAAAGACCATGCTAATACTATGAGTAACCAGAAGAAAGTATAAAGAGAATTCAGATGGAGAAGAAAGAGAGTTACACTGTAAACAGTAACCAGAATTATTAAAAGAAAGGTTTTCAACCATAATTAAAATAAATATATCAGACAAGTTAAGAGTTTTGAAAAAATATATATATAATGAGTATAATAATAATTATGAAGATTTATTAAGATAGAAAATGTGAGATAATCTGAGAGACTACGAAGTGAAGAATCCAAAGATATTTTTATTAGTCGAAAATGAGACTACTTTTTATTTATTTATTCGATGACTGACTGAAGATAATTCCAGCAGCATTATGTTTTTGAGCAGGGATGGATATGCCTCTGTACTCAATTTATAGAAGTGGTGTATGGCCAGCAGAGAAGTAGCGTACAGTGCCCCTCTGATCTGCCCCAGCCCACGTGATAGGGAATGTTAGGTAATTAATATCCCAAGGATGCAACACGAAGTTGATAAAGAAAGAAAATGTATTACAATAATAATATATCTCAGAAGACACTAACTATCCGAAAAGGATCAGTAGTAAAACAAGTAACTATATATATAAAATTAATTAAACTCTAATATAAAAAAGTCGATATAAAAATTGAGAAGAAAATGAATTATAAGAAATGATGAAATTATCATAAGAAATTATTACATCCATAAACATGTCTGAAATAATTACTTCTGGAGGAGAGCAATCTGTAGCGTGACAGATGTATGCATAATATTGAATGGCATTTGATCATTAGAATAATGAAGTTATAATATTTAAATTTGGAAGAAAGCATTAAGTTTAATATAAAGAGATTAATTCATAGCAACTGTGGAAAGAAATCATTATTATAAAGAAAATACAAGTTCAAATAAAAGGAGTTACTAGCGATGAGTCATCCAAAACCAGTCTCATAACCAAAGGTTTTCAAGGTATAACCCAGGAAGGTAAAAAAGTAAATAACAAAGCAGTACTGAATATGACCAAACCCACAACGAGGAAGAATAAATAGAAGAGAAACCCTAAAATAAGCCAAGATCAAACAATACAGGTGGTGTATTTCTAAAAAATAAAGAAGAAGATGGAGAAAATCCCAAGAAACCTGATGGCATCAAGAAGAAGATGGAGAAGATACCAATCCCAGAAGGCAGGAGAAAAGAAGACTGATGAAAGAAGAAGAAGGCAGCATCCTGAAGAAGATGTCATGCTCTTATAAAAGACACCCAAATCCCTATATCCCCAAAATAAATATTTAAAAATAAAAGTATAACGAAATGAAAACCACATGTATATAAATTTAAGAGAGAGAAGTGTATAAAGTAAAAGTTGCCTGTGGACTAAGATGAAACAATAATATAGTACCCATGGAACAAATCTCCATTGTTAAAACACTAACCAATTTATTATGTTAATAAGACTATACGACCATTTAGCAATAACATAATATAAAAGTGCAAAGTGAACCAGTGATAGTATTGGGTATTATAAAAAATGAACCTTGTGTTTCATTCTTGGCAATCACAAACATTGTATGCAATGAAATATACAATTCCCAATGACTTGAAATGTGTACTATGACAATATGTCATTAATAAGACATAAATCTGTTTAAAATAACATTTTTTGTTTTATATGCAAAAAGAAAAACAGATTTCATGATACTTTTGAACAATTTATACTATTTATTTGCTAATGACAGGGTACCATTCCCCAAAGACAATGTGTAAAAGACGGTATAAAAACTGTAGAATCCTACTTATAATAATAGTTAGAAATAAGAATATAAATATAAGGTTTTTATGTATATAGTATAAGAATGTTTAAAAATGTTTTAGATATAAGGCCATTTGTTTGGGTCTGATACAACTAACATCAGAACTATAAAAATAGTTACTACTTGTAAATAGTAGAGAGTAATTAAGATGTTAGTTAGTAAAAAACCTTTTTTGTAAACCACATTTCCATGTTAGAAATAAGGATTTTGTTGTAAAATGTCTGACTTGAAGACAACCATTTATTTAAAAAAAAAAAATTCTTTATTTGTTTAACTGTTATCTGTATTGTAACCAATACTAATTGTTATTGTGTAATTTGAAAACATGTTTAATTTATAATACTATATGTAAAAGTCAGAGAGGGTATCACACATCATATATTGTTTGTAAAGTTTTTGTAAAGAAAAATTGTTAAAAAAAAACCTAGGCCAAAAGAATGGAAACCAAACTTCATCAAAACAGAGAAATTAATCATTTAAAAGCAAATAAACAAAAGGGGTTTAGACAAAATAAACTTGAGATCATGCCATATTATTGCACATACCATTTAGAGAGATTTTAATAAATTATATTCAGAATTATAAATAAAAATGAAAATGACTAACTCAGAAATTTGGACATGGGAGTCATATATTCCAGAATAATGTTTCAGAATACAACTAATTCAATTAATTACAAGAAAATAAGGGAATATAAACCTTTTAATACAATATAGGATTATTAATATTAAATATAACTGATAAAATGGCTGAATTTACATAATGACAGGAAGTATGTTTTGACTTTTCAGAGTATACCAAACTGAAAGTAAAATTACTATTTTTGGACAGAAAACACTATAAAACGGCATTATTTAATTTGAAAATAAGCCGAATGAACTGAAAGATTAATTTAAATAACATCTAGTGAATAAAATTGATAAATAACCCAAGTTTAGGCATTTATATAGTGAAATATTAAAGTGTGCACAGGATGTGAAAATATATTTGAACAATGTTAAGGATAATATTATATGGGCTAAGAGTTTAATTGAAACTGAAGGAAACAGTTAGTTGATTATTGGTATTCGAACGGCTAATATGACAAGCGTTTCGTATCGAATCTAACCTAACTTACAACGGTGAAGTTGAGCGGTGAAGAGTACGTTATTGTGAAATCGCGATGACTTCTAAAATACATCTAGAACTCTCACATTATAACAGAAACAGTCAAGAAACAATACATAACACTGAACAATACATTTCTACTCCGAAAAAACACCACAAAACACCAGAAAACTGTATAACACATTAACCAAGTATTAGTGTCGGTATCGGGAAAAGTGTTTGAACTTATAATTACACGGATATACTAAATACAACCCAAAAACATTACACCAGTCACTACACAACATTTAACAAGAGATTTGCAGACACCAGAACAGGAATACTGCCAGAAAATACATTATTTGGAACGCAGCAGGAACGAGCGACATTTTGATCAACTTGACGGCAGCCATCTTTCTTTGACAGTTCCAATGCCTCTACGTGTCCATATCAGCTGTTGGTGAAAACAATTATATTATTTTCAAATTATTATTCAATGTCTGTATTTAGTAATAATTATTAATTTGTTGTAACGTTATACTTTTTAAATATTGGCCCGATTTCTCTGACTTTGATAATAATTGGCTGTTTAAAGAACCCCGTATGAATTTTATATAATATACTTTGTAACTTTTTCGATATCCTGAGAGTCGATATTAATCGATAAGAGTCAATATTGCTAGTAATTAATAAAACATTAATATTCTTCAACACTAAATAGTTCTTTATTTCGTAAATATTACTAGTTATCACTAATATAATTCTAATTAATAATCTACCAGGACTTTACCACCTATAAGTGAAGATAACCTAAAAAAAGAAATAAAAAGGTAAACAAGTATCGATTGGTTTGAAGACAATCTTATGAGTGGTGATAGTTTATTTAAAATATACCAAAACTTTAATAAAATTTTTCAGAAGAGCATTACACTTTTTAAAACTTCACAGCCCTATATTAATTAATTGATTATAATTCATTAATTAATAAAAAGGAAAATTTTTTTTAATTATTTTTTTTAATAAACAATTTTTTTTTTAAATTTTCTTCAAAACAACAATTTTTGTTTTGAAACTTTCGGTGAAGCTGAACATATATTTCTTCATCAACATTACGCTACTCGACCGGTCTTGCTACCATTGAGACTCGACCAGCTGGGAAACTTAAGGAAGTGTTTCAGGCCAGTAAGACGTCGAGAGCCACACCAATATAAACACACCAATTAAACATACATAATAACAATTTTTTTTATTTTATTACAAATTGGCGCACAACTTTAGGGGCTTTAATTAGCGATTGGAAGGCCAATACATTCTGCCCAATCACTAGTTGGAGCTAGGCAACAGCTACAAAGTCAGAGAATTTCAAGGGAAAATGCAACGACGTGCAACATCTAAGAAACGGGCGGCGGAGGCCGAAAAAGAAATAGAAGTCGATATGGACAACAAAGAGGCAACGCCAGTAGAGGTGGAAGAGTTTTTACCGCCGGTGTTGTCCAAACAAACTGAACAACCGGAGATACCCACACAGACAGGGGAAGTCAATGTCCGGAAGGAACAATTAGAAAAACCCACACAATTAGAGAATGTGGCAATACAAGAGATCCTCAGAATGGTGATGGAAGAAATCAAATCCAGTAAGAAGCAAATGGAAGAAAATAGTAAGAAATTGAATCAGGAATTGAAGGAAGACTTGAGTAAGGAAAGGAAAGAAGATAACCAGTCTTTAAAGGAAGATTTGGGAAATAAAATCGAAACAACAAATAAGAAGATGATTGAGATAATGGAGAAAATGATGAAGAAAATGGATGAGAACCACGAATCAAGGATGAAGAAAATGGACGGAAATAGGAGGGAATTGAAGGAGGATTTGAGTAAAAGTATAAGAGAGAGCAACCAATCCTTGAAGGAAGAATTAGGTGAGAAACTGGATGATTGGGTTATCGATATAAAAAATGATAGCAAACCAGAACCAGAAGAAGTACCAAATGATAAGACGCAGGAACTAGTAATGATAGTACCTGAAATTGAAACTAACCAAAACCAGGAAGATATTAAACCAAGGAAAAGGAGAATGTATCCAAGAAACTTGATAAAAACGAAGGAAGAGTTGGAGATGATGAAACATGGATTAATTGAGGGCAATAATATCCCAAGTATCTATGACAAAAACATCATGAATTCTAGGAATTATAGGAGGAGAATCGAAGTAATTTCAGAAATAATTTACCACAAGACAGTAGTCTACCAATGGGAAAAGACCAGAGGTAAACAGAATACAACGTGTGGACCAGATCAATTTCAGCGCAAGACTGGACAGTGGATTTCAGAAAGATGGAAATGTGATATCGTACCAGACTGTAATGACGGCACAGATGAATCACCAGAATGTATTCCATTAACGTGCCATCTAGGACAGTTCCAGGGTACGGTTAGACTAAAATATATTCCTTCAGAGTGGATATGTGATGGTGAGCCAGTTTATGGGGTTTCAGATCAACAAATAATAAGTGATAACCCAGATGAAGATCCTCACATATATTTGTCAAGTAATACAAAACATGGACCAGAAAAGTATTGGGGTATACAGTACGATGATAGAGGGAACCAGCCCAGTAATTACGACGGCCCTAACAACCCGCCGCGTAATAACCAGTTTAACGGTAATTTTAACGGCGTTAGGAATAACAATCCCTATCCAAACAATAGAAACAATTTTTATCAACATAATAATAATATTCCATACAGTCAGAGAAATCCATATCCCAACAATAACGATTGCAGCCCTTACCCACCTAACCGAAATTACTATAATAATAATTTTAGTAATAACAATAATAGCAATAGTAATAACCGAGTGTCGCGCCCTAGGGTAAATTTTATAAGAGCAACCGAGATGATGGACCCTGGTTGACACAGATACCACACACCATCAAGAAAAGGGACAGAGATCATGATAACCGACTACGGCGAAAAACAATGGTGAAGGAGACGGAATAAATATCATTGAAAGGAAATGATATGAAGAATAAACATAGAAACAAAACTGGGTTTTATGAATGAAGACTATTTAAGAAAATGAACATGACAAATAAGAATATGAGCAATGGAACGACATAAAGAAAATCGTCCATCTTCCTGGGTATATAAAAGAAAAGAAAAAGTGAAGATCAACTTATTAAAGTATAAATAATATGGTCCAGTGTAGAGTACAATATAACCCCATATGTTGTGGTAAATGATAAGCATAACAATACATATGAGTTGAGGGAAATCGTTTCAGGAAAAATCAAAGGAGTGTACAATCAAGCTTCTATGAAGAAATATTATGAAGAATGAGTTGCGAGTTTTAGAATTTTGAATTTATTTTTAAAATTCTAAAATAATGTAAGTACATCTTACAACCTAATATTTTGAGAAGAACATTCTGGAGAATTAAAAGAAAAAGAATTTTTAATAATTTTAAAATTCTAAAATAATGTAAGTACATCTTACAACCTAATATTTTGAGAAGAACATTCTGGAGAATTAAAAGAAGAATTTTTTAATTTAATAAAAAAAAATTCTAAAATATGTAAGAACAACTTACAACCTAATAATTTTGGAGAAAAACTTTATGGAAGAAAGAAAAAGAAAGAGAGAGAATTTTTTATATATTTTAAAAAATTCTAAAAATATGTAAGAACAACTTACAACCTAATAATTTGAAGAAAAAACTTTATGGAAGAAAGAGAAAGAAAAGGAATTTTGAATTTATTATAAAAATTTAAAATTGAGTAAGTACTTCTTACTACAACCTGATAATTTAGAACAAAACTTTATGGAAGAAAGAGAAAGAGAGAGAATTTTGAACTTAATTTTAAAAAATTTAAAATTAAGCAAGCACAGCTTACTACCACTGAATTATGAGAAAAACATTTTGGAAGAATTAAGAAGAAAGGAATTTTGAAGTTAATATACAAAAAATTTAAAAATAAAGTAAGACCAACTTACTATAACTAAGTTTGTGAGAAAACTTTATGGTAAATAATTAAGAAGAATTTGAATTTGGAGAAATACCAAAACATTCAGAAATAATAGTAAGATCACAGTACTATAAACAATTCTGAATGAAACAATTCTGGGAATAAATGAATTAAACAGAATTTGAATGTTGATAGAACGTCAGAACTTTGAAACAAGATAAGATCAACATATTACAAGGATTTATGAGAAATATTTTTCAATTAAATAAAAAGAATAGTTTGAATTTTACATTAAAACTAACCAAGTTCCAAAAAATAATTATGTGTCAATTATAATTGAATTGAGAAGAAAATAAAGTGATTAATTCAGAAAAGAGAATTAACGTTAATCCAGAATAAATGCTAGACATTCACAATAGCATTTGAAGGAGTAGAGAAGAATAACAAAAAAGAGTGTAATAAGCCAGAGAAGGAAAAAATTTGGAAGCAAAGAGACTAATTAATTATGAAACGATAATGAAAACAGTTAATTAAGGGCAAAGAAGTACAACTCATACCAAACATATGGAGAAGATGATTTCGAACAAATGATAATAATAAGACCTATATGAAATGCAAAGAGAAGAAATACCACATGAAATATAATATAAATGAATTAATGTTAATGAATGCGAAGGCGGATTAATAACTTTCTAAGAGAAAGGAAACAAACAAAATGTTTAAAGAAAATGATCAATATAACAACCTGTATATCTAATGTAAAGATACAAAGTTAAAAAATTAAATATAATATATTAAGACCATTCAAATAATGAATAAGAAAGACTATATATAAAGACCATGCTAATACTATGAGTAACCAGAAGAAAGTATAAAGAGAATTCAGATGGAGAAGAAAGAGAGTTACACTGTAAACAGTAACCAGAATTATTAAAAGAAAGGTTTTCAACCATAATTAAAATAAATATATCAGACAAGTTAAGAGTTTTGAAAAAATATATATATAATGAGTATAATAATAATTATGAAGATTTATTAAGATAGAAAATGTGAGATAATCTGAGAGACTACGAAGTGAAGAATCCAAAGATATTTTTATTAGTCGAAAATGAGACTACTTTTTATTTATTTATTCGATGACTGACTGAAGATAATTCCAGCAGCATTATGTTTTTGAGCAGGGATGGATATGCCTCTGTACTCAATTTATAGAAGTGGTGTATGGCCAGCAGAGAAGTAGCGTACAGTGCCCCTCTGATCTGCCCCAGCCCACGTGATAGGGAATGTTAGGTAATTAATATCCCAAGGATGCAACACGAAGTTGATAAAGAAAGAAAATGTATTACAATAATAATATATCTCAGAAGACACTAACTATCCGAAAAGGATCAGTAGTAAAACAAGTAACTATATATATAAAATTAATTAAACTCTAATATAAAAAAGTCGATATAAAAATTGAGAAGAAAATGAATTATAAGAAATGATGAAATTATCATAAGAAATTATTACATCCATAAACATGTCTGAAATAATTACTTCTGGAGGAGAGCAATCTGTAGCGTGACAGATGTATGCATAATATTGAATGGCATTTGATCATTAGAATAATGAAGTTATAATATTTAAATTTGGAAGAAAGCATTAAGTTTAATATAAAGAGATTAATTCATAGCAACTGTGGAAAGAAATCATTATTATAAAGAAAATACAAGTTCAAATAAAAGGAGTTACTAGCGATGAGTCATCCAAAACCAGTCTCATAACCAAAGGTTTTCAAGGTATAACCCAGGAAGGTAAAAAAGTAAATAACAAAGCAGTACTGAATATGACCAAACCCACAACGAGGAAGAATAAATAGAAGAGAAACCCTAAAATAAGCCAAGATCAAACAATACAGGTGGTGTATTTCTAAAAAATAAAGAAGAAGATGGAGAAAATCCCAAGAAACCTGATGGCATCAAGAAGAAGATGGAGAAGATACCAATCCCAGAAGGCAGGAGAAAAGAAGACTGATGAAAGAAGAAGAAGGCAGCATCCTGAAGAAGATGTCATGCTCTTATAAAAGACACCCAAATCCCTATATCCCCAAAATAAATATTTAAAAATAAAAGTATAACGAAATGAAAACCACATGTATATAAATTTAAGAGAGAGAAGTGTATAAAGTAAAAGTTGCCTGTGGACTAAGATGAAACAATAATATAGTACCCATGGAACAAATCTCCATTGTTAAAACACTAACCAATTTATTATGTTAATAAGACTATACGACCATTTAGCAATAACATAATATAAAAGTGCAAAGTGAACCAGTGATAGTATTGGGTATTATAAAAAATGAACCTTGTGTTTCATTCTTGGCAATCACAAACATTGTATGCAATGAAATATACAATTCCCAATGACTTGAAATGTGTACTATGACAATATGTCATTAATAAGACATAAATCTGTTTAAAATAACATTTTTTGTTTTATATGCAAAAAGAAAAACAGATTTCATGATACTTTTGAACAATTTATACTATTTATTTGCTAATGACAGGGTACCATTCCCCAAAGACAATGTGTAAAAGACGGTATAAAAACTGTAGAATCCTACTTATAATAATAGTTAGAAATAAGAATATAAATATAAGGTTTTTATGTATATAGTATAAGAATGTTTAAAAATGTTTTAGATATAAGGCCATTTGTTTGGGTCTGATACAACTAACATCAGAACTATAAAAATAGTTACTACTTGTAAATAGTAGAGAGTAATTAAGATGTTAGTTAGTAAAAAACCTTTTTTGTAAACCACATTTCCATGTTAGAAATAAGGATTTTGTTGTAAAATGTCTGACTTGAAGACAACCATTTATTTAAAAAAAAAAAATTCTTTATTTGTTTAACTGTTATCTGTATTGTAACCAATACTAATTGTTATTGTGTAATTTGAAAACATGTTTAATTTATAATACTATATGTAAAAGTCAGAGAGGGTATCACACATCATATATTGTTTGTAAAGTTTTTGTAAAGAAAAATTGTTAAAAAAAAACCTAGGCCAAAAGAATGGAAACCAAACTTCATCAAAACAGAGAAATTAATCATTTAAAAGCAAATAAACAAAAGGGGTTTAGACAAAATAAACTTGAGATCATGCCATATTATTGCACATACCATTTAGAGAGATTTTAATAAATTATATTCAGAATTATAAATAAAAATGAAAATGACTAACTCAGAAATTTGGACATGGGAGTCATATATTCCAGAATAATGTTTCAGAATACAACTAATTCAATTAATTACAAGAAAATAAGGGAATATAAACCTTTTAATACAATATAGGATTATTAATATTAAATATAACTGATAAAATGGCTGAATTTACATAATGACAGGAAGTATGTTTTGACTTTTCAGAGTATACCAAACTGAAAGTAAAATTACTATTTTTGGACAGAAAACACTATAAAACGGCATTATTTAATTTGAAAATAAGCCGAATGAACTGAAAGATTAATTTAAATAACATCTAGTGAATAAAATTGATAAATAACCCAAGTTTAGGCATTTATATAGTGAAATATTAAAGTGTGCACAGGATGTGAAAATATATTTGAACAATGTTAAGGATAATATTATATGGGCTAAGAGTTTAATTGAAACTGAAGGAAACAGTTAGTTGATTATTGGTATTCGAACGGCTAATATGACAAGCGTTTCGTATCGAATCTAACCTAACTTACAACGGTGAAGTTGAGCGGTGAAGAGTACGTTATTGTGAAATCGCGATGACTTCTAAAATACATCTAGAACTCTCACATTATAACAGAAACAGTCAAGAAACAATACATAACACTGAACAATACATTTCTACTCCGAAAAAACACCACAAAACACCAGAAAACTGTATAACACATTAACCAAGTATTAGTGTCGGTATCGGGAAAAGTGTTTGAACTTATAATTACACGGATATACTAAATACAACCCAAAAACATTACACCAGTCACTACACAACATTTAACAAGAGATTTGCAGACACCAGAACAGGAATACTGCCAGAAAATACATTATTTGGAACGCAGCAGGAACGAGCGACATTTTGATCAACTTGACGGCAGCCATCTTTCTTTGACAGTTCCAATGCCTCTACGTGTCCATATCAGCTGTTGGTGAAAACAATTATATTATTTTCAAATTATTATTCAATGTCTGTATTTAGTAATAATTATTAATTTGTTGTAACGTTATACTTTTTAAATATTGGCCCGATTTCTCTGACTTTGATAATAATTGGCTGTTTAAAGAACCCCGTATGAATTTTATATAATATACTTTGTAACTTTTTCGATATCCTGAGAGTCGATATTAATCGATAAGAGTCAATATTGCTAGTAATTAATAAAACATTAATATTCTTCAACACTAAATAGTTCTTTATTTCGTAAATATTACTAGTTATCACTAATATAATTCTAATTAATAATCTACCAGGACTTTACCACCTATAAGTGAAGATAACCTAAAAAAAAAAATAAAAAGGTAAACAAGTATCGATTGGTTTGAAGACAATCTTATGAGTGGTGATAGTTTATTTAAAATATACCAAAACTTTAATAAAATTTTTCAGAAGAGCATTACACTTTTTAAAACTTCACAGCCCTATATTAATTAATTGATTATAATTCATTAATTAATAAAAAGGAAAATTTTTTTTAATTATTTTTTTTAATAAACAATTTTTTTTTTAAATTTTCTTCAAAACAACAATTTTTGTTTTGAAACTTTCGGTGAAGCTGAACATATATTTCTTCATCAACATTACGCTACTCGACCGGTCTTGCTACCATTGAGACTCGACCAGCTGGGAAACTTAAGGAAGTGTTTCAGGCCAGTAAGACGTCGAGAGCCACACCAATATAAACACACCAATTAAACATACATAATAACAATTTTTTTTATTTTATTACAAATTGGCGCACAACTTTAGGGGCTTTAATTAGCGATTGGAAGGCCAATACATTCTGCCCAATCACTAGTTGGAGCTAGGCAACAGCTACAAAGTCAGAGAATTTCAAGGGAAAATGCAACGACGTGCAACATCTAAGAAACGGGCGGCGGAGGCCGAAAAAGAAATAGAAGTCGATATGGACAACAAAGAGGCAACGCCAGTAGAGGTGGAAGAGTTTTTACCGCCGGTGTTGTCCAAACAAACTGAACAACCGGAGATACCCACACAGACAGGGGAAGTCAATGTCCGGAAGGAACAATTAGAAAAACCCACACAATTAGAGAATGTGGCAATACAAGATATCCTCAGAATGGTGATGGAAGAAATCAAATCCAGTAAGAAGCAAATGGAAGAAAATAGTAAGAAATTGAATCAGGAATTGAAGGAAGACTTGAGTAAGGAAAGGAAAGAAGATAACCAGTCTTTAAAGGAAGATTTGGGAAATAAAATCGAAACAACAAATAAGAAGATGATTGAGATAATGGAGAAAATGATGAAGAAAATGGATGAGAACCACGAATCAAGGATGAAGAAAATGGACGGAAATAGGAGGGAATTGAAGGAGGATTTGAGTAAAAGTATAAGAGAGAGCAACCAATCCTTGAAGGAAGAATTAGGTGAGAAACTGGATGATTGGGTTATCGATATAAAAAATGATAGCAAACCAGAACCAGAAGAAGTACCAAATGATAAGACGCAGGAACTAGTAATGATAGTACCTGAAATTGAAACTAACCAAAACCAGGAAGATATTAAACCAAGGAAAAGGAGAATGTATCCAAGAAACTTGATAAAAACGAAGGAAGAGTTGGAGATGATGAAACATGGATTAATTGAGGGCAATAATATCCCAAGTATCTATGACAAAAACATCATGAATTCTAGGAATTATAGGAGGAGAATCGAAGTAATTTCAGAAATAATTTACCACAAGACAGTAGTCTACCAATGGGAAAAGACCAGAGGTAAACAGAATACAACGTGTGGACCAGATCAATTTCAGCGCAAGACTGGACAGTGGATTTCAGAAAGATGGAAATGTGATATCGTACCAGACTGTAATGACGGCACAGATGAATCACCAGAATGTATTCCATTAACGTGCCATCTAGGACAGTTCCAGGGTACGGTTAGACTAAAATATATTCCTTCAGAGTGGATATGTGATGGTGAGCCAGTTTATGGGGTTTCAGATCAACAAATAATAAGTAATAACCCAGATGAAGATCCTCACATATATTTGTCAAGTAATACAAAACATGGACCAGAAAAGTATTGGGGTATACAGTACGATGATAGAGGGAACCAGCCCAGTAATTACGACGGCCCTAACAACCCGCCGCGTAATAACCAGTTTAACGGTAATTTTAACGGCGTTAGGAATAACAATCCCTATCCAAACAATAGAAACAATTTTTATCAACATAATAATAATATTCCATACAGTCAGAGAAATCCATATCCCAACAATAACGATTGCAGCCCTTACCCACCTAACCGAAATTACTATAATAATAATTTTAGTAATAACAATAATAGCAATAGTAATAACCGAGTGTCGCGCCCTAGGGTAAATTTTATAAGAGCAACCGAGATGATGGACCCTGGTTGACACAGATACCACACACCATCAAGAAAAGGGACAGAGATCATGATAACCGACTACGGCGAAAAACAATGGTGAAGGAGACGGAATAAATATCATTGAAAGAAATGATATGAAGAATAAACATAGAAACAAAACTGGGTTTTATGAATGAAGACTATTTAAGAAAATGAACATGACAAATAAGAATATGAGCAATGGAACGACATAAAGAAAATCGTCCATCTTCCTGGGTATATAAAAGAAAAGAAAAAGTGAAGATCAACTTATTAAAGTATAAATAATATGGTCCAGTGTAGAGTACAATATAACCCCATATGTTGTGGTAAATGATAAGCATAACAATACATATGAGTTGAGGGAAATCGTTTCAGGAAAAATCAAAGGAGTGTACAATCAAGCTTCTATGAAGAAATATTATGAAGAATGAGTTGCGAGTTTTAGAATTTTGAATTTATTTTTAAAATTCTAAAATAATGTAAGTACATCTTACAACCTAATATTTTGAGAAGAACATTCTGGAGAATTAAAAGAAAAAGAATTTTTAATAATTTTAAAATTCTAAAATAATGTAAGTACATCTTACAACCTAATATTTTGAGAAGAACATTCTGGAGAATTAAAAGAAGAATTTTTTAATTTAATAAAAAAAAATTCTAAAATATGTAAGAACAACTTACAACCTAATAATTTTGGAGAAAAACTTTATGGAAGAAAGAAAAAGAAAGAGAGAGAATTTTTTATATATTTTAAAAAATTCTAAAAATATGTAAGAACAACTTACAACCTAATAATTTGAAGAAAAAACTTTATGGAAGAAAGAGAAAGAAAAGGAATTTTGAATTTATTATAAAAATTTAAAATTGAGTAAGTACTTCTTACTACAACCTGATAATTTAGAACAAAACTTTATGGAAGAAAGAGAAAGAGAGAGAATTTTGAACTTAATTTTAAAAAATTTAAAATTAAGCAAGCACAGCTTACTACCACTGAATTATGAGAAAAACATTTTGGAAGAATTAAGAAGAAAGGAATTTTGAAGTTAATATACAAAAAATTTAAAAATAAAGTAAGACCAACTTACTATAACTAAGTTTGTGAGAAAACTTTATGGTAAATAATTAAGAAGAATTTGAATTTGGAGAAATACCAAAACATTCAGAAATAATAGTAAGATCACAGTACTATAAACAATTCTGAATGAAACAATTCTGGGAATAAATGAATTAAACAGAATTTGAATGTTGATAGAACGTCAGAACTTTGAAACAAGATAAGATCAACATATTACAAGGATTTATGAGAAATATTTTTCAATTAAATAAAAAGAATAGTTTGAATTTTACATTAAAACTAACCAAGTTCCAAAAAATAATTATGTGTCAATTATAATTGAATTGAGAAGAAAATAAAGTGATTAATTCAGAAAAGAGAATTAACGTTAATCCAGAATAAATGCTAGACATTCACAATAGCATTTGAAGGAGTAGAGAAGAATAACAAAAAAGAGTGTAATAAGCCAGAGAAGGAAAAAATTTGGAAGCAAAGAGACTAATTAATTATGAAACGATAATGAAAACAGTTAATTAAGGGCAAAGAAGTACAACTCATACCAAACATATGGAGAAGATGATTTCGAACAAATGATAATAATAAGACCTATATGAAATGCAAAGAGAAGAAATACCACATGAAATATAATATAAATGAATTAATGTTAATGAATGCGAAGGCGGATTAATAACTTTCTAAGAGAAAGGAAACAAACAAAATGTTTAAAGAAAATGATCAATATAACAACCTGTATATCTAATGTAAAGATACAAAGTTAAAAAATTAAATATAATATATTAAGACCATTCAAATAATGAATAAGAAAGACTATATATAAAGACCATGCTAATACTATGAGTAACCAGAAGAAAGTATAAAGAGAATTCAGATGGAGAAGAAAGAGAGTTACACTGTAAACAGTAACCAGAATTATTAAAAGAAAGGTTTTCAACCATAATTAAAATAAATATATCAGACAAGTTAAGAGTTTTGAAAAAATATATATATAATGAGTATAATAATAATTATGAAGATTTATTAAGATAGAAAATGTGAGATAATCTGAGAGACTACGAAGTGAAGAATCCAAAGATATTTTTATTAGTCGAAAATGAGACTACTTTTTATTTATTTATTCGATGACTGACTGAAGATAATTCCAGCAGCATTATGTTTTTGAGCAGGGATGGATATGCCTCTGTACTCAATTTATAGAAGTGGTGTATGGCCAGCAGAGAAGTAGCGTACAGTGCCCCTCTGATCTGCCCCAGCCCACGTGATAGGGAATGTTAGGTAATTAATATCCCAAGGATGCAACACGAAGTTGATAAAGAAAGAAAATGTATTACAATAATAATATATCTCAGAAGACACTAACTATCCGAAAAGGATCAGTAGTAAAACAAGTAACTATATATATAAAATTAATTAAACTCTAATATAAAAAAGTCGATATAAAAATTGAGAAGAAAATGAATTATAAGAAATGATGAAATTATCATAAGAAATTATTACATCCATAAACATGTCTGAAATAATTACTTCTGGAGGAGAGCAATCTGTAGCGTGACAGATGTATGCATAATATTGAATGGCATTTGATCATTAGAATAATGAAGTTATAATATTTAAATTTGGAAGAAAGCATTAAGTTTAATATAAAGAGATTAATTCATAGCAACTGTGGAAAGAAATCATTATTATAAAGAAAATACAAGTTCAAATAAAAGGAGTTACTAGCGATGAGTCATCCAAAACCAGTCTCATAACCAAAGGTTTTCAAGGTATAACCCAGGAAGGTAAAAAAGTAAATAACAAAGCAGTACTGAATATGACCAAACCCACAACGAGGAAGAATAAATAGAAGAGAAACCCTAAAATAAGCCAAGATCAAACAATACAGGTGGTGTATTTCTAAAAAATAAAGAAGAAGATGGAGAAAATCCCAAGAAACCTGATGGCATCAAGAAGAAGATGGAGAAGATACCAATCCCAGAAGGCAGGAGAAAAGAAGACTGATGAAAGAAGAAGAAGGCAGCATCCTGAAGAAGATGTCATGCTCTTATAAAAGACACCCAAATCCCTATATCCCCAAAATAAATATTTAAAAATAAAAGTATAACGAAATGAAAACCACATGTATATAAATTTAAGAGAGAGAAGTGTATAAAGTAAAAGTTGCCTGTGGACTAAGATGAAACAATAATATAGTACCCATGGAACAAATCTCCATTGTTAAAACACTAACCAATTTATTATGTTAATAAGACTATACGACCATTTAGCAATAACATAATATAAAAGTGCAAAGTGAACCAGTGATAGTATTGGGTATTATAAAAAATGAACCTTGTGTTTCATTCTTGGCAATCACAAACATTGTATGCAATGAAATATACAATTCCCAATGACTTGAAATGTGTACTATGACAATATGTCATTAATAAGACATAAATCTGTTTAAAATAACATTTTTTGTTTTATATGCAAAAAGAAAAACAGATTTCATGATACTTTTGAACAATTTATACTATTTATTTGCTAATGACAGGGTACCATTCCCCAAAGACAATGTGTAAAAGACGGTATAAAAACTGTAGAATCCTACTTATAATAATAGTTAGAAATAAGAATATAAATATAAGGTTTTTATGTATATAGTATAAGAATGTTTAAAAATGTTTTAGATATAAGGCCATTTGTTTGGGTCTGATACAACTAACATCAGAACTATAAAAATAGTTACTACTTGTAAATAGTAGAGAGTAATTAAGATGTTAGTTAGTAAAAAACCTTTTTTGTAAACCACATTTCCATGTTAGAAATAAGGATTTTGTTGTAAAATGTCTGACTTGAAGACAACCATTTATTTAAAAAAAAAAATTCTTTATTTGTTTAACTGTTATCTGTATTGTAACCAATACTAATTGTTATTGTGTAATTTGAAAACATGTTTAATTTATAATACTATATGTAAAAGTCAGAGAGGGTATCACACATCATATATTGTTTGTAAAGTTTTTGTAAAGAAAAATTGTTAAAAAAAACCTAGGCCAAAAGAATGGAAACCAAACTTCATCAAAACAGAGAAATTAATCATTTAAAAGCAAATAAACAAAAGGGGTTTAGACAAAATAAACTTGAGATCATGCCATATTATTGCACATACCATTTAGAGAGATTTTAATAAATTATATTCAGAATTATAAATAAAAATGAAAATGACTAACTCAGAAATTTGGACATGGGAGTCATATATTCCAGAATAATGTTTCAGAATACAACTAATTCAATTAATTACAAGAAAATAAGGGAATATAAACCTTTTAATACAATATAGGATTATTAATATTAAATATAACTGATAAAATGGCTGAATTTACATAATGACAGGAAGTATGTTTTGACTTTTCAGAGTATACCAAACTGAAAGTAAAATTACTATTTTTGGACAGAAAACACTATAAAACGGCATTATTTAATTTGAAAATAAGCCGAATGAACTGAAAGATTAATTTAAATAACATCTAGTGAATAAAATTGATAAATAACCCAAGTTTAGGCATTTATATAGTGAAATATTAAAGTGTGCACAGGATGTGAAAATATATTTGAACAATGTTAAGGATAATATTATATGGGCTAAGAGTTTAATTGAAACTGAAGGAAACAGTTAGTTGATTATTGGTATTCGAACGGCTAATATGACAAGCGTTTCGTATCGAATCTAACCTAACTTACAACGGTGAAGTTGAGCGGTGAAGAGTACGTTATTGTGAAATCGCGATGACTTCTAAAATACATCTAGAACTCTCACATTATAACAGAAACAGTCAAGAAACAATACATAACACTGAACAATACATTTCTACTCCGAAAAAACACCACAAAACACCAGAAAACTGTATAACACATTAACCAAGTATTAGTGTCGGTATCGGGAAAAGTGTTTGAACTTATAATTACACGGATATACTAAATACAACCCAGAAACATTACACCAGTCACTACACAACATTTAACAAGAGATTTGCAGACACCAGAACAGGAATACTGCCAGAAAATACATTATTTGGAACGCAGCAGGAACGAGCGACATTTTGATCAACTTGACGGCAGCCATCTTTCTTTGACAATTCCAATGCCTCTACGTGTCCATATCAGCTGTTGGTGAAAACAATTATATTATTTTCAAATTATTATTCAATGTCTGTATTTAGTAATAATTATTAATTTGTTGTAACGTTATACTTTTTAAATATTGGCCCGATTTCTCTGACTTTGATAATAATTGGCTGTTTAAAGAACCCCGTATGAATTTTATATAATATACTTTGTAACTTTTTCGATATCCTGAGAGTCGATATTAATCGATAAGAGTCAATATTGCTAGTAATTAATAAAACATTAATATTCTTCAACACTAAATAGTTCTTTATTTCGTAAATATTACTAGTTATCACTAATATAATTCTAATTAATAATCTACCAGGACTTTACCACCTATAAGTGAAGATAACCTAAAAAAAAAAATAAAAAGGTAAACAAGTATCGATTGGTTTGAAGACAATCTTATGAGTGGTGATAGTTTATTTAAAATATACCAAAACTTTAATAAAATTTTTCAGAAGAGCATTACACTTTTTAAAACTTCACAGCCCTATATTAATTAATTGATTATAATTCATTAATTAATAAAAAGGAAAATTTTTTTTAATTATTTTTTTTAATAAACAATTTTTTTTTTAAATTTTCTTCAAAACAACAATTTTTGTTTTGAAACTTTCGGTGAAGCTGAACATATATTTCTTCATCAACATTACGCTACTCGACCGGTCTTGCTACCATTGAGACTCGACCAGCTGGGAAACTTAAGGAAGTGTTTCAGGCCAGTAAGACGTCGAGAGCCACACCAATATAAACACACCAATTAAACATACATAATAACAATTTTTTTTATTTTATTACAAATTGGCGCACAACTTTAGGGGCTTTAATTAGCGATTGGAAGGCCAATACATTCTGCCCAATCACTAGTTGGAGCTAGGCAACAGCTACAAAGTCAGAGAATTTCAAGGGAAAATGCAACGACGTGCAACATCTAAGAAACGGGCGGCGGAGGCCGAAAAAGAAATAGAAGTCGATATGGACAACAAAGAGGCAACGCCAGTAGAGGTGGAAGAGTTTTTACCGCCGGTGTTGTCCAAACAAACTGAACAACCGGAGATACCCACACAGACAGGGGAAGTCAATGTCCGGAAGGAACAATTAGAAAAACCCACACAATTAGAGAATGTGGCAATACAAGAGATGCTCAGAATGGTGATGGAAGAAATCAAATCCAGTAAGAAGCAAATGGAAGAAAATAGTAAGAAATTGAATCAGGAATTGAAGGAAGACTTGAGTAAGGAAAGGAAAGAAGATAACCAGTCTTTAAAGGAAGATTTGGGAAATAAAATCGAAACAACAAATAAGAAGATGATTGAGATAATGGAGAAAATGATGAAGAAAATGGATGAGAACCACGAATCAAGGATGAAGAAAATGGACGGAAATAGGAGGGAATTGAAGGAGGATTTGAGTAAAAGTATAAGAGAGAGCAACCAATCCTTGAAGGAAGAATTAGGTGAGAAACTGGATGATTGGGTTATCGATATAAAAAATGATAGCAAACCAGAACCAGAAGAAGTACCAAATGATAAGACGCAGGAACTAGTAATGATAGTACCTGAAATTGAAACTAACCAATACCAGGAAGATATTAAACCAAGGAAAAGGAGAATGTATCCAAGAAACTTGATAAAAACGAAGGAAGAGTTGGAGATGATGAAACATGGATTAATTGAGGGCAATAATATCCCAAGTATCTATGACAAAAACATCATGAATTCTAGGAATTATAGGAGGAGAATCGAAGTAATTTCAGAAATAATTTACCACAAGACAGTAGTCTACCAATGGGAAAAGACCAGAGGTAAACAGAATACAACGTGTGGACCAGATCAATTTCAGCGCAAGACTGGACAGTGGATTTCAGAAAGATGGAAATGTGATATCGTACCAGACTGTAATGACGGCACAGATGAATCACCAGAATGTATTCCATTAACGTGCCATCTAGGACAGTTCCAGGGTACGGTTAGACTAAAATATATTCCTTCAGAGTGGATATGTGATGGTGAGCCAGTTTATGGGGTTTCAGATCAACAAATAATAAGTGATAACCCAGATGAAGATCCTCACATATATTTGTCAAGTAATACAAAACATGGACCAGAAAAGTATTGGGGTATACAGTACGATGATAGAGGGAACCAGCCCAGTAATTACGACGGCCCTAACAACCCGCCGCGTAATAACCAGTTTAACGGTAATTTTAACGGCGTTAGGAATAACAATCCCTATCCAAACAATAGAAACAATTTTTATCAACATAATAATAATATTCCATACAGTCAGAGAAATCCATATCCCAACAATAACGATGACAGCCCTTACCCACCTAACCGAAATTACTATAATAATAATTTTAGTAATAACAATAATAGCAATAGTAATAACCGAGTGTCGCGCCCTAGGGTAAATTTTATAAGAGCAACCGAGATGATGGACCCTGGTTGACACAGATACCACACACCATCAAGAAAAGGGACAGAGATCATGATAACCGACTACGGCGAAAAACAATGGTGAAGGAGACGGAATAAATATCATTGAAAGGAAATGATATGAAGAATAAACATAGAAACAAAACTGGGTTTTATGAATGAAGACTATTTAAGAAAATGAACATGACAAATAAGAATATGAGCAATGGAACGACATAAAGAAAATCGTCCATCTTCCTGGGTATATAAAAGAAAAGAAAAAGTGAAGATCAACTTATTAAAGTATAAATAATATGGTCCAGTGTAGAGTACAATATAACCCCATATGTTGTGGTAAATGATAAGCATAACAATACATATGAGTTGAGGGAAATCGTTTCAGGAAAAATCAAAGGAGTGTACAATCAAGCTTCTATGAAGAAATATTATGAAGAATGAGTTGCGAGTTTTAGAATTTTGAATTTATTTTTAAAATTCTAAAATAATGTAAGTACATCTTACAACCTAATATTTTGAGAAGAACATTCTGGAGAATTAAAAGAAAAAGAATTTTTAATAATTTTAAAATTCTAAAATAATGTAAGTACATCTTACAACCTAATATTTTGAGAAGAACATTCTGGAGAATTAAAAGAAGAATTTTTTAATTTAATAAAAAAAAATTCTAAAATATGTAAGAACAACTTACAACCTAATAATTTTGGAGAAAAACTTTATGGAAGAAAGAAAAAGAAAGAGAGAGAATTTTTTATATATTTTAAAAAATTCTAAAAATATGTAAGAACAACTTACAACCTAATAATTTGAAGAAAAAACTTTATGGAAGAAAGAGAAAGAAAAGGAATTTTGAATTTATTATAAAAATTTAAAATTGAGTAAGTACTTCTTACTACAACCTGATAATTTAGAACAAAACTTTATGGAAGAAAGAGAAAGAGAGAGAATTTTGAACTTAATTTTAAAAAATTTAAAATTAAGCAAGCACAGCTTACTACCACTGAATTATGAGAAAAACATTTTGGAAGAATTAAGAAGAAAGGAATTTTGAAGTTAATATACAAAAAATTTAAAAATAAAGTAAGACCAACTTACTATAACTAAGTTTGTGAGAAAACTTTATGGTAAATAATTAAGAAGAATTTGAATTTGGAGAAATACCAAAACATTCAGAAATAATAGTAAGATCACAGTACTATAAACAATTCTGAATGAAACAATTCTGGGAATAAATGAATTAAACAGAATTTGAATGTTGATAGAACGTCAGAACTTTGAAACAAGATAAGATCAACATATTACAAGGATTTATGAGAAATATTTTTCAATTAAATAAAAAGAATAGTTTGAATTTTACATTAAAACTAACCAAGTTCCAAAAAATAATTATGTGTCAATTATAATTGAATTGAGAAGAAAATAAAGTGATTAATTCAGAAAAGAGAATTAACGTTAATCCAGAATAAATGCTAGACATTCACAATAGCATTTGAAGGAGTAGAGAAGAATATCAAAAAAGAGTGTAATAAGCCAGAGAAGGAAAAAATTTGGAAGCAAAGAGACTAATTAATTATGAAACGATAATGAAAACAGTTAATTAAGGGCAAAGAAGTACAACTCATACCAAACATATGGAGAAGATGATTTCGAACAAATGATAATAATAAGACCTATATGAAATGCAAAGAGAAGAAATACCACATGAAATATAATATAAATGAATTAATGTTAATGAATGCGAAGGCGGATTAATAACTTTCTAAGAGAAAGGAAACAAACAAAATGTTTAAAGAAAATGATCAATATAACAACCTGTATATCTAATGTAAAGATACAAAGTTAAAAAATTAAATATAATATATTAAGACCATTCAAATAATGAATAAGAAAGACTATATATAAAGACCATGCTAATACTATGAGTAACCAGAAGAAAGTATAAAGAGAATTCAGATGGAGAAGAAAGAGAGTTACACTGTAAACAGTAACCAGAATTATTAAAAGAAAGGTTTTCAACCATAATTAAAATAAATATATCAGACAAGTTAAGAGTTTTGAAAAAATATATATATAATGAGTATAATAATAATTATGAAGATTTATTAAGATAGAAAATGTGAGATAATCTGAGAGACTACGAAGTGAAGAATCCAAAGATATTTTTATTAGTCGAAAATGAGACTACTTTTTATTTATTTATTCGATGACTGACTGAAGATAATTCCAGCAGCATTATGTTTTTGAGCAGGGATGGATATGCCTCTGTACTCAATTTATAGAAGTGGTGTATGGCCAGCAGAGAAGTAGCGTACAGTGCCCCTCTGATCTGCCCCAGCCCACGTGATAGGGAATGTTAGGTAATTAATATCCCAAGGATGCAACACGAAGTTGATAAAGAAAGAAAATGTATTACAATAATAATATATCTCAGAAGACACTAACTATCCGAAAAGGATCAGTAGTAAAACAAGTAACTATATATATAAAATTAATTAAACTCTAATATAAAAAAGTCGATATAAAAATTGAGAAGAAAATGAATTATAAGAAATGATGAAATTATCATAAGAAATTATTACATCCATAAACATGTCTGAAATAATTACTTCTGGAGGAGAGCAATCTGTAGCGTGACAGATGTATGCATAATATTGAATGGCATTTGATCATTAGAATAAAGAAGTTATAATATTTAAATTTGGAAGAAAGCATTAAGTTTAATATAAAGAGATTAATTCATAGCAACTGTGGAAAGAAATCATTATTATAAAGAAAATACAAGTTCAAATAAAAGGAGTTACTAGCGATGAGTCATCCAAAACCAGTCTCATAACCAAAGGTTTTCAAGGTATAACCCAGGAAGGTAAAAAAGTAAATAACAAAGCAGTACTGAATATGACCAAACCCACAACGAGGAAGAATAAATAGAAGAGAAACCCTAAAATAAGCCAAGATCAAACAATACAGGTGGTGTATTTCTAAAAAATAAAGAAGAAGATGGAGAAAATCCCAAGAAACCTGATGGCATCAAGAAGAAGATGGAGAAGATACCAATCCCAGAAGGCAGGAGAAAAGAAGACTGATGAAAGAAGAAGAAGGCAGCATCCTGAAGAAGATGTCATGCTCTTATAAAAGACACCCAAATCCCTATATCCCCAAAATAAATATTTAAAAATAAAAGTATAACGAAATGAAAACCACATGTATATAAATTTAAGAGAGAGAAGTGTATAAAGTAAAAGTTGCCTGTGGACTAAGATGAAACAATAATATAGTACCCATGGAACAAATCTCCATTGTTAAAACACTAACCAATTTATTATGTTAATAAGACTATACGACCATTTAGCAATAACATAATATAAAAGTGCAAAGTGAACCAGTGATAGTATTGGGTATTATAAAAAATGAACCTTGTGTTTCATTCTTGGCAATCACAAACATTGTATGCAATGAAATATACAATTCCCAATGACTTGAAATGTGTACTATGACAATATGTCATTAATAAGACATAAATCTGTTTAAAATAACATTTTTTGTTTTATATGCAAAAAGAAAAACAGATTTCATGATACTTTTGAACAATTTATACTATTTATTTGCTAATGACAGGGTACCATTCCCCAAAGACAATGTGTAAAAGACGGTATAAAAACTGTAGAATCCTACTTATAATAATAGTTAGAAATAAGAATATAAATATAAGGTTTTTATGTATATAGTATAAGAATGTTTAAAAATGTTTTAGATATAAGGCCATTTGTTTGGGTCTGATACAACTAACATCAGAACTATAAAAATAGTTACTACTTGTAAATAGTAGAGAGTAATTAAGATGTTAGTTAGTAAAAAACCTTTTTTGTAAACCACATTTCCATGTTAGAAATAAGGATTTTGTTGTAAAATGTCTGACTTGAAGACAACCATTTATTTAAAAAAAAAAATTCTTTATTTGTTTAACTGTTATCTGTATTGTAACCAATACTAATTGTTATTGTGTAATTTGAAAACATGTTTAATTTATAATACTATATGTAAAAGTCAGAGAGGGTATCACACATCATATATTGTTTGTAAAGTTTTTGTAAAGAAAAATTGTTAAAAAAAACCTAGGCCAAAAGAATGGAAACCAAACTTCATCAAAACAGAGAAATTAATCATTTAAAAGCAAATAAACAAAAGGGGTTTAGACAAAATAAACTTGAGATCATGCCATATTATTGCACATACCATTTAGAGAGATTTTAATAAATTATATTCAGAATTATAAATAAAAATGAAAATGACTAACTCAGAAATTTGGACATGGGAGTCATATATTCCAGAATAATGTTTCAGAATACAACTAATTCAATTAATTACAAGAAAATAAGGGAATATAAACCTTTTAATACAATATAGGATTATTAATATTTATATAACTGATAAAATGGCTGAATTTACATAATGACAGGAAGTATGTTTTGACTTTTCAGAGTATACCAAACTGGAAGTAAAATTACTATTTTTGGACAGAAAACACTATAAAACGGCATTATTTAATTTGAAAATAAGCCGAATGAACTGAAAGATTAATTTAAATAACATCTAGTGAATAAAATTGATAAATAACCCAAGTTTAGGCATTTATATAGTGAAATATTAAAGTGTGCACAGGATGTGAAAATATATTTGAACAATGTTAAGGATAATATTATATGGGCTAAGAGTTTAATTGAAACTGAAGGAAACAGTTAGTTGATTATTGGTATTCGAACGGCTAATATGACAAGCGTTTCGTATCGAATCTAACCTAACTTACAACGGTGAAGTTGAGCGGTGAAGAGTACGTTATTGTGAAATCGCGATGACTTCTAAAATACATCTAGAACTCTCACATTATAACAGAAACAGTCAAGAAACAATACATAACACTGAACAATACATTTCTACTCCGAAAAAACACCACAAAACACCAGAAAACTGTATAACACATTAACCAAGTATTAGTGTCGGTATCGGGAAAAGTGTTTGAACTTATAATTACACGGATATACTAAATACAACCCAGAAACATTACACCAGTCACTACACAACATTTAACAAGAGATTTGCAGACACCAGAACAGGAATACTGCCAGAAAATACATTATTTGGAACGCAGCAGGAACGAGCGACATTTTGATCAACTTGACGGCAGCCATCTTTCTTTGACAATTCCAATGCCTCTACGTGTCCATATCAGCTGTTGGTGAAAACAATTATATTATTTTCAAATTATTATTCAATGTCTGTATTTAGTAATAATTATTAATTTGTTGTAACGTTATACTTTTTAAATATTGGCCCGATTTCTCTGACTTTGATAATAATTGGCTGTTTAAAGAACCCCGTATGAATTTTATATAATATACTTTGTAACTTTTTCGATATCCTGAGAGTCGATATTAATCGATAAGAGTCAATATTGCTAGTAATTAATAAAACATTAATATTCTTCAACACTAAATAGTTCTTTATTTCGTAAATATTACTAGTTATCACTAATATAATTCTAATTAATAATCTACCAGGACTTTACCACCTATAAGTGAAGATAACCTAAAAAAAAAAATAAAAAGGTAAACAAGTATCGATTGGTTTGAAGACAATCTTATGAGTGGTGATAGTTTATTTAAAATATACCAAAACTTTAATAAAATTTTTCAGAAGAGCATTACACTTTTTAAAACTTCACAGCCCTATATTAATTAATTGATTATAATTCATTAATTAATAAAAAGGAAAATTTTTTTTAATTATTTTTTTTAATAAACAATTTTTTTTTTAAATTTTCTTCAAAACAACAATTTTTGTTTTGAAACTTTCGGTGAAGCTGAACATATATTTCTTCATCAACATTACGCTACTCGACCGGTCTTGCTACCATTGAGACTCGACCAGCTGGGAAACTTAAGGAAGTGTTTCAGGCCAGTAAGACGTCGAGAGCCACACCAATATAAACACACCAATTAAACATACATAATAACAATTTTTTTTATTTTATTACAAATTGGCGCACAACTTTAGGGGCTTTAATTAGCGATTGGAAGGCCAATACATTCTGCCCAATCACTAGTTGGAGCTAGGCAACAGCTACAAAGTCAGAGAATTTCAAGGGAAAATGCAACGACGTGCAACATCTAAGAAACGGGCGGCGGAGGCCGAAAAAGAAATAGAAGTCGATATGGACAACAAAGAGGCAACGCCAGTAGAGGTGGAAGAGTTTTTACCGCCGGTGTTGTCCAAACAAACTGAACAACCGGAGATACCCACACAGACAGGGGAAGTCAATGTCCGGAAGGAACAATTAGAAAAACCCACACAATTAGAGAATGTGGCAATACAAGAGATGCTCAGAATGGTGATGGAAGAAATCAAATCCAGTAAGAAGCAAATGGAAGAAAATAGTAAGAAATTGAATCAGGAATTGAAGGAAGACTTGAGTAAGGAAAGGAAAGAAGATAACCAGTCTTTAAAGGAAGATTTGGGAAATAAAATCGAAACAACAAATAAGAAGATGATTGAGATAATGGAGAAAATGATGAAGAAAATGGATGAGAACCACGAATCAAGGATGAAGAAAATGGACGGAAATAGGAGGGAATTGAAGGAGGATTTGAGTAAAAGTATAAGAGAGAGCAACCAATCCTTGAAGGAAGAATTAGGTGAGAAACTGGATGATTGGGTTATCGATATAAAAAATGATAGCAAACCAGAACCAGAAGAAGTACCAAATGATAAGACGCAGGAACTAGTAATGATAGTACCTGAAATTGAAACTAACCAAAACCAGGAAGATATTAAACCAAGGAAAAGGAGAATGTATCCAAGAAACTTGATAAAAACGAAGGAAGAGTTGGAGATGATGAAACATGGATTAATTGAGGGCAATAATATCCCAAGTATCTATGACAAAAACATCATGAATTCTAGGAATTATAGGAGGAGAATCGAAGTAATTTCAGAAATAATTTACCACAAGACAGTAGTCTACCAATGGGAAAAGACCAGAGGTAAACAGAATACAACGTGTGGACCAGATCAATTTCAGCGCAAGACTGGACAGTGGATTTCAGAAAGATGGAAATGTGATATCGTACCAGACTGTAATGACGGCACAGATGAATCACCAGAATGTATTCCATTAACGTGCCATCTAGGACAGTTCCAGGGTACGGTTAGACTAAAATATATTCCTTCAGAGTGGATATGTGATGGTGAGCCAGTTTATGGGGTTTCAGATCAACAAATAATAAGTGATAACCCAGATGAAGATCCTCACATATATTTGTCAAGTAATACAAAACATGGACCAGAAAAGTATTGGGGTATACAGTACGATGATAGAGGGAACCAGCCCAGTAATTACGACGGCCCTAACAACCCGCCGCGTAATAACCAGTTTAACGGTAATTTTAACGGCGTTAGGAATAACAATCCCTATCCAAACAATAGAAACAATTTTTATCAACATAATAATAATATTCCATACAGTCAGAGAAATCCATATCCCAACAATAACGATTGCAGCCCTTACCCACCTAACCGAAATTACTATAATAATAATTTTAGTAATAACAATAATAGCAATAGTAATAACCGAGTGTCGCGCCCTAGGGTAAATTTTATAAGAGCAACCGAGATGATGGACCCTGGTTGACACAGATACCACACACCATCAAGAAAAGGGACAGAGATCATGATAACCGACTACGGCGAAAAACAATGGTGAAGGAGACGGAATAAATATCATTGAAAGGAAATGATATGAAGAATAAACATAGAAACAAAACTGGGTTTTATGAATGAAGACTATTTAAGAAAATGAACATGACAAATAAGAATATGAGCAATGGAACGACATAAAGAAAATCGTCCATCTTCCTGGGTATATAAAAGAAAAGAAAAAGTGAAGATCAACTTATTAAAGTATAAATAATATGGTCCAGTGTAGAGTACAATATAACCCCATATGTTGTGGTAAATGATAAGCATAACAATACATATGAGTTGAGGGAAATCGTTTCAGGAAAAATCAAAGGAGTGTACAATCAAGCTTCTATGAAGAAATATTATGAAGAATGAGTTGTGAGTTTTAGAATTTTGAATTTATTTTTAAAATTCTAAAATAATGTAAGTACATCTTACAACCTAATATTTTGAGAAGAACATTCTGGAGAATTAAAAGAAAAAGAATTTTTAATAATTTTAAAATTCTAAAATAATGTAAGTACATCTTACAACCTAATATTTTGAGAAGAACATTCTGGAGAATTAAAAGAAGAATTTTTTAATTTAATAAAAAAAAATTCTAAAATATGTAAGAACAACTTACAACCTAATAATTTTGGAGAAAAACTTTATGGAAGAAAGAAAAAGAAAGAGAGAGAATTTTTTATATATTTTAAAAAATTCTAAAAATATGTAAGAACAACTTACAACCTAATAATTTGAAGAAAAAACTTTATGGAAGAAAGAGAAAGAAAAGGAATTTTGAATTTATTATAAAAATTTAAAATTGAGTAAGTACTTCTTACTACAACCTGATAATTTAGAACAAAACTTTATGGAAGAAAGAGAAAGAGAGAGAATTTTGAACTTAATTTTAAAAAATTTAAAATTAAGCAAGCACAGCTTACTACCACTGAATTATGAGAAAAACATTTTGGAAGAATTAAGAAGAAAGGAATTTTGAAGTTAATATACAAAAAATTTAAAAATAAAGTAAGACCAACTTACTATAACTAAGTTTGTGAGAAAACTTTATGGTAAATAATTAAGAAGAATTTGAATTTGGAGAAATACCAAAACATTCAGAAATAATAGTAAGATCACAGTACTATAAACAATTCTGAATGAAACAATTCTGGGAATAAATGAATTAAACAGAATTTGAATGTTGATAGAACGTCAGAACTTTGAAACAAGATAAGATCAACATATTACAAGGATTTATGAGAAATATTTTTCAATTAAATAAAAAGAATAGTTTGAATTTTACATTAAAACTAACCAAGTTCCAAAAAATAATTATGTGTCAATTATAATTGAATTGAGAAGAAAATAAAGTGATTAATTCAGAAAAGAGAATTAACGTTAATCCAGAATAAATGCTAGACATTCACAATAGCATTTGAAGGAGTAGAGAAGAATAACAAAAAAGAGTGTAATAAGCCAGAGAAGGAAAAAATTTGGAAGCAAAGAGACTAATTAATTATGAAACGATAATGAAAACAGTTAATTAAGGGCAAAGAAGTACAACTCATACCAAACATATGGAGAAGATGATTTCGAACAAATGATAATAATAAGACCTATATGAAATGCAAAGAGAAGAAATACCACATGAAATATAATATAAATGAATTAATGTTAATGAATGCGAAGGCGGATTAATAACTTTCTAAGAGAAAGGAAACAAACAAAATGTTTAAAGAAAATGATCAATATAACAACCTGTATATCTAATGTAAAGATACAAAGTTAAAAAATTAAATATAATATATTAAGACCATTCAAATAATGAATAAGAAAGACTATATATAAAGACCATGCTAATACTATGAGTAACCAGAAGAAAGTATAAAGAGAATTCAGATGGAGAAGAAAGAGAGTTACACTGTAAACAGTAACCAGAATTATTAAAAGAAAGGTTTTCAACCATAATTAAAATAAATATATCAGACAAGTTAAGAGTTTTGAAAAAATATATATATAATGAGTATAATAATAATTATGAAGATTTATTAAGATAGAAAATGTGAGATAATCTGAGAGACTACGAAGTGAAGAATCCAAAGATATTTTTATTAGTCGAAAATGAGACTACTTTTTATTTATTTATTCGATGACTGACTGAAGATAATTCCAGCAGCATTATGTTTTTGAGCAGGGATGGATATGCCTCTGTACTCAATTTATAGAAGTGGTGTATGGCCAGCAGAGAAGTAGCGTACAGTGCCCCTCTGATCTGCCCCAGCCCACGTGATAGGGAATGTTAGGGAATTAATATCCCAAGGATGCAACACGAAGTTGATAAAGAAAGAAAATGTATTACAATAATAATATATCTCAGAAGACACTAACTATCCGAAAAGGATCAGTAGTAAAACAAGTAACTATATATATAAAATTAATTAAACTCTAATATAAAAAAGTCGATATAAAAATGGAGAAGAAAATGAATTATAAGAAATGATGAAATTATCATAAGAAATTATTTCATCCATAAACATGTCTGAAATAATTACTTCTGGAGGAGAGCAATCTGTAGCGTGACAGATGTATGCATAATATTGAATGGCATTTGATCATTAGAATAACGAAGTTATAATATTTAAATTTGGAAGAAAGCATTAAGTTTAATATAAATAGATTAATTCATAGCAACTGTGGAAAGAAATCATTATTATAAAGAAAATACAAGTTCAAATAAAAGGAGTTACTAGCGATGAGTCATCCAAAACCAGTCTCATAACCAAAGGTTTTCAAGGTATAACCCAGGAAGGTAAAAAAGTAAATAACAAAGCAGTACTGAATATGACCAAACCCACAACGAGGAAGAATAAATAGAAGAGAAACCCTAAAATAAGCCAAGATCAAACAATACAGGTGGTGTATTTCTAAAAAATAAAGAAGAAGATGGAGAAAATCCCAAGAAACCTGATGGCATCAAGAAGAAGATGGAGAAGATACCAATCCCAGAAGGCAGGAGAAAAGAAGACTGATGAAAGAAGAAGAAGGCAGCATCCTGAAGAAGATGTCATGCTCTTATAAAAGACACCCAAATCCCTATATCCCCGAAATAAATATTTAAAAATAAAAGTATAACGAAATGAAAACCACATGTATATAAATTTAAGAGAGAGAAGTGTATAAAGTAAAAGTTGCCTGTGGACTAAGATGAAACAATAATATAGTACCCATGGAACAAATCTCCATTGTTAAAACACTAACCAATTTATTATGTTAATAAGACTATACGACCATTTAGCAATAACATAATATAAAAGTGCAAAGTGAACCAGTGATAGTATTGGGTATTATAAAAAATGAACCTTGTGTTTCATTCTTGGCAATCACAAACATTGTATGCAATGAAATATACAATTCCCAATGACTTGAAATGTGTACTATGACAATATGTCATTAATAAGACATAAATCTGTTTAAAATAACATTTTTTGTTTTATATGCAAAAAGAAAAACAGATTTCATGATACTTTTGAACAATTTATACTATTTATTTGCTAATGACAGGGTACCATTCCCCAAAGACAATGTGTAAAAGACGGTATAAAAACTGTAGAATCCTACTTATAATAATAGTTAGAAATAAGAATATAAATATAAGGTTTTTATGTATATAGTATAAGAATGTTTAAAAATGTTTTAGATATAAGGCCATTTGTTTGGGTCTGATACAACTAACATCAGAACTATAAAAATAGTTACTACCTGTAAATAGTAGAGAGTAATTAAGATGTTAGTTAGTAAAAAACCTTTTTTGTAAACCACATTTCCATGTTAGAAATAAGGATTTTGTTGTAAAATGTCTGACTTGAAGACAACCATTTATTTAAAAAAAAAAATTCTTTATTTGTTTAACTGTTATCTGTATTGTAACCAATACTAATTGTTATTGTGTAATTTGAAAACATGTTTAATTTATAATACTATATGTAAAAGTCAGAGAGGGTATCACACATCATATATTGTTTGTAAAGTTTTTGTAAAGAAAAATTGTTAAAAAAAAACCTAGGCCAAAAGAATGGAAACCAAACTTCATCAAAACAGAGAAATTAATCATTTAAAAGCAAATAAACAAAAGGGGTTTAGACAAAATAAACTTGAGATCATGCCATATTATTGCACATACCATTTAGAGAGATTTTAATAAATTATATTCAGAATTATAAATAAAAATGAAAATGACTAACTCAGAAATTTGGACATGGGAGTCATATATTCCAGAATAATGTTTCAGAATACAACTAATTCAATTAATTACAAGAAAATAAGGGAATATAAACCTTTTAATACAATATAGGATTATTAATATTAAATATAACTGATAAAATGGCTGAATTTACATAATGACAGGAAGTATGTTTTGACTTTTCAGAGTATACCAAACTGAAAGTAAAATTACTATTTTTGGACAGAAAACACTATAAAACGGCATTATTTAATTTGAAAATAAGCCGAATGAACTGAAAGATTAATTTAAATAACATCTAGTGAATAAAATTGATAAATAACCCAAGTTTAGGCATTTATATAGTGAAATATTAAAGTGTGCACAGGAAGAGAAAATATATTTGAACAATGTTAAGGATAATATTATATGGGCTAAGAGTTTAATTGAAACTGAAGGAAACAGTTAGTTGATTATTGGTATTCGAACGGCTAATATGACAAGCGTTTCGTATCGAATCTAACCTAACTTACAACGGTGAAGTTGAGCGGTGAAGAGTACGTTATTGTGAAATCGCGATGACTTCTAAAATACATCTAGAACTCTCACATTATAACAGAAACAATCAAGAAACAATACATAACACTGAACAATACATTTCTACTCCGAAAAAACACCACAAAACACCAGAAAACTGTATAACACATTAACCAAGTATTAGTGTCGGTATCGGGAAAAGTGTTTGAACTTATAATTACACGGATATACTAAATACAACCCAGAAACATTACACCAGTCACTACACAACATTTAACAAGAGATTTGCAGACACCAGAACAGGAATACTGCCAGAAAATACATTATTTGGAACGCAGCAGGAACGAGCGACATTTTGATCAACTTGACGGCAGCCATCTTTCTTTGACAATTCCAATGCCTCTACGTGTCCATATCAGCTGTTGGTGAAAACAATTATATTATTTTCAAATTATTATTCAATGTCTGTATTTAGTAATAATTATTAATTTGTTGTAACGTTATACTTTTTAAATATTGGCCCGATTTCTCTGACTTTGATAATAATTGGCTGTTTAAAGAACCCCGTATGAATTTTATATAATATACTTTGTAACTTTTTCGATATCCTGAGAGTCGATATTAATCGATAAGAGTCAATATTGCTAGTAATTAATAAAACATTAATATTCTTCAACACTAAATAGTTCTTTATTTCGTAAATATTACTAGTTATCACTAATATAATTCTAATTAATAATCTACCAGGACTTTACCACCTATAAGTGAAGATAACCTAAAAAAAAAAATAAAAAGGTAAACAAGTATCGATTGGTTTGAAGACAATCTTATGAGTGGTGATAGTTTATTTAAAATATACCAAAACTTTAATAAAATTTTTCAGAAGAGCATTACACTTTTTAAAACTTCACAGCCCTATATTAATTAATTGATTATAATTCATTAATTAATAAAAAGGAAAATTTTTTTTAATTATTTTTTTTAATAAACAATTTTTTTTTTAAATTTTCTTCAAAACAACAATTTTTGTTTTGAAACTTTCGGTGAAGCTGAACATATATTTCTTCATCAACATTACGCTACTCGACCGGTCTTGCTACCATTGAGACTCGACCAGCTGGGAAACTTAAGGAAGTGTTTCAGGCCAGTAAGACGTCGAGAGCCACACCAATATAAACACACCAATTAAACATACATAATAACAATTTTTTTTATTTTATTACAAATTGGCGCACAACTTTAGGGGCTTTAATTAGCGATTGGAAGGCCAATACATTCTGCCCAATCACTAGTTGGAGCTAGGCAACAGCTACAAAGTCAGAGAATTTCAAGGGAAAATGCAACGACGTGCAACATCTAAGAAACGGGCGGCGGAGGCCGAAAAAGAAATAGAAGTCGATATGGACAACAAAGAGGCAACGCCAGTAGAGGTGGAAGAGTTTTTACCGCCGGTGTTGTCCAAACAAACTGAACAACCGGAGATACCCACACAGACAGGGGAAGTCAATGTCCGGAAGGAACAATTAGAAAAACCCACACAATTAGAGAATGTGGCAATACAAGAGATCCTCAGAATGGTGATGGAAGAAATCAAATCCAGTAAGAAGCAAATGGAAGAAAATAGTAAGAAATTGAATCAGGAATTGAAGGAAGACTTGAGTAAGGAAAGGAAAGAAGATAACCAGTCTTTAAAGGAAGATTTGGGAAATAAAATCGAAACAACAAATAAGAAGATGATTGAGATAATGGAGAAAATGATGAAGAAAATGGATGAGAACCACGAATCAAGGATGAAGAAAATGGACGGAAATAGGAGGGAATTGAAGGAGGATTTGAGTAAAAGTATAAGAGAGAGCAACCAATCCTTGAAGGAAGAATTAGGTGAGAAACTGGATGATTGGGTTATCGATATAAAAAATGATAGCAAACCAGAACCAGAAGAAGTACCAAATGATACGACGCAGGAACTAGTAATGATAGTACCTGAAATTGAAACTAACCAAAACCAGGAAGATATTAAACCAAGGAAAAGGAGAATGTATCCAAGAAACTTGATAAAAACGAAGGAAGAGTTGGAGATGATGAAACATGGATTAATTGAGGGCAATAATATCCCAAGTATCTATGACAAAAACGTCATGAATTCTTGGAATTATAGGAGGAGAATCGAAGTAATTTCAGAAATAATTTACCACAAGACAGTAGTCTACCAATGGGAAAAGACCAGAGGTAAACAGAATACAACGTGTGGACCAGATCAATTTCAGCGCAAGACTGGACAGTGGATTTCAGAAAGATGGAAATGTGATATCGTACCAGACTGTAATGACGGCACAGATGAATCACCAGAATGTATTCCATTAACGTGCCATCTAGGACAGTTCCAGGGTACGGTTAGACTAAAATATATTCCTTCAGAGTGGATATGTGATGGTGAGCCAGTTTATGGGTTTTCAGATCAACAAATAATAAGTGATAACCCAGATGAAGATCCTCACATATATTTGTCAAGTAATACAAAACATGGACCAGAAAAGTATTGGGGTATACAGTACGATGATAGAGGGAACCAGCCCAGTAATTACGACGGCCCTAACAACCCGCCGCGTAATAACCAGTTTAACGGTAATTTTAACGGCGTTAGGAATAACAATCCCTATCCAAACAATAGAAACAATTTTTATCAACATAATAATAATATTCCATACAGTCAGAGAAATCCATATCCCAACAATAACGATGACAGCCCTTACCCACCTAACCGAAATTACTATAATAATAATTTTAGTAATAACAATAATAGCAATAGTAATAACCGAGTGTCGCGCCCTAGGGTAAATTTTATAAGAGCAACCGAGATGATGGACCCTGGTTGACACAGATACCACACACCATCAAGAAAAGGGACAGAGATCATGATAACCGACTACGGCGAAAAACAATGGTGAAGGAGACGGAATAAATATCATTGAAAGGAAATGATATGAAGAATAAACATAGAAACAAAACTGGGTTTTGTGAATGAAGACTATTTAAGAAAATGAACATGACAAATAAGAATATGAGCAATGGAACGACATAAAGAAAATCGTCCATCTTCCTGGGTATATAAAAGAAAAGAAAAAGTGAAGATCAACTTATTAAAGTATAAATAATATGGTCCAGTGTAGAGTACAATATAACCCCATATGTTGTGGTAAATGATAAGCATAACAATACATATGAGTTGAGGGAAATCGTTTCAGGAAAAATCAAAGGAGTGTACAATCAAGCTTCTATGAAGAAATATTATGAAGAATGAGTTGTGAGTTTTAGAATTTTGAATTTATTTTTAAAATTCTAAAATAATGTAAGTACATCTTACAACCTAATATTTTGAGAAGAACATTCTGGAGAATTAAAAGAAAAAGAATTTTTAATAATTTTAAAATTCTAAAATAATGTAAGTACATCTTACAACCTAATATTTTGAGAAGAACATTCTGGAGAATTAAAAGAAGAAGAATTTTTTAATTTAATAAAAAAAAAATTCTAAAATATGTAAGAACAACTTACAACCTAATAATTTTGGAGAAAAACTTTATGGAAGAAAGAAAAAGAAAGAGAGAGAATTTTTTATATATTTTAAAAAATTCTAAAAATATGTAAGAACAACTTACAACCTAATAATTTGAAGAAAAAACTTTATGGAAGAAAGAGAAAGAAAAGGAATTTTGAATTTATTATAAAAATTTAAAATTGAGTAAGTACTTCTTACTACAACCTGATAATTTAGAACAAAACTTTATGGAAGAAAGAGAAAGAGAGAGAATTTTGAACTTAATTTTAAAAAATTTAAAATTAAGCAAGCACAGCTTACTACCACTGAATTATGAGAAAAACATTTTGGAAGAATTAAGAAGAAAGGAATTTTGAAGTTAATATACAAAAAATTTAAAAATAAAGTAAGACCAACTTACTATAACTAAGTTTGTGAGAAAACTTTATGGTAAATAATTAAGAAGAATTTGAATTTGGAGAAATACCAAAACATTCAGAAATAATAGTAAGATCACAGTACTATAAACAATTCTGAATGAAACAATTCTGGGAATAAATGAATTAAACAGAATTTGAATGTTGATAGAACGTCAGAACTTTGAAACAAGATAAGATCAACATATTACAAGGATTTATGAGAAATATTTTTCAATTAAATAAAAAGAATAGTTTGAATTTTACATTAAAACTAACCAAGTTCCAAAAAATAATTATGTGTCAATTATAATTGAATTGAGAAGAAAATAAAGTGATTAATTCAGAAAAGAGAATTAACGTTAATCCAGAATAAATGCTAGACATTCACAATAGCATTTGAAGGAGTAGAGAAAAATAACAAAAAAGAGTGTAATAAGCCAGAGAAGGAAAAAATTTGGAAGCAAAGAGACTAATTAATTATGAAACGATAATGAAAACAGTTAATTAAGGGCAAAGAAGTACAACTCATACCAAACATATGGAGAAGATGATTTCGAACAAATGATAATAATAAGACCTATATGAAATGCAAAGAGAAGAAATACCACATGAAATATAATATAAATGAATTAATGTTAATGAATGCGAAGGCGGATTAATAACTTTCTAAGAGAAAGGAAACAAACAAAATGTTTAAAGAAAATGATCAATATAACAACCTGTATATCTAATGTAAAGATACAAAGTTAAAAAATTAAATATAATATATTAAGACCATTCAAATAATGAATAAGAAAGACTATATATAAAGACCATGCTAATACTATGAGTAACCAGAAGAAAGTATAAAGAGAATTCAGATGGAGAAGAAAGAGAGTTACACTGTAAACAGTAACCAGAATTATTAAAAGAAAGGTTTTCAACCATAATTAAAATAAATATATCAGACAAGTTAAGAGTTTTGAAAAAATATATATATAATGAGTATAATAATAATTATGAAGATTTATTAAGATAGAAAATGTGAGATAATCTGAGAGACTACGAAGTGAAGAATCCAAAGATATTTTTATTAGTCGAAAATGAGACTACTTTTTATTTATTTATTCGATGACTGACTGAAGATAATTCCAGCAGCATTATGTTTTTGAGCAGGGATGGATATGCCTCTGTACTCAATTTATAGAAGTGGTGTATGGCCAGCAGAGAAGTAGCGTACAGTGCCCCTCTGATCTGCCCCAGCCCACGTGATAGGGAATGTTAGGGAATTAATATCCCAAGGATGCAACACGAAGTTGATAAAGAAAGAAAATGTATTACAATAATAATATATCTCAGAAGACACTAACTATCCGAAAAGGATCAGTAGTAAAACAAGTAACTATATATATAAAATTAATTAAACTCTAATATAAAAAAGTCGATATAAAAATGGAGAAGAAAATGAATTATAAGAAATGATGAAATTATCATAAGAAATTATTTCATCCATAAACATGTCTGAAATAATTACTTCTGGAGGAGAGCAATCTGTAGCGTGACAGATGTATGCATAATATTGAATGGCATTTGATCATTAGAATAACGAAGTTATAATATTTAAATTTGGAAGAAAGCATTAAGTTTAATATAAATAGATTAATTCATAGCAACTGTGGAAAGAAATCATTATTATAAAGAAAATACAAGTTCAAATAAAAGGAGTTACTAGCGATGAGTCATCCAAAACCAGTCTCATAACCAAAGGTTTTCAAGGTATAACCCAGGAAGGTAAAAAAGTAAATAACAAAGCAGTACTGAATATGACCAAACCCACAACGAGGAAGAATAAATAGAAGAGAAACCCTAAAATAAGCCAAGATCAAACAATACAGGTGGTGTATTTCTAAAAAATAAAGAAGAAGATGGAGAAAATCCCAAGAAACCTGATGGCATCAAGAAGAAGATGGAGAAGATACCAATCCCAGAAGGCAGGAGAAAAGAAGACTGATGAAAGAAGAAGAAGGCAGCATCCTGAAGAAGATGTCATGCTCTTATAAAAGACACCCAAATCCCTGTATCCCCGAAATAAATATTTAAAAATAAAAGTATAACGAAATGAAAACCACATGTATATAAATTTAAGAGAGAGAAGTGTATAAAGTAAAAGTTGCCTGTGGACTAAGATGAAACAATAATATAGTACCCATGGAACAAATCTCCATTGTTAAAACACTAACCAATTTATTATGTTAATAAGACTATACGACCATTTAGCAATAACATAATATAAAAGTGCAAAGTGAACCAGTGATAGTATTGGGTATTATAAAAAATGAACCTTGTGTTTCATTCTTGGCAATCACAAACATTGTATGCAATGAAATATACAATTCCCAATGACTTGAAATGTGTACTATGACAATATGTCATTAATAAGACATAAATCTGTTTAAAATAACATTTTTTGTTTTATATGCAAAAAGAAAAACAGATTTCATGATACTTTTGAACAATTTATACTATTTATTTGCTAATGACAGGGTACCATTCCCCAAAGACAATGTGTAAAAGACGGTATAAAAACTGTAGAATCCTACTTATAATAATAGTTAGAAATAAGAATATAAATATAAGGTTTTTATGTATATAGTATAAGAATGTTTAAAAATGTTTTAGATATAAGGCCATTTGTTTGGGTCTGATACAACTAACATCAGAACTATAAAAATAGTTACTACCTGTAAATAGTAGAGAGTAATTAAGATGTTAGTTAGTAAAAAACCTTTTTTGTAAACCACATTTCCATGTTAGAAATAAGGATTTTGTTGTAAAATGTCTGACTTGAAGACAACCATTTATTTAAAAAAAAAAAATTCTTTATTTGTTTAACTGTTATCTGTATTGTAACCAATACTAATTGTTATTGTGTAATTTGAAAACATGTTTAATTTATAATACTATATGTAAAAGTCAGAGAGGGTATCACACATCATATATTGTTTGTAAAGTTTTTGTAAAGAAAAATTGTTAAAAAAAAACCTAGGCCAAAAGAATGGAAACCAAACTTCATCAAAACAGAGAAATTAATCATTTAAAAGCAAATAAACAAAAGGGGTTTAGACAAAATAAACTTGAGATCATGCCATATTATTGCACATACCATTTAGAGAGATTTTAATAAATTATATTCAGAATTATAAATAAAAATGAAAATGACTAACTCAGAAATTTGGACATGGGAGTCATATATTCCAGAATAATGTTTCAGAATACAACTAATTCAATTAATTACAAGAAAATAAGGGAATATAAACCTTTTAATACAATATAGGATTATTAATATTAAATATAACTGATAAAATGGCTGAATTTACATAATGACAGGAAGTATGTTTTGACTTTTCAGAGTATACCAAACTGAAAGTAAAATTACTATTTTTGGACAGAAAACACTATAAAACGGCATTATTTAATTTGAAAATAAGCCGAATGAACTGAAAGATTAATTTAAATAACATCTAGTGAATAAAATTGAAACAACCCAGAAACATTACACCAGTCACTACACAACATTTAACAAGAGATTTGCAGACACCAGAACAGGAATACTGCCAGAAAATACATTATTTGGAACGCAGCAGGAACGAGCGACATTTTGATCAACTTGACGGCAGCCATCTTTCTTTGACAATTCCAATGCCTCTACGTGTCCATATCAGCTGTTGGTGAAAACAATTATATTATTTTCAAATTATTATTCAATGTCTGTATTTAGTAATAATTATTAATTTGTTGTAACGTTATACTTTTTAAATATTGGCCCGATTTCTCTGACTTTGATAATAATTGGCTGTTTAAAGAACCCCGTATGAATTTTATATAATATACTTTGTAACTTTTTCGATATCCTGAGAGTCGATATTAATCGATAAGAGTCAATATTGCTAGTAATTAATAAAACATTAATATTCTTCAACACTAAATAGTTCTTTATTTCGTAAATATTACTAGTTATCACTAATATAATTCTAATTAATAATCTACCAGGACTTTACCACCTATAAGTGAAGATAACCTAAAAAAAAAAATAAAAAGGTAAACAAGTATCGATTGGTTTGAAGACAATCTTATGAGTGGTGATAGTTTATTTAAAATATACCAAAACTTTAATAAAATTTTTCAGAAGAGCATTACACTTTTTAAAACTTCACAGCCCTATATTAATTAATTGATTATAATTCATTAATTAATAAAAAGGAAAATTTTTTTTTTAATTATTTTTTTAATAAACAATTTTTTTTTTAAATTTTCTTCAAAACAACAATTTTTGTTTTGAAACTTTCGGTGAAGCTGAACATATATTTCTTCATCAACATTACGCTACTCGACCGGTCTTGCTACCATTGAGACTCGACCAGCTGGGAAACTTAAGGAAGTGTTTCAGGCCAGTAAGACGTCGAGAGCCACACCAATATAAACACACCAATTAAACATACATAATAACAATTTTTTTATTTTATTACAATATGTGCCTGAGTTGTAGAGGACTCAAGGTTTGTTGATTTTGGTGAAGATCGGTTAAGGGGAAGGGGTAGTTTACCAGCAACCTTTTACGTTTTAACAAGAGTAAAGTACTTGAAAATTTATTTAAACTTTTTCAAACAATGGTAATTAGGCTTGCAGCCTGTTCCGTCTTCACAGCCACCGTTTTCTTGGTCTGCCTCTATCTCGTTCTCCAAGAGGCTTATACTAGATTATTATTATTACCATTATTATTTTTTGTATTCTCGAGTCACCCATTCTATTTATGTGTTTTATACAGTTTTCTTTATTTTGTTTAATTTTATCGTTTATCGACTTGCCTTATATATTCAGCTCTTGCCTTATGTCTGCATTTCTTATGGTGCATCCTTTGACTCTCCTTACGAATTTCATAACCAGTCATGATATTAATTATTGAGCAAACACACACTACACTACGTAAACACGTTGACCGTCGAGCCCTACAGTGTCCACGTAACTCACTGATAATGTCAGTCGGTTTTTGTATCGTCCTTGTTCTTCGTAATGCAGTGCCGTACAGAATATTAAATCGAAACTATGCCTGATCATTAAGCAGTTTTTCTTTATGAAGCTTGGTTGCCTTGTATATTTCTATGTTGATATGATTAAAGAACATCTAACCAAAAGAATATTAGTCATCTTGTTGTTTGAATTAGCAGTTTCTGTAATTCCAACTTCGTCGTGCTTACTTGCTGAACTGCTACCTGTCATGCTCCGGACGAAGCCTTTCAGTGTCCTACCGATATTAAGTCCTAAACTACAACAGTATATTTTACGGGGACCAGGTCGTCAGTCAGGTACATTTATCAAGTAGGTATATTTATTTCAATAAACATCAAGATATATTTATATAATTTTTTTCTCAAAAGGATAAATATATGAGTGTGCTATGAAACTCATAGTCGTGGTTTTGGACTTGATAATGCCAGAGACACTGAAAGGCTTCGGCTGGAGCATGACAGGTACCCGTTCAGCAAGTAAGCACGACAAAGTTGAAAAAAGAATATATTATCAATCAAGTTCAATTCTGCGTTGCCCTTGAAAAATGAAAGTCGTAATTCCACCGTGTTAGCTGGGAATATGAAGTGTGTACCCTTCTGTGGTAAAGGTCGATACACATAGCGGGATAAAGGTATTACATAAACGGTTTGGATATTTTTGAAGAACGCTTTATTCAAGATGACCGAAAGATTTCAGGGAAAGAAAGTTGCTAAGGGATTTTAGGTCGTGGTTTAGGACTTGAAAATGGTGGCAACACTGAAGGGCCTCGTCCAGAACATGACATTTAGCAGTTTACCAAATTAGCACGACGGAGTTGTAGTTACATAGACTGCTAATTCTAATAACAAGATTAACAATGACAGCGTATTGCACGTGAAAGTGGCGATAAGTTACATAAGGTAAGACTAATATTTAAATATTTAAAACTAAAGTATGCTTAAAGAAAAGTCTTAGAAAAATATGGTTCAACAAACTGTGCATGGTTAGGGACATAATACCAACCTATGCGAAAATTAGGATAAATAATAATAGTGAGGTAGCAACTAAAGTAAAAAATTTTAGTGAGAAATTGTGGATAAAATTAGAAATTAGGTACATTTATGGAAGGGTCGTGGTTTAGGACTTGAAAATGATGGAAACGCTGAAAGGCCTCGTCCAGAACATGACATTTAGCAGTTTAGCAAATAAGCACGAAGTTGGAGTCAGGGAGTTTAGTTCTTGAAAGAATGAAGTTACAGGCTCACCGACTTGCTGGTTGAGGAGAAAAAAACTCCTTGTGTTAATAGAACAGAGACAGTGGTGTTATAAAGTGGAAACAAACAATGCAGACATTAATGGTCAGCAGTTAACGCCTACAAGAAGTTGCGGCAAAGTTATTATTGTTTTTAACGTTTGTTTTTATTGCACTCGGCGTGAAATACTGAACGAAGTGGAAATAATTAAAAACGTAATTAATTGTGCACGTGGCGCAGTTAACTGTTGTTAGTAAGCTAATCGTGGAGTAGTTGTGGTGTAACCGGTATTTAATTTTACGTCGTTTGTGGCAAGAAACTGTTCTTATTATAACTTTCCTGGAATAGAACAACAAATTTCTCATGGTTTTGTTTGATAGGGTCTTTTTATCGGTGAGGAGAATGCATCATGCGAGAAATAGATCAGCGAGAAACAATACTAAATAAGACAAGCTAAATATGTCCCTACGGTGACGATGTTCTGATAATAACCAGATCAAGACAACGGCTAGTAGTATATAAGGAGCTGAATTAAAAATCCGCTGGAATGGGACTCAGTGTAAATAACAGCAAAACTAAATATGCTGATTTCTCCATTAGAAAATAGAAGAAATCTATATAATTTATGCATAGGGGATAATTCATTTGATGCAGTTAATAAGTTCAGATACCTGGGTAACATGACAGATAATGAAGCGTTCATAAACACGGCAATACATGACAGGATACAATTAGGAAATAGGGCATATTATGCCAACAGCAGACTACTGAAAAGCAAAATCATTGGTCATAACAGAAAAATAAAAATATATAAGACACTTATCAGACGTGCTGTTACTTATGGATGCGAGACGTGGATATTGACAAAAAAGGAACACTAAGAAGGTTTGAAAGAAAGATCATAAGACGTGTTTATGATCTGCTTAAAGAAGATGACGAATGGAGAATAAGAAATAACTAGAAGGTAGATGAGCTGTTGAATCGTGAAGACATTGTAATATTCATAAAGACTCAACGAATACAATGGCAACGTCACCTAGAGCGGATGGATGATAAGCGTATGCCAAAGAAAATCTAGAGGACGCAATTCTATAAAAGCAGAAAGAGGGGTCGACCCTAAGATGGTTGGGTGATGTGCTAGAAGATCTCGGAAGAATGGATGTGAGAGGTTACACTGAAATGGCAATGGATAGGAGGCTTTGGAGAAAACTGGCTTTGGAAGCCAGGGCTCACGTTGGGCTGTAGTGCTGAAGAAGAAGAAGAAGAAGAAAAATGTATTGTGCATACCGTGCGGTTGTAGACAATTGTAGCATAGAAATGTGAGACCCTTATCCACTTAAACCATATTAAGATCTCTGGCAGCATCATGATCATCATGTAGCGCCCTTGTAATCAGAGATTCTTGGTCTCTAAAACTCCTCTAAGCAAGGAAGTGTCGTGTAGAGCGTCAGGTGGCTAATATTATTCTTGTCATCCAACTTTCTTGGTCTTATTCTTTCTCCCCCCCTTTCTGATATGTTATCGCCTTTAACCGTTGTGTGCATCACTCTCCACCTTTCTTTTGACATCATTACTTCGGTAACCATGGTGTCCGATGGTCTTGGTGTTCTTGAGGAATGGACTATAGAGGCCATGTATTACCCTATATACTCCTAGAGGGCAAACCCATTTATTTATAAATGGTCTCTTGTGTGGAATAATTTACGTACGATTGTAGCCAGTTTCACCGTGGAAATGTGAGACCGTTACCCACTAGAACCACATTAAGCTCTCAAGCAACATTATGAAATGGCCACTGTCCCGTGACGTCCCGGTTTTGTAGTCTTCGCCTTCGTTCCTCCTCACCCTCTTTTGTTAGGCATTATGATTTTATCATTCTGTGAATCGTTTTGCAACTTTCGTTCAAAACCATTATTTCTGTGCCTGTGATCTCCGGGGACTCCGGAGGTCTTTGGTTATGTGGTCAGGCTGCGTGGTGAAAGCTAAATTGTTTATAAGGTTTGTATTTGCCCCATCTAACACAAACAAACTTTGTGCTCTCCACTGTTAATATGTTAGAATGTCCAGTTTTCTCCAGTACTGGTAATAGCATGCACTGTCCAACGCTGATCATCGCGTTCTGTTTGAGGAGACCAAGATCTTGTCCTCGGTAATACTTACTACTCTCGGCTGTTCATGGAGTCCGTGGAAATCTTCCCTATTAAATAGGATTTGACATGTTGTGGTCCCAAGCCAATCAGATAGCACTTGATCCTGATTGGTTGATGCTGCTTTCCAGCTGCTTTCTAAGTGGGCCTTCTTAGACAAAAATACATAGTCTCTACCTCGTAACTGAGGTGAATTGGTGACGGACATCGTGCCAATTGTTTGTGATACTGAAGATGGCCTCCGAGAGTGGGGCCGAAACGCGTGTCCACACGAACAATAGACCACGGCCTAACATCCCGCCCAATAACGTTTCCAACGACTGCTTGAACGTTTAAAACTCGACCACGTTTTCTATACTTGAAGTGAGTTTTTTGGTCTCCCTTGCTCTCCTCTTGAGAGTATTTCTTTTTCTTGTCTCCCTGGACGTGTGTATACTTTCTTTCATTACTAGTATTTCTGTGGATTCCTTTCCAGTATTGACGTACAGATTGTTTGTATCTTCTTCTTTCCTTACCAAGCATTAGACCTTCGCTGATGCACCTTCTGGTTGTGGTACAACTCACGTCCCACTACCGCCTATACAAATCAGCTAGTTATTAACCACATGCTGTGGCGAGCCGTACGGTGGAAAGGAAATGTTGTGTGTGTGTGTGTGTGTGTGTGTGTGTGTGTGACCAAGAACCTGTTAGCAGGACAGTGATCGGCGAGACCTGAGACTTGGTGAGCGCCAGCGGGAGATTGAGGCTGTTGGAAGAGGCTAAGGGTCAGCATGGTCTGTATCACACTTAGCTTTGTGAATTTTGTGAAATTTAATTAATTATTTTGTTTTCAACTGTCAGTTATTTCGTAATTAAGTAACTGTGACATTGCACATTTGTTTGCAGTGTAACTGATAAATGCAGATGAAATTGGTAACTCCGTGTACGAGATGGTAATTCTGTGTATAAAATACGATAAGTGGATGATTTCAAAACTGAATCACCGAATCGTTTGTAAGCGAGTAGACAATCCGTACGAAAAGTGAGTTTATTGTGAAACTGAAGCATTGCATCATGTGGTTGATTATACGCATGTGGATAAAGCCGTCTTGATCTTGTGGCCTTATTAGTCTGTGGTCACAAAGCAATGCTTTGCAACAAAATGATATTCTGTAGATCCCTATCTTCCCTACAGCCCTGACCTTGCCGTTCGGAGTACTGGATTCAGTGATACAGAAGAGATGAAATGTGTCATTCGGGCATGGATCTGAGGGTTCTTCACGGACATTTTACACACCGCTTTACACAAGTGGGAGCAAACGTGGCGCCAGTCTGTCGACTGCGACGTATAATATTTTGAATAGTGACATTCTGTGTGCAAATGTTCAACGGACACATGCTCATAATTTCACCTCTCGAGTTTTGTTAATAAATAAATTATGAGCCAACAGTACGTATTACTTTCTGTATGCACTAAGTCAATACTTTATTTGTCAATAATTAAGAACAGGTGAATTCTAGAACATGTGAGCCACTTTTATTATTTGGGAAGTGACGTTGGCTGTGATAGAAATTGTGACATTGATGTCAAGTTAGGTCAGTTCCAAGCAATCTGCGGAAAAATCAACCGTATTTTTAGAAACAAGGTACGCCGAGATACAAAATTAAAGTTTTACTAAGTTATGGCATTCCCTGTACTGTCCTATGGGTGTGAGTTATGGACAACGGCCAAAATACAAGACAGTAAAATACAGCCCTCGGAAATGGCATTCATAAGACAAGTTAAAAGGTGTTATAAACTTGACCGTATTAGAAATGAGGCCATAAGAAAATAATTACAAGTTTTTAATTTGTATGAAAAATTAGAAGATTACAAACAACGGTGGAACAAACACTTAGAAATAATGTCGGATTCCAGACTGGCCAAACAAGTCTGGAAGTACAAACCTGTAGGACACGTGTGTGTGGGCAGACCCAGGAAGTGATGTAGCCGGAACAGGCAGCACCTTGCCTATGCTGTGTTGTGAAGATGATGATGGCAGTCAATCTTGTTACATTTTAGTCATGCCTTTTAGAAACGCTCGCGAATGTAGGATATTTTATCGATAAGTAAAACGTAACGCTTCCACGTTACAGAACATCAGCTGTGTAGGTAGGTAAGGCCGGAGAAAGTCCGACGAGTTTAATTTTGTACGCGATGCTGGCGAATTCCGATTTATAGCTCAAAGCCAGGCCGGTTAATCGGATAATCAGGACGGTGGTCACCTGAAATTAACATCGAAATTAGTTTAAATGCAAAATAGTGGACGACCATTTGCGACCGATGTTAAATTGATGAAAGCTTTATATGGTGCTACGTATTTAGTGGATTGAAAGTCAGAAAGATCTGTAATTGAAAATGACCACTAATGAACTAGTGATGACGGTCAGCGCGTTTTGTCCGTCATTAGCGGAGCAAAAGTAAGGTCATGTCATCTGTCCGTCAGAAGTTGCCTCCCCCCCCCCCCCCCCTTTATGAAGTGGCGACGTTCTTTCTGTACTTTGTCAGCCTATCAACGTAATTTTCACAATGTATTGGCTTGCCAAATTGTAACTGTAACTGCGAATTCTCTCTGGGATTCGGTTGTGTATTCGTGCAAAGACTGCATTGTCAGATATTAGAGGAGTTAAAAAAGAGGGTTGTATGTAAGTTTATGTGAGTGCAGGATAATAGACGATGCTCGTGGATCGCTTGTGATTAGTGAAGAGAAAAGATATTGTTACGACGGCCTCATTGATCGTCGTATGGTACAGTCGAAAACAAAATACAAGACACCAATCAATTCACTAAAAAATAGCTTTAAATATTACAACGGACAGTTTGTAATTAAAATTTATTCAACAAGATTATTCTCGTGTAATAATTCAAATTAAATTTGTCCACACGCAATAATAACGTCAACTAATACAGTCCCGCACAAAAATCATTTTTTAGTAATAGCCACTTGAAACGCACTGAGTAATCGCCCGAAGTAAACTGAAAACTAAGCGGCAGGTGTGGGCTATTTATAGTCTGCAGGGTTACATAATATGCATCCTTAATAAGGAGTCGAAAATTCTAGAGCATACTTCAGCGCGGCCTTGGCAGAAACACACACCGGCAGGGCTAGTCGAGAAGCTTGTCGAACGCACGAGAATGTTCCGCATTACGTAACAATATTATTCGTCGGTTATTAGTGGCAGATTTTATATTTTAAATGAAAATTTAACAAATATGTTTTTACCTTTTATCAATTTTAGGTTTTGCGTTTTACCCATTATGTTTTGGTTGTAGCGTTGCTCGATCACCAATATAGAATAACTAAACTCTAAAATAATGTACGAAAACATTAAGCTGTTAAAGAGTGTCATCAATTTCAACGGAAAACGTATTAGTTTGTGTGCGGCAAAGTTCACGTATACAGTCCAAATGTGGTGCGCAGGCTGGTGATTGTAGGCTGATCGCAACTTCAAGAGTGAATGGCAGAGCTTACTGCACAAACATATGGAATGACGTCCGTTATTCTTCATAATTCACCAGTGCTCCGTATGTGAGCTCGATGGTTTCAAAGCTTACGCAGCGCTCGAGTTGTAGCTTTGTAGCGCATCCTTAGCTGTCATGATATCAGCTGCAGCCTTCTTGATTTGTAAGCTGTGTCCGGTTAGTGTTCACATCAGTTGAAGGTAACTTTTACGCATTGTTTGAGTTTATGAAATGGGAATAATTCTGTATAACTGTGATCGTGTTAGTAAAGAGTCAATCAATTGTGTATTCATTGATTGTGTGTTAAGTATTATTTTTATTATTTAGTGCTGCTGTGTGGTTTTGTGAGTGCGCTTTTTGGAGTTAGTGATTCTATGTGCTTTCAAATCACGTATAGTTTGTGAAAAGTACGATACTGCTTAACTTTCGCCTTTCGCTGCATACTTAGTATTTGGTTACTGCAGAGTTAGTGGTGCTTTTAGCAACCATTCATGAATATGTGGGAACATGGGCTCTGGCGTAGGTAGACATACCGATAGAAATGAGGGAATTCCATTATCTATAGCAGCTTTCTTTTTGTAGAAAACATTAACTTTTTATTTTTTCCATATGAAGCACCATGTACGATGCAGATATGTAGGTGTGCCTACTGTTTAAACGTGTTCTGCCCCCCCCTCCACCAATCTAACTGCAACCGCAACCGCAACATAACTGCAAAATTTGGAACCACAAACTGCCACTACTCTTTTAGTTTTGTATTCTAGAAAAGTTCAAGTTTCGGCAAAAATTTTCGCATCACACTTCGCTCTTCGGTTTGAGCTGTCTGCCCTTTAAGATTAGATTACAGTTGTCATACGATTTCGTTTCCTTTTTCTCTTATATATATGTTCCAACCAAGTATCTTTCTTCGTAACATGTTTGCTAACCTTGACCTTGACCTATTAATGTTATTGTATTATATCAGTCTTTTATTTTTTTATTTAATAGACACACCTCGTATGTGACCATTGATCTTTTAGCGTATGATTCCGGGTTACGCATGGCGTAGAAGATTAACGGCTTTTTAGTAAATCAAGGTCAAAAAAGTCACGCAGAATTTAATTATATAACTCCGTATATTAATTTATATTAAATTTAAAATATAAAACTGTCATGCCATCGTACGTTTTAACTATGTTATTCGTAAAACTGAATACGGGAAATACGTAGTGGTCGAGTAGTGTGCCTGGAGTCGTTAATTAGGCACACCTCTTAAGATTTCGATAAATACGGTATTTTGTTAAACTTTCTTCAGCGTTAAAGTATCCTCAAAGTCCGCTCCACATTTTTCATCCTGTAGCAGCAGAATTCTCACAGCGCCACGGCTTCCATCCAGTATCTGTTACTCTTACTGGAGGACGGTACCTAGGATTACAAGGTGTGACACTCACAGACGAGAGTCTATTGAATGAACTGTCTTCAGTTCGGTCGATATGAAAAGCAGTTCTGTTGCTACTCGATGGAGACTAAAACAACGGTTTCAATTAGTCATGTATTCGCGTATACAAAATGTGTGCCCTGTACGAACACATGCGTTCTCACATGTGATATAGTGATTCGTGTACAGGGAAACTTGGCGGCTAAAACGTTAGTCGTCTTCCGAAACGGACATGTTCGTTGGTTACTTGCCACATCTGTGCGTTCTCTGTCTACTAACAGGACTCCGTAATTAGCCACATTGATTGTATTCTCGTTGTCTGTAGTTTGTTAGTTAACCTGTTATCGGCCCGTTGTCCATCAATCCTTCTTTTTGCCTACTGCTGCCTTATCTTTCGTGTTCGGTTTAATGTTATGTAACTGTTAATAGGGGCAGTAAACGATAATTATGATTACATCATTTTAATAAAAAATTGTAATTTTGTCTCTGGTAGGTATATGTGTACATTCTAAATGCAGTATATGTATTATTTTTCTCTACTTATTTTGTATAACTTAGTAGGCTTCTAGCATTGAAGACAGAAGTTGTAAGTACTGGCTACTTGTAACGTTTCCAGCATTTCGAATGGCGTATTATCATTACGGCCGTCGTCGTCTCATCATCATCATATTAACCTACTGCCAAATACGCATATATAGGAGACGGAAAGAGTAGGACAGACAAGGGCAGGATAAAAAGAAGAGCAAAAAGATTACAAGAACGATGGTCACAGGGAATCAAAGGCAGATTCGCTGTGATGGACGATGAAAATAATCAAGAATTTGGACTCCTGGATAAATACGAAACACGGGGAAATTAAATACCTTATAACCTAGTTTCTTACAGGACACTGTCAATTTCATTCTTTTTTTTCACAATGTGGGTAGAGCTACTACATCTACACTGTGGACATGTGAAAAGAGACGCATACCATAGACATTTTTTTATGCTACAAATGTACAGATCAGAGGCATCATCTAGAAGGCATAGCGGTTCCCACATAGCGTCGTTGAAAAGATGTTAAGTAGGGAAAGTAGGGAAACTGGACGAAGTGGGTCTTTATGTCGAGAAGGTCATACGAAAGAAGAATCTAACTGAGACCGCTTCAGCAGTATAACGTTACTCAAGAAACGTGAAGCCTAGATTGGCAAGCAACTAACACCACTGTGTAAACAAAAGGAACTTTCCACAATGTCCTAAATTGTGTACTTTGTCCGATGTCCACAATATCCTTTGTGCTAAATTGTTCTTTCTAGGATGAGCACAAGCTCCACACACCGGAAAGCACGACGTTTCTTGATGGTGCGTAGGCATTTCCCCTCTACTAAGAAAAGATTATTGTTACTATAGTCGCACGAGGAAGGGTACCCGAGACGAGCTTGGGGGAGGGAACACTAGAAGGCAGAAGAGGAACAGGACGGCCTACAACGAAATAGGAGAACAACATGAAGAAGAGTGTAGAAGGCAGAGGAGCAGTTTGAGCCCGTGCCAGGGTTTTGGCATTGGACAGGACGAGATGGAGAACTCTCTCGAAAACCTCGTCACCCGACGGGTAGAAGAGGGGATGACTAAGAAGAAGAAAATAGTCGCATTCACATAAAACAGATACGAAGAAATTGGAGTAAGGTATGGGTGTGTCAGTGGGAACGAAGGTGTACAGTTTGAATAAATCTCGTTTCTACACCAAAACCAACAAATTTCCGTGACGTCCATTCGCCTCTAACGTGCGAATCGTTTACGTGTATTAAATGTGGTGCAAAAATAAAAACATAAAATGTCCACAGGGCAGGAAGCGGTCGTCATGGTAGTTGATGCCGTTGCCTTTGTACGAAGTTAATTATGTTAATTTTATTAATAATAATTATTAGTGTAGCACCCTGGCTCGTATAATTAATTAATGCGGCCGCGCTACAAGGCGTCTGTGATTTGTTGTAATTTTGTGATTAAAGGCTGAATAAGCTGCTGCCCTTGTTTTGATTTCAATATTGCAACGCACGCTTTGTGTCTCTGTCACTGCGGGAAAAATCTGTCGTGTGGTTAATTTTGCTAATTTAAATCCCGGTCGTACATCGTCTCGGCTACTCGAAAGTCATCATCATCAATGGCCAGTCTGTGCTAAGACAGGTTTCAGCTGAACCGTACTCTTAAATATTCAACGAGTTCCCGTTGTGATAGTTTTAAAGTGTTATGTTCTCATTGTCCCACCCTGTACTTCTTCATTAGTTATCTTTTCAGATTTTTTCCATTTTTCGCCACAACCACATTTCAGAGCCTTCGAGACACTTCCTTCTCTGTTTTTAATCATCTGTGAATGTTTTTAATCGATGAGTAAATTATAATACAACGTAAATCTCTTCCTTAACTTCACATCAGGTCTTCTTGTAACCAATAGATTTCTTATTCTACTAACCGCTGGCTTTGAAGTGCAATCCTACTTCTAGTATCCCCTGTACAATTCTATTCCAAGTTATTAACACCCCCCAAAGTATTTTGATGAATCTGTTTGTTCCAGCGTTTGGTCTTCTGCTATCATATTACGCCCTACCTTTGTTTTTCTTTAGCGATTCCCATTACTTGAGTTTTCATGACATTAATACTCATTCCAAACTTTTTCTTATTCTGTTCTATAATTTTTGAAAGTACTCTTCACTGATCGCTAGAACTACCTGATCATCTACATATTAATGACCTTAAGTCTTTCTCCTCCAATTATTTATCATTATATCCATCCCTGCTAAAGGTTCATCCATCGGCTCCTCCTGTAAATATTATAAAGTAAATACTCGAAAGTTCGCAACACAATATGAATTAGTGCGCGTGTGCAAGTCCATGTGAAAACAATTAAAATGGGAAAGTCTTGTATTCCTGAAAAGGGGACAGTTGTAAAAACATGGGAATACCCCATCGTATATACAATATGCTTTGCGGAACAGCAGATGATGATTTTTGGAGATTAAAATAACTTGAAAAGCAAGGCAAGAAAAATTGTGGAAGAATACAGGAAGTGGGTATTCCAGACAAATATAGAAAGCATAAATTGAGAAAGTGTGTATTGGAAAACAGAAACAAGCCATAACATTGGAAGATGTAGGAAGCAAGGTATAAAAGAAAGTGTCACTTGTCTTCTTCCGTCACAACATTGACAGTACTTACACAAGTCTGAAAATCCAAGATACAATCCCCAATTTTGACGTCGACTCTGCTCCTCCCCCCGTCCTTTTATTGCCCAGTTTGACGACGTCGAATTATCGTTTTCTCTAGGCGCTGTAGTAAACACTGTAGCTTTTGAACGTTGTTATTCTGAGCGAATCTCTTGGCACCAGTTGTTGGTATTTGATTTGTGTGTCATGGTATTTCAGTAAGTTTGTCGACACTCTGATTTACGTTTGTACTGAGCGTGCTTAAGTACTAATGCTAAGATAATAGGAGCTACCAATCCCAAGTATTTATACACAGAGTGCACGATTTCACGAATGAAACAAGAGAAAGAAAAGTATCGTTGATAAAAATCAAGTCTAACACAACTTCTGAGTTTTTTTTTAAACAGGAGCTGGAAAACATTAGTGCATGTTTAATTTGCTAATAGTTTCCTGTCGTGTAGCGAGTTTGAATTTTAAATAAGTGGACAAGAAAGGGTAGGGAGCCGCGGGGATTACGTCGGAGTGTGGTTGAAACCGGGAATCAGCGCTGGAGAAATTTTAATGCGACTGTGATTTTCATGCCGTCTTGTAATTTTCTTCATATTACAGTACCTTATAATTTTTTACGAAAGTTTTTGTGACTGTACCTTTTTAATCATGAATAATTTAATCATATAAATAATTGTAGCTTATCTTTTGTGCTTCTATTCAAACTAGTTTTTAGATTGTCTTTTAAAACGTATTATGGTATCGCCGTCTAAATTCTGTAATAAGGAAATCTAATTGAATACCTAATGGACTCTGGGTAAACAGGACTTTTTGTCAGAGGACTCAAAGACTTATGTCACAAGTGAGTTGGGTTGCAATCCAGCTCACTACCGTATTATCTCAGCTCGTTCTACATCTTCCAAATTCATGGGGGAGGGGGCTCCTTGTGCTTGCAGTCCACTTTCTGGCGCAGGTAGGGGAACACTACCCCGCCATGCCAGTGTGATGCCGGTAGCTGTGTCTTCCTCCTCTCTCTTGACAACTACGCAACTCCACCGATTCGACGGACGTAGTCCGCCATGAATGAGAGCACAAGCCGGCGGGACCGAGCGTTAACGGACACCTGCGTTTCAACGGACATCACGGAACTGGTGTGACTGGCCCGGCACAACTACAGGCCAGGGAATCCTCAACCTTGACTCCCGTTTGCGCAGAGCTATTTTGTTACCAGGTTTAACAGTCTCCTATGATGCTGCTGACAGGCAGTTGTCCCAACCATCCGCGTCGATGCCGCCGAAGGAAGTCGTATCACCTGCGCTCGTAAGCAGCGCCGTGTAGGGGTTGGGTTGGGTTCCGTGGGCATGGATGTGTGGGTTCCTCGACCCACGGAAGGCCATCCACAGTGGTGGTGATTGCCAACCGCGAGTCCTCAAATGCTTTCCCGGCCATCCTGCAAAGTCACGCGGGCCACAACCGCTTAGCATTAGCGGTTACGTGAATGCGTGAATTCACCTCCCCTCCCTGCGCCCAGAGTACGGTCAACAGGAAAGGCTACTAGCCAGGGAAGAGAATCCTAGTTCCAGACACGAGGTGTTAATCGGGTTCACTGCAAGTCGTACATCTACTTGATCAAACCGTGGTACCTGTTCGGTAGACACTGGCATAGATCAGCTCTAGTCCACCCGAAGTTCAGTTACGCTCTAGGACACGCTCTAGATGGGGACGGCGATGGAGGAGGACCACCAAATATGGCGGTATCGGGCTCCAAACTCTCGCTCCCAGGGTCTAAATTCGAGGTTTCTGCCGTCGGAGGATATCTGAATGACAAGTCAATTTCGATTCATACTTTACACGTAATAAAATGTTTTTACAAGTGAGAAAGCAAAATAACCCGACACATTCTGATGATCCGCCATTATGGATCCAACAGAAGTACAGATAATAATCACGTTCTTATTTTTATTCTCAGTCACTCTTCATTTTGGGTCGGAAGATGGTTACATGTTCAATTAAAATCAATAACCATAATCCTTGGATTTCGAATTAATTGTATTGGTTAGAAGTAAATTAATTCTCTTGTAAATGAATTGAAATTGTATTTTCTTTTGCGATGAAAATGAAATTTCTGGCTTTCATCTCTTATAGTTTTTACAGTAGCAGTATTTTTAAATTTTCGTAATATTTTTAACACCGAAGTTGGCGCCGCAGGAAATAACAAGAAAATTTTTTAAACCGAGTTTAGAGTGATGTATATATTCAATTTTTTTTTAGGGCTTTGATTACATAGCTTAAAAAGAAAAATGAAATGTAAACCGTAGCGGTTTTTTAATAATGTAGTTAGGGGGAGTTAGGGGGAGAGTTGAAGACTGCTTACATTATCCTCTGTTTTATTTATGTATACGTGTCAATAGTTTTTACTGAAATTCGTTTTCAGGAATTTTTGGATTGCGTATTCAGGAGTACCGTTTCACTATGCGTATCTTTCGCGACACTGGCTTGGTGATTTGGATGACGACCTCAGGGCGATGAAGTGAGCAACTAGTAGATACTGCCATTGCATAGAATAAAAGTGGAAGAAAACTGTAGTAGAAGCCACACCCATACCAGGTTATAGTGCTAGTATAGAGGAGAATATTTCGTATTCCTTGTCTCCCTGTAGCTTTTTCAATTGTGTATCGGATACGACATATTCTTCAGTCTCTTGTATCGAACCTTTAGTATTGAACGGCGACATTATTTCGTTATATTAATTTGTTGTCGAGGAAGTGTATATAACATCTACAAAAACGTTCAAGCCCGAGTGAAAATAGGACGATAAGTGTCCGAGTCGTTCTATATTAGTAAGGGACTGAAACAAGGATGTTGTTTGTCTCACACTTTATTTAAAGTATATGTACTAGGAGCACTGGAGACATGGAAAAACAAGTGCAGCAGAATGGGAATAGAATTAGAAGAGAAGTGTTTATACACTCTTTTATTCGCAGATGATCAAGTGGTGATAGCCAATGATGAAGAAGATATCACTTACATGATGAGAAAACGAGTAGAAGAATACGATCGATGGGGATTAAATATAAACTTAAAAAAAAACAGAGTACTTAGCCACAGGAAGCCGAACATCTGATCTTCAGTTATCAGATAATAGTTCCATCAAGAAATGTGAAAAGTATAAATATTTAGGAAGTATAATTAGCGATGATGGAATATGTGATGAAGACATAAGACATTGATTAGTTTTAGGAAAAAGCACCATAGGCCAATTAAACCCACTTTTATGGTCCATCAAAATCGGGCTACCGACAAAGATCAATATTGTAATGCGACATAATGAGCATAACCCAATAAGGGAATATAACCCCGTATAATATCACATAAACTAAACCATATACCTAACCTTGCTAAACCAATGAGAAAGGTAAAAAACCGAAATAAGCAAAAAGAAGTACAATATAAACTAAGGTAGAACAAATATGTACTCTAAACCATAAAAAGTGACTGTTCATAGTAATAATGACTAATTGTAACAAGAAAAGTAATCACAACAAGAACAATAAGTGATTAAGTGTAAAAGTAAATGTAAGATGTTGATTACTAACTATACAGACAGGACTGTTAATAATAGTGGTAACTTATAGTGACTGAAATATATAATCACAACTAAAGACAATGTGTGATCATATAATAATAATATTTAGTGTATAAAATAACTTGTATTCAATATTCCTATATATTACCAATTTGCCAAAAGGCTTCAACCTATAAAGGACCAAAAGGTGATTTAGGTTGTTAATTTAATTTAACTGTTAATTTATGTTAACTGAATAACCTTGATTGTATAAAATAGTTCCCTATTTTATTTTAATGCTAACTGAAGGGAATAAGACAATCATTTCGGTTGTTTAAGTTAATGTGCTAAAACTTATTTAGAGTAATAAGAATTATATTGTTTAAATTGACCAAGTGTCAATAATACTTAATAATAGGTCATAATAAATAGACCAACTCTACTATTATACTGTATATTAAGAAGTTATTAAAAGATAGTTTTATTGTTTAAAGTTGGTTTGAGTTTGAGTATAATGGCCTGACATTATGGTAATATGTTTGTTATCAATCTTGTTCTTTACTTTATCAGAATCAATTCAATGGAGAATAATAATATAATGGATAATTTAATGCATGTAATAATATTAGTGTATCAAGCCACCAGGTCATACGGTAATATTAAATTGAAACTTGGTACTATAGATTGGCCAATATCAAAATACAAATTATTTTAAATCCAACTAATTAAACCATCATAGCACTGTAATAAATAGTAAAAGAACTAATAATATATGCTTTATTTAAGTGTCAAAAGCAACATTTTAATTAATTAATGGAATTGTAATGTGATTTGAAATGTCAAAAGCTACATGGAATGGCTTATGAGATGGAATTTTATAAATGTTAAATTCATTATTAGGATACACACCCATGCCATGTGAGGTGTCAAAATTGTTGTCTTGTTGTAAAGAATATTGTACTGTAAACTAATTTGAGATTTATTATGTAATAGACAGGGAGTAATTGTAGTTAGAAAATGTAAAATTTTGTATCTTAAATAATTAAGGTCATGTGACCTCCTAACCCGACGATTTTGACCAATGAGAAATTTTGTAATTTCGGTCAAGCCCGTTGAACGTACAAGGAAATTTCTTCACTTGATTGTTAGACTCGAAAGTATAAAGGACTAATCTATGCAGCTCTGTGTCAAAAAGTATATGATAGAGTCAAGTCAAAGTCAGAAGAAAAGTGAAAATAAAATATTACAGTGTCAAACTAGAACAAAGAAATGATAATATAATACTAAAGCAAGAAGAACGAAGAAAATAATATATCTAAAAGTAAATAATAGTTATCTACAAAAGTAGTGAGACCGAACCTTGTATAATAACACTAGTAATAATTACACGACACCAGAACTAAACCACATAACACTTATTCATCAGAACCAAAGTGGAAAGACTAAGTCAACACCAGTGAACAATTTATTTGACTTATTTTATTTTAGAAATTTGTTTTAAATAGCTGGGAGTTAAGTTAACTCTGTATTCGCTTAGCGTCAATCCGCCATCTTGGCACTGCCAACCGAAGCCATTACTGAATCAACACTAACTATTTGTGTTCCCGCATCAGACCAAACAACTATTTTATTGTATTTTCTTAATTTTAATTTTATTGTTATTAGTAAGTAAGAATTATTTTAATTGTAATATGTTGTACTTCTTAATGTGCATTTCGTACTTTTTAACAACAGTCAAAAGAATCCAGGAGTTTATATAACTATCGAAAGTGTAACTCTGAATCGAACTGAGATTAAGAATCGACTCGTGCATTGTACCAAGTAAACAGTAGAACAACGAAGGCAATTTTATGAAAATAAACAATGATATTTTTCCCTAATAATTGATGCGAATTGTCTTTTATTAAAAAATAAAATAGAAATAAAGAATTTTATTTTAGAATAAGACGATAGAACCCGACCACAACGACGTAAGTAATTCCGTCAAGCGTAATAATCTACGGTAAGGTAAACTCAGTCTTGACAACTCAACACGAAAATCAAAACCCGTCCCCAAACAAACAGTAATCCACGTTAATAAATAGTTAAATTAAATAATTAAAGTTAAATAAAATAAAAAATAAACAATTATAAAATTGGCGCTTACAACAAGAGGCGTTAAATAAAACAAAATTGTATCGTTACAAACTAGGAACAACAACTTGAGGCCTAACTAAGACAAAATTAAATTAAGTAAATTTTAAATAATAAACAAAAACAAAATAACGAATTTTTTAACAGTTATAATATTTATAAAGCCGTTGTTGAACCAATTACCACCTATGGGTCAGAATGGTGGACAATCAACGAAAAGAACCGCAGGAAGATTGAAGCTGTAGAAATGGACTATCTTAGACGAGCTTCCAGAGTTTCTCGTCTGGAACGTGTAAGGAATGACGTAATAAGGGAAAGAACAAATAGAAAAGAAACTGTAATAGAAGATATAAAACGTAAACAGCTTTACTGGTATGTACACCTAATGAGAATGAGTGAAGAAAGAATACCTGTGAATGTGTTCAAATACAGACCTAGCAACAGAAGGAAAAGAGGCAGACCTAGATTAAAATGGATAGAAGGGGTCGAAAGGAGTATGGAAGAAAAGAATCTGAAAAATGAAGATACACAGAATAAGTTGATATGGAAACTGAGATGCGGGATGCGGGAAACAGTAGCTGTGGGATCCCCGCCAATATATATATATATATATATGTATAATTTATTATCGGTCGAGATAACGTCATTCGCTAAGTCCGTTTGTTAGCGTACCGAAAGGTCGTTGCTCTCCAATAAACGTTAAACTTTAACATTGTTTTACTTGTCAGCAATTAAAAACGAAACGACGATTTGAACCACTACACAACGCTGGAACATCCGTTCAGTAACAGATTTCAACCGCACTAAGTGGGTGTTTTTGGAATTAAAACACTAAAACAAAAAAATAATCAAAAGAGTCGTCAGTAGTTGACAACGATTATAGGTGAATCGGTGGTCACGGCGCGCTGTCGCTATGAAGTTGTTAATCGCCACGGTAAAAAACGTAATTTTTTTGTACAATTGTACAGTCCGCTCTATCTATCACAGCTGACCGCCGCCCCCTCCGCCCCTCTCCAACAGCCGGTCTGTCACTCTTTTTCTCTGTCGTGATTCTCCAACTAATTACGCCGCGCGCTCTGTACTCGACGTTCGCAACTAAATTATTGTTTAAATGCGTTTTTATTAGTGATTTGTGAACTCTGTAACACACACACACACACACACACACACACACACACACACACACACACACACACACACACACACACACACACACACACACACACACACACACACACTGGTACGACCGTTTAACTGGGTGTAATCTGTTATTATTCGATCCGGCTGGTTCGGGAACAAAACGCGCGACGCCGGCGGCTAATTGTATCCTATTAAATACGCCAAACATTAAATGTGTGGTGGTACATTTACTGTTATTTCACGTCCGAATTAAGAGTTATTTCATCGTCGCGTAAACTGTCAGTGTGGAAGTCCACAATTGTACAATTTAACGTGTATATAAATTTACCATTTAATTTTTACTACCGTTTTAGTGTTTAAAATAATGTAACAGTTAATTGATGTACTATTTGCATGCGTATGAGTGTTTTCATCCAGAATAAAAACACTGGAAATATTATTATGTAATTATTTTTTACACATTTTGCAAAATCAATTAACTCTTTAGAAATAGTAAAATCTGAAGCCCATTGCGGACTTAAAATTTGTTGGCATAATTAATCCATTCGTCAACAGAGTTTGTTATTTCATACAAATTTATTGTGATTGCTGAAAATATTTTATCAGCTGCTGCCGATTAATGAGACAGGCAGAGTACAGCTTTAATTAGTGTCGTTAAGTTGAAGATATTCGTTCTCCTGTAGCATTTTATATTGACAAACGTGATTACAAACACCATTAATTCTCGCGCTTTTTACGATCCTTCTATAGTCTTCAACATGTTTTATTCGGTAACACTAGGAACAGTTATAGCACGTGGCATTGTTGCATTATGCTGTAAGACGTTATTCGAAAGGTAGGAAGTACTGGATCTTGTGGTGAGTACATGAACACCAAAAAATTAACGATAAGTACTAGTAGTTGTCACACTAATGAGAAATGGCGAGGGAGAGGAAGGGAGAGAGATAGAGAGAGGGGGTCATTTCATTAAAAGTGATCGTGTTAACCGGTCGTTAGCTTGCAAAATTTTATTGGCGTTATATGAGAGTTGAACAGGCATAATAATATTGTCTCAAGTGAAAACAATAGGTGCCACCTTTGCTATTTTGTCCTCCCATAGTGATCAGGCTGTAGTAAGTGATAGCCTACGACTACATTTCAACGCCTTCGGTGACTGGTTGAAACCTGCCATGACCATATTAAATCGGCGCAGGCAACATTTAAGGGAGTGCCCGATTTAATGTCACGGTCTGCCACTCAGCATTAAGGGTGTGACTACACCAGTAGAAACAGGGGCCACGTACTGTCCATGTGTTAGAACACGTAAGACCGTACTTTGTGATCTTGATTTATGATTTCCGAAAAATATTATGCAGCACACTGAAGACGATACAAGTAGATACAGAAGAGGGTTTCTGAAGGACGTTAGGAAGAAGGAGTACCAAATACGTTGCCAAAAAATAAATGAGTATCTTCAACGAACCGTAAATAGATACGGTGAGGAGGTAAAACTAGCCTTGAGAATACATCATATAGGAAAAGTGGAAGGCCAAGGAAAAGATGGTGATACGGTGCTACGACAGATATGTAGGTCTGCCTACTGTTAAACGTGTTCTTTTAACACCCCGCCCTCTGCCAAACCAACTGTTGCAACCGCCAAAATTTGGAACCACCAACTGCTACTACGGTTTTTTAGTTTTGTGTTTTAGAAAACGTTCAAGGTTCTGAAAAATGTTTCGCATCACTTTTCCCTCTACGGTTAGAGCGCTGCCTCCCCTTTACAGTTATCTTGACGTTTCCCTTTTTTCCCTTATGATGTGTGTTCCGAACAAGTATCTTTCTTCGCAGCATGTTTGCTTACCCTGACCAATTATATTCGCGTTTTTTTCTGTCCTATTTTTTTCAATCTGAGAATGATCCTCAATTCGGAGAGTTTTTTTAAGAATTGTAATACGAATTAATATTGTTGTATTGTATCCGGCTTTATATTTTATTGTGTCAGTATTGTTATTTAATAGACACGCCTCGTATGTGACCAATGACCTGTTAAGGAAAAATTCTAGATTACACACGATATAGAAAACTAAGGTATCTGTAATCGCACAAAATCGCATAAAATTTAATTACGTATATTGTTTAGTACATTAATTTATTAAATTGGAAACATAAAAGTGTTATGGCAATGTGCATTTTTAGAGATAAGGATCTCGAGAACCGAAAAATGGAGGAAGCAATTGCAGAACTCTAGACATGAAAGGCCTGCTAATAGCGAATGTCTCTCACTCTCTCAGACTCTCTTCCCCTTTCCCTCCCTGTCTCCCTACACACCTCAGTGTATTACCTTTCAGGTGTACGTTTCGTATATATCTTTTCTCTCCTTCTCTCTCTCTTCCCACCCCTCGCTGCCCCTGTTCATATATACCTACCTCAGTATATTACCTTTCAGGTGTATGTTTCGGATGTGTCTGCTATCAGATTTGTGCTAATTTTTCATGTACTTTCTTTTTAATCCTGTCTTGTTTTCGTAGGCTTGCATTCGCTGCTTCTGTTGTTCAAGGTTTTGCTTCATTCACGCTTCCTGTTATCCTTCTCACCCAGTCTCTTAACATGACGGAATATCATCTCAGCTGATATATTTCTGTTATAGAGCATGTGGATTTTGTTTTTAATCTTTCTCTAATTGACTTATTTCCTGCATTGTCCTTAATTGTTGTCGTCCGTTTTTCGCAAAAATCTTATTTCCGGTAATTTCGTTTTTTCATGCTTTTCGTAATGTTTTGCTTGCTTTTCGGTGATTCTCCATGTACGATTAGATCCATCCTGACACGGACGCACGCGTGTTTCTGGGTTTAACTACTTTTTAAAAATGTTTAGCTCTCATTTCTTTCGGGATTTCACTAATACATAGAGAAATATTTTTTTAAATTCTTGACTAGTTGCTTTTGTCATTTCTGTAACTCGTCAAGTAGCCTTTCTTTCTGTGATAACACTCTGCCTAGATGTTTAAACTTTCCCGCTTGTCTCAGATTTCGCTCCAGTTCTGTTATGGATTGTTTGTCTCTTTTGGTGTTGATCACCATTTGTGTTTTGTGCTGGTCTCGATGCGTATATATTTGAAACATTACAGGAGCTCCTCTTTAAGAAGTAGACGATCTGTTTGTGCGCCTACTTTAGTGACGATTAAATTTATACGAGAAATATAGTTTAAATATAAGTAATTAGTATTATTTTTAACGCCGATTATTAATAGTTCAACCAGATAGAAAAACGGTATTCAATAGACAACGACGGAATCTGTTAAGAAATTTTATGTTTAACAACGTGCGTATGAAAATTGCGTTGACTGTCCACGCTGTCGGAATTCCTTGTAGGCATACCGTCGTCAATTTACTAAAAACCGTGTATTTAGCATAACATCTTTAAATGTATAAGGAAAACGTAAAAAAATCACCATTTACAGTGGAACCTCACTAATTCGTCACCCACTCAAGCTTTTTTTCTTTTTCGTTATTAACAAGTGGGTAACATATATACTCTAATTATAACCGGGGTAAACCAGAAACGTGCTGATCGTGGCCGGGGCTCTAACAATAGCCAGGACGGATTGCGGAAAGCATTGGTTCCTAGAATGGGTATTTCGTGCTTGTGTACACGGCACAATAAGTGTTGTGTCGTATTGTGTTGTTACAGGGTAATACGTTTCAAAAAATTCAGTCTATTCCTGGCAAAGTATTCCGGAAAACATTCTAAAATCTGCCTCGAATAAGTTACGGCCAGCTTAATTACAACTACCGTCTGCAGAACTAGAAGATCTTGATCCACGTCGGAATTGTTAGATATCTGCCAATCCCTACCAGCAATTAACAGTTTGAATGAAGACGACGTCAAAAATTGGTGTGAAATAGACTTACCGGATGTAGGCTACGAAATGTTTAGTGATGATGAAATTGTTACACACGTATCCACAGAACCTAAAGAAGCTAATGATGAAGACGATGACCAGCCAGAAAAACCTTCAATCTCTCATAAGGAAGCCACTTAATAACTGACTACAGCAATCAAGTGGTACGAAGGCCTAGATGAAAGAGAACTGCCTAAAATAATTTCACTGCACCAGAATCATAATTTGGCTCTTGGAAAGTACGGTAGACAGAAAAAAAGAAGTCAAAATTAGATTTTTTCACAACCATTAAACAAATGTTTTTTTTTTCAAATTAGAATGTTTAACTTGTTTTTGAGTTTGAAAATATCCAGCAATAAATATGTTCGAGCATAACATTAGTATTCTACATTGCTAGTTTTGAAATAAAACATTTCTTATTGTCTTTAATGTGTTTGCTACTTACTTCCTCACTAATTCGTTTATTTCACTAATTCGTGACCCTTCGGTCCCGTAGGTGACGAATTAATGAGGTTCTACTGTATTTTAATTTTTTTTGTCAACAGATTACTGAGCCCAATCAAACTTACTGCTTTCTAGATGGATTTAGTTAGTGTACGTTCTTATAAATTCGTAGATTTCTTTCTGACATAAATAAAATAATATTATTGTGTGCTACATAACATGTAACTACACAACGTAATTTTTCTTCAATAATTAACTTAAAAACACGTTAATAAAACGTATACTTAGTGAAAGACGTGAAACTTTACGGCTGATTAGAACGGTTGGAGTGTGTGGATTAGAGAGAAACACCACCACCAACAAGTGGGGCGCGCGTTTATAACGGGAGCTCAGACGGGACGGGCGGCTGCGGCGCGGTGGTTCTGTCCTTCTCGTCTGGTCTGGTCTGGTCTGGTCTCCCTAACGAGACTTCGTAATTAACTAAATTGATTGTATACTTGGCACGTCTCGGCCCTCTAGTTAGTAACCGACTCCGAGTCCGAGTCCGGGCCACCTACAAAGCAGAATATTTGATTGCGCGCTGTGATCTGTTAATAAACCAAATGAAAATAAATGGTGATTTCGGTCTACGCTCTCCTTACACGTTCTGCTGGAGGCTTAGTTTTAAGAAACGTCGGTTCGTAATCATCGACAGTATGTGGTAGCAGTATACTCTACAATACATACCGCCGCCTCACCATTAAACTTGCACGCTGATATTCTTACCAGAAGTCAATTTACCGATAATGTTTACTAGTTTCCAGTTTTTGTTGTATTTTTGATTGACAACAAAGGCAACGAGTAGCAGAAATATTTTTGTCTTTATAACGTGCTTCAGAAATAACTCCAATGCATATGCATATGCATGCACTGTGTAACACTGTACAAGATCGTTCTGCGTATGTCCACAGTGCATTAACATTTTGTTAGCCTCGCAACGAGGTGTTTGTTGTCACCGCACGTTTCAATCTCAGTCATAAAAAACGATCGTCAGGTTTCTTTGTTTGTAGACTTGCGTTTTGTGTTTCAAAAGAGGACCGCTATTTATTTGAAATAAAGCAGTAGCTTCTAAAGAAAACGAAACGTTTTAAATCAAGTAAAGATATCCGGAAAGGCGTCGGTACTGATATACAAGATATTAGTTTGTAATTACTTTACCAGTTAAACCGGCTTTATTCTCCTTGAGAAGTTTTCGAGTTCTTCAGACTGACAAAGACTGTTGGATGAAACCCCATTCCACCTCAATTTTCTCTATCTATCATAGGTGCTCAAGCTTACACAGAATTCCGTCAGCCAAGTTGGCGAGTACATGTTTTTAATAATCAAATTTCAGAAGAGTCGTTTATTATGTACCGTTGTATCTCTAGTTGAAATTTTATTAATTGTTATTACTACTACTATTACTGTATTACTCGTGATACTAATCGGTAATATAATGGTTGTCTGTTTCTTCAAGAAGAGCTCCTGGAATTATTATGCTTCTGGAAATTGTAAACATGAAAAATATTATTACGACAATTACGTAACGCTCTCGAAAAGTCGGGAGGTGTACTTACGTGCAGTTCTACAAGCGTCTCGGCTACTCGAGCAGACGTAGTGTCTCTGTAGATACTCAAGGCCGTGCACTAAATTAGCTTCCAGACTGTTCGAGAGCACTCTTAACTACGAAAATTATGCTGGAACGCCGCCAAAAGAATGGAACATCTGAGGGACCTATGTAAGCAACAGCGGCCGCCTTAGTTAGTTAGTTACACCTGGCGAGGTTATAGAGTGTGGACAAGTAATTGTGCAAAATGATTACTGTGTTATAGTTAGTGCGGAACTATTAATAGTTGACATTATTATTGCGTGCGGACAAATTTAACTTGAATTTTTGTAGGAGAGTACCTTGTTGATTTCACATCGTTATTTATGAGCAATTAAAGCTGATAATTAGTGACTTCGTTGGTGTCTGTGTTTCGTTTCCACTCTACCATACGACGATCCGTGAGACCGTCGTAACAATATAGGCCTATATTTTTTACGTTTTCTGATAAAGATAGTATTTAATACTTACTGTACAGTTTCTCCAAAAGCAGAGGGCGGATTTATAAAAAAATGTTTCAGTAATATCTACCTTACCAGTGGCTTTACTTTAACTGGAGACTGCGATACTTTTTGGTTTCTCGATAGTACTGCCACAACCTAATGTGCTAAAAATTAGTTAATCATTGTAGAGTGGAATTCTAAAATTTTTCTACGACTTTTTTTACTTTAACAAAAACCCTTGTATTAAAGTCTTTACGGTATCACTGTTCATAGTATAGCCTACGTGGTAAAAATTGAGGACAGTTAAATTGCCAAGTAGCTATTGAGAAACTTGTATAATGTCAACATTAAATAATAACACAGTTTCTTTGTCTTTTAACACACCGCACTGACGAAAATAATTGTAACGCCCGTCGACGGATTCCTCAGCGTATGTCGCAGTGCTACATTTCGGGGGGGGGGGGGGGGGTAGAAAACCACTCCTGTTACGAAACATTCATCGTACATCAACGAAAAACGTAACCTTCCGTTAACGTATTCCGATGTAAAAGTAGCCCTTGAAAACCAAGGTCGTTAGGCATAATAGTCCCAGTAAAATTCGTTAAGCATCAGATTAATCGATCTAATTTTGTGAATCACTCGTGTGCTTATTATTTTTGTGCCACAACTACCGCTGGCGGATCCTGGTTGGGGGAGGGGAGGCAAGAACGTAGCCAAAATTTGTTATTTTTTGGGGGGGGGAGAGGTCCAGATAAGATTTGAGGCACGGAATCAAATTCAAGAATACCCATCCCAGGATGTTTCTTTCCAGAAAGGTGGGGGCTCCTCCGACACGTCAAACAATTCAGATGTCGCATATTCGTTCTGAGCAAACAGAATCTGCCCTGGACATAATCTGGAGCGGCGATCACGAACTGGTAGAACTGAAGAGAATGCACAACTTCTCTCGAAGATTTGTGCCATAAGCTCAGTTGGAAAATGTCTGTTGAACTGGAAAATAATCACTTTACTGTAAGAATTTGTTACGTGATCCGAAAATGAAACCATATCGACCAAAACTTCTACAAGCGCTACGCGAATATGATGCCGACCGTTGTTTGAAATTTAGCGAATGGTTCCTCGTGAAGATTGAAGGTGATTTTGATTTTTGGAGAAATATTTTATGGAGGGATAAAGTCATCATCATATGCGAATTTTCTTTTTGGGTGCCACCGCATCTCGCACCCTAGCTTATATCGCCATTCGCCACACTCGAATCCTGTATTTTCTAAAGCGATGTTAACTTCTGTGTTCCAACTCTTCCTCGGTCTGTCTCTTTTCCTTCTGTGTAGCTTTTCCTCCCGTATAGGAGGATTACCTACTCCATTCGATTATTCGTTTTAGGCCATTTCTCGTCGGTCAACCTCTGCTCATAGCCATACCACCTCAATCCCTTGATGATTTCAGTTATATCAATATTGGTTGGCACGCGCCTTCCCGTTTTTGAATTCCTTGTTCTGCCAGTTCTCATCAACTGGCAGCGTCTGGGCCAGTAGTGCGTTTCGTTAGCTAGTATTTTAGATGCATCTTTTTTACTAATTACCCGTAATGTAAGTTCCAATACTTTCTACGATGGTTTGAGACTATTTTCGTGGTGGTACGGATGAAGTTTCATTTAAAAAAGTGGTCGAATTAATGGACACAATAACGTATATTGGTAAAGTTAGAACTTGTAGGACATTCTAACGGTTGACTTAAACATGTAACAGTTTAGGGAAAACTGCATTGTTTAGTTACTTAAAGATGTAGCAGTAATGCGTAAATAACGAATAATGTAGTCATAGCTTTTAAGTTTGTATATGTTTCCATTGATATTTGAAGGTCCATATTAGGCTACGTATTTTCACAGGTATATGTAACTGCAAAAAACATGTGAAGTTTCGTTCCAAACATAACTTACAGATTTTTTGAATAGGCCCAAATTTCCAAAGGATGCTGACAGATACTAATTTTGACAAATTATTAAATATACCGAGTTCGTACTTTGAATAACATAATCATAATACAAATCATAATCATAATGAGCAACGTGGTAATCATAGTTTAGTGCCCACATAGATTTTAAATTTTTTTTAAATTTTGACTTCTATTTTTCACCTATAGTGCCCCTAAACTACAATATTTTCATTTTAAAACTACATTCAGATTGGGTTAAATTCATTTTAGAATGATACCCGGCACGGTTATTTACAATTTGTTGAATTTTTTATTCCTTTTTAGGCCTTAGTGTCGTAAAATTTTGAAATTTCCAAAATTGAATACAAGTTTTTAGTTTAAATTCTGCTTAATTTGGATTTTTGCGATTTTTCAAAATTTTGGAAACTTTAGGGCTGATGTCCCAAAATATTGAAAAAAAATTCAAAATTAAACACGATATTCAGATTGTAGTTAAAATTCGATGTCGTTCGATACTGCATATGGATTTTTGCGATTTTCTAAATCTTGACGCTTCACATTTGCCACTCTCTTTTGCTGGCATCAATCTCAAAAACAATAAAATTCTGTGAGTTATACAAACCTCATATATTGGTTTAATTTAAAAAAATATTTATTGTAATATTGATTTAATTATTACAATTTTTATTTCGTTCTGTATACAGTATGTAATGTACCACAGCTTCGGGTCAAACACTTGTAAACAGTTTTCCTTTCGTTGACAGCTGGTTTCGTTGTTTACCGGTGTTGTTTCGCTTAGTAAATTAATCGCAGCTACACAAACACCAGTTATTCAAACTGTCTGAAAGGTTTTTAATTAATTAAATAGCAGTTACGTAAGTCGGTTGCAACGCTTTGTGTCGTCCCATATCGATTGGTTTTTTGATTCTTTTTTTGACAACAGCTGGCGGTGGAAATGTATTTTCTCTGCGAGCGCTTTAAAATATTACGCTCGTATAATAACGGTGAAAGAGAAAATTCTTTTGTTTAATATTATTTGTGTTGTTTCCTCTGTAAGCGTTCGTCGTGCACAACACATGCGGACGCACGATCTTTCAAGCTGGGCTCGCGCATTATTGTACGTGTAAGCACACGCGGACTGCGTGCCCCGCCATCACTGTAGTCAGCTGTTACCGATCTCCGATTCTGTCGTCTTAGTTGATCCGTCCTTCATTCGGTTCTTCTACCAGTTGATCGCGTGGTACGAATATTGTATAATAATAGGGTCGTTTTTGTACCGTCCAGTTGGAGTAGGACACGCAGAGAAAATGCCTTTTCCATCCTTATGGGATTTGGGTTAGGGGAACACATTTTTAAAGTAATGTCGTGAAGTGTCTCTATTCTGTTACAGTTGTTATTCATTACAACAGGCGTTTCGGCCCCACCATTGGAGGCAATCTTCAGTGTTATACAGTTAATAGGTTCACTAGTAAGGTGTTCACCAGTTTCCACAGTACTGTGGTAAAGATTAAGCGTTGGTCCTAAGCAGGAACACTTAAATAAATTCCAGCGCGTTACTAGCCAGAAACAGCATCAGACAACCAAAATCAAGCGTTCGGCAGCACAGTATGCCAACTCCTATTTAACGAGAGGCTTTCTCCTCTTCGATTGCGCTCTTCATAAAAGAAAGTTGCAAAGCGTTCTCGATAAGAGACTTTGGCCTGTCGGTTCCCTTCTCGTCTTTTGAGAAGTGGACTTGGCGTCTGCTCCTTTGATGACATCGTGCGGCGTCTTGTAGATTGTATGTAGATTTTACGTCCGAACGGCAAGGATCCGCACAAACCCCCTCATAGCCGGCCTTGGCAAGTACCGTCCACGACCAGGTGATTCTTGGAAACGGCCTCGGAAAATATTGTACTAGAACGGCCTAGTGCAAACAGGCCGTTGTAATGTCTCCTAAATGTAAATAAATATTCCGTACTGCACCGGACCTCAAGGCAGGAGCTCCTTCCGGAAGCTCGGAACTTGGAAACTACAGAGTCGTCTCTGACGCACATCCCTACAGCTCTGACGCCGGTGGCGTCTTCGATTGCGACGGAACCATGCTTATGGACGTAGTCCGTATGGAGCCGAGGGAAGTACGTACTCACCGAAGACAGAATCTTGGTGCCCTCGAGGAGAACGCGATGATGAGCGCTGGAGAGTACATGCTCGGCCACCGCAGACTCCTCCGGCAGCCCCAAACGACAACAGCAGCTGTGTTCAGCAACGCGGGTGCCGACGCTACGCTTCGTGGTACACCCGCTACACTTCGCCGCGCCGCACGAGCAAGCCACTCTACAAACGTCACACGACGATAGCGGATCCCTTGCGCTTTTCACCTAGTGTCTGTATTGTTTTTAATAATATTAATAATAATAATGGCTCCCATGTGTACCACCGAAGTAGCTTAGGAGAAGGCAGAGTAGGCTGCCTTACGTGAGCCGTACGGCATACAAGGAAGGCAGTGTGGCCAGCACTACGCTTCAGCCGCCCATTTTTATCTCCAGGGTGTTATCCCACGTACTCATTTTCAACAGGCTGAGTCGACCTGGGGGCTGAAAAACGCACCTTGATTTTAAGGTCCGGACCCGGGAATCGAACCCGGAACCTCTAGATTAATAGCCAGGTGCCATACCCAGTGGTCTACTGAGTCGCCCTGTATAGTTTTTCTGTGGCATATTTTAGAAGTCCTTCTGCCACGTTCCCTGGTTTTGGTGCTTTTGCATATTTTCCTACTCTTATACTCTTACTTTATGGGTGATCTACTATAGTAACACGAGGAGCAGCTGAAAAGTTCGCGGAGCGACATCTATTGCTTACAGCTAGAACTAACATTTTTCGTATGCTGTCAGATTCGTACTTCATGTAAACGCCTGTTAATTTTCAAATCTATTATTTATTCACTGTTTATCAGCTATTCAAAATTTACGTGTCACGGTGTATTGAAAAGTGTTGTGGACAAAATCATGAATTTTTAGTTAAAAATGGTCTGACGCTAACGGAAATCAACAATGAAATGGTAAGTATGTTAGGAGATGGTTTACATCATAAAAAAAAATGGTTGGTAAGTGGGGATTCGACGTTAAATTTATTCGTACAAGCATTGAAAACGGTGCCCGGCAGTGAACTTCCAAAAATGCAACACTCACAAATGCGGCACCGATCGTGCACGAACTTTTTTCACACCATGTGCTTGAGTTAAACATAATGCACACGGTAATATGAGATGCCTATGATCTCAGCAACGCCATCCACTCTCAATCGCTGGTCTTCCAACTTTTTGGGCGTTTACTGCAGGAATCATCTTCAACGCTCGTGCTACCGCGTTTAAACTCTGCTACCCACTACAACGTAAAGTGAGTTTTTCAAGGCGCAGCATCTCTTAACACATTTAGCATTTCGTTGTGAATTTTTATTGGCTCTAGACCCGTTTTAACAAACAATTCAATCACAGCACGATGTTTGATTTTGACCACTTTTCAAAAAACGTGTGACACGTATATTTCGAACTGCTGGTAAAAAATGAATAAATTGACAGACACGTTTGGAAATGAACAGGTGTTTACAAGAAATATGACCTTACAACGCGGAAAATATTTTACTTCGACTGACCCTCGTACTGTAGATTGCCAATTAGACGAACGTCAAACACGAATATTTGCTGACAACACTGTACTAAGAGCCATCGGTAACAACATAGAAACAACAGTTAACCGATATAAAGCTATAAAATGGACAAAAATGGCGTATTGAAGTGACTGGGCAAAGTATTTGAACATGATACTATTAATAGATGCTAAGCACAGGCGGAAAAACAAGTGAAGAAGAAACGTCACGGGGTTTCAATATCTGCGGTCGACAATAATAATAATAATGGCTCCCATGTGTACCGCCGAAGCAGCTTAGGCGTCAGGCAGGGTAGGTAGGTTGCCGTATGTGAGCCGTACGGGATACAAGGAACGCAGTGTGGCCAGCACTACGCTTCAGCCGCCCATTATTATCCCCAGGATGTTATTCCAGGTACTCATTTTCAACAGCCTGGGTCGACCTGGGGGCTGAAAAACGCACCTTGATTTTTTTATGGTGCGGGCCTATATAGAGACGTAAATTTTATAATTTTGGCAGGTAATAGAAGTTAATGTGCTTTACAGCCTCTGCTTAGCAATAAACATACCTCAAGAAAAGTGAAAGAAATTAATTTAAAAAACAATACTGAAGCCAGTCGTTGTGTATGGTTGGGAGATGTGGGCAATGTATAGCAATCAAGAAAAAAGAATTAATGGATAGGAACGTAAATTTTGTGAAGAATCTATGGGCCAGTAAAGGAGGAGGGTTACTGGAGGAGTAGGACCAACCAAGAATTAATGAATCAACATAATGACTCAGACTTGGTGGGAAGTATTAAGTGAGAAAGAATTAAGGGCTTGCGTATGTTCAAAGTTTGGAGGACTGAGGAATCCCAAAAAAGGTCTTTTCTAAGCAACCTGGCGAGAGACGATTGACACTAGGTCACGAATAAGAATGGTTGGATAATGTGGAGAGCGACTTCAGACGTCTGGGTGTCAGGAGATGGAGACAACGGGCACACGACAGGGAAGAGTAAAAAAATCGTTGTGTCGTTGTTTCGAGACCGAGGTTCTGCAAAGGGGTCACAGTGCCATGGAACGAATGAATGACTGAACCTTTTAATATGATTTTTATTTTTGAAGTGAAAACTTCTATAGGCACGTTGGGCGATTTTTGGATGGGTAAAATCTTATGAGTTCGCGTCACCGACATGCTAATGGCAACATGATAATGTCGGCATGCTAATGTTAACAGTATATCTGCAGCTATAAGTATGACGTGTTGCGCGTGGCCAGCAGTGAAAGTATAGATTATACTTGTGTGTAATACTATTATTTATACTATTTAACACACTTTTATCGTTTACGTACTTTATTTTGGAGTTTCTTACACAGCCGAATTTGCTATCGCGTGTTCGATCCCTAGCGCGATTTTTGGATGGGTAAAATCTTATGAGTTCGCGTCACCGACATGCAAATGCTAACAGTATATCTGTAGCTATAAGTATGACGTGTTGCGCGTGGCCAGCAGTGAAAGTATAGATTATACTTGTGTGTAATACTATTATACTACAATTATATTATACAATTGTAATACTATTTATACTGTTTAACACACTTTTATCGTTTACGTACTTTATTTTGGAGTTTCTTACGCTGCCGAAATTGCTATCGCGTGTTCGATCCCTAGCGCGATTTCGGCTTTCCGTATTAACAATTAACGCAATACTTATTATCTATTTTACATTATTTTTATTCTTATTAATTACTTATACTATATTATATGATATTTACATAATTGTTATTTGTCCGTCTGGCTGTTAACTTAGGGTTTTTCGTCATGTCTAATGTCGAAGTATGTATTTTTAATAGTTTTTTTATTATTGTAAGATTGTAACATTAGTGCTGTGTATATGTATATAAGTAAAGTTAAATTGACTACGTGGAAAGTTTAATGTGTGTATACTGTGCATTGTTTAAATTGTGTTTTAGTTTGATCATTATTTTAAATGTTCAAATGTAGGATCACTGTGCAGTACAAAAGTGAGTACTAAATATGTTAACATTTTTATATAGAAAAATGAATAACATAAACAAAGCATGTATTTTCAAATATTTCCAATATTCGTATCAATATTTCCGTTGAAAAATTTGATATTATTTATTTTTTATTTTTGATATTTGACCTCTGCCATACATCATGCAATGAGTATTTCATAGTGGCTTAGGTAAGTATTTCTTACTAGCGTGGTAAAACAAATTTCTAGTTGTTCGATAGTATTTTTGCCGCGGATTTTAAAATTAAAAATTCTATAAAATTTTATAATAATTTTAGATTTGTGTGTTGAATTTTGAAAATATGGTTACTAATTCAAAATTATGTTTATTAGCTTATATTATCGAAATTTTGGATTATGTCAATTAAGTTGTATTTATATTTTGTACTGGGCTTGCGCAGCCCATCATATGTTTTGATTAATAAGTAAACCATATAAAAATGTATATAATTGTTGCTCGGAGTGCCGATAGATGTGAAAACCAGACTGATGTTAAAGATTTTAATTTACAAAAAATTTTAATTTTTGATACTACAATTAATTTGAATATCCAAAAAAACCACTGTTATTTCATAGTTTTAAGTTTTCACTTCTGTCGGCAGTCCTCAATGACTGCCTATTTTTAAATTTTTTTTTATATATAATGTGAATACTGTGCAAGTTAATGGTGGAAGGTGTAAATTTTAAAAATTAAAAAAGATTGTAAAAATCAAATTAACGAAATTTAGTACAGACATTAACAAGAAACTTAGTACTACATGAAATTAATCACTAAATTTTGAAAGATGATAGGATAAAGTTAGAGTTACAGCGTGTAGTTAGTATATAAAATAATACAAGTAATTGAAATGAATTATTATCAATGTTTATTATAGCAAATCGTGTAAATACGAAACACATTCGGAAAGGAGAAGAAGAAGTGGCCAATAGTAAACGTAACAATGTAGTAACAAGAAGAAGAAGTATGAATACGTTTTCACTTATAAAAGTACGCTTGATGGGGTTATACGCTTTTTGTCTTTTGTGTGAAAAAGTAAAAAGAAAAATAATTACGCAAAGCTTTGAAGTATAAGATAGCTGACAAATTTATAAAAACTAAAGGCCGTGAAGTTAAGCGGTGTTAATGAGCGTATAAATATTTGAATTTCTCCACAGTAAGAACTGCAACGACTTACACAAAGAAGTGGAAAACAACTATTTCATTTCAGGTAATAAATAACTGCTAGACATCTTGTTAGTCTGACAATAAAAGCAAACAAATTTTTGAATATCGATTTAATTTTGAAACTGTGTCTAAACATTTAAATTAACTGCAAGAAAACGTAAGTTATTGTAAAAAATTTATAGTTAAAAAAAATTGTTGTCCGTGAACGTAAACATTCATATAGATTACGCTGATTTTGAATTTTCCAACATTGTATTGAAAGAATTGTTTTATTTATTCATTAACGAAGCCTGAGGCAGATGGAAGTTTATTCTTCAAAACAAAGGTTATTTATTAATTTAAAAAAGTAATAAAAATGTAACGATAGGAAATATGGCTGTAATTATATCAATAATATAAAAAAAAATGAAAATATCAAATGAAAAAAAACTTAGACCACTACGATATGCGTGTATTTGTGTTGTAAACCTTGAGTAATATGATTTTATGAATAGGTATGTTCAGTATGAGAAAATAACCTTTTGCTTTTATCTGTCTAAAATTTCAAGAAAATTTGATACAATAAAGTTGTATAACTTATTAACTATTTTCGTTAAATTATATGGCGTTCATTAAATATTTTAACTGTTTTCATTAATTAATTTCATTAACTGTTGTCATTAATTATGAGGTGGTCAAAGCATATTCTGCATGGAGTTTATCTTCCACAGTGTTGTTCAGTTATTACACATTATGACGTCATTATTGTCTAATAATGGTGTACTAGACAAAAAAGCTGTAGACACTAGAATGTGTTAAAATTTATAATTATAGACTTTTATAGATCGTGTGCGTTTGATTCAGAGTTGTACGCATTGAAACGAATTTGTAACTCGTGTACACACATACATGTTGTGTGTGTGTGTGTATCTTTTAATTATTTGTATGTTTACAAGTTACCGTTTTATTAGATTGTCGAAGTGTCACAAAGAAGGACTTATTTTTTTTTGACAGTACAGTAATATACCTAATTTTTAAATCCCGTACATATATTGTATACAATTTATTTTTGTTTACTTCTTGAAGGAAAACATAGAAGAAAAGAAAGATTGTGTTGCTATGGCAACTGTAGTGTTAGCTCTTATAACCAAACGAATGAATGGGCTACCTAACCATAATACCGCTTCCTTGCGTACTCGGTTAGTAGTTTTACGTTTTTAGATAATCATATTGTCTATACACTAGTTAAACGAGCGAAGAAAGCTCGCAGTTTTAACTCGACCTTTTGGGATTTAGCTGTCTGTCTATCGACCAATCTATCTTATCTATCATTTTGGGTCACACGATAACTTTTGAACACACCAACTGATTTTCGTAAAACTTGTCATGCTTGTTCATAATTTTACCCTACAGACCCCTATTGTTCCTTAGACGGATTCCCCCAAAAGTAGGGGTGCAGGAGATATATAAATGTGAGAGGATCAAAATTGTGGAAAAAACGCAAAACTTCGTGTATGGTATCAAATTAAATGGAATTTTAAGCGCAATCTGAAAATTTCAAAATCTTTGACGTCAAGGCTCAGGGGTGAAAATTTTGATATAATTACAAAAGAATCATGTGAGGTATCAGATTAAAAAGAATTTTATCTGAGATCTGAATGTTGTGTTACGTTTTGGAAATTTCAGAATTTTTGGGCCCCAAGGCCCCAAAAGAGACTAAAGTTTTGAAAAATTGTGAACCTCCAACATGGTATCAAACTAAAAGAATTGTATCCCAAATCCGAATGTTTTTAATGTTTAATGTTTCTTTTTTGACTGTGTGCTATATAATTGTTATAGGCCTATTACCAAAGAAATAATAGATACTCGGGATTTTTTTTTCATAATTGATATATTATCTAATATCAAACTGTAGGCTATGTAATAATAAACGTAGGCCTACCGCGGTACCTTGTTCAATCCAGTGAGCGAGTTCTGCAGCTCAGGGAGGATAATGATTATTGATCGAAATGATACAAATATTGTCCACACTTTACATTGTGTGGCGTATGTTTACATCGGCCTTATGTTTTATACACTTTACAAATACACTTTACATCGGCATTATGTTTTATCTGCAAATTCGTGTCCTCGTTAAAACTTGGAGATTCAAGACGAGCGGTTTGACAGCTGAAATGTCGATCGGGTTTACACTTATAAGGTAATGAACAAACCAAAGAACGTACCACCCAAACACAAAAATGTCATATTATTTGCGTGATCTGGTAAAAATCAAACCTTCTTTAATTTTTAGGGTCCGTGAAATGTTTATTTGATACGCGGATGCAGATCGCGGTTTGTCGTTTTATGAACTTCTATTTAAATAGTAGATTAGAATGATAGATCAAAAAATATAATCTAAACAGTAGTCGTAGTAAATAGCCGTATTTATTGGCGGGAAGCGAGAGATTATCCGGCATCTCATACGTGACTCCGCGATTGTCTAGTCGTGTATAAAGAAACGGAATTTATGTGTGTCGTAAAACGGGCGGAGGAACGAGGATACAGACAGAGAAGGAGAGTTAGTGAGATAATGGGAGAGAACTGCTGAATGTAAATACGTTAACAAGAAGAAATAAATACAGCAGTTTTTTTATCAAGCAGCGTAATTAAAGTTGGTCGGTTCACTTACAGGTGAAATACTAAACAATCCGGAAATAATTAAAAACCATAAGTTACGGTAAGTGGTACCATAATATGCTGTCTAATGAATGGTTTGTTTTTGCGCTTAAATTAAAGTCGCCCGGAACAGGCGCTATCGCTCGAGGTTCGTTGCGCCCAGCGGTATTGGATACGCCTTGTCTCTGACGCCCGTTTACGACCATGAACAGTGACGTGTCGATGAACTGCAAGGCTGTGGTCACATGTATTCACAATATCGCCAAGCTCAGGTCTTTTCTTTTTAATTATTTTTTGTTTGGGACAGCGATTCTCAACGCGATAGGTTACTTACCTTGTTCTTCTTGTTCTTGTTCTTATTCTTATTGTTGTTGTCGTCGTCGTCGTCGTCGTCGTCGTCGTCGTCGTCGTTGTTGTTGTTGTTGTTGTTGTTGTTGTTCTTCTTCTTCTTCTTCTTCTTCTTCTTCTTCTTCTTCTTCTTCTTCCTAGTGTTAGGATTTCTGCCTAAAGATCTGATTGAAGAGGTCTTATTTATCAGGATCCCATTAATCTAAAGTCTCCTTTCTAAGTGGCCCATCTTGTTCTGATGCACACAAAAAGACGGGGCTACCAACACTTCATAAAACTTTATACGAGTATCCCGTCAGTGTTCGTTGTAGAGTGCCACGTATCCTTCGATATTTGATAGTCTTGTTTAAAATGTCTTTACACTCCTTCCATTTTATATCACATTTCAAGTAATTAAAATGTGCTACCTGTTCCAGCGATTGATTGTCAATTATGCTTTTGTTCACACTATGATCACATAAAAATGCCGTGACCGTGGATTTTGCACTGATATTTTAAAATTGTGTCACACAATTAATTCAACTTGCGGACATTCAATTGCAGTTAGTCTTCACTGACCCGGATTGTAACCTGATCATCAACAAAGAGCACAGTAGTTAACAATTCGTTCTGAGCAATTTGTATACCCGATGGGCGCAACTTTCTTCCATTCCGTGGTAAGGTTATCTGTATACATATTGAATATTTTCGGACTTACTAATTTACTCACTTACTAATTTAATCCACTTCGTTTTCACTGGAACATAGGGCTTCTATCTTAGTCGATTTTAAGCTTCAGCCTTGATCTGCTACCACGTGCATCGTACCACTTAGCTTTACTTCCTCTAAATCACTTTGCTCTTCCCATATTTCTTTTTTGTGCTTATCTCGTTATGCCTTATCGAGGTTTTCGGAGTGTCGACCCCTCTCCATTTTCTTCTCAGTATTATTTTACGGAATGGTTCATTTGTCTCCCCCATAATTATTTATTTGATAATCAATTTTTTAATTATTACGCAACTACGCGTAATATAATGATAATGAAGTTTATACGAAACGAAATAATTCTTTTTATAAATTACGAATTTCTTTCAACAGTGTCTCGAATTTTTTTTATCGGTTTTAATTCCTCCATATTTAAACATAGGTTTGGAAATAACGGTTTTCTCTTTGAGTAATTTTTGTTTTACAATTAGCACTGATTTTGGAGTGATTTTAGAGCAGTGATATTTTTATTATTTCTTAACTAATTTCGAGGCTCAGAACAATCTATGTTAAATCATATCACCAATTTTTATTGATCGCGGTATTCATTATTTTTTATTTTTTTTTTGCTCTCCAATGGCACTCGTCTCCCTTTTACTGCAGCTTCTGACCTGTTGAACCCACTGGTGGATATTTGTGACATCCGTAGAGACGTTTCCGGACGTCACCATAAATTTCTTTACGGTGTCTGTGACTTCTTTTAGTGTCAAAAACTTGCATCTGTCGCGTAACTCGGAAGTAGACCTACTGGTTAACTGCAAACGACGTCGACCACGTCCGGTCTATTGTTTATAAATGCCTCCTCGCACGTATATTATTTGCTTCATCAGTTTTCTGTTTATCTTTATTTAGTCCTTCTCTGTATCGAGGTCGTTTAGTTGTGTCCGATTGGTGTTCAGTTTGGTCCGATCTGAAGGTTGTGGTGGATATCCAGCTTCCGCACAAACTTGGGACGTCCTAGACCTTCTCTACGGGTATGACCGGTCTCGACACGATTGTGTTCATTACAGAAACTGTAGCTTATTATTTGGAAACCACAAAGCCAACGGCATTCAGCAAGGCTAACGAAGAATGAGTATCAAGGGAAAGGTGCCATGGAACAGAGACTTCTGACCGCAAGAAAGGAGCCATGGATGGATACTCGTTGAACTACGATTCGGTCATATCTTTCGAAAGGGCAGTGACTGTTCCACCAGCAACAGCACCAGTGCTGAATCCCAAATGGTGACAATGAGCCGAATCCAATGTTGGTATATGTCTGTATGTATCCCTTGCTTGTGTAATTTCGGAGAATGATTATCATCCTCGTCGTCGTCGTCCTCCTCATCATCATCATCAGACCACTACAGGGGTTTCACACATTCCCTCATTCATAGATGCTACGACCTTACAGAGTACAGTATTTTACCATAACAACGTTTCCATAGCATAACACCTGCACTCTCTCCTACTGGCTTGTCGTTGAGGACTTTCTTAGACATTATTTCTTTTTCCATAGTATTCACATGTTGTGTCAATTTTTCGATGTGCTCAATAGTCCTGGTATTCATGGCACATGTAGTTTACGTTTCAATCCACGTGTCCATTCCAATCTCTTTGTGCGCGGTATTTTACTGCCATCCTTCTTGATGATATAATTACTTCTTGGCTACCGTACATAATTACTGGTGTAGTCACGATTTTATAGAACTTAATTATTGTACCGTTCCGTGTTTACTACCAAACGTTCTGTTTTCACCAGGAACTTAGGTATTTTGTAATTTACTCTTCTTCTAGCACTACAGCCCAACGTGGGCCCTGGTTTCCAAACCAATCTTCTCTAATGTATTCTATCCGTTGCCATCTCAGTGTAACTCCTCACATCCATTCTTCTTAGGGCTTCCAGCACATCATCCAACCATCTTATGCTAGGTCGGCCCCTCTTTCTGCTTTCATACACCTGCGCCCTCAGGATTTTCTTTGGCATACGCTGATCATCCGTCCGCTCTGGGTCCCCTAGCCATTGTATTCGTTGAGCTTTTATGAATATCAAAATGTTCTCATGCTTCGATAGCTCGTATATCTACTGGTTACTTCTTATTTTCCATTCCGTTATCTTCCTTAACTGGGCCATAAACACATCGTACAATCTGTCTTTCAAACTTTCTTAATGTTTCTTGTTCATTTTGTGTTAACGTCCATATTACGCCTCCGTAAGTAACAACCGGTCTGATAAGTATCTTATATATTGTGTTACGGCTATTGAGTTTCCTTTTCAATAGTCTATTGTTGGCATAATATGCCATATTTCCTATTTGTATCCTGTATTTTGTAATTTATGCCAATGTAATTATAGTCTCTTGTCCCAGGTATCAAAGACCTCAAAGATTACTTCATGGACTTATATATTTTTATTTTTGTGTTACGGCTATTGAGTTTCCTTCTCAATAGTCTACTGTTGGCATAATATGCCCTATTTCCTATTTGTATCCTGTATTTTGTAATTTATGCCAATGTAATTATAGTCTCTTGTCCCAGGTATCAAAAACCTCAAAGATTACTTCATAAGCCTTTATTTTGTATAGAGATATTAAGATTTATGATACGTTTGGCATTGCTCTCATTGTTCATACGATGCCATTTTGAAGGTGTCTTCATTATACACCTCGTATAAGGTATTACGATTGGATTAATCGCATCGCGTGTATTATCGCCAGTATTATCATTGTCCCGTTAAAATTACGTGAACATCGGTCGACAGCAATTAAATATAAAACGATGATTGAACATTTACAACAGAGCGGATTGTTCAGTTCAATTGATAAACGCCGCTGGTTAACGGTAGTTGTTTAGCGAGTTAAAAACCAAAGGGTGGGGGGATGGGGTCCGGTAATTGGCAATGATTACAGTTTGGGACCTGTCACCGTGCGTTGTTAATTGCCGCAAAAAACTAATTTCTTTCGCACAATTGTACAGTTCAATCAAAACTTACCGTTCTATCTATCACAGTTTACCGCCACCCTGCCGTCCGTCCTACTAGACTAATTACCCTGCCCACCGCCTGCGCGCGTACACAAAACTATTCTCTGTTTTAACTGCGTTTTCATTAGTCGATTGTGAACACCAACACACACACATACCCAAACGGCGATCGGTTATTATTTTAATTTTTAAACGAACGGGGCAAAACAAAAATTTCACGCTTATTAAATTTTATTTAATAACTTTTAACACATTACGGAACGGAAATTTTTAATATGTCATGATTGGCGTTCAGCGAACGGCGGTGTGTGAGTGCGCGCGCGCGCGCGTGTGTGTGTTACGAACCGATTGGTGATGCAAACGTGATTAATTTCCATGTGTGACTCTCTTCAATACCGCAAACCGTGTCCGCTCGAACGTAATATCGAATTTACTTTTAATTTATTTTTAATTGTAAAACGCCTACAAATTATGAATATTTCAATTAATTTTTTTTGACAGAGTTGTGATAATGATACAAAATACAATAAATATTTTATAGCGTTGGCTGTTTCAATTATGGTTAGTTTTATAACGTCTCTCCTGTCAAGACATTATAACATAGGGAACCAGTTTAATTGTTCGCTGTTAATTAAACTAGCTGCCGTAGCTAGTAAAATTTACTTACCAACAAATTATGACAATGTATATATCAGGATTTTGTCCAAGGTTACATAAATTTATTCACTCTCTGGATATTAGCGAAAACATCTCTTTATTCTTGTATTTTAACTAAGTATATAAAAGTAATAGCTTTAATGGTCTTCTTTTTGTTTTTTTACTTACTTTACTTTACTTTTAAAAGAAAATTCTTATAAATTCTGCATTAAATACTCTTTAAATTGTTACTCTTAGTATTTCAAAATCATACAACTGTGTATTATTTCAATTACCACGGATCCGGGCTTTAACTTTGCAATATTCTAACATATCTCAACATCATCCAAACTATTTGAAGAATTGTCTGGTGTAATTTTCAGAATTACTTTACCTTTAAACATCATCAGGTTATTACTATAGCATTACAGAAATTACAAACATTTATATGCTAATCTTTAAGTGATCTAAAAGTCTTTACAAGAAACTTTACTGTTCTTTGTGTTGCGGTTTTTAAAAAACAATTAAAAAACAAGTTATGCACAGAAGTTATGGTTTAATGTCACCTGAATATAACGTGAGTCTGCGGTGGGTTTTCGAGATGATCCTCTTCAGTAGGTCTTCTTGCGTGTAGTTCGTTGTTCATCTGGATCCTCCATTTAGTTGGTTGTTTCAGAATTGTAGTCTAGGTCATGACGGTTGGATTCTGCTACTTGAAGTTCTTACGGTTGTTGTAGTAACTTTTCTCCTGGTGTTGGTTGTTCACTTTTTTACATTTAATTTGTTTTTATTTTAGCAGCACTGATGTTTACTTTTACATGGTAAGGAACATATCTTAACACTTACTGTTCGTAAAGAGATGTGTCGGCTAAGTTTTTTTTTATATATTATTAATATTTCCTCCACGTACTACATTACTAGTTTTTGAGTTTTACTAACGCTACATTGGATTAAATAAATTAGAAGAACTAACGTCTTGTTACATCGTTGTTTAGCGACATACACGTAAGTGTAACTTTACAACACATTTTCGAGCTGCTTACATGTCGAAGATTCTCCGGCGACTGGGACTAGTTTAGCGGCAGGGAGTCTGTAAGCTGGCGCGGTTTACGCGCTGAGAGAAAAGTAGTTCGTTCCTTTATTATTAGTAATTGTCCATTAATTAACTAGTATAAATTATGTTACCTTTTTTGTTAGGAGTTTAGATATTTCCTTTATTATTAATACGTCTTTTATTTAATTACAAGAATTATTAGTTTTCGCTTAATAACATTGTACTTAGCATGTTCGTACTGGACTTTTTGCACGTTGATACAGGTATGTAGGTACAGATAAGGGTGGATTATACTCTCACTTGTTATAAGAACAAAAATTTAATTTTGTGCTATTTAAATAATTTTTAATTCGTCACAGTTTCACATCGATTTTTTTTTAAAGAGTGTTGTGGAACAATCTTTTCGGAGTTTTCTCAATTAATTTTCGAGAATTTATTGAACCCAGTGATGTAGTCAGGATTTTCCCCATGGTGTTGTGTGTTTTTGTAAATGATAACGCAGGGGGAGATAGGTGTTGGTGAAAGTAGGGAATACGTCAGTTACGGCCGCTGGCGAGATGGTACTGCCTGCCTTTAGGTTTGTGTGAACCTACCCAATGTCGGGGTTACCCCCTTGGCTACATTACTGGCAAACATCCCGAATGTTGACACAGAGGAAATAATAAAGGTAGACTACACTTTGCTCACTCTTAGAGTGGGTCCTGATGTAAACGAACCATGTGCTTGTACTTGAACCGGATTGGTTACGTGAGTGGCCCCATTACTAAATCCTCCACTAGAAATAAAATAGTTTGCAATTCATTATAACTAATTGGTTATAAATATATCATAAAACGTTTTAAAAATACAATTGTACGGTAATTAATACAACTGAAAATAAGGCAAATGATTTTATTTTTCTTTGGGTCTGTTTAGAGAGTTTTAACTTTGTACTGTACGTGCCTGTGTGTTGTATCACTCCGCTTTGTTACATTAGGCCCCATTCTAAGAGTGAACAAACTTTACGATATGAAATAGAGGCAATGGAAAGAAAGAGGTTGGTGTTGTACGGGTACGCAAAAGAAGGGCGAATCCAACGTGGTCATGAAAATATTAGAGTGAACCTCCGCTGAAAGAAGAAAAAGAGGACGATGACGGAGTCAATGAAACCAGGGTCTCAAAGAACAGACGTTTGAAAGAGGAGATATGTTGGTCTATCCCTGGAGCAAGAACCTGTAGGGACAGAATGAAAAGAAAACGAAATGAAAAAAAACGTGGAGAATTCTGTACATTCTGACAAAGATCACAGTGTCGGTGCGTAAACCGTGTACGGCCATAGATGTAGGCCTATATATACTACTGGATTGCTAACGCTGTGCTATGAATTCGGTCCGCGGCTGTTCAGCTTTCCCCACCACTCTGTAGTGGTTCCAACAGCTGCGCTGCATTGAAACTCGATAACTAACATCGAGTTTATTCGTTTATTCGCTTCAAAACCGACACAACTGAAGTAATTTTTAATAAACAAAGGAAGTAGGTATTCTATAAACAGAGGAGAAATGTACACATTGTTTTAAAATGGCACGTAATTTATTATTACAATTTTACAAATGTTTAAACTTAGATATGTGCTAAAACATTATATATTCTATTATTTTATATCATTTACTTTACAATTTTAATATAAGTATTAATTTTGGATTTGTTAGGTATGAGTACATTTTTTATGCATATTTTTATGTATATTAAATATTATTAAACAAAATAATTTTGTTTAATTTCTGACGTACCCCTAACTTTGATTTATTCAACAGTGCAGTTTTTTCTTTTGCAAATGCATTGAAAACTATTTTAAAAAAACACACTATCTATTAACTTTATTAATTTGAGCTCATGGCTATCATCTGTAAAATCAAAAATAGAAATATGCCCCTTAAACAAACTCTTTTTAAAATATCTACAAGCTAATGAAATGCAGTGATTAGAATTAAAATTTTGTTTATCCCTTAATGCTAGAAATAAATTATACAAAAATTTAACTAGTTTAAATACTTCATAAGATGCTCTTATCAATTTTGCCTTTAATAAAAACAAACTGAATCTACTACAGGGAAATTCAATTTCATCTTGTAAGAAATCACTACACTCTGTAAATTTCATGATCTTATCTACTTGTTTAACAATAAAACCACTTATGTAATAAAGTATATTTTCTTTGTAATATGACAGCTCACACTGTTTTACAATATCATAATCCATATGATCTAAAAAATCTTTCTCTTCTTCACCATTATCAACCGTCGCAATACCTGATCCGTAAAAACTAAGAATACAATTTTGATGATTTATATCAAACTCTAAACTATTACTTGTCTTTGAAGCCTGAACACTATTCCTAAACATTAATTTCCTTAATGCATGACGAAACTGATAAACATTAGGGTTATTATTATGACCGCCCCTTGATCGAATGGACGAGAAAAGCAATTCAAGGTCGTCTTGAGAAAATTTGTAACAAAATGTATTTGAACCCTAGCTCATTTAGTAATTTTGTACTCAAAATGTCAGTCGCGTTAATGTTAGTAAGAAATCCTAACACAAAAGTCTTTCTGGCATGTTTTAAAATATCTACACCCTCAATTTTTATTTTACTTAAATAATCATAGCTGGTTGATAGCACCATTTTACTGTAGTCAGCATTGCTTTTTTTTTATAGGTTCTTTAAAGTGTTTACCAAAGGGATCCCTTGTGTTAAAATAGTCAAACAGTCTATCCATTATTCGAATGAAGTTAATTGTCTCCTCACAGCCCTCGAAATCGGGATGTTTACTATCAAGTAAAAATTGTAAAGCGTCAGCAACACTACTACTTAATGTTTGTGCAGCTATCTTCACATTCATTATTTTATTTTTGTATAAAACATGTATGTGTGAAAGTTTATTTTCAAACTTTAAACCCTCTTTAGTTTGTACAGATAACAGATTTCCTATGTATTTAAACTGTATTTTTTTCCCATTACCCGATTCAATTATCTTTTTATCAGCAAGTGTATTTTTATATAGCTTCAAGCAACATATGGCAAGCGTCTAACATGACACAAATGTTATGACCAATATCTTTAATACTAAAAAAAGGGTTTTCAGGACATTTACAGCCAAGTTTTTCCATTGTAGCAATATTTGTGGTCGTACCATCAAATGTTACATTTTGTACACTGACGCCAACTTGTTTTAATTTTATAACCTCCATTTTAATTAGCTGCGAGAGTACATTAGGACTTATTGAATTAATAAGAAAATATCCCACTGCACACTTAAAATTACCTTTCAAAGAAACGACTTGAAAAACTAAAGCCTCGGTTGCAAGTGCCTCACGGTCATCTATTTTTATACCACACCCTACATCTATATGTCCTATATGCTTACCTTCTTTTGTATCATATATAGCTGTTTTCTAATGCTCATGGCATCAAATACTAGGTTAACGTGTTGCAAATAACTTTTAATGCTGACATTATTTTTTAAATAAGAAAACACTTCTTCTATAAAGCCAGGTTTGCAGTTGAAATTGCCAACCCATTTTATTAATGTGGATGAGTTTGCCAAAGATAGCTGATTATTCCCCCAAAACTATAAGCTTTAGGTGAATAAAAGTATAACGTAAGGGCAAAATCTTTCATTTGGTCCGTATATACCTTGCTGAATTTACTCTTAAACTTATTTTTTAGATTGCTTAATATTAAATATAAAGGAAAACCTGAAAAATTATTCTCTAAGAGTTTCAACAGTCTATCAGGTGCATTCATCTTTTTTTTAGGATCGATATTATGTCACTCATTTTCTTGATTTTCTTGTCCCTTCTTCTTATACGTTGTTGCAAAATTTTAACTTTTCTACGTAGGATGTTTTTAGTTGGTGATTGTGGTGCCTGTAATCAATATATGTTACGTTACATACTAATTTTATACAGTACATTAATAGACTAGATTATAATATATTTTTTAGTTGTAGAAAAATAATAAATTGTCTTACAATTCTTTGTTGCTGTTGAATATGAGGGACTGTATGTAGGCCTATATTCGAAGTTAATGATGATGCCTCAAGATTTCCATCAGCTTCGACAGATGGGCTTGATTCCTGCTGAACTTCATTTTTTCCAGTATTCTAAAACAGAATGTACACTTTTAAATAGAAATTACTTTAGTATTTGGGTTGAAATTGAGTACCCTTAAATTTTTAAAGAAATTTTTATGTTTTAAATTTATAGAATTCAATTTTTACTTCATATATTTCTTAAGATTGATAAAATAGTTAGCAAACTCAAAGGCTTACAAAACAAGATACTTTATCACTACACTCTCTTTTTCTATTAATTTTGACCATTTCCAAATAAGTAACCAAAACGGACTGCAAAGATTAAAAATTTTCCGTATGAGCCCTTTTTAAAAAAATGAAAGTTTAGTTATGAACTTAATTGGCTTAAATATTTTTATATAAACAGAAAGATGTACCTCAAATTTCTTAATAAGCCTTCTACGTTTAGGTTGCTTTGTGTGCAAATGAGGTGGGAAGTGAAATAAAGTAGGGACTGCATGCTTTTTTAATTTTCTGATTATACCTCCGACTTCAAACGAACTGTCTTCGAAATGCTTACTACAAAGTCTGGACTGCGCCGACGGTGTAAAGCCTTTTCTCTTCGTTGCATTTATCCTCCTGCTTCGAAGTTCTGGACTTTTTGGAAACCTGCATTAAATTTTAAAAAAATGAATTTTTTTTTTACATAAATGCTTAACTTTCAAAAACATCCTTTTCTGCTATTAAAATAGGAAAATAACTCTACAATGTTAGATATACGCTAATTTTTCTTTCCAATTTTCAACACAATAAGAGTCTCAATGTGGAAAGTAGAACTGACAAAAATAAATTACTATTTTAATTTTAATAATTTCAGAAAAAAAAACATTAATTTAATCAGAGCAGACTACTAGTATGAGATCGATAAATAAATCAGTACTATTACAAGTACAATGATTAAAATTCCTTTTTTATATAAGTCATAATATTGTTGATAAAAGTTTTACTTACGTGTGAAATGACAGGCCGCAGTTTTTAACAGCATAGTTCTTACAGTTGTACGCTACACAATACGTTGGCATCTTGTTAACTTCAAATTATAAAGTGTACTTTATAGACATCCACAACCTTCCAACAATCACGCGTCAACGAAAACACGGAATGCAAACAGCGTGTAAGTAGACGAGAATGGACTGGAAGTACACTACAGAGTGGTGGGGGGAACGTGTCACAGGCGGACCGAGTTTCGCGCCTTGCCTGCATTAGAGCGCGCAATCCAGTAGTATTATATACATCTATGTGTACGGCATTAAGTAACACCCGACATCTGTTGCGGAATTCATGTAATCAGTCCACTCTGAGGGAAGCTATAATGTAACCGGAAGGACTGAATAAACTAGAAAATTGTGATCTGGTTAGTGTAGCCTGTTTATGATGGAAATCTGACAATCGTTTTTGAACGATGACATACGCAGAGGTAATAAGAGAAATACCCCCACTTAATAAGTACGTGGATTGGAAGGAGAGACGGTTAATTCGTAATCTGTACGTTGGACAGACAGTGAGTGTGCAAATCGGAGAGGAGAGTTCAGAAGGAATTAAACTTGGTAGAGGAGTAAGGCAAGGCTGCTGTATGTCACCAAATTTATTTAATATATATATCTTGATGACTTGATTAGGAAGTGCTTTGACAAAACAGGAGATGTGAATGTCGGTGGAAGAAGAATTTAATGTATAAGGTTTGCTGATGAAATGGCTGTTTTAGCAGAAAAGGAAGAGACAATGAATGAAATGATAAGAGATTTGAATTTAGTATACGGGGAATACGGAATGACGATTAATAAGGAGAAAACTAAGTGTATGGTGATTAGCAGAGGAGGAATAAGGGCAAACATAAAGACAGGGAAAGACAAAACACAGGGAGTTGGTTAAATATCTTGGAAGCTCGATAAGTGAAGATATGTCCTGCACTCGTGAAATTAGAGCAAGATTTGCTATAGCAAAAAAGAGGCATTTAATGTGAAGAAAAGACTGCTGTATGGCAAAGTTAATAAAGGTTGGCCAAATGTTATGTGTGGAGCGTTGCTGTATATGGTGCGGAGACATAGACACCGAGGAAAAGGGATGAGAAAAGATTAGAAGCATTAGAGATGTGGGTTTGGCGAGCAATGGAAAAAGTGAGGTGGGTTGATAAAGTAAGGAATGATGAAGTTTTAAGAAGAATAGGGGAAGTGAGAAGAATCCTGAAGGTAATAGAAAATAGGAAAAGGAATTGGTTAGATCATTGTGTAAGAAGAGACTGCTTGCTTACAACTGCCATGGATGGTGTCACAGAAGGAGAAAAAAGAAGAGGGCATAGAAGAATGAAATTAATAGATAGCATTTAAAATCAGAGGGTGTTACGAAGAAACGAAAAGACTGGCATGCGATAGGACAGCTTGGAGAGCTCTTACCATTTGAAGACAAGCTTTACGGCAGAACACAAAATAATAATAATAATAATAATAATAATAATAATAATAATAATAATAATAATAATAATAATAATAATAAGAAGAAGAAGAAGAAGAAGAAGAAGAAGAAGAAGAAGAACGACGACGACGACGACGTACGTGGTAGCAGTTTACTTTCGAACACAGACTGCCCGTTCACAACAGAATTTGCACGCTCTGATATTCCCACCAAACGTAAATTTAAAAAACCGCTTTAGTTCAGACCGAGAAATATTGTATATAATATTTGTTGTACTCAACTTATTGGTATCCCGATTTTGAAGATAATGGTCTTGGTTCGTACTTATTATCCGATTTTTGATGCTTCAGTATAATTTTGCATCTGCAACATATTGTGTAATATTTAAATTTTGTGCTTAATATTTTATTAATTTTACTGCGTGATAGCTAAAAATGACGAAACCTAAAAATGTTAAGTGTAACTATGGAGAAAATATTATATCCAGCGTTGTTTATAGAAACGTTTTGCAAATTTGATCGACTTTGCCTGCACTGTGTCCTGCCCTTTTCTTCCGGCGCCGGTGATGAGGTGGTGATTCTTCTGTGTCTCTTCCTGACTTGAGCCCTCTTTTCTTCAGGACGTTAGGCAATTATCTACTCCATGAATTTTGTTGTATGTTCGTGTCTTCTTCAGCTTCTCGTTTCCATCTGCTTCTGGGATTCCCTCCTCATCCATTCTCACAACTGTCCAAACCATAATTAGTACGTGGTAGCAGTTTGCTCTCGAACACATATCGCCGCTTCACAACAAAACTTGCACGGTGTGATATTCTCACCAGAAGTCAATTTACGTTTTAACTAAAAGTCATTTCCAGTTTTTGTTGTATTTATATTGACAACTGAAGCCAAAGAGTAGCAGAAATATCTTTGTCTTCACAACATGCTTCAAAAATGACTGCACAGGTGCGTACACTGTGAAACATTCTACAAGACCTTTGTCCATATGTGCACAGTGCATTAACCTTCGCAACGAGGTGGTTTTCCAATAAGCGTTTCAAGCTTATAATAAAAAACGATCATCACGGTTCTGTCTTGAAAATAAATGCAACACATACGTTTTATGTTTGAAAAGAGGCCTGATTATTTATTGGAAATAAAACACTTACAGGGGTGTATTTACAGGGAGGTATGAACCCCTAGAGGGTCGAAACAGTTGACAAGGAATTTTGTTAATCCCTTAATTTTTAGGGTTTTTAAATATTTTTTTCAGCTGTGTACACCAATTTTCAGTAGTAGTATCTCTTTTTCAAGTATAGGAACAGACTTATAATACAGTATTTGCGTATATGTTTGAAACATGAAATATGGGAAAATGAATTCAGTGACTCCGGAAAACGTTGTTAATGAAATGGCCAAAAATTAAAAGGCGAATGAAACTCCAAAACTTTCATAAGTGTATTTTTGTGTATAAAATAGTTATAAAATGTGTTTTAAAATGAAAAATATAAAAACGTATCTTGTAAATAATGTTTCAGTAGCACTCTGTTTTATTGTGTTATTACCGTTTAGTTTATTGGAACTGATTTCAGGATGTTATTACGCGTTTTTCAGCCACTTTGAAGATTACAATATTGATTATTCTTAGCATGTGTTTCCTATTATACAAAGCCAACACGACAGGACCCCCTACAAGGGAAAATTCTAGATGTAAAATTCTTGCTTGTAAAGAAAACGAAACGTTTTAAATTGAGTTAAATTATCCGGGAAGATGGTGCTTGTAATTAGTTCGCTAAGCTTCTTTAAGCTCTAAGCTCCTTGAGAAGTTTTCGAGCTCTTCAGACTGACGAAGACTGGTGGTTGATAATCCATTCGACCTCAGTTTTAGTCGTCTATCATAGGTTCTCATGCTGTTTTGTGTCGTCGCTTTTTCCACTGTCTTCTTTTGTCATTCCTGCCTGTCACTCTCATAGCTTTTCAGTCTGCAAAATCTCGTTCTTCATATCTCGTTCTTCGGTGTTTCCGTTCTTCCCTTAGGTCTCTTTCCCTTTTCATCTTCCATTTTATGAACTTCTTCCGCTCCTTACTCTTCTCATTCTTTCCCCATTTGGTCCATTGCGGCCCATTGCTCGACTCGTGGTTCGTTCCGGTTCTATACCCATAAGTGCTATAGTTTTGGTTTTACTTCATTAATTTTGTATTCTTTATATATTTGGCTAAGCTTTAAAATTTTCCTGTAGGTTTTGCGTTTCGTTTCTTTCATTAAGGTGAGGTCAGCCGCATAAAGAGACCCGGTTGGATCTAAAACTATTCCTTCCCCAAAAACTAAAAAATTGTGTGTACGGGTGTAAGGGTCATATTCTCTGTCTTTGTCTTTTTTGTCTCTCTCTCTCTCTCTCTCTGTCTCTCTCTACCCACCACACACAATGTGGTTGATTAACACTTTCTAAGAGCTATCAGAATATAAATATTGTAATTCACCTTTTGGTCAGCGCAAGCGAGGAAGGCCAAGAACAAGATTATTGGATAATATAGAAGAGTATCTACGAACTACTGGAATAAGAGGGTGGCGATGGCGGCCACCAAATGATGGAGACGATTGGACGAAAGTAGGGTATGCCCCACCAAGGGCTGTGACGTCGTGATGAATATGACGAATTCACCTTAGAACTCTAAGTAATTAATATAATTAAGCGTATTTGTTTTTATACTTTTAAGCGTATTTGTTTTATCTGTAGTAAATATCCGTTGAAAATAGTTGAGCAGTGTTTTTATAATTAACTAGTTGGTGTATGATGCATTGTTAGAAGTAACCGCGTTGGAATGCATAAATCTTATTTATTTAGAATTACAACTATGTATTGTGTGTAAATTGTGTTGAAACTTTTGTATCGTGACTGTCGAATGCATTGCATGTTGATGTTGCTAGACAGACAGACGAAATTATAATGTATTTACGGGGAGAAGACCTCACGATTAGCCAGTGACTGTGGAATAATTTTACGAATTAATGTAGCAGTATCAACAACCAGGTGGAAAACACATTTCCGTGATTTCGTTAGTTTGTATTTGTTGGTGATAATTGTAGTTGACATGGGCTTTAATGTAGGGCCTCTGTGAGAGTCTGCCCCTAAATTTTCTATGTGGTCCATGGCTGGAACCCTTATTTCTGTAGCTTGATAATAATTGACTATTTTTATTGTTATCTTGATAATAATTGACTATTTTTATTGTTGTTGACGCAAAATTTTTGGAAATCGCTGTTTCTACTTATCCCATGGAATCAAAATAAGAAAAACTGTCATATGAATACTTACGATTTTAACTCGAATTTATTTGAATATTTTCTTTCACTAAACGTTTATTAATCATTTAAGGCAGTGTCTTCTCGCGTTTTCTGCCCGTCTCTGTTCGCTGTAGATCGCTTGAAGCCCGCGAAGGTTGTGTCCAACCCATGTTAATTAACCATATTTTGGAAAAATGGGGTTCTAGGCACCCTTTCGCTCTTTCATAGAACGTTACCTTCATAGATGGTATCCAAAAGAACCGTATACCTTATATTTATCTTTCATTTATCTTTAATAAAATTTGCTCATCATTTCTCTGTCTTTGTTCATCTTGTTATTTGAATTAGTAGTCTCTGTAATTCCAACTTTGTTAAATTCTTGGATTTTGTTGGCCACGACGTGTCCGTTGATTAACTAGTTATAAGTATAACACTACCGACTCAGAGAACACAAAGTTTTATATTGGCAAAATGTATAATTTTACATTATACCTGAACCAGTTTTCACTTATTATAAGCTTCGTCAGAGGCTGCCACTAGGACCACTGTCGGTCTTGTTCTTGGCGACGGCGCCGTCTTTTGAAAGATCGATGTTGTATGTGTCGGGTATGATATGTTCAAATAATATGTGTGATTTGAATTGTGTCTGTTCGTTTAGATGTCATTTTTATGTGTTTCTGTGTGTTTGTATATTCCTAGTTGTATACAACTAGTAGTCCAACTTTGTCGTGTTTACTTGCTGTACTGCTACTTGTGATGCTCCGGACGACGCGTTTCAGTGTTTCCGCCATTTTAAAGTCCTAAACCTCGACGTCGTGGTTTAGGACTTGAAAATGGTGGAAACACTGAAGGCCTCGTCCGGAACATGACAAGTAGCGGTTCAGCAAGTAAACACGACAAAGTTGGAATTTCTCTGTCTGTCCGGTTAGTCTTCGTCACTCGATGTTCCAGATGTACATCTCGCCGCTTCTAGTTCTTATTTCCATTTTTCCAAGGATTCATACCGTAAGTCAGGGCGCGCCATACAAACATGTTCCGTGTTCCATTACTTATATATTTGGTGGTTAAGAAATCGTCTGTTGTGTGGTACGCTTGTTTAGATAACTTATTTCGAGAGAGTTGTCACTCGTAATAATGCTTCCTATGTACGTATTACGAATTATTTACCGGTTCCAAAATCATGACATCGGGATATCGAAGTAACCATGTTATTTTCAGGGTGCGGAAGCGTTCACAGAGTATTTTAACTCGCGTAGTACGATGTAATGTATCAATTCGCGCGCATATGACGTAGCATTCGTTTATTTATGAACTCCCATTTTGTCTGTTTGTACGACACGGAGAGCTGGACTGCTGGGAATCGTACTTTTGCTGTTGAAAGTTATTTGAATAATAGTGATTCTGAACTTGCTACACAATGTATGTTTCGATAGGCGATATTTCAACCTGGGATGTAATAGGAATGTGCCAAATAGAAAATCTGCAGGTTCCTTTAAATTACTAGCATCCGCTTGTACTTGTAAACCAGGAGTTAGCGAAAGGAAATGCGGACACGAGAAATGTTCGTGCTGCAGTCTTATGTAGCCCAAAAAGATCTGGACGTGGACACACTATACGTTCTGTAGGAAGATCTACACAAGGTTTTGATTGTGAGGAAGGTGAACTGTTTTGCAGCACTGCTGAGCATTGATGATATGTATTTAGCCACTGGAAAAGACGTGTCTCCCTATGAATTTACCGATTCGTGGCAAAAATCTGAAATTACAAGAAGTTCCTCTTAGGTTAAATTCTATAGTAAATTAAATACGGAGCGTATAAGCGATGAAGACCATAATCATGCGGTTCAAGTTTAAACTTGGCCGTATAAAGAATGAGACCGTAAGAGAAGAGTTACAAGTTTTTATCGACATTGAAAAAAAATTAAAGATTACAAACCACGGTGGAATGAACACTTAGAAAGAATGTCAGATTCCTATAGGACACAGGTGTGTGGGTAGGCGCAGGAAGAGATGGCTGGAGGATCTCTGAAGGCGCAGCAGACAGCATTTTGCCTGTGCCTTGTTGTGAAGATGGTGATGATGTTATTAGGATTTCATAAACGTAAGTCTGCTGAGAAGTCGTTTGTATTTGCTGGCGCCTTCTTCATCAAACTTAGGTTTTTCCTTTTACTTTTGTTGTCTTGTTTATTTGCTAATCAATATTGTAGCGTGACAGAAAATCCACTACTTATTAATTCATATAAAATCATAAAAATTAATTACACCACATATGTTAATATAATATTGAATGAGATTTAATGAAATCGAAGGAATAAACAACAGTAAAATAAAAATCCTCATTACATTATATAAAAACCACTGTTAAAAATCAAAGAAATTATTGAAAGCAACTCATATTATAAAATCAGGAATTTACCCAGGAAGTTAGGAGCAGTAAACAAATTAGATTACACAATATCATGAAGAGAGAATCAGTTTGAGAGTGGTGAAACACCAAAACCCAAAGACAAGAAGAAGGAAGAATAAAATTTGTGATCAGGAAGTAAACAATACCCTGAAACCTTTAGCGAAGAGCAAAGTCAGTATCAGTAAATAACTTCGATACTCCAAACTAAACATCAGTCGAAATAACACGAAGTACCTTGGTTTACCCAAGAGTGAAGAATGAAGACAAGAAGACAAGAAGAAAGAAGATAAGAAGAAAGACAAGAGTGAAGACAAGAAAGAAGATAAGAAGAAAGACAAGAAAGAAGACAAGAAGAGAGGAAGAAATAGTATGAAAGAAACACCGTTATAAAACCTATTATTAAATACCATCAACCCCAAACCCATAGAGACAATTAAAAAGAAAGTATAACATCCCAAAATCCTATAAAAATGTAATTATTAAGAAATCAAAAGTGTTGTCTAGTATAATAAGAAGTGAACCAACTAAAGCTATTGTGTGATAAAGGAAATAAACAAGTCTTAACAGTCCATGATTACTAAAGGTCTGGTCTGAGATAATAAGACTCAAAATATCAGAACCACCAGTGAAAGTGAACTTGTGCAAGTGTTTTTGGAAATTCAATAAACTTAAAGTTGGTGATACTATGACTTATCAATATGCTATATAACATCTTTTATATTCAATAATACACATCATCATAAAATAATAAAATGGAAGATTTCCAATATTTTATTATTTTAATGTAATTCTGTTATTACAAGACATTTGTAAAAATGATAATAACTAGAGTATGGGTGGACATGTTTACTGATGAAGGGGATAATAGATAATAATGGTTTAGTCCAGAAAGGACTGGCATTAATTTATATTCATAGGTTTAAATTGTTTAAAATGGCTATTTGTTCACAGCCATGAACTCAATAGGTTTATAAGAATTTTTAGTAAATAAGATTTATATGTGTTTAAAATGAATTATGTTTGCCAAATAACACCATGCATACCATTAATAATGTTTCAGTAGGTATGCTGTATTAATTCAAAAAGGAATTAAATGTATGTTTTCAAACCATGTCAGCAATATGTTCAATCTTAGAATGCTGACCTCACAATGCTGAAATACTACACCTCACAGTGGGTTTGTAAAACGTTTTATTTTCATGTAATAATAACTATGTAAAGTCAGAGGAGGAGTAGGATTAAATTTATTTGAGAAAGACAGAAATGTAAAATTCTAAACTCTAGGCCATGTGGTGAATTCACAGAAGCCATATAAACCAGTTAATTCACTTATAATTCCTGTAAACTAGCAAGATTTAGGTAAGGTAAATCAGTTAACCACTACTGTGAATGATCCTATGAGTTAAAGTGATAATAAGGAAATATACCTTAAAATATTGTAAATTTTCAAAATATATAAATTAATTAATTTTAAAGAGCAATGTCAAATTCAGAGATTAACATAAAAAACCAGTTCAAAGGTTCAATTTATATGTATTTAAGGAAAGGAAGAGAAATATGACTAATTAAAATTTATTATAATAGTATTAATAACAATTAAAATGGCAGAAAAATTTATATGAAGGCGGAAACCAATTTTTGAGCCTAGATTTCCAAAAAGAGAGAAATTTGGTAATTTCCACAAAATGTCAACAGATATGGACTATAATATATCAATTTAAAAGGAATGAGATGATTAAACCAATGATAAGGTTCATAATTCATGAAGGTGACGAATAAAATAAATAAATTCCATATATAATGTATTTTAGTATCATGTGTATGGGAAATCGAAATATTTTAACAATACTTTTTCAAAGATTAACTGGGCCAGATTTTGACTAACATGAAGGAAGTTAGGGTAGTCTTTTGTTGAATATCAAGCTGAATAGTTGTGTAATATAACGTTCCTTAAAACCGTGTAGAAAATGGTACTACGGTTACCCACTAATATCAGTGAAGCGAGAGTTAAATGAATTAAACACTTTTCTAACTAAACCTACAGAAACTTTAGCGACAATAGTGAAAACTAACACCAAACTTCATTATACTAGTGATTTAAATCAGTAAAACAATATATTTGTGATAATTAACGCTACAAATCATAACCACTTTTTGAATAGTTAACCCACAGAAGTGAACACATATCAAATAACATAATTAACACAAGTATACACGGAACACTTCTTCAGAACACACCAAACAACCTGTTAGACAGATTACACCAGTGCGGGGAATTTCAAACATTTATGAAGGTAATTTTGCTGTGAGATTTTAACACGACGGCATTCCCAATAACCTCGCCATATCTAGGAGCGGCCATCTTTGAAAAATACGAATCTCTGCCTCCCGCATCGAGTGACGTCAGAAGCTACATATGGTTTGACGATTCAACTTTTTTAAGCATTATATCAGAATTATTTAAATATTGTTAAATAATAATTATTGAAATTACTTTAATTGTTAATGTTATACTTTCTCGTTGACCCTTCTCTGACTATTAATATAATCGCTCCAAGAACCTTTTTTATATAATACTTGTAATAATTTTTTTTCACTGTATGAACGAATCGATTATTCCCTGAGACGGAATCGATAATTGCTCCCAATCGATTAAAAATCGATTATTTATTGAATTTGTTAATAAATCCATCTATTTCAATTGTTTGTATCTATTATTATTTCACATGCTAATTTAAGGTTTATTTATTAATGCAACGAGACTTCAAGAAGAAGAAAATATTAATTAACAGTGAGATATTGGACCAGCACTAAACATCATAAATCGATTGCTGACCGGAGTTAATCTGATTAACTCCAGACTTGGTTCAGATCTTCCAGAAGTGCTCAATAATTAATAAATACCTTCTTAATTATTAAAAATTTTAACAGAACATTAAAACAGGATTATTTCACAATTACAGACATTAATTAAAACATAAACAAAATTTTTTGAAAATTTTTTTTTTTTTTTTTAAATAAAATCTTTTATCTATTATTTTCTTTTGTAAAGACCGCATACAGGGTTTTGTTACAATATTAAAGGTCGATTTTAAAGATTTTAATATGCTTTCACGAGACATTCTTCGTGAGGTCCTGTAGATCGCATAAAGCAGTTTTACCGATGTTTGCGAGTTCTCTCAAGTTTCCGATATTCCCAGTATTAAAATTGTTACTGCATCCCAAACACTTATTTCAAGACAGTCCATACGAAACTAAAATTTGTCTGTCTCCTGGTTATTTCTTACTGTTCATTCATCTTCTTCCCTAACCTAGCACGTCGTAGATCTCTCTTTCAAACCTTCTCAGTTTCTCTTGTTCTTTTTTTGCTAGTTTCCGCGTCTCACCTCCATAAGCAACAACCTTCCTATCTGATAGATGTCTTATACATTTTCATATTTGTGTTGTGACTAATGAGTTGCTTCTCAAGTCTACTGTTAACATATAATGCACCTTTCGTATTTATATCCTGTCATGTATTGTCGTGTTTATGCACCCTTCAGTATCTATCATGTTACCTAGCTATCTAAACTTTTTAACCACATTGAATGAATTATCCTCTATGTATAAATTATATAGATTCCTTTACCTTTCTGATACAGAAATTACCACTTCTCTAGTTTTGTTGATATTTTTATTCAGTTTCATTCCAAGAGATTTTTTATTTAGCTTCTTATTAATCTCAACCAGCCGTTGTTTTGCTCTAGCTGTTATCACAACAACATCAGCCTAATATGAATATATGAGTCGTATTTAGATTTTTTTTTCTAATTAGAATTCGTTCTTACATCCTTATTGCATGCGTTGGAACGACACACTGTCTACTTACAGCTAGCGGGCGACGACGATCTTTCTTACTGTCGTAGGATTCCGTGAAACAAATATAAACAATGTTTACTTTATTGGTTCTTAGAATAGAGAAAGCTTGAAATAGTAATGGTAGTAGCTTTTGCGAAGCGTTGTACTTTGAATTTTACTTGTGTGTGTGTGTGTAAACCTCCTTCATTACCGTTGTAAAGGTGTGGTAGGAGCGCGGATCCCGTCTTTCCAGACAAAGGACAAATACACTAAAGAGTGTTGAGGTGAAACGGTCTGCGGTGTGTGTGTGTGTGTGTTTTCTCGCCTCTCTCTGGGTGTGAACTGAATGAAGGAAATCCCTTTTAGCCGGCGCGGTGTGCGTATTACGTTGCTCGCTTCGTCCTTAAACGTCCTGGATTTGCTTCTCTTTGTGGTCTGTTGTACGCGCGCGTTCGCATCGCTTGGCGTGGTCACGTTATAGTCGTGAACCGTTGTTTCAATACGTGTCTTAACGGCGGTTCGTACTCTTGTCGGATGAAGTTTATATGATGTGGTTGCTTTATAAGAACATCCTCCTCCTCATTTGTACATGTCCTGTCCGTCCCAGAGCCTTACATGTTGAGTTTCATATGTCAAGTCATTAATACATATGTAGTTGTTGAAAAGCAAATGTTTTATTAATATTTTATGGATATTTTCAAAAATACAAAACAAAAGTTGTAGTAAAAACAGTTAAAAGTAAAATATAATATTGTTTTTAAATTTAAGGAATTTGTAATTGACAGAGGAGTCTTTTGGGAGATATTTACCGATTTTTAGCCTGACCGAGTTGGCAACACTGAACAAAGGACCAATAAATTGGTGAGAAGACGACTTGTAGGATCCCTGTGTGTGGCAACAGAACCACGGCTGTCTGTTTTCCCTAGTATTTTTGTCAGTTTTTATGGTGGATTCGTAATAATGGGATACATTAAACGTCGTAGTTGCGTTAAAATTACCGTTTACTTATGTACTTGATGTAATGTCGACCTTGAATTCTCAGGTGATTATATTCAAATAGGTTTGTTTTATGACGTTATAAACTTATTTCTGACGTACTGTGGTTATTCCTAGTGTGTCTCTTGGTAAGTGCTTCTAGTGATTTCTTACAATGTGGTAGATGGATGTTGTGATATTGATATGGATAAATAGGTACATATTTGTAATATTGTGATATTACATACAGCTACGATTAGATGGTTCCAAAGTGTTTGCAATTATTTTTTTGGGCCAATTCGGATCGCTTCCAATATCTTTCGTCTAGAATTGAATTTTGTATCTTAGTGTCTTGTTTTTAAAAATAATTTTCAAAAATATTTTCACTTTACGAAATTATTGGTAAGTTTCTAAAGAACAATGGATTAATCTTTGCTATGCAAATAGATTAACGTATCAACCCAAACACTGACATTGATTCGTATTTTAAGTCGAGAGCGTGGTTCACATTTACATACAGTTATTGCAGGTATTCCTGTATACATTATATTGCCGGCACAAGTCGATTACATTAGGGAATCGATTGCCAGACTGGGACGGCGGTAGTGTGAGAGGAGGTCGTGGGTGTGTTTGCGCGTTAATTCCAATCACTTGTAATTATGATACGTCAATAAGGATTTATAACCATTCGCTAATCTCGGCCTGCGCACTATCAATAATCCTGTGTGTAAGCGCACCGCTAACTGATTTAATATTTAGATTGTTTCTTTAAATGCTTCGCGTACAACTAGAATTCCAGCGATGAGAATGTTGTGGCGATAACTGGTTTACGTTTGTACTCTTGTTTATAACGCGACTGCAATACGGGATTTGTATTTTGGTTCTGATTAAGTCGTTAATGTGTGGGGAGTACTGCAAATTCGGATAAAGGTGTACGAATGATAAATATAATAGACCTGGCATTTACATTAATGGTTAAACGTTTCAAAGATCCGACTACTTTAGATATCTTTGTTCAATAGTGGCAAAAAATAGTGATACAAAGGTTTTTAAAAACACAGAAACACGTGGTAAGTTTTACAATTTATTCTTAACATCCGACAATTGTTTCAGCCTATTAGGCTGTTCTCAAAGAGCTGCTAAGAACATGTTGTTAAGAATTGGTTAAGAATAAATTGTGAAACTACCAAGTGTTTGTGTATTTTTAAAAACCTTTTTAGTAATATGTTTCACCAAGTGCCCAACGAATCTTCAATCAATATCGTAAATATTGATATTACATTTGAGATCCAACAGAGAGTCTTAGCGGCAAGTAGATGCTACTTTAGACGGTTAAAGTAATGAGAAGTAGATTAATATCAAGATCAACAAAATGCACCCTCTATAAAACTTTAATAAGACAGTCTTCACATATGGAGCAGAAACATGGACCATCACCAAAGTAAATGAAAACCAACCTTTAACTTTTGAAAGGAAGATATTTCGGAGAACTTATGGTCCAATATATGAAAGGAGTTTATGGCAGGTACGTTACAATCAAGAATTATACGCGTTATTTACGGATGTAGACATTATAAAATATATTAAATTATCAAGGCTGATGTGGGCTGGACATTGGAGGATGAAATATCGACGAAAGTCTTAGCGATGCAACTGGAGGGATAGGACAGAGAGGCAGGTCAAAGCTGCGGTGGCTTGACGGTGCGAGCAACGATGGCAAACTATTTGGACTGAGGGAGTGGAGAGCCATCGCGTCAGATCGAGACCGTTGGAGAAAGCTTCTGGAGGAGGGGAAAATCAGTAGCGTATCTAGAATTTGTCCTTGAAGGGGGGGTCCAGTGGAGTCGGCTTCATAAAAAAGAAAAAAAGAAGGCAAGACTAGTCAATATTACAGTCTTTAAAGTGGCTGGAAAACGTGTAATAACAAACTTAAATCAATCCCATTAAAGTAATAACACAGTAAAAATAAGCACTATTGAAACATTGTTTATGAGACTTTATTTCAAACGTATATGCTAAAGGCTGTGTAGTAAACTTGTTTGTAGACCTACATTTGTAGACTGTATTAGCGTACACAGCTGAGAAATTAATAAAACAGCTTAAAAATTATGAGATTAACGAATTTTTTGTCAACTTTCGACCCTATGGGTGGTCCGGTCCCGTTCTCCCTCCTCGTAAATATATCCCTGCTCGAATTCATACAGCTGACACAACAACCCTTTATATTGAAGGCATTGGTTTTAGCTGCTGGATCATTGTCAGAGTGTCCTGCGCTTTCATATCTTTAGCCCACTGAAAGAAGAGGTACGAGAAAAACTTTTGACTCCCATGAAGAGGTCGTAAAAGCTGTTCGGTATTGTCTTCAGGAAACAGTTCAAAAGCTCGTTTTAAGAGATGAACTAAGTGCATAAAAGCAGAGTGAGATTATTTAGAAAAATAACGCATCTCTTCATTTATGTAAGTGCAAAAGAAGAATAACATGACTTTTAAGTTTCCTTTAATTTTTACCTGTTTAGAAATTATTAAACTGTCTTGCCACATATTTCTGATTGGCGGAGGCTTAACCAATCATTCGGCAGATGTATTGCCAACGAGTAAATATTTTACGATCTTTTAGTCTAACTTTCGGTGGCATGAGAAAAATATCACAAGGGTAAGGTCGGTCTATAATCATCGTTAAAATTTGCCACACAACGTTTTGTGGTGTGAACGGTTTGACGGCTTGAACTTGCGTCAGTGTGGTTATGTTTTCCGTTTTTGTCCAGCGGAGTTACGGGATAAGTAGCGGTTATTTTTTATATAATTTTTCTACAGTTGTGTTTAATTTTGCAGAAGATGTTGGTGGTTTATTCTTTTGACGATTCACCCTTGTTAGTGAACAAATCTCGGGTAGGCTTAAGTTTGTATTTAATGTATTAATTCAAGTTACATCTGAAGACGACCGCAGACTTTTTAGCCGTAGAAACGTTCTGTGGCAAATTCTAATGAGGTTATAGTCCGACTTAACCCTTGTGATAATGACTAAATATCTTTTGTTCCGTGTCTCTTTATCGCTTAAGTTGTTCTTTTAAAATACCGGTGTAAATAGAAATACGAAAATACGTTAAATAACCCGTTTACTTTACACGAAACAATAATTACATACATTTTTATTTTACTTAAATTTAAGTAATTTTCGGTTTTTGAATTTACTATGAAAAAGCTGCACTTATAAACTCTCTTAAGTATGCAGGTGACTTATTTTTCGCCCCCCACTTACGGTGGAAGTGACAAAGTTTATGTTAAAAACGGATCGTCTAGACACAGTTTTGCAGTCCATCAATTTGTAATATTGGACATGTAACAAGAACGGAATCAGAAGTCGAAACAACAGAAGAAATCTCATTTTGTATCGTTACTGTGGCTCGTCTATTGTTACCATAATTTTATATAATAACAGAGAAAGTACAAAAAGAAACGGTAGAAATATAATAAGAGAAGGAAAACATATTAAACGAAATTGACCTGTCTGGAATCTATACCGCGGCGCACATAACTGCACCGAGTCATGAAGTCAACGAAATCAAGAAACCAGAGAAAAGTGAATCTTCTCTTTCAGTGATTGACTGTTTGCTGTTTTTATTTTATTTTAGTTCAGACCGATATATATTGTACATCATATTTGTTGTACTGAACGTATTAGTATCCGGATTTTTAAGATTATGATCTTGTTTCGTACTTATTATCCGATCTTTGCTGCTTCAGTATAATTTTGCGTACAGTCGAATTGTGTAATATTTAAATTTAGTAGGTAATATTTTATTACTTTTATTGCGTGATAGCGTAAAATGACGAAACCTAAAAATGTTAAGTAAAACAATGGAGAAAATATTATAATCAATGTTGTTTGTTTTTTTTTTTACAAATTTTGGTCGCCCTTGCTTACAGACACTTGTCTCCTACCCTCTTCTTCCGGTGTGAGACGATGATTCTTCCGTGTCTCTTCCTGACTCCTGCTTCTTCTCGGCTTGAGACTAATCGAGTCCTCTTTTCTTCAGGGCTGCAGTAAACTAGTTATTCCATGTACGTTTGTGGGTAGTTTGGATTTCGTGTCTATTTCTTCTGCTTCTCCTTCATGTCTGCTTCCGGCGTTCTCTCCTCATCCATGCGCACACCTGTCCAAACCATTTTCGCTGCTGCGCTTCGATTGTTCTCAACACTCGACGTGCCCCTAGACTTTCCCCAATTGCCCCAGTCTTAATCTTACCCATTTTTGTAACCCCTTCAGTCGTCCGCAACACCTCATCTCCCACATTGCCTCCACCCGTTGCTCTGAACAATCTGTCAGCACCCGCAGTCCACTATGATATATAACATTGTCACTAGCCAAAACTGGCTCGTTAGTTTTATCTTATACATTACACAGAATTCTATATAATTCCGATATTTTACCAGTTCTATTCGCTACTTCCGGTCCGAATTTCCGTATCAGTAATTCTTGCTCGTCTCCTCTGTTTCGATGTCACTTATCTCTTAGTTAAAATAATAGTTGTTTTGATAGTTCATCTTCTTCTTTCACAGCACTAAATTAATATTGATTATTAAACTTTCACTTGTAAACTTACTTTGTTTCCTCCCGTACGCGTTTCGGCGTGATGTGCGCCTTCGTCAGCGGTGTGAGACAGAATGTCCGTAACTTGTAACGGTTTTTTAGTTGGTAGGTTGAGTGGGGGGGAGGGAAGGAAATTGGCGCGGGGATCCGAATTATTGTTTGTTTTATTTTGTGTCAAAGAGTGTGTGTGATTTAAAGTGTAATTGGTCATTAAGTATGTTGTTTGGTCATGTATTGACCCCAGCAACAACATACATTCCGCGTTTTCCACACACATACACACAAAAAACCACAGCTACACCAACATAGATACTAATCTTGAGATATTACACTACTTACCTAAAAGTCGAAAACTTAACACAGCAGAACAATATGAAATATACAAACACTACACAACACAACCAAACAACATACTTAACGACCAATTACACTTTAAATCACACACACTCTTTGACACAATTATACATAAAACAAACAATAATTCGGATCCCCGCGCCAATTCCCTTCCACCCCCCCAACCTACCAACTAAAAAACCGTTACAAGTTACGGACATTCTGTCTCACACCGCTGACGAAGGCACACATCACGCCGAAACGCGTACGGGAGGAAATAACGTAAGTTCTCAAGTGAAAGTTTAATAATCAATATTAATTAAAATAATATTTAAATTGCAGGTCGTTAAGGTTTCCTCCCATTTTTCTGTCGTCGTTTCTATATTATTAATATTGTTTTTGAACAATACGAGAACAACCGCGTACATAAGCTTATTTATCCTCATTGGTTCCAAGTTTCTATATCGCAGTTGGATTCCGTTGACAAATCGGTTAACCGTTTTGAACACATTATCCGTGAGCATAATATTTTCCCCGAACAATGTACACATAATTGGTAATTTCGTTTTTCCGAATTAAATGTTGGTCTGGATAGGGGCGCAGCCATGATTTAATTCTTAGGGTGGTTTTAGATTTTTTCTAAATAATACTAAGAGAAGCTGAATGAAAAACTTTCGATATTTACTACTTATTTGTGTGGAAACATAAGGGATACATTAGTAGATATAAAAAAATTTGCCAAAATCATAAAACAGAATAGATGACATCTTACATTAAAACAAACAGTATTAAAAAACAGGCAAACATTTTTTCCAACTGTCCAGAGACGCTGCTAGTATGAAATATTTTTTTCCTAATTTTTAATATGAAAACCTGTCTATAAATGATTGTAGCAAATGGAAATAACCCGGTGTACTGTTAAATCTTCTTACCGCTGAAGAATAAAAGATTTTCGTAAAATAGGCACTACATGTGATCATACACAAATATTTCATATATGCGAAGGAGATTACTTTGAAAGAGACAATGTTGTTACGATAATTACGGAACGCTCTCGAACAGTCGAGAGAGTCGTACTACACGTTTGCCGAGCAGGTGCGTGTTTCTGTCAAGGCCGTGTACTAAGGTACCCTATAGACCTTTCGAGTGCATGTTAACTACCCAAATTACGCTGGCATGGAAAATTATTTTGCATCATCTGCAGGCTATATATATGCAACAGCGACTTAGTTAGTCAGTTAAAGTGGGCGATTTCTTTAGTGCAAAACAAGTGATTAGTGGAAAGTGCCTGTTGTGTTATAATTAGTGCTGAATTCTTATAGGTGACTTTATTATTACGTGTGGACAAATTTAACTTGAATTATTTTATGAGAGTTCTTGTTGATTTCACATTGTCGCTAATTAAAGCTGGTAATTAGTGACTTCATTGGTGTCTGTATTTTGTTTCCACTGAACCATACGACGATCCGTGAGACCGTCGTAACAATATAAGTATAGACGAAAAGATATGTAATGAATAATATAGACAATTTTGGTGATGGCATTGCAATATACAACTGTCGAAGCATTGATGTTCGACAACGATGTTTTATTGTAAATAAACAGCAAAAAAATATATTCTTGTCTCAAAATGTGAAATATCATTATTTATATAAAATAAATGGATGTATATACATAAACATATAATTGCATGAACTTTTTCATCGAAGCTAGTATATAGGGTATTTTTTAATCGTATGAGAAGACAGCAAATTCTGATTACGTTTGTTCTCTTTGTTTCAGGTAAGTGAGACTGGCGATATGACACGTTTCACTGTACGGTCAGTATGTGACAACGTGTATAATTTAATTATAGCTATAATGTATAAAACTGATTCCAAGCTATGGGACCCTCAATCGTAATCAATTAGCCTGTCGATCATTCGGAGCGGATTATTCGGTTTTCGGAGTAAGTGAGGCAGGTCATTATAAAACGCTAAATTGGTCGAGGGGAAGGGGCTTTCCACACCAAAAGCGTTACCAAGCGAGACCGAGGATGGCAAGCGTTTACGGGCGATTGGGTGTTCACACCAACGCCGAACCGCCTAGCGATTTCAGTCCATAATCCAACTCCATCTAACCAACATGTCTCTGTCTCCCGCAGCGTTGCTGTTATTAACTGAAAATAGTTTTGGTGGAAAATGTTGATGGGAGAAAGGCGTTAATGGGTACGTAACCTTAATGTCGACCATGAGCAATTTGGAGAATTTCATACCTTGTACGAAGATCTACGTAGTGACGAAGAACGTTTCTGGCGCTACTTCAGGATGAGTATAGCCACATTCGACTATATATTGGAGGCTATACGTTCTGCCATTGCCAAAAAGAATACTAATTACAGGGAGTGCATCAGCCCAGAGGAAAGACTAATGGTAACAATAAGGTAAGTCAGAAAATAACTGCTACAATATTATTAATGAACTTTATTGGGGGGAAAAGCATAAAATAAACAATTTCTGAACCTTGTATCACTTTACAGGAGGCATTCATTCAAATTTTCACAAAATTTTATTAATCAGTGACCGTTTGTTTGTAAACAGTATGTAATATACTTATTAAAATTAATTTACATATAATAAAAAATACATATTAAAAAGCAAGGCTTAAATCCTTCAAAATAAGTACTTGCGTTATTAGTATTGTAATCAAATGTTTCAAGTTGAGTTGATTCGTCGTTTCGTTGATTTTCAAGCACATTATGCGACCGTGGTATGCTCACCCCAGATGGCTCTTGTTGAATTAAATCAGAGGATTGGATTCGTTGGCCTTGTTCATACCAATGAGATGTTTGGGTTGGCTGTTGCGACTGGTATTTTGCCATCTCGCTGGCCATAATTTCTTGAAATCTCAAACGTAAAACCATTTGGCTACACATAGGAAGGCTGTTTATTGGATCTTTCAAGCTCATTAAAAAGTGGTATGTAGAATCTTTCTCCTCTTTTTGTAAGGATATTGACCTCACCAGTTCCACTTTTTCTTTCTCTATATCAATCATTTGCTCATATGCTTTACATCTCGGAATTTTTCTTGTATGGGGGGGGGGTGCCATCAAAGCAGAGGAAGCATCTGAAGTTTCCGAAAGTTCAGTTCCGGTGTCAGAGGCTAGACTGTTTTGTTCCGACGTATGATCAACCTCCTGTCGAGGTGATAACTCGTTTTCTAGGGTAGCCAAATTCCCCTGCATTTTTCTTGCCTCCACAGTATTTTTGAGGAACAACATCATGTTGAACCACTTCCATTGTGGTTTGGAAGGGGACTTTCCAGGATCGCCAGATCTTCCAGATCCCATTTTCTTGAGTTCTACTCGGAAATTATCCCGCAAATGTTTCCATCTTTTTTTAACAATCGTATCTGAAATCAAAATATGATCATTAGTGAATCATAATAGAGTAATATTTCCGTAAAAAAAAGAACAAAGGTTAAATGCATTTTTTATATTTTTTGATTTCGTAAGTTCTATTTTCCCAGAAGGTCTTATCAAGTGATACCAATAATTCAAAGGACAGGCCATGGTAAAATTCAAAAAGAATTAAAGCTACTGGACACGGTCACCACGGTCTCAGATGTTAACTAACACAATTTTTGACATCGAGAGACCATGCGAGTAATATTAACAATAGAGAAGAATGGAAAAACAAAGTAATTCCTGAAAAACCAGGAACTCTTTCATGGTATACGGATGGCTCGGAAATTGGGAATTTCTACAGTGCGAAATTCGCATGGCTTAAGTGCGAAAGGACTAACAAGCCCTTGGACCTCAATACAAAAAAAAAGTGATACAATTTTTATGATTAATTTATGCCTTTTTTTCACTTTGTTTACACGAAATCTCTATTTACTTATTTTCAATTGACTTTTCTGGAATTTTCTAGCTGAAATTTCTTATTGATCAGTAGTTTTGTAAATTAATCATGGGAGTGATATTAACAATTTTTTTTCTTTCAGATATTTGTCAACAGGAATGTCATACACCGCTCTTAGAGCTTCTTTCAGAATGGGTATTTCCACAATTCAAATCATCATTCCAGATGTCTGTGACGCGATTTGGAAAGAATAAGTTAATATTTACATATGCAAGAACCTACTACAGCCACTCTTCTAGCTTCTTCCAATATGGATACTTGCAAAGATGGAACTTCCCGAATTGTGTGGCATCTATCGACGGGAAACACATTGGACTGAAATGCCCTCCGAATTCAGGCAGTATGTACTACAATTACAAACGATACTATTCAATCGTTCTCCAAGGACTTGCAGATGCTAATTATAGACTTTTGGCCATAGAAGTGGGTGCCTACGGTAAACAGTCAGGTGGTGGAATATTTTCCATAAGTAATCTTTATCAGCGTCTTATGAACCATTCTTTCAACATGCCAGATGACAATAAACTACCGCAAACGGACGTGAAACTTCCTTGTGTAATTCTAGGGGATGAAGCTTACCCGTTAACTCCTTGGTTGATGAGACCGTTTCCCAGAAGGGAACTAAGTGGGCCACAAAGGATATTCAGTTATCACTTATCAAGAGCAAGAAGGGTAGTGGAAAGCTCCTTCGGAATATTGACAGCGAAATTTTACTGAAGCCAATCGAAAGCTCACTCCACATAGCAGATAAAATTGTGAAAAGTGTATGTCTTTTGCACAATATCATTATAGATAGAGACGGTATCGACCAGTCAGCTCTTTTACAAATACAACTTCATAGCAGTCGCAGCTCCGACTTTGAAGAACGAAATTCACGAAGAAATAGCAGATCTACCTTTCATGCTAAAAGGGTACGAATGGCATTTGCAGATTATTTTACTAACCTCGAAGGTGCTGGCCTGCTTGGCTGAATAATTATTTTGATATATAAATATTAACATTGTAAAATATAATTACTTTCTAAACAATAAATAATTACTTAAAAAAAAATTGAAAAATCGCCTTTTGTTATTATTATATCGGAAACAGAAGATGTTCCGAACATTAAAATCTGTTAGAACAAAAAGTAAGAACTCTCTTATCTCTATTCAATTACTGGCTTCATTATCATTCACCGAGACAACAACTTGTTTCCTTTTTGAGGACATTTTTCTGTTTAAAAAAAATCAATAAATAATAAAAAACTTGGAAGCCATCACTAAAATAATAAAACTTAAAACAAAAATTAAATTTCAATCAACTTTATTATAGTTTTATTGAACCAAAAGAAAATTAACATTAGTCTATATTTTAGAGCACTGTTTAACAAATCAACTAAATTAAATTATTGGACGAATGATATGTAAAGGTAAAGATGTTTCCCAGAATATTACGTAATTAGTTATCCTTATTCAGAGGAGGTACAGTACGCATAATTTTTGTTCAAAACGTCGCCGTTTGTTAAAAATTAACCACAATCAAGCATGATAATTGATTTATATGTTATAAAACAAATGAAAGAACTGTTTGATAAATAAAATAAAATCGTTTCAGATTCCGGATATCGAATTTTGGATAACCTGTGTTCTAATGTACATAATTTCATATAAAGTTGTAACATTTTTATCTTTTTGTATTACAAATCGCCTCATTTTTTTATTACACATATATTTTATTATTTTAATACCCATTTGTAATTAAGTTGTTGTTTCTTTATCACTTAAAAAAAAAACTAAAATAAAATAAAGTACTTACCAGTTGATTTACATTCTTTTGCCATTTCTTTCCATTGAAGAGAGATCTCTTTCGTGATAATTCGTGTGGGACTGGTCCCACAAAGGTTCACGCTTTTGAACAGCGGTTATTAAATTTTCTGAGTCAACTGACATGATGATCGAATACACTGTTTTGCTCACAAGGAAGAAAAAAAATGAAGATTAAACGAATGCAATAAACAAGTTTAAAAAACAACGTCCTGACAATACTGTGACTCTAGTGGAATAGAGGGGGAAAACGCTTGAGACATGCGCGTTTAAAACAAACATTCCCATTTCCACGCGCTCGGCTCGGCCTCGCTCGGTCTTGCCCGGCCTTTGGTGTGTATACACCCTAGTACGAGCGTATTTGCGTATTTCAAGGTGTTTGTTTTGTAGGCGGAAAACGTCTCGCTCGGTAACGCTTTTGGTGTGGAAAGCCCCGAAGAGAGCTTTAGCGTTTAGAATCTCTTTCAGGAAACACGACTTACGTTGAAGGTTTGTTAATTAAAGATAATATATTTTGTAAATAATACGTAATAATATGTTTCTTTTCCCACGGAATATGTGCAAGTCATAATTGAAAACAGCTGATCAATTTACACACGACAATACTATATGAAATGTAATTTTTCATCATCGTCCTGCAAAAGAATTGATAATACTTACGATCTATAAAGTGGCATCGTCAGTGGCAGAGTTCCCATCAATTTGATATCAGTGGTATCAGTAAAACGTGTTGTCAGTGGAAACAATGTTGTTATTTAAAAAGTTCAGGACATGCAAGTCTACGGGGGAAAATACTTCATTGAGAGCTGTAGTTAAATTGTGATCGTTCTTCAAATGCTTCGGATTAATCCTGGACATTTCGGTTGAGGTTTTGAAATATATCTATGCAGAACATATAACAAAGCTGATAAGTAGTCTCAAGAACAAAACAAAAGCAAAGAGTGAGAAGAAGATTGCTAAAGATGAATAGACGAGACAGTCAAGTACGTCCATTCTTCTTAAGTCTTCCTCCACCTCATGCATTCATCGCCTTCTGGGTCTGCGCCTTCTCCTTGTCCCATCCATGTTTCCATTTAGCACTTGCTTAAGCAGTCTCTCCCGTGGCATTCTCTCCACATATTACAACCAGCTTATCCGCCTTACCTTTATGAAGCACACTATGTCTTCCCGCTGCAATATTTCCTCAATGTCAGCATTTCGAAGGCATCTCCACTCTCCTGCTTACATTATTGGGACGTACATTTTTCTCACTATTTTTGTTTCAAATAGTCTCAACGAGTTTATTGATACAGCCGCGAGTGGCCATGCTTCAGCTCCCTAAGTCACGACTGGTCTGATCAAGCTTTTGTCGATTTTCATTTTGGTTTTAAGAGACAGAATGCCTATGAGACTAATAATTATGTGTTTTCAATCCTTAAATCAGATTTTCTGAAATTCACTATTTTTCAGTTTTAGATACACTTTTATGAAAAAAACTAATAGTACCTACAAGCCTGAAATTTAGCGTGCGTGATAGGTACTTTGTATAGTTTGCCCTACTACATTTACCAAATTGTAATAAGTGTAACCGTTAATGTATAAATTTAAAAAGTAAAATTTTAGGTAGCCTATATAAAATCTGAATAAGCTTAAAAATTTTCCCATTAGTAACTAGTCCTGATATTTAGTAAATATGGTTCAGTAAAGAAAAATAAGTGCTTATTATTTAGTAAATAGTGTGTTTACAACGTTCACACGGATCGTCGTGTTGTACAGTGGTAACAGAATAACTAACACCGGTTGAATTTAGTAATTACAACTTTAGTTACAGTTAACAATAAACAAAGACACTCCCAACGCACAGTAATGTGAGAAACAATAAATGTCACCCTATTAACAGTGTCGTACTAAGTAATATATAATAATCACGTTAGAGTACAACTCCGATAACGCAGTCTAATATCGCAGGTCCAGAACTGAATTTGGCCGCCCGCTGGTCCCTTTATATTTATACTCCGCCGAGGTTCGAGAAGAATCTACCGTTTTCCGGGTGATCCGTCGAGAATAATCGCTTAGTTACAGGCACGCTGGAACACACACTGGAAGCTGTGCTATTGGCCACCTTGTACACGTGTACACATCCCACCAGAGATGTATATTTTCCTCCCCATCTAATGGAGGAACTGATCCCCACTTACTTCAGTATAGTGAAAGTGAAACCGGTCCGACAACAAATAGGTCGCCCTACTCCCTTCGAGCAAGAAGCAGCCGCTTACATTTCTGACAGAAATTACTTAGTTCGTTTTACATGGAATGGCGACTATAAATTACAATAAATTGTGTACATGTAAATTATAAAAATTGTAAAATGAAATTAAAATTAGTTGTTCAGATCTTGAGTAGTGACGTTGCAGTGTAATAGAATATTATGACTGATATTGACGCTTTTCAGAATAGTGACAGTACAACAAAACTTATTAGATACACAGATGTAATGTTTGATATTTTTAATTGAAGAACACTTTTTGCCAAGGATTTTAAAAACGCAATAAACGTTAACAATTTCATGGGACTATCAGTTAAATTAAGCGAAATCATTTTTTATTTAAAATCGGTAATAATTGAATATTTACTTATTCACAATAATGCTTCCATGAAAATGGACCACAGAAATATTTTATTGGACACTGGTAAGCGGGAATTATTAGAACAAGCAGATGTTATAGTTAATAATTTTAAATATTCATTGTCTTACGAGTATAGAAGTACATACCACGAGTGGAAACTGATTTGATCTGTAATACGTGTTTGAATTATACAGTAACATAATTATGAAAAATATCATAATGCCAGTAAGAGTTTAAAAATTAGTTATCAAAAGTAATTCCGTTTCAAAATGTTTAATTTATTTTCAGTAGGCTTATTATGTCAAACATATGTACATTTATATTATACTGAAAGAGTATAATAAGCAACATACAAAATTAGGAATTACTGTCTTGTTTTGGGACTGAAGAACAACCTGGTTGTTGAACATATTATAAAAAGTATACAGTGTAATGTATACGAGGGCGGCATGATAAGTACCTGTGTTTGACGACTAAGGGTGTGTTGAAAGTGGGCACGTTTGGGTATTTTTGCAGCCGTGGAAAAAGAGCAATATCGGTCAATGATTCGATTTCTTTTTTTGGATGGAAAGCGTGTGAGGAAATCAAAGATAAGTTGAATGTAATTTATAAAGATCATGCAGCTTCGATGACTACAATCAGATACTGGTTCAATGAATTCAAGCGCGGCCGAACATCCGTCTTTGATGAAGAGCGCCCAGGCCCAATTGAGGTGACTACGGAGGATATGGTCAACAAAATTAATGATATCGTGTTAGCAGACCGCCGGGTGAATATCAGAGAGATTGCTACTAGTGTAAACATCTCAAATGAACGCATAGAAAATATCCTTCACGAAAAATTGGGCATGAGAAAGCTATCGGCGAGATAGATGCCGCGTTTGCTGACGGTTGACCAAAAACGGAATCGCGTGACAACTTCGAAGCAATGTTTGGCCATGTTTAAGCGTAATCCAAGTGAGTTTCTGCGGCTTTATGTGACCGTTGATGAGACGTGGCTTCATCACTACACACCGGAAATAAAAGTTCAGTCAGCACAATGGGTTTTTTCGGGTGAACGTGCACCAAAGAAGGCGAGGACGATTCCATCAGCCGGAAAGGTCATGGTCGTCATTTTTTGGGATTCGCAAGGTATAATCTTCATTGATTATTTGGAGAAGGGAAGGACAATCACAGGACAGTACTATGTTGATTTATTGGGCCAATTCGACGCTGAACTGAAGAGAAAACGGCCCCATTTAGCGAAGAAAAAGTGCTCTTCCACCATGACAACGCACCAGCTCACTCGTCCGCAATCGCCACAGAAAAACCTGGTTGAATTACGCCACGAATTGTTGTCTCATCCACCGTATTCTACAGATTCGGACCCCTGCGATTTCTTTTTGTTTCCAAACATGAAAAAATGGCTTGGTGGAAAGCAGTTCACATCAAACGAAGAGGTCATTGCCGAAACAGAGGCCTATTTTGCAGACTTCGACAAATCATATTTTTTGGAAGCCTTAAAAAAGTTGGAATATCGCTGGACTAAGTGTATCGAGCTGAAAGGAGAGTATGTTGAGAAATAAATAAAACTTTTTTTTTTTAAATTGCGTTTTCTTTCCTAACACGGGTATTTACCATGCCGCCCTCGTATGTACGGGCAACGTGTGAGTTTACCCGAATAGAGTGGGGGAAGACGGCTCGTTTCTGTGCGGCTAGTCGTGCCTTCAGTTGTTATATTATAACTATGCATCTCACAGACCGAATACCGCCAACTATTTCATGAGCGTAATGGTTTTTGACAAATCACGTAGTGGTACCAAATGTTATCAGATGTTCTAATTAGAATAACATTGGAGTGTAAAATATACCCCCCCCCCCCCAGAGGCGTAGGCAGTATAAATTTGCCACTCTCCCACAAATATTTTGGGGGGCATTTACGGGTTATTTAATTCAATTTACGGGGGCATTTAATTCAATCCTTCATATTTTCAATTACCCTAAAATTTGTTTTTTATATAATATTTTCTTCCCAATTTTTCTTAATAAATTTCTATAGAACAAATTACATAACTTACTAGGAAGAGTACAATAAAGACATTAAATTACTGTAGCCATATTTATTCCAAAACATTTTAGCTGAAGTCTGAATCAACGAACTAAAGAATAATAATTGAAGGAAAATATATTAATGAGTAAACAAACACCAGAAGGGGCGGTGGTGGAGTTAAGAAAACGTAATCAGACGACTCACACTTTACGCAGAAGTACACACCACGCCAAAAATTTACGCGGTGCCGGTCAGTGTTGGGTACGAAATTATGTTACGCTCCCAGTCTATGACTTTTATAGTCATGAAATTATGCCTTTTTTATAGTGGCATCGATCGACAGTCACTCACGTCAAATTACAGAGTCGGTAAAGGATTATCGAAATTTGAATGTAAATGAAGTATTAAATAAGTAATTATTTAGTACATTAAAAGTATAACATATAATGCCTGCATATATAAAGTACATATAACATATAAAGTATAATGCATGTAAATATGTTCTCTTTATGTAATGAACCTAGTTACTAAACAATATATATTTTCTTATCATACTGGGACGGAATGGAGCGGCATTTGAAACATCTCTTAGATATAAAACCAACACAAAGCTATCAAATTTCACCTTTTCAAAATTTGCTGCCCTTCAAATTTTGCCGCCCGTAGCCAATTGCCTACTTTGCCTATGCATAAATCCGTCACTGGTCCACCCCTTACGATGTAAATGTACAGCTTCACTACTGACGGAAAAGCAGGGTAGTGACGCAGGGGAACTACAAGAAAGACTAAAAGACGCTCTAAAAATATCAGTTTATATTAACACACGCATATGCAAGATGCACGCGAATTTTTCAACTCACCGAACGAGTAGTTCGGTAAAAACACAAATAATTAGCGTAATCATTTAATATTTATGTATCCTGTCAGAAGAAGAAGAAGACACCGGTTAATAATAGCCTACACAATTAGACGGGCGGGGAATAGGAAGCCCGTGGTTAGCGTGTTCAAGTCACTCTCGGGGTCGGTTTGAAGTACGTTAAGTACGCTCTGCACATATATTTATGATGTTCTCGGGCCACACTCGATCTATTTATGTACTCACGGAATGCACGAGGTTTTTCTGTATACATATAATATATATTCGTTGCAACGTCTACACGGTGGTAATCTACTCCGGAACACGATGACGATGTGATAACGCTACTAAACACAAATAATATTAATAACAATAATAAGAAAGATGATGTGTCAGATAGTGTCTACTAATTGCATGATAAGATAGTAGTGTTTGTATGTACGGCGCGATGGAACTGCAAAACTAGTGCCTGCCCAAATATATATCATCTGAATGGAAATATAAAAATGAACAAGAAATGCAAAGTTATTGCTATGTATTTCTATACTGGTGGTAGTAAAAATTTGCATTATTATCTAATTACCGACGACCGGTGTGATATGTGCTGAGATCTCTCCCTGCTGACAACAATAATCCGTATCTAAATCAAAGCTAGCGTCCGAAGCATTCGTATAATAACCGACTACGTATCTTGACACATGTATCTTCCTCGTTTCTTTATACTTCTCATTTTCTTTCTGCCGTATTCAGTTTTTCTACACTAATAATTACGTCGGTAAAAGTATAAATTTTGTAGAATTTATGTGTGCCATGTTTAATTGTAATATAAATGGCTCCCTTCTTGTACCACCGAGGGGTAGTTAAGAAGAGACGGGGCGAGCTGCTGTATGCCGGTTGTCCGGTGACCAGCACTACGCTTCTGCCAGCCTCCATTATTCCAGGCTGCTAATAATATTATTTGTTGTAATAAATACAAATAAATAATATACTAACAATTTTAAATATCTTGGGGAAAACATATCCCCAGACGCCTAAGACAAAGAATCCTTTAAGATAAGGAAACTCAATTAGCAAAAGCCTTTAGTACAGTACCCGGGAACTGTACGGAAAGAAACACCTTTCCAGAAGTGCGAAAGTCCGCCATTATAGTACTGTGATCAGGCCAGTAAACATGTATGGAATGGAAACAATGTGCTTTCAAAATCTGGAACCTCTTCTTAAAATTGAACGAAGAATTCTTCGAGAAAATTTATGGCCCCAGGAAAACCTAAGATGGGTACAGGCACAGACCCAAAGAAGAGCTGTACAGGGATCTGGAAGATCTGGAAACGGCTTTCCGAAGGAAAAGACAGATTCCTCGGACATATGGTTCGTATGGATCAGTCCAGATTAAATAAACAAATTTTCAGCTGTGTTTGGCAACTTTCCAGTCTGAACGGATACACCAAACAACTTAAGGAGGAAATGATGAAATTGGGTATCTCTTTGAACGACTGTGTAGACAGAAATACATACAGAAACAAAATTCAAAATCTTGAGGTTCTCTACGGTGAGAAGAAGACGAGAAAGGGGTGGGCAGTGGAAAGTGAGGCGGCGCATAGTGTGCGAATGAGGGTCTTCTGGCAGGAGAAGAAAAGGAAATGATATTCGTGTGGTCCACGGCTGCCCTGTTCGTGTAAAAAAAATACAAATAAATACTTTCAAACATTATTAAGGAGTTATTGCATTATCAGTAATTTAAATTGTAATACTGTGTAAATTGTGTTCTGGGGTATTATAATTTTCTCTATGTATTTAAGAAAAACAATATCTTTTATATGTCTGTAAAACCTGCATTGGCTGTAGTAATTGAAATCATTACTTATTTAGTTACAGATCATTGCTTACAACAGAATCACGTAGATACAAAAAACATAACACTATTGCACAACATACAGAAAGGTAAAAAAAAATGGATTTATTAGAAATCCTAGAAATTAGAAAAGCAATCAGAACTAACAAAAATTTAACAAACGAACAAACTGAATTCTGTGTATCCCCTTTATTAAAAGTTGTTATTTAATTTAGTTATTTTTTTAAATATTTTTCCTTCCGATTATACTTAGTTTTTGCAAACACTTGACCTCCCTTACTAGTTTCTTCCACCCCACCTCCATCATACACACCCCACACACATGCACGGATACACACCGTAAACACATGTTCACCACTCTTACACATGTTCACCACTAGTTGTTCATTGATCTCTTTGAGAATAGCTTAATAAGCTGAAACAGCTGTCAGAAGTAAATAATAAACTGTGAAACTTACGAAGTGATTGTAAATTTAAAAAAAATCTTTGTGTTAATATGTTTCACCAAGTGCCCAACGAGTCATCAATCAATATCGTGAAAACAATATGTAATAAATGCAATTATTTAATGGTGTAAAACAAACTGTTTCAACTCACACACACGCGCGCGCATACACACACACATTCACTCAATTAATTGATTTGTTTTATTTGATATTTTCTCTTGTATCCGTACACAGGTCCTCATGATGGTATTAAATATTGTTGAAATGTAGCCACAAATGATATAAAATTTATGTTATAGTTATAAAATTTGCGATCCTCGCTAAACTTTCTGTTATTCAAATAATTACTGAGTCGACCCGAGGGTGAAAAAACACACCTTGATTTTATGATTCTCCCAGAAATTAAAACCCGGCACTTTTTAAGTTAGTAGTGTCAAGGGGCACTGGTCTGGTACTTAGCTCCATGTATGATTGTTGATACGCAGTACATAATAAATGTTACGGGGATCGTAATCTTGAAACAATGGAATGAATCATTAAGCACCTGACAAATCAATAGCACAAGTTTATCAACACTTCCATAAAACAATCATGCACCTACTGTACGCACGTAGTTTTTCTGTTTTACGGGTATTCAGTATGCACTGTACACAGCAAGTAATAAAGTAATTAAGTCGATTAAAATTTACTAGTCCTCTGTATACGCTATCATCATCATCATCATCAATCTTGGTACTACAACTCATTGCTGAGTCTTGACCCCTTGAAGAAACTTTGTCCAACGGTCCTTGTCTGGAGAGCGCTGGCTCTACAATCCCTCAATCCAAATAGTTTGGAATCATTACTCACTAAGGCTAAGGGACATAGAGGTGTGGGACGTCCGAGGAATCGCTGGAGTGAGCAGCTCTAGACTTTGAATGTTTTAGACCGGAACAAACCATCCTTGGTTTAAGGTTTTTATTAAAAATATATAAACACTTGGTACGTTTCACAGATTTTATTTAACTCTGACAGCTGTTTCGACTTCCTAAGCCATTGTCAAAGAGACTGGCTTAGGAAGTCGAAACAGCTGTCAGAGTTAAATAAAATCTGTGAAACGTACCAAGTGTATATATTTTTAAAAAACCTTTGTATCAATATGTTTCACCAAGTGCCGAACGAGTCATCAATTAATATCCTTGGTTTAATCCTTGCAGATGATGATGATGATCATCATTGCTCACCATATCAACCTATTGCAACTTTGGCATGCCTCTGTTTCTTCTTCCATTCAGCTGCAACGTCAAGGCTTCCCTCGGTGTTTCAACGACCGTCATTCTCATCGTGCAATATATACATTGAACAACTATACATTGTCCACAGTTTAGTGAGTTCTACGAATTGTTTATGCAAGTGATTATGTGCGTATGTGTATATATTTATATTATAACATAACAAAAATACACCTCAAAGGAAAAACAAATGTACCATCAAAATCCACGGTAAAATGTGCATTAACGCAATCCTTTTAAGTAATCAAAACAAAAAGAAAAATATTATAATAAATAAATAATTGGGAAATAGAGAATGAAAACTCATGGAGTAAATAATTTAATGACAGTGACAAACAATGACTGACGATGACCAAAATACCCAGAAGTGAAGATCAAATGACCAAAAAAATGTACATAGTAATTTATAAATAGAAATATTATATATAAATGTGTAAAACTACTATGTAAGAAATAAGACATTGTGAATAAACCTATTTAACTATGAGGAGGTCTGCGCACCTCAGACAGTTATTTTGTATCACTGAACTACAGAATGTGAATGATATAACATTTTACAAATATAATAAGATCAAACTATAATTATAAAAGTTGTATTGTGACAATGCTAGAAAGTGAGAATAAAAGTGAAATAGGTAAAAAGGAAAAATTGTGTATAATGAAAGTGATTAAACATAATTATAATGAGCATTGAAGGGAATATATAATCTATATGAACCAGTTATATAACCCATATAGTGAAACCAAACAAAGTAAATAATTAAATAATAGAAAATCTTACGTTAAAAAAACTTATAGAAATATAGTGACGAAGAAAAAATAAAGGTCAACAGAATCATGTTAATTAGAAATTGTGAAACCGAACCTGTGACCCATAACATATCATAGCCAAAGCCTTAATTGAAGGAATTAGTGTTTTGGTAAAAATAAGGATTGTTGTTGGAACAAAATCTAAAAACAAGGCAGAACATATTAATTTTGCTGCTGAACCGTTATACAAATTAATGGCAGATAAAAGACGAGATGATCAAGGAAACCAATTGAAACAACTAGACGAATAATGTTTTAATCGAAAGTACAAAAACTTGAAGTCCATGAGTGAAGAATTAAGCAATAAATGCATAAGAGAACTACCAGATTGGTGAGATTGCTCCAAGGCTAAGCCAGATATTTGAACTTACATTATTACATTAATGATCGAGTTACAACTAAATAATATGACAAAAACAATATAAACGCTATAAAAGTGAATTTTTATTTGTACACTTGTACACCATAGTTATTAGTAGTCATAGTTTTTTGTATTGTTCTTGTATGATCCAAAGAACCCACCACTATTCAACAGACATTCACAACACATAATTACCACATCTCATTCACAAATATTATATTTTATGTTATATTTATGACTTGTACAATATTTGACATTACTTTTACGTTATCCCTGAGATTGAGATTTTTTCATGTTCTACAACAGAAATGAGATACCAATGTTAAATAGGAACATTGGATGTTATTACAATTAAATCAATGTCAAAAATAAAAAAGAGAGTAAATAAAAATTAGTTGAGTCAAAGACAAAACGAGAACAAGAGTTGGAGTATTTATTTTAACATAAAAATTTATAGAAAAAGGGTAAGATTACAATAAAAAATATAAAATCAAATAGTTAGGGAGATAACTTCCTTTTTTATATTTTATTTATTTTTACAAATTGGCATACAAACGTGGGGCTTAAAAGAAATATAAATAATTGTTAAAAGAAAAATAACACAAAGAAAGAAGCGAGTTATCTATTTTTACAATATATATATAGTCATTGCTATATCAGTCCACAAATACGCATATAATCACTTGCATAAAGAATTCGTAGACCTCACTAAATTGTGAACACTGTGTATAGTTGTTCTCATTTTTAATTTTCTTCCCCTTCGACTACATATCCTTTTACTTCATTCGAACCGCTTTTCTGACATTTTAATTAATTTGGAGAACATTGTTTCAGACCTTTGGAAAATCTTTCGACAAGTTTATTCCCTAGTTAGATCTTTAATGTCATTTCAGTATAAAGGTTCTACAGATCGAATAGGTTAGAATAGCACCCGAATTGGGACGCCTTTAGCACCTCAAGCACCTTCTGAAATTTGGATGTTAGACAGACATTAAAGTTATCATGTTACTCAGCTAACTTGAGTTACGACCTGAAAAAAATGTTCTGCTCATGTGCCAGTGGTTTAACTGTTAAAATAGTTGTTTTCCTTCCTAATTTCGCCCCAAAGACGAAAGAAGGAAGATGTGTTTCAATCAGTTTGATGTTTGTGTAATTGTTGTAAAACTTTGTATTTCGTATATCCTTTGGTTCTGTGTGTGTGTTATAATAACTTTTTGACATTAAACAAGAAGCTTTGGTGTTTGTAAAAATAGACTTGTAATAATAAACGCCCTTGTGAACGAGATTGATTTTTTGTGTTTTTTTAATAACAGGGAAAGTTTAAGGGAAACGAGGATGAAATAGAGTCGTATATTAGCTACAAGTCGGTATTCAGAGTAAGTGTGTAAGAGTGTGGTATTTGTCTCTACTTATCTTTAATCGATAACACCTCTTCTACGACTGGATTTATTCAGTTATTAAAGGTGAAAAACTGTGCGAAAAAATAATGTAATCTGAAGCAATTAGTCGGGGTTTCAATAACTTTTTCTCGCGATGTTAAAGTGTTAATGTGCTCGACTAAGGGTAGTCGCGCAATAATACGATTCATCTGGGGTACACGACGAACGGCGGGGGCGGGGGGATGAGAAGGGAGCAGACCGGTCGATACCAGACCCCGTCGGGGGGATGGAGTGTTTCCGGGGACTTCAACCCACTCCCCCGAATTTTATTCCGTCCTCCTCTCCCTTTCTCCTCCTCCACTTCCCCCGTTCCTTTTGCTACATTCACATCAGTTCGGATGCAATTGTTTTATTACGTTTATTGCGTTTTGAAAGTATAAAGAAGCGCGCGCACGGGCAGCGTCGCGTTTTTCCAATCTTTTTGTTCGCCCTCGCGTTTGTTTTCTCTCATTCATATTTATGGATAATTATTAAAGTATTTTTATTAACTGTAGTATGTTGAAAGTTTGAGAACCGATCGAGTCGTCGATATCGACGCGTTATTGCTGAAGCTTCTTCACTCTGTGATGTTGACATTGTACAAAACGAATGTGTTTATAAATCGTGAAAGGTTTATGGTCGCGTCTGTCTTTTGACTAATCGTTAACTGTGGATCACAGACGTTGTATCGTAGTCATCTTCTTTGTCGACACCACCGCTATCATCATAATCATCTTCATCAGTAAGGATTAAACCAAAAATGGTTTGTTGCGGTCCCGACAGTTTAGTTTCTAGCATATCGCAGGGTATCGCCTGGCGGGGCTTCCACCTTTTGGCTTAAAGTCCATCCGATTGTCTGTCTGTTTTTTTCCCATAAACTGGATTATTGGTGGCTACTGCTGCCCTCCACCAGGAATATTTATCGACCTTCTGGTCTAGATCCATACTGTTCTGCATCAACAGAGTCACCTGTTGTAGGAGGTGGTACTTCACACCATGCAGTACGGCCTTGGCTGGAGAGTGGCTGAGGGAGCTAACGCTAACATCACTTCATCTAACCCTGGGAATTAGTGAGGACCAGTGCTCAGTGAACCCGGTACAAAGTTACTATCTCTTCGAATTCTCTCGACCCCATTAGTAATAATAATAATAATAATAGTCTTCATCACAATCGTCGTCGTCGTCATCATCTGGGAGGCGCCCATGGATGTGTTCCGGCTCGTTACACCATATCTTCCTTGACGTTCGCGAGTTTCGCTTTCCCTGACCTCCTTCTTCACGAGTATCCACGATTGACTGCCTTATAGTATCCCACTGGAAATGCCTCCGGTTTATAACATCGTATCCTCTGTATTTTTCCTTGCTTTCCTTCGTACAGTTTTCTTCATTGTGCCACAACGTCGCATCATGTTGTTGGACATCAAGTTAGTGGTACTCGACTTCGTGGGCCAAGCTCAGGATCGTGTTGCTAACACTGGGCTTAGGTCGCGTCAACTAGGGCTTAAATTTCGGAGGCTGTGAAGTCGAGTGAGATAACTTTACAGTGACACAGTGCAGCTGGACGCAATGCAGAACGGTCCGCTATAAGATGAATTAGAACTTTTGATGCTCTGCTTTAGAAGCCAAATTCAGAGGAATAAATGTCTACAAATAACAAAATTGTTATTGATGTTACAAACAGCGTCTGCTCATTCCTCATTCTTACTTAACCGTTTAGAGAATTTTACTGTTTTCAGTCATATTATGGTTTTTCATACGGCTGACTCCGAAGCTGAAAACGCGCTGACTACGATAAAAACACGGATCAATAAACGCTTTATCAGCGAGGTATAATTATTTTCTATGATAATGAATGTTCTAACATTCTCGATGATGGGAGTAAGTATACCCGAAAAGTGGACAAATTCGTGATAATTCTCAGGTGACGTTGCGAAACTTTAAAATCGGCTCTTCTCGTGTATTTGTTATAATATTGCAATACACTATCTGTTCAGAACGTTAGGTACCGGGACGCAGTGGCGTACCTAGGCCCACTGGGCCCGGGGCGGATTTGTTTCTGAGACCCCCCTCCCATAAGACGGGTGTTTATAATCGAATTTGTCTTTAAGTAATACACAGCAAAAATACTTTACTGTTACATTTTTATTGTCTAACTACTGTATTTATTCATATAGTTAGGAAACCTCATAAGAAGCTGTAATAATGTTTGAAATAAAAATCCACTTTCATATTGTCAATACAAAGTTTAAAGAAATAATGGAAGTTGTATTATTTATAGAATGCATTAAATTTATTACAATACTTTATAATTTATCTGTACAGCTGTACGTGCTGTTGTCTTCTATGTCACTCAGGGTTTTGTTCATTCACGTTGTGAATTTGTTCATTTGTTCATTCATGTTGTGCACTTTTTTGTGAATTCGTTCGTTCAAGTAACTGACCCGATTTCCGCACTCCGAATTATCCACTTTTCGGTAAACATTCTGATGAGAGATTTTAAATAAATTGTTGGTCTCCTTGAAATGTTAAATATTTTGCTCTGGTGAAATCTCTTTTAGCGTAGGCTTACTTGTTATTCTCCATTATTTCACTCCGCCGTTTGCATTTTCGTACCCAGGCACGACCTTCTTAAGTCGCTGCCGCTGCCGTTGCCGTCCGTGCTGTTGGGGTACAATTTGCGACTTCCGACTGCGCATTGAGGAATTGACGCCAGGTACAACTGACGCTAAGTTTTTAGTATTAATATACTTCTGATAATAAACTTACCTTTATAAGTTCCTTTAATATCTGTGAACACCTTATGAGGTAGGGTTGTAAGGTAGATTTCAAAAATAATATTTAAACATTTTTTGGAATCGATCGATATTGGACCTCTCCTAGTGTTGCGTTTGAGGACGTGACAATAGAACATTGCCAAAAAAATTTTTTAAATTACCAAAAAACTGAATTTTCCAAATCTGGAGGCCCCCTACTAAGTGGGGCCCGGGACGGTCTGGCCCCACGCCCCCTTTAGTCTGCCACTGCCGGGACATTATAAGATGCACTAGAATTTTATCCAATGAAGTGGTGGTGACTTTTTGAGTATCCCGTTTTATTCGTTCGACGGAGTTAATTTCATTATAGACGTGTAGCCCTCGTCCAGTCAAAGTGCACTTAACATCAAGATTTGATTGTGATATAGTTCTCCGTGTGTTCCTATGTTAGGTCATATTTATGCATTGCGTCAGATACATGTTTGTTATTTTTGCAATAGTTGAACGATAAAGCTGATCTTTCTCTTACCCTTGACCTTTAGAGTTAGTTTATAGCATACCATCATTATTTTATCTAGACCGTCTTTTCTTATGTTTTCTACGAAATATTCTATTATTTTCGCGGACAACCTGGGTGATTAAAATTAGATGTTGTTGCCGTGTCTTAATTAGCCTACATTTTCTGACTAACAGCATTATATTATCTTGACTAGTATAAATTTATTGATCTATAAATCTCGGAATTGATCAACAGTATGCTCGAACACAGAAATGTTTGCGTTTGAAGCGGTGATAATTGGTTCGAACTTACGTAGGTCGTTAACGAAGAAATTGTGTTCGGACCGTTGGAGGGGTGTTTTACATTCCGTAGCTGACAGAGACTTTGGGTTACAGTGTCGTTAGTGTGCGGTTGATTGACGATGGAGAGTCCCGTGTGCAAGCGGTAACGGCTGATTGTGTTGTACGTGTGATTGATTAAAGAGATGGAAATCCGTTTGAAGTGACGGCGAGCCGGGCCGGCGTTTCAGTTTCCACCGACAACGATGTGTACGTGTAATTATTGTGCCTGCGATCTTCTGGAGACTCGACAATCGATCTGTTGTCTCTGTTGCCGGAGAACGTTTACCGGCAGCTAGTTCGCGTCGACCTATACTTTACGCCTGTTTGTTGCCTTCCCAAGGATACTGATGTTCCAAGCTAAGTAGAATTAACAAAGTAAAACTGTTCTTTGATTCCATAGTACAAGGTGGCTATGCGTAGATTTAATGGAATCCTGTGGGATAAGCAAATTACAGCAGAAGCTAAGACCAAAATATTTAAAACCATTGTTAGAAGTATCATGACTTACGGGTCAGGAGTTTTGACTATCAATAAACACACAAGGGCAAATTAATGGCAGCAGAGATGGACTTTTGGAGACGTTCGGCAAGAGTATCGAGACGTGAGAAAATTAGAAATTAAGTTATAAAGGACAGAATGAATGAGAAAAATTCAATTGTTGGTTTTATTAAAACAAAAAAATTACAATGGTATGGACACACAGAAAGAATGTTACGGAAAGATTGGCAAGGAGAGTTATGGAATGGACCCCACGAGCAAGAAGGAAAAGAGAAAGACCACCTACCACCTGGATAGAAGAAATTCAGAGTATATTGAGGGAAAGAGAAATTGAAGAACATCTTTGGATGGACAAGCATCAGTTGAAGATGAGAATTCAATCAATTCTGTAATCTTTGGTTCCGAAACAATTTGTGAACGTTGTACAGCCGGAATAGTAATAAAGCTGTCCTTCGCCCAGCTACGTTCTCTGTGACAGTCGTCTTACTATTGGCAAGAAAAGGAAATCCCAGATATTTGGCTCCGATAACACTGTTTATAGACATTTGGTTTTTAAATCAACACTGTTGTGTGCATGTGAGTCATGGAAAGTGACTACCAGATCACTTGAAATCTCCAGATTTTATAAACAAATACTTCAAGTTCCGTCATAGGTATATGGTGGCCAAGAGTTAGGTCTATAGCCAATGAAAACCTATGGCAGATCGCTAACCGGTACCCTGTAGGACAACAGTTTAAGAGGAACAAATGTCGCTGGATCATTATCAAAAGGATTGTGTCGGCCTATTACCATCGTCAGAACGTTTCGACCTCTAAACAGTCTGTGGTCGTCTTCAGGTATAAGTTAACGTTTATTCTGAGACCCTTGGGAACAATCCGTAGGGCCTTTACATTAGTAAAGTTAATACTATTTAAATCACGTGCTAATTTTACATACATATATAGTAATTTTGTAATTTTAAAATTAAATCCGGGTCTGTACCGGTTATTATTTATACGGTCTTTCAAGCTACGATGGTACATGAATATTATCAAAAGGTTAGGTCGGACTATACTTATGTAAAGCGGTTGAAAGTCGTACAGAATACCTTATCACATAAAAACGTCACTGCAGCAGATACAGAACCTAGTTATAGAGCAGATTTCCAAATTACGCGATCTGCCATAGCAGCAAAACTGAGATGTTCTTGTTCCCATGACTACTAGGCGGAGCCGTCCGCATCTATCCCCATGACCGTTACCTGTTACCACCAGTAACTTGCAGTTTCCAGTTCCTTTTTCATTGTCCTTCGCCACTGTTGATCTTTCTCTTTTTCAGTTTCCTTGATGATTTTACTCCATAATTTGTTTCACTATATTGTTAAGAGAATATTTAAGAATGTAGCCGATCCAACTACCTTTAAACCTAACTTACGATTGTACGTGAACATTATCAAAAGGGTTAGGCGGGACCATTACATCGTTATCACAGAACGTTTCGACCACTAAACAATCTGTGGTCGTCTTCAGGTGTAAGTTAAACTAGTACATTAAACACAAACGTAAGCCTACCCGAGATTCTTTCATTAACTAGCGTGAATCGTAAAAAAAAAAATAATAATAAACTAGAAATGTTAAACACACCTATAGAAAAACTATATGAAAAGAACAGTTATTTACCATCTAGGTCCGCTGGATACAACTGAGAAGTACAACCACACTGACGTAAGTTCATACAACGAACAACGTCAGACTCCACCAACGCGCCCCGTTTAAATACAAAACTCGGCCTCTTGGCCCGCCCACCGCGACTTACATTCCACAGCCTAGATACGTCTTTACTAGATCGACTGATACAATTATCATTTACTGCCGTATGCGTTTATTCTCAGACCCTTGGGATTTATCCCCTACGCCTTTATAGTAGTCAGAAAGTTAAAACTGCATGAAGGGTGTGCTAATTTTATATACAAATCTTCTGATTTTCTCATTTTTAACTTACACCTGAATACGGCCACAGATTGCCTAGTGGTGTAAACGTTGTTTGATAAATTCTAACGATGGCTATTTTCCGACCTAACCTTTTGGTAATATTCACGTGCTATCGAAAGTTATGTTCGAAGGTCCTTGGATAGATTATACTCTTAAATATTCTCTTGGCAATACAGTGAAACAAATTATGGAGCGGGATCTTCAAGCAAACAGAAGAGGAGGATGACCAAAAGTGGCGAATGTCAGTGAAAAAGAACGGGACGCTGCAGATAGCACGTGGGAGCAGGCAAAGGTTCGTGCTCGCGATAGACGCGGATAGAGGAAATTCATGGAGGCCGTATGCTCCACCTAGTAGTGATAGGAATGAGAAGACCACCTCAGTTTTGCTGTGCTTAATAGAGCTCCTTCTGTATCTGTTGCAGTGACAGTTTTGTGTGTAAAGACACTTCGCACATATTTCGTTCGCTTTACATTTGAATTTTTGTGTCTTTTGCTGTCGAATATATCCTTACAATCTTGCTCACTATACGACACTTTTACTCCAAATATTTGTTTCTGTTATTTGTTTCCGGCGTAAATAGCAAAATAATTAATACTACTACTACTACTACTACTACTACTCCACGGCGCTACAGCCCTGGCCTCCAGAACGACATGCCTCCACTCCTCTCTATCCTGTGCGACTCTTCGCCACCTTCTGACCCCCCCGGTCTTCTTAAGACTTCATCTACATCGTCCACCCATCTTCTTTTTGGCTTCCCTCTTGCTCTTTCACTGCCCCCATCCTCTATCATTCTTTATACGTGACCTGCCCACTTAATTCTATGTACCTTGTTTTATTACTGTGACGATGTCCGGTTCCTTGTGTAGATCGTACAATTCGTCATTTGTCCTCATACGCCACATTCCGGCAATTAGTACACCTCCGTATATCCACCTCAGAATCTTTCTTTCCCATCTTGTGATCATATCTTCTTGGGCTGAGGTCATGGTCCAGACTTCTGAAGCATATAGAACTAATGGCCGCAATACGGTTTTGTAAATCTGGACTTTCGAGGTTCTAGAAATGTTTCTCGACTTTAGGATAGGCAGCAAATAAAAATAGCACCTATTTTCCATGGCTAGTTTGTCTTTAAATTCCAATACCGTCTGATTTTTCGACGTCAAGAGGAACCCAAGATATCTAAAATTATCTACCCTCTCAAATTCACTGCCATTAATTTTAGTTTTGGGGATTTTTAAAATAATTACTGTTAGTAGAAACAAATTGTACGATTGTAGTTTCCCTACTGTGAAATAATATGTTCATTATGTGTCCCTACTACATGGGATACACGCGTTAAGTGGAAGCATACTTCCTTCTTAGTTATACCTATTTGACCTTACTAAATAATTCAAGGCGAAAATAATTTGATTACCTTGAATTTAATTTGACTAGTGCGTGTTTCTTCTACGTATAGAGGAATTCTTCTACTTTGTTCAAGAATGTAAATTAGACGCTTAATAAAACACGACGTAATAACGGGCACAAGGTGCCTATAAATAAATCTTGAATGAACTCATCAACTTCTCAACTGTGGACGGCAAATTAATATCGAGGCCAGTGTTGTTACCCAGTGTTGTCTGTACCGAATTAGTTCGGGTTTTCTTGTGTATTTTTTAATCGTTAATTTGTAAAACGTAAATCGACCGGACTCGACGCCGCGAGGTATAAGTGGGGAAAGAGAAAGTGTAAGAAGAAAAGGGAAAAGAATAAGAACAAGTAAATTGACCGGAATATAAGAAGTTGTCTTCCGGGCTGTAAGGGGCCGTGGTCTGAAGCTGTTAATTACAGCAGACGTTTCAGCCGTGCCTTCGACGGCCATCTTCAGTCCTAAATCAGGCTACACACTGATACAGATGTCTCGGTCAAGTGAGTGTCAGTGTCAGTGTGTAGCCTGCATTACGACTGAAGATGGCTGTCGAAGACACGGCTGAACGCCTTTATTCAGCTGCCCGTTAAATCAACAGCTTTAGATCACGGCCACTTACAGCCCGGAAAACAACAATTTTAACGACATTGACTCCGACCGTGTAAGGCTCAGATAAGAAGTCCGTATTTCGAATATTAATCGTAATAAGCGGTGAGCTTAGTGTACGATGTTTCGTTGGGTACTGTCTTCACGTCTGTTGTTGGGTGAATAGGATATGTCGGTGACCTGAACGATTCGAGTAATCGGTTCGTTAATAACGCGCGCTCAATGGAAAACTTGATGTTGCGTTTGTAAAAGTGTTTAACGTTATTTAATGCCGGGTACATTGTATTACGCCGTTAAGAGATTTAGATCAAGGAAACGATAAACTTCGTAAATAGGCTGGACTCGCGGAACGAGGTTACTCCAACTGCACAGCCTGCCAGCCCAATCCATGTGTAACTAAGTGTTCAATAAATAATTTCACCAAGTGACACAACACTACATTTTTCTTGTAATTATCCGGTGGTCCACTAGCATCCCATGGATATGGTTCTGACCTTTTTTATACACGATTTTCTAGTCCTTGTATGTTCAGTGGCTTTTAAATCAAAGCGGGATGAACAAAGAGAGTTCTCAGTTTTAACTCGACCGATAGGCATTTGTCTGTCTATTTTGGGTACGCCTCACTATAATTTTTTTATTGTATGAACCAATTTTCGTAAATCTACGAGAGTAATTGTCCATAATTTTACCCTACACACCCCTACTGTTTTTGAGATTGATTCCCTCACCATCCCTAAAAAGCAGGCGGGAGGAAAATATAAGGGGGGAAAACCTTTGTGGGGTATGAAATTGTTGAGAATTTTAACCAAAATCAGAGTATAATGTAAATTTTGAAAATTCCAAAACTGTAGAACATCGGAGCCCGAAAATGGGATCCAACATTTTGAAAAAACTGTAAGACTCCAGTCGGGAATTTTAACTCATATCCGAATGCAGGGTTAGTCGAAAACGTTTTAACTGTAGAGGCATCATGTGCCAGAAATTAAATCATTCGTCGACTAAATTAATATAGCATGCGCAGCTGATTGGCCACCGAGGTAACAATGGAGTTGTAAAACCGCTTTTTTATAATATTCAAAACGGTCGGAAACTTTTGGGTCAGACGTCTTATGTCGTTGAAAGTGAACAAGCTCAAAGTAGCTAATAGTGATTACTATTTATTTTGTGCATATTCAAAAACAATTACGATGATGGTAATAAACTAACTTGAAAAACGTAATTTGTTATTTTCAAAACAATAGTGAAAATAGCAATATCAATTTGTTATATTCGTATGAAATAATTTCTAAACAACATATTTTAAAGATTTTATTTGTTGACTGTACATACATACATACAATCCTTTGTGGATAACGTGAGCATACGTTACAAATCCTATTGTGTTGTCGTGCATTGTGCGTTCTCGTTGTCGTATGATCAGTTTTCATATTGTCCGCGCCGTAGGGAAGTTCGATTACCTCAGAGAATAACGGCTACTTGAAAAAACCCACTGCTTTATAGTACTGTCTATGATTATAATGTGTTGTATACATTTTTATTCTCATTACCTAATGTCTTGTGTGGTGGCATTACATAACACTCTGGCTCGACGAGCTGACAATGTGTGAATACGAGGTTTGATCAAAAACTTCAAGCAGTTTTTATTTATTTTAAAAGTTATGCCTTCATTCATCGACACTTATACTGGCCCCTTCAAAGTAGTCTCAGTCGAATGTAACACGATTAAGCCAGCCGTTTTGCTGCAGTCTTCAAAATAATTCTAGTATGCACTTTTTGGTACAGCCTTGAGCTCGCTTAGCGGTTTTCGTTTTACGCCTTCAGCGATCGCGAAACGTTGTCCTTTCGTGGAAATTATCAGTATGGCAGGAGGAAAGATCGCGTTGAGATAGTACGACATACAAATGGCGTAAAATGTCGGAATAGTACTCTTTATTTACCACAGAGCCTAGCGATGAAATTTCGTGGAACACATAAACATAATCTTCATCTGACAACCACGATCTTCAAATCATTTACGGCAGTCTTTGAAGTTTGTAAATCGCTTGTTCACGCACAGCAGTCTTGCCAGAAGCCTTCTAAACACGGTTACCAGGACAGAGTAGTTTACATCACAAAATCTCACAGTTTATATATCTTCTTCAAACTTGCATTATAGAATGACAGAAAATCGCCTAATACACATAAGGATGACTTATTCAATTAGCGTGAAATCTAAACTATTCATAAAATAGGTCTACAATTTTAGACGATTGTCACTAACATGCGTACCAACATCACATAAAAACAATTTTTTAATCGGGCACTTGTAGCGGTGAAAATTGCAAAATTGCCCGACTTTTTGATCAAACCTCGTATGTTGACAAGTCAGCGTCATGCGATTAACTTATAAAGGTAACTCACTAACGCCCCCCCGCGCGCGCGTGTGTGTATGTAACGACCGTACCTAGTTGTAGTTACTTGATAATGTTTCTTGATATATTTATTCCGTACACAGAGATCGCATTCAGAGTGCGATGTTTTAAAACTTTGCGACCTCGTTTATATAAATCTTGAAGTACTCGTTTGAAATAGAGGTAATGCAGAGAGTTTATTCTGTCGTATCGTGGCCTTGGAGGGGAGTACATAAAGTTTGTTCGTTATCAACATTGGCGTGCATGTGAGCGGATAACAATTATAAAAATGTAAGAAATCAAAAGGAAGAAGTTCACGCGTTTAAGCTCACAACATTGGTTTAAAAAGACGTTGATTTATATTGCTTTGGTACAAATAATATTATAATTTTTGTTGTTGATGGTGTTATTGAACGCAAGATGCGAATTGTCAGTTTTAACTCGACCGTTTAGTACTTCCCCGTCTGTCTTTGTCGTTTGTGGTCAGCCCCACGATAACGTTCGAATGATCAGCCGATTTTCGCAAAACTTACTTGTCCAAACTTTTACACCAAAGATTTCTAAAGTTTTCGAGGTTGATCCCTCCATAAATATGGAGGCAGGAGGCAAAAATGTCAAGGGTGAAATCATTGAAAAAATCGCCAAACTTAATGTAAGTTAGCAGTTAAAGAGAATTATAATCACAATCTGAAAATAGTGTTCAGTTTTTGATATTTCAAAATTTAGGGACGCCAGAACCCAAGAAGTAGGTCAAAACGTTTGATAAAATCGCAAAAATTATATCAAGTAAAATAGACGTTTGACCAGATTCTGAATATAGTGTTCAATCATAAACACTCAAAATATTATTATTATTATTGTGGTTGTTGTTGTTGTTGTTGTTGTTGTTGTTGTTGTTGTATCCTCTTACCGGACAGTGCCAGAAAATACAGGCCCAAGATGCACTAAACGGGGAGTAGGGCCTACCACATAAGGGACAATTAGAAGCAGCCCAGAAGGGTAATAAGGACCAATAAGAAGGGGCAATAAGCACCATCCTGAAGTAATACACTAAGTTATTCCAGGATGGATATCAGTTTCTGAATTAGAGGTGGCTTTTTTTACTAAGTGAGAGTCCCTCAGGCCAGCTGACAGGCGGTTTCCTCTGACGGTGTGTAAAGAATTTTCCCCCTCTTAAGAAAATAATAATTATTAATATTATTATAATCTATATATTTTATAATGATCTTTACCTCAAGATGTTTTCTATTATAATCTATTATAGATTAGTAGTCGTATAGTATTATATTATATTACTATAATATTAGTGTAAGTCGATTAGTATTATATAATATAATACTATTATAATCTAGTAGTCGTCATCATCTTCAGCATCACCACAACCACCATCACCGTAATCGTCATTGTCTTACAGTCATTAAATACTCACCCTTTGCGTTATTACCGAGTGTATACAATACAAAGGCTGACATAGGTCGGTCATGTAGTAAGAAGGATGGAAGAACGTAGAAGTCAAAAGGTGGTACTGCAAGCCAGTGTTCCGCAACCGGTGTGTCGCGGCACAATAGTGTTCCGTCACAAGGTGAAAGGTGTGACGCGAACTTTTACCTATTATTGTAATAAGTTAATTGTCGATTTTAAGTAAGAAGGTGCTTGTTTATTCTTTAATACATGCTGATAACTGTTATATTTTCATAGAAATTAAATGTAATTTATTTACTCAATATTGTTGTTATAGTTTGCTTATCTTAAGTTATTTGTATTCTCGCCTGAAATATTGGGCCGATTTGATGGGTTACAGGCGGCAAGCTTTGTGTTCACCGCAAAGAAAGCCGCGTAAGACTTTTAGCAAGCCTTTTAGCGGCCCGCACCAATCATACAATAGAGTTTACGTTCAAAACTCTAAATGTTCTAAACTCTATTCAAGAGAGTTCTTTGTAACACCGCATCTTTTGTGTACGGCTGGCTGTAAGTGCTTTTAAATAAAATTGCGGGGATTAGCAAAAATTTCCCTCTTTTTTATTATTTTATTGCCTTGTTTTGATATTTGTGCCTGTTTGTCGGCGCTTCTTAAACTTTATTGCTCTTTTCCTTCGCCGAAGGACCCACACATTGTCAGACAACAATTACAGTATTTCAGTTCAGTTCTATCACAGCTGTGCTCTGCAGTAGTGCGAATATTGTGATTGCTACACCAGTCTTACTATTTTCTATTACAGTGTTATTAAACTATTTTTTTTTCGATATGGATAAGTTCCTTGTACGGAGTGGTCCGTCCTCGAGTGCAAGTAGTGAAACCATCGAGCCCGAAAAAAAGAAACAGAAAGTAGTTCACCGGCAATATAGTGATAATTATTTATCTTACGGGTTTTTTTGGTGTGGTGACAAAACATGCCCAATCCCGGAGTGTGTTGTGTGTGGTGAAAAACTCAGTAATGCTGCTATGGTTCCCAGTAAATTGAAACGACATTTGTCAACAAAAAATTCCTCTCTGTTAAGTAAAGATGTGAATTATTTTCGTCGGTTGTTGGAACAAAATAAAAAACAAGTGACGCTCATGACTACGTCGGTACGTGTTTCGCAAAAAGTACAGGAAGCTAGCTATAAGGTAGCCGAACTTATCGTAAAGGCCAAAAAACCACACACAATAGCAGAAACGTTGTTAATGCCCGCGTGTAAAGAAATGGTAAAAATAGTCGTGGGTTTAGAAGCTGGTACTGAAATTTCAAAAATTCCTCTCTCTGCTGACACAATCAGCCGCCGAGTTAGTGACATGTCCAGTGACATCGAAGACATTATGAAGGAGAAAATAAAGAGCAGTCGAAAGTTCTCACTTCAGATCGACGAGTCCACCGATATTGGCGGTCACGCACATTTTCTTTCCTACATAAGGTATGTTGGTGGGGATGTAATTGCAACTAATTTCTTTTTTTGCAAAGAACTACCCGAGCGAGCAACCGGTGAAGAAATATTTCGTACGACTAATGAATATGTGGTCCGTAATGAATTAACATGGGAGGATTGCGTTAGTGTTTGTACAGACGGAGCCGCTTCTATGACAGGCCGAGTGAAAGGATTCGTGGGTAAAGTACGCAAAGTAAATCATAACTTACGAACCGACCATTGTCCCATTCACCGCGAAGCTAAGTCTTTGCCATCTCCTCTGAAAATTGTGATGGACGAAGTAGTAAAAGTCGTGAACTTCATCAAATCGCGGCCCCTAAATATGCGGCTTTTTAACGTTTTGTGTCAAGAAATGTGATCAGAGCACACTACACTTCTGCTACATACAGAAGTAGGCTACGATGGTTATCTCGAGGTAAAGTGTTAACGCGAATGTTTGAACTTAAAGAGGAGGTACATTTTTGATTATTGAGGGGCATGAGTATGCGGATTTATTTGCAGATGATGAATGGGTATCTAAGTTGGCATATCTTTTCGATATTTTCGTACACTTGAATGAACTAAACAGAAAAATGCAAGGTAGAAACGAAAATATTCTGACTAGTATGGATAAGATTCAAGGATTTATTAATAAGTTAAATTTGTGGATACAGACAATAGAAAATGGATCGTGTGAGATCTTCCAAACTGTATGGCCCCTTGCTGACGATAATAAGGTGTTGATGGACTTAATTAAAGAACATTTAGTACTCTTGCAGCAGAATTTCAAAAAATATTTTGGAGAGAGTGTTGAAGATTTTGTCTGGGTTCGTGATCCATTCATTATGAATTCGAAACATCTTCCGAATAATTTAGGCTTACAAGAGGAACTGGCAGATTTGAAAGCAGACAGAACATTGAAATTAAAATTTTTCGAAGTGCCTTTGGAACATTTCGGTTGTCAATAAGCATTGAATACCCGGCTATCTCCGAGATGGCAGTTAATGTGTTATTACCATTTTCAACTACATATTTGTGTGAACTGGGCTTCTCGACGTTGACTGAAATTAAAACATCAAAGAGAGAGAGAGACTCAAATCCATCGATGAAGAAATGAGGCTTGCTTTGTCAACGATTTCGCCACGAATCAGCCGTCTGTGTGCAGCTAAGCAGGCTCAAGTATCACATTGAAGGTATGAGTAGAGTTATTTACTTTAAAATTCGTATTTTCTACAGTGAATTAAAGTTAATAAATTGTTAATAAATGCATAAGTCTATTCCTGTTTTATAATAATAATAATAATAACAATAATGATAATAATAATAATAAAAATTGATTACATAACGACGTAATATTTCGTAATTATATTAAGATTCATATGATTTTGAGGGGACAGACATTTTGGTGTGCCGTGTTGAGTCTAGGCCCGTCTGGGGTGTGCCGTGAGTAAAAAAAGATTGCGGAACTACAAGCAAGTGGGTGAGAAAAACCAGGAGGCTGGATTGGTAGGAGGAAGTAACGAGGATGCACGGCGATTGAGAATAAGGAATTAGAAGTGGACAGAATTGAGTGGAGGCAGAAAATGAAGCAGGCCAGGGCTCGACTTTGGGCTGTAGCGCCATAGAAGTATAATATATAATAGATTATGTACAGTGTAGCTTATAAAAAGGATGTAATATTATATTTTTTAGTTTCACTTTTTGAGTTGAATGGGATATATCTTGAAGTATGTTTCGCTAGGAGTTAGGTTAACTTAGATCGCTCTTAACCATTTAAGGAGGCCAGTGTCACCACCACTACATTTTAGCTGACCATTATTGGATCACCATTGACCATTATCGCACCGCTATTGGTGTCTTGTTAAAAGTAACTAAAATATAAGACAAATAATGTACATAATTATGATAATCTGTAGTAACACTATATTGTTAGGCTTTAGAACACGTAATTCTATGATAAGGCGTATACTTAGATGTGGCTCCGAAATATGGGTGCTTACTGGGAGTCTAAGAAAAGGGTTCGAAATTTGAAAGGCAGCTCCTTAGAAGAATATTAGGACCTGTGTGAATCACATTTAGGAATGAATTGTACCGTGAATGTAAAGAATTATGTTTATCGTAGTTCACTAAAATACGAAGGCTGACATGGGCCGGTCATATAGTAAGATTAGTGGAAGGCAAACGCGGAGGAGGGAATCACAGAGGATGCACGAGGATTGAGAATAAAGGATGCATAGGGAGCAGCAGTGGACAGAGTTGAATGGAGGTAGAAACTGTAGACTTTGTTTGGGCTGTGGTGCCTTACGACTATAATACATAGGAGACTGAAAACAGTGTAACGCATAAAAGGATGTAACTTTATATTTTTTTCGATATCGTTTTAAGTTGAATGGGGGCATACGGTCTCGTTCAGTTGCGACAAAACAATGTTTTTGTCTGTTCTTACGCGGTAAGTTGCGCCCGCACTTTCACTTACTGACTGAATCTGTCATTTAGAAACGTTCTATTATGAACTCCGATGAAATTTCAGTTCTGTGACTTTGCATTTGTATAAGTATCCTCTTTCGTCCAATATTTTTGGTAGGTTAGGTTAGGTCAGGTCAGGTTACGTTAGGTTAGGTTAGGTAAGGTTTGGTTAGGCTAGCAATGAATAGAATTGTAATAGTAATTTCTGTATTATTATAATAACATGAAAGTGGAATTGATCGCAGCCGACCGGGTTCAAATTTCCACCTCGGTCGCAATTGACCGAGTTTCATAAGACTGGGTCGCAACTGACTACGGTCCCACTTACCACCCCATAACTCCAAACCAGTTCCACGTGGAGTAAAACAATGGTGCCATAATTAATAATTAACTAGGAGTTAAGTTAATTTAGGCCGCTCTTAAGCGTTTAAGGAGGCCAATGTCACCACCCCTACATTTTAGCATTATCCATTAGGGCACCATTATTTTACTCCACGTGGAATTGGCTTGCAGTTATGGGGTAATAAGTGCGCTTTGTTCTTACAGTGTGTTGAATCCTTTGAAAACTAAACGAAAACAGAATTAAGGCAATCGGGAACATTATTCCGCATTTGAACGAAATATATTAATGTTGAATCACTTTTAGTGTGAGTTGCAACTCGAAATTTGGAAGTTAGATTGAGAACAGTATTTCATCGTTTGAACGTCTGACACTAATGTGGCATACATCTGTGGTAGGTCTGTAAATTAATCATGCTTAGCATAGACCTTCCAAAAACTCGGTCGTTACAAACGAGATGTACAAAACGACGTCGGTTATCTGTCGGAATTCTACGTGTAGCAATAGTTACATGGTAAGGAGTTTAATTCTGCGTTCGATACACGTCGTACGAGTGTCGTTTACGTAACATAAGAACGGTGATTCGCAATGATTACGTATGGAATGGCATACAATACGTATCCACATAAATGGAATTTTCTCTTCCAAGTATCGATTATGAGATTATAACATTTCCTTTCGATCATATGGCGAGCACATCGACGCTCATATACGCTGACTCTCAGTTCGACTCTGATAAAATAATGTAACGTTCATTGTATGAATCATCATCATTAGCAGCTACAGCAGAACTTGATTTGCTGAACCGGTAATTCTCTCGACCAAGTCTTGTACACTCGTTTTTGCGTTCGTAGTTCATTCCTGATGTAAACAAACACCCGTGGCAAGTTTGAAAAGCTTTTTTACAAATGCGTTAAAAAACAAAATCTTCCTGTCACCAAACCAAAGGAGACATTAGCTTATAAAGGTTCACTAAAGAGAGTATCATATCACTGTTAGACCTATCATTTTCAAGACACTTATAACGTTGCAGAAATCTGATCATATAAAGTATCCATAAGTATCATAGAAATGCAAAAAAGTAAGATAATTTAATAAAGAAATAATGAAGAAAAAATATAAAATGTAATTAAGAAAGAAGCAATTGTAAACAAATAATTGTAATTGTAAGGAAGAATTGTAAACAAAAGTAATTATTAAAAGAATAGACTAGACTGACAAAAAAATGACTTTGACCCAACCCCAGAGATTGGCCAGATAAAGACAAAAAAGATGAGAAAAGATTCACAGAGATTGAGAAGACAAATCAATGATAAGAGACACAAATAAGTAAAGAAAATATGTAATTAATAACGAATAAAACGATAATAAAGAAAGTACACTAACCATAAAAAATAAATAAGACAATTATTGTTAAATAAAATATATTGTTAAGGACCTTATAATAATAAGAAAATAAGGCACAAAATGTTAAAGAATAGTAGTAAAAGTATATCTAAAAGATCATTGAAACCAAGAGTGAGAGATAGGTAGGGAGTGATAAAGATAAACAGTGAAGTGATGAGTGTATTAAAATAAACAACTTATAATATTAAGAAAAAAGAATAGTAAACAAGTGTGACAAACCAAAACATAATCAAATGATGAATGAGCAATTAAGTTAAATGTATTAGACTGTAAGAAACAGAGTAATTGTGGGTGTAAGGAATAGAAAAACATATTATGTCAATATAAGAATCACCAGGGTGATTATCTTTATAGAAGAGATGGTGTAGGTATAACACTCACCAAAATTGTTATTTTTAATTTAAAGAAAGTTAAGTTATTGGTTTAGTATTTAAGGGAGTATATACAAGAAGAAATAATTTTACAGTAATATGTTTGTATGTTTTATGTAAGTAATGAAGTTATAAAGAGAGTAGTGGCAGGCAGGACCTTTATAAGTAATAACAGGCAATATAATAATTATAATTAATGAGAAGAAACATGGCTGAACCATATACAGACCATTAAGTTATTTATATGTTATGTTTTATTAATAGATTTAAGTGTTAAAGAGGTGTGTGAGAAATGGGAGTAGGTATAAAAATAATAATGTTTAAATAGAACAAAATAAAAAATTATAAGATGTTAATTATAACAACTGAAAACTATATTTAAATAATAAGACAAAGTAAATTATGTAATTACCATCAACTAACAAAAATAAGATGTCAGAATTATGATAAACAATAGAAATAAGTAAATTATGTATTAACATAGTATTATCAATTTTGTACCAAAAGCATTAATACATGGCTTAGACCAGTCTTGTGAGATGTCAAACTGATATTTAAAAGAAGGTAGGAACATCTATGTTAATATTTCAAGCATTGAAATTATCCCCAAGTAAATATAGTCATTATAAAATATTTATTCATTTTGAACAAAAAACCAGGATTTATAACAATAGTTTCAAATGTACTTAGCCAATCAGAGTTAAGTTAGCAATCAGAGTTAAGTCAGTTACCATGACTACTGAACGTTATTATAATTTTGACCGTTATGAAATGAGAGTTCCATTATTAACTATCCAGAGGGACAGACACTATATTGATGCTGACCATTTGAAAGACAAATAACGAAGAAAATCAAACTGTAATGAAACCCAATTGATTAACTGATGTCAACCATAGTACCAGTAACACGTGGAGGAGCAATAAACGAATATTAAAACTACAATTAAATAAAAACTGGATGAAAAAAGAAACAGACGCCAGAAGTAGACGGCATCACTATCTTTGGAAATAAACGAAAGAAATAATTCATTGGTGAAGACGCTTGATGATCCATAACACGAACAACGCGATTTTGTTAAGTATGAAATAAATTATAAATAATTACGAACCAAATTGATTAACCATTTTCCTGATATATAATTCTCACTCTAAACTGTGAAAAATAATTTCTTTCAAGGATTTATGATTCATATTTAATAACACTGTATGTAAAAGAAATATAACCTATGTCCTAAACTGATAAAACCGACACACACTTTTAACACAATAAAATTGAATTTTCATGTAAACCTTGTTGGTATTTAAGTACCACAATTGTAAGGTGGTGTACTTTATTTAAACATCTGGTTTTTAACCTTTTTCGTACTCAAAAGAATCCATTGGCAAATTAACTTGTGTAAATAAATACGCATGTCAGACATAGCAGTCTACGACTGAAGCGCTGCCACCCTGCTATCCGCTGAGTGAAAACTAATTTGCGGCCGAGGCATAAACTTTATTACAAAAACATTTGTTGTACGACAATTATACAAATTTAATGAATTGTCGAATTACATAAATCAGTACGAATAATTACTAGCTGTCCTGTGTCTATTTAATCTGTATTGTGTATGTTATGTACTTTAGCGGAGCATAGAATTCTTTGCTCAAATTTTATGTTGGCAACACTTCCAAAAACCAAGCAAAGTCGAATTCCCGCCAGTCAGCGAGACAATTCGAATTATTTTTCACAGTACAGGAGACAATCTAACTGTGAGTATTTTAATTGTTTTATGAAAAACAATTTGGCGCCATTCGGGAATTAAAAATACAAAATAGGACAGGTAAGAACTTCGGTACTGGTTATTCGTACGTTCGCGACGGACGCCGTCTGCGGGAGTTACGTTTCAGAGCGACGACGACTTGGTAAGACACGAGAGTACACATTACACTCTTACCCTCTTACATTTTTGCAGAATACGACGATCGAGTCTCGTTATACATTATGTGTAATATATACAGAGACACTTTTCTTTCATATCACTGTCTGCAATATATACCAGTGTAACTATAAACGACCTGCGTTTCATACAGGCGGCAGTCAAAGTTTGTATTTTATCTGATTGGAAAATAATTGAGATCTACTTTTCTACAATGTTTTATAGTTTTGTAGTTTATATAAGTGTCATGTGTTGTAGATTGCGTATGCGCGCGCGCGTGTGTGTGTACTATTCCGTCAGATTACAAAGATACAAAGAAAGGTCTATATTTACAAATGAAAATATCAGCATGGAGAACCATACATGACTTCCATGTTCTAAGATTTATATTTAAAATAATTTTCGAAATTAAATATTTCCATAGAAACTACTTCTCTCTACTTCTTTCTTCAGCCTTAACCACAGTACTGTGATCACTAAGTATACCACCTCACCACCTGACGTTAGCGCACTTGATTGTCACTGATGATGGCAGTCGATGGCACTGCCGAAACGTCTGATGTTGCAGAAACATGGGACCACGGCCAAACAGCCCGGGAAGGAATTTTAACATCAAACTACTTCTTTGTTGCCAATAACGTAGTACACATATACAAATTATCCCCTCCCCCTTTAACTACCCTTTTCATTTATAGATATTTCATCTACCTTTCTACAGTGGATTATTATGACCTTCTTTTCAGGATACTTTATTTATCAAAATTAAGTACTTTACTGTTGTTAAAACATAAAGTGTTGCAGGTAAACTACCCCTTCCCCTTAACCGATCTTCACCAAAATTAATAGGCCTTGAGTCCTTTACAACATAGGCACATATGCAAAAAATTATTGGATTCTGTTTGAATTTGCGGCAGTTAACGTTTTCCATAGAAACAATTCCACACACACACACACACACACACACACACACACACACACACACACACACACACACACACACACACACACACACACACACACACACACACACACACACACACACACACACACACACACACACACACACACACACACACACACACACACACACACACACACACACACACACACACACACACACACACACTTTTCTGAAAATTACTTTTCTTCGTGTTTTGAGGGTAGTACAATCAAAATTAGCCCTTATCTCGAACACGATTTTTTCGCGATCACCATACTTCCATTTCCTTATGGAACATGGAAGTAAAAAGAATCTAAACTTCGTCTTCATTTGTTTTGTGAAAAAAGCACATAAAATATTACAAATTTAAATTGACAAGATTTGGCTTTCCGACTCCTCTTAACTGTTTATTTTTATTTATATTTGCTACCGGCAATACTAACAACTATAAGTTGTTACTATAAGTTATTACTGTAAGTTATTGCTATAAGTTATTACCGTAAGTTATTACTATAAGTTATTACTGTAAGTTATTACTATAAGTTATTCATGCGAGTTCGTGGATACACGGATGTGTTGTATTCCGATTTCTAATTTAGGAGTGCGCGTAGCAGAAAATGTTACTGCGATAAGGGTGCGCGAATTTGCAGAGTCTTAAGCAGAGAAAGCGCGAAAGTGAAAAGTTTGAGGCGTGTTGTTCAATATACGCGTTCTTCATACCCAGACTGTGCGTGTGTGTATGTGGGGACGTCTCGCCGTTCCGTGTGTCGTGCCTTCGTCGTTGCACACACGCGTTTGGCTGAACTCTCACCTCTCTTGTTTTATTGAACGCCTTTAGTTTATGTGTACGAAGGTACTTCGAAAAGTTCTCGACCTGTAAAAAAATACACGATTTTTATAATTTTATTTCATTTTATAACACAGTCCCTTACTATTCAGTAAGTTTGGACCAATCATATACTAACGTCTTTATACCTTCAGTGTAATGGAATTTCCCTAACTCTTCAAAATAGGGGTTTGTCTCAGCAATGACGTCTGTATTTGAAGTGTCTCTTTTTAGAACCATTTCTTCAAATAATATATCGAATCTTCATGAAAACTTTTTCTATTATCTGCTACGTTAATGTCTAGATAAAACTTAAAAAAAATTGTGTGCTTTCCCTCAGGCGTTGGGAACTAAGTTTAAGTAAGTATAAGTAAGTGTAGTTCTCAGGGGTTGGGAACTAACAAATTAAATAAATAACATTTGGTATTGACAGAGCTTTGAATTTTAAGAAAAAAGTTTTGCACGAGTTATGGCGAGTTAAAAACTAAACTTTTCACCTCCCAAATCGCTACTTCGAGATAATTTTCAGTACATAACCCGAAAAATATTAAATTTCTCATAAGAATTATAGGGATTCAAAATAAAATGCATTTTATTCGTAGCAATTTCCACTTGTTTACTTCTGTAGGCCTAATACTTTAGGAAGCACGTTTTTTAAAAATTGTACTTCAATTTCTTTACCGCCGAAAACAATTTTTGGCTCTCGATAACTCAAAAACTATGATTTTGAAGAGAAAGTGCTTGTAAGACCTAAATCATAGGTCATGAAATAAAAATTAAAATGAATTTTGCTTTATCGTGATATCACTACAAATAACAACGGTATGATCAAAACATTTCTTGTACGTTTAACATTTTCCGGAAAATTTGGCAATTTTTCTGCTGTAATTTGCTATTAAATAAACATTTTTAAATCCATCGTTCTTAGCATTAATCCACATTATTCTTGTGGTCAAATTTTTTGTGATTTTTCAAGCCATTCGTTTTGGTACTATTATACGTTGAATGTGAGCTCAATTTAGTGATTTCATCAAAGAGAAGATGTATTATTAAATAATTCAAATAATATTAAATGTAGCAAAATACAGGCAGACGTACAAAATAAATCTTATTTTATGACAAAAAATATATTTTCCTTTCCCTTTCAGTGGATGTTTCCGTTACAAACTCTTCATCTGGTTGACTGGATACTCTGTTATAGATGTAGACTGTAAATTGCAAGTTTCAAAAAAATGTTAGACACGATTGTTTATAAATGGGGTTTCAATATTTTTACCCACAAAAAAAAATTTTTTGACTATCCAAAATTCGGAAACTATGTCTCTATTTCGTAAAATTGTTAATTTTCGTGCTGTAATTTGCTACTAAGTGAAAATTAAGAAGAATTTTTAAGAGGTGTTGTTAGTCTACATTATTTTGACTATCTTTGAATTTTTGAAGTATGACTTTTAAAAATTGTAGACTCTGAATTTTAGGTTAATTTAGTGGTGTCACTGAAAACTTTTGTTTTTCTTAAAACACCGGATACATATTAAAGTTAGTATGTCTACTGAGTATGGTTTTATATTTACAAATATATTTTTTTAATTTTTGTAGGACACGTAGTTTGCGAGATATGCTTGTTTAAATATGGTGGCAAACTTGACTGAATTTGTAACTACACAGGTAAGCACTAAAATGGAAACTCCAGTGTATTCTCAACGGGACTGTGATCCAGGGATCTGATGACTGACTGTGCCAGGGTATAAACTCCAGTGTTGCCAACATTACGGTCTTAAAAATTATATTTTTTTTACAGAATACAAGATTACGTTAAAATATTTAACTAACTGCTGGTAAACCTAAACAGAGTGGAAAAATAAATATGAAAAAATTGTATTTTCCATAATCAGTGGCCTAACAGTTTGGCCAAAGACTGTAGATGTTGAAACATAATAAATAACGTTCGGTAATGCTATAGGAATTCTGTATGAAGTACCATCGGTGCGAATAACGTGTAAGTAGGCCTACACGCAGCCAGCGAGTACTTTAAAAACTTAACTTGTATGTTGCTGTGTTTGTACGTCGGAATAGTGCACACTTGGACACAGAAGTACGTAGCATAAGCTGATCGAAATGTATGAAGTTAGACATTGTGTAGAAATTCAGCAACTCGAAGCATGCGAGCGAAACGAATTGCACACACAATGGAACTACCGTGTATCCATCTGCCATGTATGAATTTGGGAGGAGAGAGAAAGGAGTGGGTCTGAAAGTTGGATTTATATTAATATTTAATAACGGAAATAATATATCAGGAAAAGGATGCATAATAATACATTTTTTTTTAACTTTGAACGTATGTTTGAAAAATATTCTGTTAGCTGTTCAATCACTCTAGCGTCTGTTCTGCCTTCAGACGACACACATGACCGTTCACGTGTACCAAATGTGAAAGGCACACGGAGAGGCGAATAAAGAGAGAGAGAGAGAGTGTGTGGAGGGGGGCTTTATGTGTATGCCGGAATTAATGTTAGTCTCGGTAAAAATTCAGAGCAAACAACATTCACCTCTGTTGAGATCTTCCACTTGTTAGCGTAATAGGGTCCTGATATATTCGTCGTGTACAGTCTGGTCTGGTCTTTGAAGTATCAGCTGGCGCGGGTACATTGAAAGTGGCAGGCGAGCCGTCTCCGAGGGACGCCACCGTCAGGTGACCCACTACGGTCCGTCTGTCACTGCGCGCCGCGACGTTCTGACCACGAACAAACACTAACGAAACCTTGGACGAAGCTTTCTTAACTGCTTGTTACACTAACTAAAATAAATGCAGTTTGTTGTGACCAAGTGTTTGTTTGAGTCGGATTCGTCACACCGTTCCATTTCATTGATAGGTACAGTTTCAAAAAACACTTTTATTGTTTAATATATAATTATTTCTATAATAGATGCCCTTATTATTATTTCCGTTTACTCATTGTTTACATATGAAGCTGAAAAAAAGCTGTACCGTTAGAAAGGTAATTTAATTAATTACAAACATATTAATTACAATTAAAACACTCTACTGAAGTCTATTACGTGAGGAATTTTCTGCCGATTTTGAGTTAGTGTCCATGGATCCTTCTGATTTTTTTTTGCAAAATCTTCATAAAGGGTTATAAAATAAAGTTAAGGAAATTTGTTTGGCCCGCTCTTAAATTTAGGGGTTGTTTTAGCCCCTTTTTCGGGGGTGAAAAAACAAAATTTAATTAACGCCGGGACCCGATAGAGAAATAAATTCTAAGCAGAAAGGTGGCATAATGCGTTGTTTGCGAGTTACAAGGGTTCAAAGTTTTGCAAAAAAAAGCGTCTTTTTAAATTAATCAGCATATAACTCAAAAACGACGCCATTTTGCGAAAATTTGTATAACTCAGACTTAAAGGTTATTACCAGGCGAACATTTTCCACATTGTTTGTTTTCCTTATGTCAAATGGTTCTCGAGACACAGCCAAAACAAGATGGGGATTCACCGGTTTTTGATCAAATTACGTGCTTAAAACTGATATATCTCGGTGAAACATTGTTCGATCATAACCAAATTAGTATCAAATGAAAGCTCTGTTAATTTCCTAACTACTCTGGGTTAATTACTTGTGTAGTTTAAAACATTACGAAGTTATGTAGGAAAATATCATAATTTCTGCAAATTTTTTCCAAGAAATTTAAAAAGGGACGTCCGCCATTTTGTCAAATATGCATATTAAGCCGAGACACTGTAGTTTTCGATTGTCTATTTTATTAGCAATATCCTCAGTTGTTTTGAATTATATATATATATATATATATATATTGCTGTACAGTAACAGGTAACGTTTTAAGAAAATTCAAGTTTTTGGATTTTCGGCAAAATTCGGCTTTTTTATTCAATATCTCAGTAACGATGCGTTTTATTGAAAAATTGTTATAAGTCAAAAATAAAGGTTATAGAAAAAAAACTTTTAAAATTTGTTTCATTCCTTTATGACTAAAATTCGATGAGTTAAAGCAGTTTAAAAGTGTATTTTGCCGACATCGTGTAAAACATTTTTGACTTCTAGGCGAAATATCTAGTGTACAGTAGGTTTTTTTTACTATAGTTCATAGGAAAATAGTTGTAGCTAGCTCTTTAAAGTCCCTACAAAATCAATTCTGATTGAAATTTTTTCTTAAATATTGACCGTGTTATGGCCAAAAATGTAAACGCGCTCCAACAGTTAGATTTTGTTATCGTACGTTATATGTTCGGGTGCGGTCCTGAGAGCCTATTAATTTATACTAAACTAAACTTTTTTCAAATTAACAATAAATTAAGTATTATTTTTATTTTTTTAAGTCTATTGTAAACAAAACAATATCAATTTTATAAGTATGGATGAAATATATATTCTTTTACTGAATTTTGAATGTACCCAATTTCAGGACTTCAAAGCACATCCTCGCGTTGTTTCACGTTTTAAACCCTTTAGGGGTAGTTTTCAACCCTTTCAAGTCTAACCGTTGCGTCAAAATCGTAATCAGCATCCCCCAAATCCTGTAGGTACCCAATTTCAGGACTTCAGAGTACATCCCCGCATTGTTTCATGTTTCCAACCCCTTAGGGGTGGTTTTAAACCCTTTCAAGTCGAACCCTTTCGTCGGATGTATACCTTGACGTCAAAATCGTAATCAGCGCCCCCCCCCCCAAAACCTATAGGGACTCACTTTCGAGGCTTTGACCGGCATTCTCGCGAAGTTTAATACTTACACCTCCTAATTATAGTCTGTTACAACCCTTTAAAAACTACGCTTTGCGCCGAATATAATTTTGAACGTCAGAATCGTAATCAGCACCCCCAAAAACCTATAGGTACTTACTTTCGAGGCTTTGACCGTCATTCTCGCGAAGGTTAATACTTACACCCCCTGATTATAGTCTGATTTAACCCTTTAAAAACTACCCTTTGCGTCGAATATAATTTTGGACTTTAGAATCGTAATCAGCACCCCAAAAAACCTATAAGTACCTTATTTCAGGACTTTAAAATTCATCCTTGCGTCGTTTCATATTTTCAACCTTTTAGGGGTAGTTTTCAACCATTTAGGGGTGAGAGCGGGCCAAAAGTTTTCCATAACTTTGTTCTAGAACCTTTTAGGAAGCGATAGCAAAAGGAATCAAAAAATTACATGGACACTAACTCAAAATCGGCAGATAGGCCCTTTGTCATGCCTCACGTAATAGACTATTTAATTAATTTAAAATTAAATACGGCAACCAGTCAGCAGAAAGAAATGTGACGTCTTTTTTGTGTATGTTCTCTCTTTCCTTTTTAGATTTTTTTTGATAAAAGTGGAACTTTTAAATTTTGAAATTAATGGTAAATTAATAACATGTGAAATTTTTTTCAGGAAGTACGTTGTAATTTCAGTTTTCTACGTAAGTTCATCACTTGAATATTTTTTTGTGGTGTTGCAAAACTTAACCATTGGAATAAACTTATATATTATTTTTAAATTGATATTTTTTAATTTTATGTTCTTTGAATGCGTGTTAAAATAATGATTTACCAAATCGTTTGCGAATTGATCTCAAAACCTGTTAGCATAACTTTCGCTTTGCGAAAGAGCCATTATGGGGCACAAAAATCAAACGCTTTGCGTACGATTTAAAATAAATTCAGTAAAACAGTAAACAAAGAGATTACATTTCTCTGAGGTAAGAAACATTGCATTTCACCATATTTTACTGCAGAACGGATAGGTAAACAAAGTTGGTTGAATCTTTCGGATAGTAGAGAAAATTATAATTTTCGAAACACAGTGCAGGAGACAAAAGTCGATATGCAACGTAAAGACGATTTCTCAGGGATCCGTCGTTGGCGTCCAAGCGGGGTTTCCGCTAAAAAACCGGAAGCGAAACTCTTCTTTGACGTATTCAAGTGTTACAGTTGGTATTGTCGTGTGTCCGTAGCGGCGTCAAGCTAAAAACGGCCTTAAACGCAGCCGCCCTACATAACGGAACAATAGAAATCGTGTATAACGCGTGCGACGTAATAACTTGTGTGGGGAAATTGGCTCCGTAACAGATCTCGTGTTGCATACTGTGCACTCGCGTAGGATACCTAATACTAACGTTTCGACTGTAAACAGTGTTAGTTCTGTTTGTTGTGAATTGCTTGCTTCATTTTTTAATTTATAATAAAACTTGATATACAGTCGTGTACTAATTTATTAGCTCTGTAGAATTTAACTATTACGCAACCAGATAAATAATAATTATGTAACAGATAAAGTAAAAAATAAGTGTGTGTTCTTACCCGTGTAAGATGGGGAAACACTTGCTCGTCATATGTGCGTCGTAAGTCTGCAGACAGGGAACAGGCAAGTTTCTACCAGTTGCCACGGATTCGGTCAGTTACGACAGAGTGAAAGTGCAGGGCGCAATTGACCGGTTAAGAGTAGGTGAAAACGTCGTTAAACGATGTGGGGAAGCTACACTGATGCGAGATAAAATATCGGTATGGAGAACCATACATGACTTCCGTGTTCTAAGATTTATATTTAAAATAATTTTCGAAATTAAATGTTTCCATATAAACTACTTGTCTCTACTGCTTTCTTCAGCCTTAACCACAGTACTGTGATCACTAAGTATACCACCTCACGTTAGCGCACTCGATTGTCACTGATGATGGCAGTCGATGGCACTGCCGAAACGTCTGGTGTTGCAGAAAACATGGGGCCACGGCCAAACAGCCCGGGAAGGAATTTTAACATCAAACTACTTCTTTGTTGCCAATAACGTAGTACACATATACACCCTCCCCCTTTAACTACCCTTTTCATTTATAGATATTTCATCTACCTTTCTACAGTGGATTATTATGACCTTCTTTTCAGGATACTTTATTTATCAAAATTAAGTACTTTACTGTTGTTAAAACATAAAGTGTTGCAGGCAAACTACCCCTTCCCCTTAACCGATCTTTACCAAAATTAATAGTTCTTGAGTCCTTTACAACTTAGGCACATACGCAAAAAATTATTGGATTCTGTTTGAATTTGCGGCAGTTAACGGCTTCCACACACACACACACACACACACACACACACACACACACACACACACACACACACACACACACACACACACACACACACACACACACACACACACACACACACACACACACACACACACACACACACACACACACACACACACACACACACACACACACACACACACACACACACACACACACACACACACACACACACACACACACACACACACACACACACTTTTCGGAAAATTACTTTTCTTCGTGTTTTGAGGGTAGTACAATCAGAATCAGCCCTTATCTCGAACACGATTTTTTTTCGCCATCACCATACTTCCATTTCCGTATGGAACATGGAAGTAAAAGTTAAGTACAGTTGATAATAGTTTCTTCGATGCAGTTTCCGTCTGTCATCCTTTTTGGCCGAGGCAGATACGAGTACTACGGTGTTGATTCGCTACAGATCCAGTAGTATGTCAATACGTGACATATCATCATGATGTCTTACCATCGCCGATTCATTTGTCATTCATTTATTTCCTGTTTACATGCTCAGGATATATTTCTGTGTTTCTCAATAAAAAATAATCGATTCAGTATTACGTTTTTAATTCCATTTCTGTAATATAAAATGACAATATGTTAAGTAACTAATATAAGGTTGAGGTGATTAATACGAAAGAAATTCGGAGTAGACAGTATTGATGGGCAACAGTAGTAATTAAATTGTGTTTGGAGAATTTTTCCTTTCCGACAGGTTCGCATATTTGTCGTCAGGATAATTAGCGCTCTACTGTATTCGTTCTTTACCGATGGACAGACGGGCTGTATGAAATTGGCGAAATTATACAAAGTGTATCTAAAAGATGGCATAAAACTCCGGGAAGTGATTCTACTTATTAATCTGAGGGAAAAATTTCAAATCAATATGTGTGCCGAGAAATGCTTCGTTTTCCACTTGTACGTCTTTACCTGTTTACAACAAAAATTATGTACTGCTGAACGGAATGTTATATGGAGTTGAAATTTGATGTAGCGTACACAGTACGTGTAGTATTTCTTGTAAGTAAAAAACAAACCAACATGTATCTTAAACATTTTCGAAATGGCGGGTGATTAAAAATTTTAATTCTAACTTTTATAATACTCGATACTTGAAACTAAAAATTCATATTATTAAAAAAATTACCCTTTTTGTTCTTAATCCAACGAATTATTGTTTACGTAATTCGTATATAGAATAAAGAGATTATTACATTTCTTTCGTAACATAACATCTGGCTTATTTTTCTGATAAGAAACATGTAGATTTTCTGCGTTGTTAAAAATTTAAAGATACTGGATTATTTTTTTTCTAGTTCCCAAATGTTGAGTGAAATAAGTTTGAATAAATATTTAATTAATTACTCGCTTCTCTGTTTTAAAATATTGACCATGATGTAATGTTTATGCTGCACTACTAAATATGAGTGAATATCCGTTTGAGACATGAATTGGGCCATAAAGGCTAAATACAGTGTTATTCAGGAAAATTAAAAATTATTAATTCCTGGTAAATAAACTAACGCTACTTCAAACAATTAGTCATGTAACTAATCATAGTAAAGTAATGTAAATTGAAATACGTGGTTCTTACAAAGAAAACAGGAATGTTACGTGTCCGTTATCTTTTATCAGAATACTATAAACACGGTACCATTGGATTACGAATAAAAGGGCAAATGCTTTTGTGAAATAAGATATTTCTTGTTGTAAGTACTGATTTTTGTGAAATCTATAATTAAACATTTCAATCAGCCGCCATTTGTTTTGTACGTATAAGAAATTGTGTACATCGCGAACAAATTACAATTCCACATCTCACTTCTTTCGGTAGTAATTAATTTTTGTTAACATGAACAGATATGCAGTCGTGAAACGAAGACTTTTCGATATATGTTTATTCGAATTTTTCCTTCAGTTTAATTAGTCGAAACAATTTCCGAAGTTGTTTAAACAAACTTAATCTTATAACAATAAATTTATAAATTATAATAAGTTTGTAACAATTACAAACTCTTGTTTATAAAATCATCATTCACGGCATAGTACATTTTTATCACTTTTCGAACTCTCTTTGTGATTTACACACCTTGATATCCTCGTTCATCTGTTGTAACTCCCAACTATTGTATTAATCTCTCTTGTTCGACCCTAGTCCACTCAGTATCTATTTTTATATCTTCTTCTCTTGTGCTGCTAATTACTATACGATTTGGTTCTGTTCTTATTAATTTTCATAGGGTCCTCTTCCAGTACGATTTCACCACATTCAAGATCTCTTGTAATGTAAACTACAATTTATTGTCTTCTTCGTCTTTCCCAACAAGGATTAAGCCTTGGTGACATATTCCGGCTTCACATGGTTTATTCCCATCTTATCTCCCTACGCTTTTCTTCCAGCTGGTTTGCATCTACTTGCCGCTTTTGGTACTCTTCGATCATCCATACGCTCCAGATGGTCCTTCCAATTTTTCTACTCTATTTTCTAATTTAAGTTGTATATTTCCAACTCTTGTCTAATCTCTTCATTTTTAAAACGATCTTGTTGAGAACAACCTTTGACCGATCTTAGAAATTTCATCTCCGCTGCTCTTGTGTGCGGCTTTTATTTCTGTCCCTCATTATCAATGACGCACTTTCGTAAAGAAGCATAGGGACAGCCATTACCTTGTAAAACTTGAGCTGAGTATTTTTCCGCTTCTTGTTTTTTTTACTGTTCTTATAGTGTCGCACATCGTTTCAAACTTATGTAGTTTATCGTATATATCTCTATTGTTCTCAAGTGATATATCACACCGTAGAAAGCTAAGGTGAGAGACTCGTTCAATTAGTTGGCTGTTATCAGGGGCGGATTTGTAACTAGGCACACTAGGCACGTGCCTAGGGGCGGCATCTTTCAGAGGGGGCGGCACAAGAAAAACTATTTTAATAAAATTAAAAGAATAGCTCACATGGTAAAAATTATTTATAGTACTACAGTAAATGCTTTATTATTTAATACATTGTGGGACACATTAACTATGCGAACCAAACCTTTGCCTAAGATGAACACTGATTCTGATAATGACAATAAGACATACATAATAATCCATAAAGAACACTGTATTTTTTTTTAGTAAGTTATTTCTCTTGTTTTCATAAATAAACGTCCAACGTTCAATTTATTATGTGTTTTATTAGTAACTCCTATAACAGATTATTGTTGTTTTCAAAATTCTTTCCATTGAAAATAAATTAGTTCATAAGTTCATTAAGAGCTAGTGACATTCCAAGGAACGAGAACGTTAAGCTGTTATTGTTATTGTCTAAACCGGAGAAACGATCTCTAAAGAAATTGTTTTTGGGGACGGCCATAAAAATTGTGCCTAGGGGCGGAATATTTCAAAAGCCGGCGCTGGGTGTTAATCATTATTTTGCCTCTTAAAGGATTACAATTTATTGCAAATTACTAAATTATAAAGAAACAAGAAGTGAATTAATCATAACAAGAAACATTACTCTGAGTTTGTGTAGAAAAATTCAGATTGAAGTAGTAATCTGCTCGCAGTCGTATTGGTGAAACTCTAGAAATATACGATCGTACTGTTGCGTCGTCGATACGTTAAAAATTATGTCGGATTAATAGGAAATTTATCGCGCACCGTCAGAACTCACGTAATAAGATGTTCTTTTTTGCTTACAAATCGCATTATCGGAAACGATATTAAAAAACGGTTTCCAAGTTTTAAAAAGCGATTTACTCCGTCTGAAACGCAAACGCGTATAAGTTTCTTTTCGAGTTGCAGCGTCTGCGTGTGCGCGTGCGTATGCATACACGTATGATAGTGTTATCAATCAACGTGGAAAGGCGGCACAGAGCGCGAGAGAGAGAATGACTTTTACAACGGGGGCCTGGTGCGCATGTCCGCGACATTACTAGGGTCGGAGCAGTTTAGGAAACAGCTGATTTTCTCAGTCTCTCGTCCGGAAGCACGAGGAGGGGACGGTGTTTCTTTTCTCTTGTTGTCTTTTCCTATATACTCACACACACCATTCAACACAACATCTCTCCGCGTGCAATAACATCATCCCCAACGTTGTTCGTCTCTCTCTCTCTCGCTACATCGCCGTGTGTACACTCCGTATATAATACCCTCCTTTTGGTGTCTTCTTTCTGTTGTTGTTTTTCTGTTTTTTTTCTGGCCGAAGAAGAAGCGAAATCAAAGTGTGTTTACCAATACGTAAACGCGTATATTTTTGATACGAACGTTATCATATTTTATTTATTTTGTTCATTCTTGTGCGCGTCAGTGTGCGTTCTATCGTTTCTTGCCGTGTTCAAGTATTATTATTATTAATTTTACGTTCATAAAAAAAAAAATCGTCGCGCCGAAAGTCAATCAAGTTTTGGTGTGTTTTTTGTTACCTCGTTATACCGCCGTAGGATAACACTAGCATAAAGAAGAAGAACCGGAGAAGAGAAGTATATAAAAAGAAGAGTCTAATCGCAGAGACTGTCACCTTACTAAGTCTACAGTTACTACTACTACTACTATCACTACAACTACTACTACTACTACTTTACTAAAACTAGTACCAGTTCGACTTTCTTAAATTAGATCTTTTTAATATAGCTACTTATACTATTGCCCTTATTTAATATTATATCCTTTATAATTAGGCGCGATCTCTCCCCTCGTTTGTCTCTACTTGGTAAGCAGTGTCAAGAGCTCTATATATTCCTGCGTCTTAGTTATAATACATAACTAAATCTTGTGCGAGTAGTTTTTAAACGATAAAACGAGTGACTCAACAGCGTGTTTATTTACTTATGTATTGTTTCTCAAAGTAATGTAATAACAGAAGCAATTGGTAAGTTGCGTTGTTTACATGTGTGCGTTTGTCTTATGCTTACGTGTGTATTTGTGTGTGTGCGTTTGTTTATATTTAGGCAGCGACGTGTGTGTGTGTGTGTTTACGTTTGTGTTGGCAGAGAAGCGTCTCCTCGCACGTGTTTACCGTCGTCGACGACTCGGCTCGTTGACTTAACGGTGAACGCGTCCTTACCGCGTTTCCTTTTGTGCTCATTTTAATTTTACCGTTGTTTCTTTGATTAGTTTCTTATTACAGAGACCGTTGTTTCGTTATTTGGAAAATGTAAATGTAAAAAAAAAAATTATATATACAACAGTTATGATTCGGCCCTATGTATCGAGCCGAGAACCAGTATCTACAAAGAAATGTGATTTTGATTGGCTGAAATTAATAGAAATAAGATTTCCGGTTGCTGTTTTGAGCCAAAACACATTTTGTGCCATGTGAACACAAGAATATTAAGTCATTTTATTGCGCCAATTAATTATTTACTCATAAATAAAAACAATATAAAGCGGAATAAATAAAAAGAAATAATAAATTTAAAATACCAAAGTAAATGTCGTAGTGGGTACAGAGTGAAAAACATGAAATCACTACTGATTGTAAATAGAGAATATTTATTACTTTTGTAATTGTGAAAAGTGTATAGATAAGAAGTAAATTACGCGGCAAGCCTAGATAGAACAACACTGTAATACTTGAAAGTGACTGATGCTCTGTTGTTGGACACGTGACTGGTCTCACATGTCAATGAACGGGATGTAATGAAGCTGTATTAACGAAATTTTAAGCCGTGGCAATGGTTTTAGAAAAAAAATCTGTTTACCTGTAATATAACTCTTCTGCTGTCAACGTACCATCGGAAAGGTCTGTGTACCACGCTGTATGCAGTATCTTTGGTTAGATTTTGTCGTGTTTCCCTTTGCCCGTGGACATCAGTCAACACGGGGCAATTTTTATAATTGCATGAATTACGTACAATAAATACGAACCGATAAGGGATTTTACGGATCTCAGCTTAATTGTTCTTAATCGTAGTAGTGGTTTCTGCATATTTCTCCGCACGAATAATCGTAAGGTTCGGATCGGAAGAATATTCGGTTAGAAAATGCTGGCGTGCAACCAGAGTCTGACACGTGCTGTTATATCTTTGAAACAGCCTTAAAGTGCAGTTTATTGAGTGGTGTCTATACATAATGTGTAGAGTTACCTAATACATGATCGTAGGTACAGTATCGTACATAGTACTTGTAATATATACGGTAGTATGTACAGCATACACTGTACACTGTAGACTACATTAGACTAATAGTATTTACACTCCTCCAAGCATGTCTGTGTTGGTTTTGTCAGTCGGTTAGCAGTTGACATATGTATTAAAATTAAAGATAATTTAAACCACAATCTGAATATAATGTGCAGGTTTGGAAATTTCAAAATTTGTGGGCATCAGGGCCCAAAAAGTGTACCAAAATTTTGATTCGTTCAGATCGCCTTACGATAAACGTAAGGTTAACGAATAAACACTCCAAAGTATTCATAAACTCGGCACACGCGCGGTAGTCAAAACTTTTCTGATGTTCATTCATTGACTACTCACGATTTAAAAAAAAAACATTTGTGTCGACCGCTCCGAGAATACGATAATTTATTTTATTCATCAGGCCTGGTATATACGGGCAATTCAGAAATAATTAATGCACACTAAATGAGTATTAATTATAATATTTTAATTAGAATAATTGGTATAATGAGTATAAATGAAATATTATAATTTGGTCTTATTAATATTAACGGATTATAATTATTATTATTATTCATGTCAGATAAGGTCTGGACACGCGCGATCACACAAAAACACTCACTATACGTCTAGGGCTAACTGTTGTTTTTGTATTTATCAGTATACACAGGCCCTGATGATGACAATAATTTTAGTCGAAATGTCGCACAGATGTTTTAAAATCGTATCTAGTCTTTCACATCGTATAGTAACTCGTAGCCACTACTAAACTAAGTTGATTCCTAGTTTGAAGCGATTTATGGTCCATTCTGTATTATGAAATGAACTATACATTCCGAACTGTACTTTCTAAGCGAGTTAAGCTGTTTGTACATGCAACTTACCATACTTGTTACTTTTAATACTACTAATGATAATAATAATTATTGTTATTATTGTGCATGTGTGTAAGCGCGCGCCAATAAACGTATACAGTTGGTCTATAGGCCTAAGTCAATTTATTGAGTGTAAGTTTCATTCAGTTTTCATTTTTAAGAGAGATTTAATACGTAAAAAGATAACTTGCATACAAGAGAATTCATAATGTTTATCGTATATTAAATGTCTTTAACTTTGAAACCGGATATCAGTTTTTCAGTTCGGCAAAATGACTTGTTTTGTATAATATACATTGGAAAGTGATTCTCGTGAAGATTATTGATACAGTTAAATAAACAGTAAATAGAGCACCATCAAGTGTAACGATTTTTATTAACCGTGTGTAAAAACCTTATTTGAATTAAGTTTGGAATTTCTCTACCAGAGTGTTTACAGTTTTACAAAAAAAAGTGTGTAGGAAAATCGTAACAAGTTTCTGTAACGATAATCAGTTTATGAATGTTATGTATGTCGGTATGCACGCGTGCAGATTATTAGAACGATCGAATGCATACATAGGCGGCCCGGCGTTTAATGAGGCGGTAACGAATTGTGTCAGTAGGATTTACGACAATCGACCGCGGGCGCGTCACCTCAAATAAGCGATCGAAGCCGTTACGCGAGCTCTGCCGGCCGAGATATTTTGTGTGTTTACGGTGGTACCCCGCTCGCAGCTCGCACGTGTTCCCAAAGTCCAGTCGCGAAATAACGACTATCAGACTCAACGGTTTTGTTAACATTGTTATTAACACAAAATTATGCCCTTTCAGCACCTATGTCACTGTAACTATACCATTTTTAGTGATATTATTTATATTTATGAATAGTGACGTCTCGTTTGCTAGAAGTAATATATCGTATTTTGTTTACTAATGTCAGTGGTTGATTTCTAAAATTATAGGTGCCGGAACGGATCAATTCAAAAGTTGTACAGAAACAAATACTTACATAAATATAGGCCTACTTATATTTTATATTAGCGTATAAGTTTACATCAGGTTATTACAAAGGAGGTCTACATTTTTAAAACCTATTCATAAAATATGTAACATACGTATAAACTTGTATCTAAAAAGGTAATAAAGTTTCCTGATATTTCTAAAGAGCTGAATCTTGAGGTTAGCCGCACGACAATCGAAAACATGTCACTCATGATGGCGTCATCCCGGAGCCTCAATCAAACTCTAAGTGATGGTTGCGGTGGTTCGGACATTTTAAAAAAGTTTCCATCGTTTCATCATTATGTCGTCATATTGTTTGTTTCTTGACCTTTCCGTACTCTTTGTATCCAATGCTGTATGATGGCCAGAAATCAACCCTCTCACATTCACTTAGAGTTATTGCTATTGATTCAATAGCATATTTCAAGGTAGAAAGACTCTCCTAAAAAATTCTGGAATGCACGTATTCTCGGAAGCTCCCAATCAGTTGCCTTTCACGTAGTTTTAATTTTGAAGCAAGTTTTTTTTCCTTATTTTCTCCATAGGTTATTGGGACATTTCTTAAACGATAGTAGTTAAGATAAAGATTAGTGCTCGTATTTGATTTTGACAGATGTTTAGTTATGTAATGCGGCTGATGAAGGGTACAATTTAAAAAGCAATAGTAATTTTTTGTAATAATTAGGGTTTTTGTTTCATATATTTTTTGGGTAATTTATGTTTGGATCCAAGAGGTTCCGGAACGGCGTTCCGGTGCGTTCCCCCTGAAATCAAGCCCTGACTAATGTTCTGTATTTTGTATGGATTTATTGTCATACATAGCAGACAGAATATTAGCTTATATATGGGTGTGTGCGTGTGCGTGTGCGCGCTGGTGTACAGACCATACGTATACACAGTAGGACGCAGATTATCTGGTTTGAGCTCTGCCAGGTTGGTTCCGGACGACCAGAAATCCGGATAATTGGATATTTCATTATTTTATATCTTACATATTGGGTATCATTCTTTACAGCTTATTGACTACCACCGTGCTTTGTGAAAAAACAAAATTCAATTAATACGTTTTGTTTAAATAAAATTTAAGAAAAATATGTTTTACAATTCCATAGAGGAACACAGAAATTGTTTTTACTAATCGCTGTTTTTTATATTATTATTATTATTGCTCTTTGTAAGTACGCTGTGATGCGTTGATAACGCGTGGTTCAGTTTTACGGAATCTATTCGTCGTCGAAGGTTTATAAGACCAGAGCAAAGATTCGCCGCCAGAGCCTGCAGCTGTCTTTATGCTAACTAAAATTACATTTAACGCTACGCTCTTGCATTTTATTACACTTGATGTCCTGTCACAGAGCTATAATTGGACTGCGACCGTCGCAAATGCTTATATAGTCACAAAATTACAGGTACATCATCATCATCATCATCATCATCACCACCATCACACCACTCCAAGGATTAGGCCCTGGACCTGTTCCTGAACCCATCACCTCCTCGGTCCACCGACATCTCTCTTCCCAGTAGGGTGATAACCCAAGACAGCCACGGGTAGACGGATATCAGGCATGCGTTTCAAGTGTTCACACCATATCTCCTTTTGTGGTCTTCAGTCTTCCGGTGCATTGATACAATGTTTACTTCGCGTCTAATATCCTTTTTCAACCCAGGAGAGAACAAACTTAAGTCCTTCTTAGAATTTTAATTTCAGCTGCCTGAATCCTCTGTACCACTAGGATACAGGAATCCTACCAAGAGTACCACTAGCATACAGGAATGCCGGGACAGCCACAGTTTTGTAATATTTCATTCGGATATCCTTCCGTGTTTTATTTTTTCAGATACCTATGAATCGTCCCAAAGATGCGTCTAAATTTTGTTAGACCTGATCCAAAATCTGATTAATCACGAGTATCTTAGATTATGCCATCATTTTAGATTTTGTAGCAGAGATCTGTAGCCCATAATCTTCTATGATGCAAATTATAGATACATACATGAAAATTAAAATGCCGTCTCAAAAAAAAGAACAATGTAAAAAGTAAAAACAGAACAATAATAAGACACTTGTGTGTTAGTAGTATCCGGTATCGTCACCAAACTAATATCAGTGTACACCGTCAACCTAAAACGCGTGTAAACAAGTGTAAAGTAGAACTCAAAAACGACTTTGTAAGAGGTGTTGTTTGTAAAGTAGTATAGGAAGTAAAGAGGTTCTATTGTTTATTCGATTTGATAAAGCTACCGATAATGGATAGATTCCAAAATATTGTTTCACATACCATAATAACAACAACAACAACAACAATTATTATTATTATTATTATTGTTTTATTATTATCAGTAATATTATTATTATGTGAGGAGGACAGTATAACCATCTCCTTCTGTGGTCTTCAGTCTTCTGGTGAAACGATACAATGTTTAATTCGCGCCTAATATCCTCTTTCTCTTTTCGATTCAGGAGAGAACAGGGACGTTCCCTTGCATCCCTCGTAGAAATTTAATTTCATCTGCATCAATCCTCTGTACGTCCCTTTTACCAAGAGTTCATGTCTTACTAGCATACAGGAATCCGGGGACAGCCACAGTCTTGTAATGTTTCGTTCGGGTACCCTTCCGTGTTTTATTTTTCAGATACCTATGAATCGTTCCACAGATGCGTCTAAATTTTGTTAGATTAGTATATCAGTCAGTATTGGTTCCATATGAGATATCACAGAACAAATTAAAATAACATGAGGTAATGAAAATAACTAAGCAGATCCAAAATCCGATTATTCACGGGTACCGTAGTTCTTATAGGATACTTGCCCTTAAATGCGATCGTTTTAGATTTTTGGCAGTTATGTGAAGCCCATAGTCTTGTATGATGCAAATTAACAAATGCATGAAAATTGGAATGTCGTCTAAAAAAAATAAATAAAAAGTAAAAATGAGCAATAGTAAGAGACTAGTGTGTTAGTAGTATCCGATACCATTACCAAAGTAATACCGGTGTACTCCGTCATACTAAAACATGTGCAGACAAGTGTGAAGTAGAAATTATAGACGACACTTACCAGAGGTGTTTGTTGTAAACTAGTACAGGAAGTGAAGACGTTCTGTGGTTTATTCGATTTGATGAAGATACCGATAATAGATAGGTTCCAAAATATTGTTTCATATGGCATAATAACAACAACACTTATTATTATTGTTGTTATTATCATCATTATTATAATCATTAATATTATTATGTGAGGAGGACCGTATAACAAATAATAAATTAGGAAAGAGTTTTGGTAAACAATGGGCGGGCGTGTTTCGGGGCTGCAGCGCACGCGGATGTAAATAATTAACCTACTGCTTTATTATTTAATATGAGAGAACCGTCCGCTCTGTTATTGTGTTACTAAAGTGTTAGTCTGAACATGTGTACCGACTCTATAATTTGTGTAAAATGTGTTTCGTTCGTTCCTCCTTTGTGTGCGTCAGTCTAACGTTTTAACGATAGGGTTATACCAACACTATCTTGTGCTCCATGTGTCGTGGGCTCCTAACCCGCTATCTGTTACGATTATACGTATGTTTCTGTATTGGGACGTGGGGGAGTAAAGCATTTTTTTTTAGTGTCGTTACCAACCGTGATTATTTAATTCAAATCGAAGCTAACAATTACAACATAAATGAAAAAAACAATTTATCATTATTCATTAAAGACGATCCAGTCCGTCTATTCGCGAAATTTATAACGTTTTCTTTTTTTTGAGTACAGTAAAACACTGCTAATTCAAAGAGAGAGTGTTCCAAATTAGTACAATTCCGAACTAGTGAACCTTTGAGCCTTCGAGTTGATGTGCAAGAATTTAGTCTTGTTAAAGGAATGTACATGGTAGTTGTCACTAGCGGCATACCATAAAACGCCTCGTTTCGTACAGCATTAAATGCAGTAGTCCGTTTTTGCTTTATATACTAATCCTGATTCATTTATTATGATTGATGTATCGAAACGGGACTAACAAGCAATAAATATATATTACGATAAAATATTAAGTCTTATTAATATGAGCACGGTAAGACAATTAACAAATTTAAGGGGGCGTTTGTAAGCCCTATTTCGCCCATGTTAATTTACTAGATTTCATGACCCGTTTTCTCAAAGACTAGTTAACTGAGCTATTTGAAACTTTTACCATTGATTGATTGGCCCTCAGTAGAAACTTTAACACAGGGGTTTTAGGATATGCTTACGTTGAGCCATTTTAAAAATTTTAATCAAACGCAATGTTTAACACTTCACAAGAATCGTATATTATAATTTTTTTCCGTGACAGGGACATTGTATATAAAAATTCCTGTGTTAAAAGTTGTACCGTTTTTCCCTATACATGTACAGAAAATATGAGCTGTGTATCCCTAGTAGTTCTAGAGATATGGGTCTTTTGTTTGAAAAATAAAAGTTTTCGGAAAACAGCAATTGAAGATTAATCATCAATATAATGAATTTGTCTGCACTGCCTAATAAAGTCCTGATGTATATGAGGTTTATCTGGGTCTTCTGCAGCTTGAAATTCTTCTTCCAGCTTCCTTTTTGCCATTGCTCTCTTCCGCCGGGCTTCTTTCTATAGTTCTGCAATTGCAGAAGTTTCATTTCTCCGCACTCGTTTCATACCAATACCTAACATAATTTCAGCACCAGTTCTTTCCTACTGACATGCATAGTTGTTTCAACACTAAACATCTCGTTAAGTAACGTCAGTTACAGCATGAAACTGCATCATAAACCCAAAAATTCAATGTTTGTAGGGAAACAAAAACAGTTTTTGGAATGAGCGACCAAATTATGTTGTTTACCGACTCATTGGGGTTTTGGCTTTTACCAAGGAGACACATTTTTAAAAGTTCTGGGTTAGCCAGGTGTCTAAATATAGGTTTAAGCCCATCCATATGTGTAGTATAAATACAAAGAGAAATAAGAACGAAAAGCAATAGTTCTCTTTACTGTAACAAACCGAAATATGCATAAGCTCGAATGGTTGTTACTACAACTGTCTAGAAAATCCTTCTCTGCGATCGGCGCTAAAATTCTCTCATCCGTTCAATGTGTTTTTTACTGCAGGGAAACTTAATGTACGACTATTCTAATTCTACTTTACCTCTGAAACTCAACTTGTCATTTCACATCAAATACAGGATACATTAAACGGGAACGTCAAACTTTTCCTTCCGTCAGCCATACTATAGGATTTTTGGAAACAATAACTACTCTTTAAAACTTTAAACGATGGATGATTTCTTGCGAGTAAATCCTCCGTTCGGACTGCTTTCGCCTTAATATTTTGGTCGCCTGACGTTTCGATTCCTCCAATCTGAGGATTTAGATACAACTTCTGCGGGCGATCCCAGATTCCAGGGATCGAAACGAAACGCCCAGCGACCAAAATATTACGACGTAAGCAGCCCGAATAGAGGATTTGCCCGTAATATCGACTACATAGACAAGAACGTGTGAACATAGAACCAACGAACCGCGTACCTACTTAATTCATCTCGTGTTAATAAATTTATGATCGACAGTCGCGTGATGACGGAAAAGACAGAACTTCCGTGAGCCGCTGAAAAATTATGTGGCTCAGTTCTTCTACACTATAAAAACAATAATGTATAAAACTGTATGATAAGTATGTTGAATGTCGAAGGTAAATCTGTAGGCAGGTTGTTGTAGTCGGACAAATTGATTCAACGCTATAAGTTGTAAATCCAGTTGAGGAAAGTTATTTACCATGAATGTGTATTGTATGTGTTCAAAAGTCGAACAGAACAATATCGACGTGGGGTGGAACTATCGACGTCGATGAGAACGTAAAACACGAATTGAGTATTATTGAAATTTATAATAAAGTTTTAGCTTGAACGTATTTTGTTTTAACAATTTATAAATTGCCAGTCTGATGGTCATGTTTTCTGTTGTGCACCTGTTTAGTCACTTCCGGCTCGAGTTATATTCAAACACGTATTCACCGAAACAGTGCATCTATCATATTGTTCTATTGTAGCGGTAGACGCAGAATAAATGAAGGAACAGTGTTTGTTTTTATACTCTACAATCGTGTTTATTGTTGTCATGTTTCCAGACGGTGTTTCAGTATACCTACTGTATGAGTTACCACCATGTGTTTCCCTGTTACGTATCGTTACGCCATTACAGAACATTCTACATGTTTCTCTTTTTTAACACGATACGCCGGTATCATTTATACTCTACAATCGTGTTTATTGTTGTCATGTTTCCAGACGGTGTTTCAGTATACCTACTGTATGAGTTACCACCATGTGTTTCCCTGTTACGTATCGTTACGCCATTACAGAACATTCTACATGTTTCTCTTTTTTAACACGATACGCCGGTATCATTTATACTCTACAATCGTGTTTATTGTTGTCATGTTTCCAGACGGTGTTTCAGTATACCTACTGTATGAGTTACCACCATGTGTTTCCCTGTTACGTATCGTTACGCCATTACAGAACATTCTACATGTTTCTCTTTTTTAACACGATACGCCGGTATCATTTATACTCTACAATCGTGTTTATTGTTGTCATGTTTCCAGACGGTGTTTCAGTATACCTACTGTATGAGTTACCACCATGTGTTTCCCTGTTACGTATCGTTACGCCATTACAGAACATTCTACATGTTTCTCTTTTTTAACACGATACGCCGGTATCATTTATACTCTACAATCGTGTTTATTGTTGTCATGTTTCCAGACGGTGTTTCAGTATACCTACTGTATGAGTTACCACCATGTGTTTCCCTGTTACGTATCGTTACGCCATTACAGAACATTCTACATGTTTCTCTTTTTTAACACGATACGCCGGTATCATTTATACTCTACAATCGTGTTTATTGTTGTCATGTTTCCAGACGGTGTTTCAGTATACCTACTGTATGAGTTACCACCATGTGTTTCCCTGTTACGTATCGTTACGCCATTACAGAACATTCTACATGTTTCTCTTTTTTAACACGATACGCCGGTATCATTTATACTCTACAATCGTGTTTATTGTTGTCATGTTTCCAGACGGTGTTTCAGTATACCTACTGTATGAGTTACCACCATGTGTTTCCCTGTTACGTATCGTTACGCCATTACAGAACATTCTACATGTTTCTCTTTTTTAACACGATACGCCGGTATCATTTATACTCTACAATCGTGTTTATTGTTGTCATGTTTCCAGACGGTGTTTCAGTATACCTACTGTATGAGTTACCACCATGTGTTTCCCTGTTACGTATCGTTACACCATTACAGAACATTCTACATGTTTCTCTTTTTTAACACGATACGCCGGTATCATTTATACTCTACAATCGTGTTTATTGTTGTCATGTTTCCAGACGGTGTTTCAGTATACCTACTGTATGAGTTACCACCATGTGTTTCCCTGTTACGTATCGTTACGCCATTACAGAACATTCTACATGTTTCTCTTTTTTAACACGATACGCCGGTATCATTTATACTCTACAATCGTGTTTATTGTTGTCATGTTTCCAGACGGTGTTTCAGTATACCTACTGTATGAGTTACCACCATGTGTTTCCCTGTTACGTATCGTTACGCCATTACAGAACATTCTACATGTTTCTCTTTTTTAACACGATACGCCGGTATCATTTTCACCATATAAGTCTTAATCATTCTTAATAATAAGTTCGTATATTTACAGTTATAATAATGGTAGAACGAAAAATAGGTTCTATGATCGACTAAAATTGTACCCAAATAAGTAGAAGGTAGTCGTACAAAACCGAAAATCGTGTCCTCATCGGTTTGTGTAAATTTTTAGTGTACAAGATATGCGTATATTTTCTATTAACGTGATTTTGTGGACTGAGTTGTCGGTAGCGGTCGTAGCGCATGCGTACTGGCACGGTGTATATCGTTGCTTGGCATGTCCTATGTATTTCTGTTTTGGTTGGTTGTTGTTTCCTGGTGGATTTTGGTATTTTATACTGGTATTATTGTGTGTGATTGTGGTGTATGTATATTATCTTTTTGAGTATTTTCGATGTTGACCAACCAAAACACAAATACTCCACAAGATATAAAATCAGGAAGGCTGAGGATGGTGACAATACGATTTCCAATACATGTACCAAATAAGGGAAAAACATCTTGAGGTAAAGAATTTATAAATATTAAATAAATTATATATGCATCAATAAATAGACTTTAGCAAAAAGTGTTTGAATTTTATTATATATGTGTAAAGTTTAAGTGTCAACGGTAGGTATGAAGTAATAAAAACGTGTAGGAATAATTATTATACGCGGAACATAATAGAGTTTTTTTTTTAATCAGTGCTTAGTACAAAAAATCTAAAAGCAGGAATGAATTAATGAAAAAATATCAAAATTGAATTGTCCGTTGTTGCGCTGTTCAAACAATTGTTCATGTTTAACTAAAACCTGTTAATGGGAACGGCGGTAGCGCGCTATCTGGCGGTAGTTTTGTGTAGATTGCGATAATGACGTAATTTACTGGCGGGCGACAGCGTTGAAAAAATTACTTTTGCGTTCGTTTTGCAAACTGTACTTTTTCCACAAAACCGTATCCAATTTGCCATTAAACGTAGACCCTAACAGTTTAATGTAAAGCGGCGTTAGTGTGTGCGTTTTGCACAACAATGGTTTCGAAATTCAATACGAGCATTGTGTGTTTTGTAATTCGATATAATACCGTATTAATGTGACAAAACATTTAACGCGTTTATTCTATTAATTACATAATTATATTCGTAATATCATACAAAATTATTTAAAAACCAAAATATAAAAATTACCTGTCACAGTAATAAAACAGATTTTGATGGAATCAAACCTGAAACAGATATTAAAATATTCATAATTTAAATGGTGTACATAAAATTGAACGCCCTGACTGTAACAAATGTTATGTTGGTCAAACTAAAAAACGTTTAAAAGAAAGATGTATACAACACCGTAATTCATATTTAAAACCAGATGTATATAAATCAAATTTAGCTACACGCTCAAAAAAAAAAACAGACACACATTTCCAAATTTAAATAACATCAGTTTATTAAAACACATTTCCAGAGGTCCAAAAAATTACCTTATGGAAAAATTTAGAAATTTTTAAACATAAAACTAGTAATAAATTAATACCAGAACAAATTCAGATTAATAAAAAAAATGATAATATTTTCAAAATTACTAATTTAATAAAATAATAAATATTTATATTATGTTTTACAATTAATTATACAACATATTTTATACACATATAAAAACATTAAATTTAGTCTGCATATGAAACAGCTGTTTTACACAATTTGTTAAAAACATTTTTAATTTATTAATTTATATCTGATGACGATAGTTGGATTACTATCGAAACATATGTAATTTACAAAATAAAATATATTCTTGTAAAAAGTTTGGTTATTAATAATAATATAATTACATAATATACGTTTAATACAATATCATCAGCATCAAAAACATTATCACCGCTGACTGTGCAGATTAAAATGCCTGTGTTGATTGTTTTATATTGCCAACTACACCTGTAAACAGAAAAAAACGTAAGATGTGTCTTTCGTGTACAAAAACAGTCAATTCTAACCACAAATGTGACGAGAAACCAGAGTATGACATCAGAAAACTTTTATTAGCTCTCGATATCAAGATAAGAAAACTTTTGTGTGTGCGTATATATATCGTGGGGTTAGTGGTAAAACTACCCACGTCCAATTATGTTAAAAAAAAACACACATTTTAAAAAATTAATTTCTTGATAGTTTTCGAAACCTACTTAATTAATAAAAAAACTCTGTTAATAATAAAAATTAAGTTCAAAATCAGTTTAATAATTTTGAGATTTACCATTGCACTTGAAACCCTTTAATTTCAGTTTTCCGTATATTCCCATGAGTGGACTTGGGTAGAGTTACCAACAACCCCAGAATATATGGGACACTTAATGACTATTTCGAGCGTATCTTTTTTCTTTGTAAGCCTACTTCGGGGGCACCTCTTGTCACTTTCCGACAATAGTCATCAAGCATAGATGCGTTCCACTTGCCCCGGTACTACTTTCTGTCGCTGAAATGTCTTGGTGAAAACGCTTTCCATACTCGTCACTTACTATGCCAGAATTGCTTGGGAAGAAGTCAGTATTTGAATCAAGAAAGAATATTTTAAACGACATATTACAGTGTCTGTATGTTGTCAGAATTTCATTAACAACATTCATTAACCGTAGTTTTTAGCTCTGTAATTACCTAAGAACAGAATGTGAACAACACGTTTGAAGGTTTTCAAAGCTGCTTTCTCATTCACTATAATTAAGGATTTTATTATTAAACAATTTACGAATCTGCTCACCAACAAAGATTTCCTTCATGATCTTACCTTCACTGAGGTGTAGAGACTTCTTTTTAATTGCTTGAAAGCGTCTCCTTCTTGATTCCCGACTTTTCCAAATTTTTCATCAGCCCGAATTTAATATGTAAAGTTGACAATTTGGTTTCACCACGGGCAACTAAGGAAGTGTACTGAATATTCTTGTTTCCAGGCTACACCAGTATCCGTTTAGCCTAGTTTTTTCTTATGTAGTGTGATGATCTATGACTCCTATACGTCAGACAGAAAAAGGTGCTATATTTGGTATACCTTAACTGCATTTAGAATAAGATGGAAATAACCTTCAGATCTCCACATATCTGCCATTGACGGTTTTCATATTTAATTTTTTCTAGAAACACTTTGATATTTGCATATCTCAGTGTTGCCAACTCAATTTTTTATTTTAAAATTATTTAACAGAATATGAATATTACACTAACTCGTAAAGAAAATTGTTGTTCTCCATGGAAGTGAGAACTAAGTAAGACCTTTGAATATCAAAATCGTTTTTCTTACATCATAATTAATAAGAATTGACTATTTTAAGGGTGGAAAGGTTTCTCGTGTTGACTAGTGTTATCATTGTTTCATGTAATTAGATCGTATGTGAATTTGGGTGTGTCTGTGTGTAGAGTAATAATACATAGGTTTATTATTCAATATTATTTATTTGTATTTATGTAAATTCATTTTGATTTACTGCATACCTAACGATTCCATGGCATTTCTCGAGTATTCAGAAAAACACGCTATGTCGCCTAAACCACTATTTTATTGAGTTATTGGCACCACTGACTACCGTCATCAGTCTTTAAGTGTGGTACCAGTAACTGAATTTAAAAAATGGTATACTCAACACTACGTGTTGTACTTTTCAACAGTAAATTTAATCTTTGATTTTACGATTTCTCTGATACGATTGTCTGTTAAGTTATCAAGCCTCTAACCGTTGGAGGGGGAGGGAATTAATATAGTAAATATAACATGGAAAATTTCCAACTCCACGAACATTAAATTTTATTTATTTGTTTACATAATAAAAAGATGCAAACAAGAATGGCCAAACCGCGTATTTACATGCAATAGGACCGTGGACCACCAACGATGATTATAAGCGGGAAAACTGGACACGCCACAGAGATGAGATTTTTAAAAGAAAAAATAATTTTTAACAAATAACAAAATAGAATAGTCGGTTAATATGTAAGATTTAACATGTTGCGTTCATATAAGAGAGGCCATTACGAACGAAAATAGCAGTGAAAAGACACAACGTATGACAGGTTTTAGATATGTAAAGAGTGGGAGTGACACATGCTGTGAGGAGGGTAGAGACATTGACATGACGGTTGCGTGGATCGTCGTCTTTAAACAGTAGAATAAATAATTGAACACCGGAGAATTCGTCACTGACAGCTTTAATAGCGTTTCAATCAACAGAAACACTGGTGTACAACGATTTACCAAGTTACAGTCACCCAATATCGCTACAACTGAGAAAACTTACCAATTATAAATGTCCGCACACAATAATGAACAATGAACACTTTAAACAAGTGCAATGATAAAATCATACAACTGATTTTCAAGGTTAATTTTTATTAATAATAGTTTTTTTATTGACAACATACCTGTTAGAAAGTAAAAAGAAAAAGAGAAATGCATAAGAAATACCGTTTTTGAAACATCTTGAAACGTCTTTAAAACTTGGGACTTTGATAGTTTTTACCACTAACTCCACGATATTCAGTTAATCGGTTACAGTAGTTGGATTATCGAAAATTTTTAATCTACAAAGTACTATAACCCACTAACGTATTTCGTTACATAGCGGGACGCGACGGAAAAAATTCGTGGCAACACAAAACCGAACAGGCAGGTTGAACAGTCTCCTGAATACACAAGAACGCGAGCGTCACTGCGGGTTTTGAAGCGAAACGTTTGGCACAAAAGACGAACCACGTCGCGATGACAATGCGCGCTCGTACAGACGGTGCGGCGTCTCTGTGGTTTTCGTTTGTGTACCATAAGTGCGGTGTGTAAGTGTATGTTGAGAAACTATTCCGTATAAAAGTTTTAAATAAAACTGTGCGCGCAATGTAACGTAGTAATGTTTGCCGTAAATAACGGAAAACACACGTTGACAAGAGTATTTATTGCCCCAACTGCTCGACCACTACCTACACCCCTCTCCCTCTACAGTAACTTAACCTAAAAGTGAAATTAAATAATTTTTGTGTGTTTCTAGTTATAGAATTATTGTTGTTCCTCGTGCTCTGACTGAAGTCCGAGTTATACGTAAGGGTGTTGCGTTAGCCGCGGATATGACTGAACATGCGAAACAAGTTGATAAACTGAACAAAGTGTGCAGGAGACAGCGATCCTGGGGGCAGTTAAATTGAACAATTCGTGAAATCTTCTCAAATATGTGCATATGAAGATGGCATTGCAATAGTACCAAGAAACGTTGGTAGCCTCAAAGGCATATATCCATTAACGGAAGCAGAAGCAATGAAAATTGGTCTTGTGGTAAATGAAAACAAGACAAAATACATGGTAATGTCCAACTCAGAGACCAGCAGAGCTCCTAGAAATTTCGCTGTGAATGAGAAGCGTTTCAAAGCAATATCCTGCTTTAGTTATCTAGGTGCCTCGGTATAAAACGATAATAACATTAGGAGGAGTATAAGAGAAAGGGTGCAAGCAGGAAATAGAGCCTGTTTTGTAAATATTAACATCTTTAAAAATAGTCTTGTTACAAGATGTATAAAACTTAAAGTATATTATTCTCTGGTGCGACCAGTTGTTACATATGGATCTGAGGTGTGGACTTAACACAGAATGACAAAACTGCTTTAAAATCATTTGAGTGCAAAATATTACGTAAAATGTGTAGCCCAGTAAGAGAAGAAGGCAGTTGGAGAATACGCAACGACAATGAACTGCAGGCTCTTGTGTATGGAAGATACGTAGTGAAAATCATCAAATCACAGAGGTTGCATGGCTTGCGACATGTGGAAATAATATCTGAGGAAAGAATGCCTAAAACAATGCTCAAGGGAAATTATATAGTGCTAGACGTAGAGGAGGACAAGGGTGAGATGGTTGGATGGCGTAATAGAAGATCTTGCTAGCATGGGAATCAGAGGATGGAGAGGAAGGGCGGAGAATAGGGAAGCATGGAGGAGTATTGTTGAGGAGGCTAAAGCCCACCAAAGGCTATAACGCCAGATAAGAAAAAAAAAGGAGAATTAAATTGCAGACCGAATTAAGAAGAAGAATAAATACGCAGAGCATAAATCCTATTACACAAGTTTTATTCACACTTTTTGTCAAGTATCAGAGTCGTAGAACGTTAAATCTACGCAAATACAAATAACTGTTATTTCTATAACAAAGAAAAGGATGCAGCCAAATGGAGGAACAAGCCAAGTTCTACGCTGGTCTGCTTCGTTCCGCGTAGAGGAGCAAGAGAAGAGTAGCGCCGAGGGACTTATAGAGAAGAGTTATATATATGTATAAAGAGGCATTACTTTTTGACTGCGCTGTAGTTATGATTAACTTTCATATATGTACTCCTGCATCAGAAAAGTATCGTACGAGGTTTGACTGGAAGTAGCCGGCCATATTGAATATTAAGGAATCCGCTTGTGTCTCTGTATTGTAACTTGGATTTGAAGTGTGTCTAGTTTAACACTACCTCGGTTAACAGTGTCTAGTTTCCGTTCGATCTCCGGCGGATAATTACGTTTCAAGGTTTCCGCACCAGTTCTAGAAACTTCGTCGTTGACGTGATCAGTTGCCACACTGGGCGAGTCCTTTCGCCGTCTCCATCATTGTCAAGTACTAATGATATGTTTAGAACTTAATAACAGCGTGTGCTAAAGTTGCTATTATACCGTTACCAGCATCATTACCGGTACCATTACATCGATATGCGGTACTTGGATTTTACTGTTAGGACTCGTTCTATTGAAGCTCTCGTTCAATGCAAAGCAGTTATCTGTTCGATTACAGTTTACAACAAAGATGGCGTAATAAAGAGTGCTAACAAAATACGAATTTTGGAAACGCTGAACTCACGTCTTTTCGGTATCTGTTTTGTGTCTTGTACTTCTTCTTTTTCTTTCTGTTTTTGCTTCACATTCCTCTCTTTTTCCACTTTCCACACCTTTTTGTTGTTGTTCTTCTTCTTCCTTCTCTTGTTCATTTTCTTCTTCCTTTTCTTCTTCTTCGTCTTCTTTATCCTTCTGTTGTTTCTTTCTCCGTTTTTCTCCTCATTCGTCTTCTTTTCTGCCTCCTCTTCTACTTCCTCTGTCTCATACTCTTCTTCTTTCTATTCTTCTTCTTCTTTCTCTGTCTCCTCTTATTTCTTTTCATGTTCTTCTTGTCTTCTTTTCCGCTTCTTATACCTGCTCCTTTTTATTTTCCCTTCTGTACTTCTTATTTTCCCCCTTCTTATTTTATTCCTCTTTTTCACTTTTCTCTTCTTTATATGCCTCCCCTCCTCCTCCTTCTCCACCGCTTATTCTTCATTCTATTACTCTTTCTCTTCTTTATATGCCTCCCTTCCTCCTTCTCCACCTCTTATTCTTCATTCTATTACTCTTTCTCTTCTTCATCTTTTGGTCCTTTTAACTTTTGTCTATTCTCCTTTTTTCATAGTGACCACACGACTGTTTGTATCGACACTTTATCTCGTTATTTTCCGTTGACGTGTCTCAATTTGAGGCCAGTGCAGTTCTGTGTGCTACGTTCAGTCTTAGTTTTGAGTCGTCAATATCACACGTAGTCGTCGGCTCTTATGTTTCCTTAATAAACAGTTTTAACTGTTGTGTTGTTCGATTTTATTCGAGCGTAATGTGTGACCTAGTTAGACGAACTGCTTCTAAACTGTTGTCATATATAATTTTTGGTCGAAATTAAAAGGCCCTCGATTAAAAGATTCCCACTACATTTTGGGGTAAATGTTGTAAGAACCTTGTTACGGTCTTAGTGTCACGTTGTTGGCGTGATCTACAGTGGGTTTTAATAAAAGCCCGTAACCTAACCATCCCTCAGTTACACTCTGTATTCCTTTTTTATTTCCTGTCTCTAGACATTACATTCTAAGGTATGGCTCAAATATAAGACGCTTCGTGATTTTAAATCAAAAGTGTAGTGAAAATAGAGAGGCACTTATTTTCGAATAAATATTCTCTTTGTTATCGGTGATTTATAAACGATTCACTGAGAGTGTAGCGTAAAACTGTGTTAACTGGATCGAAAACTTTAACATTATACTTATTAATTGTCTACTGTTTCCTTTTATTATCAGGCATAAAATATCAGAATAAAATTAAAACATCCGTACATTCTGTAGATTTATTTAGTCTTGTTTTGTTTTACTAGAGTTTCGTGTTTTCGTAACGTTTAGTGAAATGCGTACTAAAGAAATACGAAGAAAACGCGTGGCCTGTATTTTACCGTTTGATTTGTAGAAGGAACTGGAATGTTTTTGTTTGCACGAAAGAAAGGAAGAAAACAAGCGTTGCACGCATGCGCAAGCAAGTAACAGATTTATCACCGGCTCTGTGACTGTGACCGATAATTTAATAAGGTCGGCAAAAGGAGTAAATAAATACGCGCCCCGCGCCAGTCGATTGTTATTTATGTATTTATTAATAGTTAGTGCATACAGCTGGTTAAATAGAACTGAAACTGGTAATGAATAGCGGGATAATATATCGGGTGTCAGCATTCCGACTTATCGAATCCAAGGACACGTCGATATATGTGTGTCTGCACAACAAATAATACAAACCGTGAATACATTTAATACTGTATTTTATGCGATAACTAATTTATATACTGTGCTTATAATACACCACCTGTATATATAAAACTCAAAGTCTGAGGATTTATGGGTACTGAATACAAATCCACACCGTTACACCGACTGCCACGAAATTTTGCACAGGTAACTTTGACACAAGGCGAAAAATACTGTCTAACTTGGAATTTGATATTTTGTCCCGTTCGCACGATTTAGGCCCTTTTAATTATGCCTTTTCGTTGACGCGTATAAAGATGTCATCAACACCATGGAGACCAGCATTAATTACCATAGTAACAAGTAAATAAACAAATGATATTTAGCGGGATCGGAACTGTACCTTTATCCGTTCCTGCAGTTTTTAATGTTTTTACTATGCGACTGTATCGATATGTTTTTTAATTTTGTATACAGATACGTCTGTATATTTTGTAATTGTCTTAAACAATTATAAAATTTATGTTTATACGTATTTTTAATGATGCAATGAATAAGTAATAAATATATTAAATACTACTACTAAAGATGTCAACAACACCATAGGTACCAGAATTAATTACCACAGTAACAAGTAAATAAACAAAACCTATTTAGCGGCATCGGAACTGTATATTTATCCATTCCTGCAGTATATTTTCGATGTTTTATATAATATGCGATTGTATCGATATACAATCTTGATTTGTAAGTAATAGCATATTACGATGTGGAAAAGAAGGAGTGTACTAATTGTAAATTTGTCCTATTACTTAATGCAAAGCGAAAATACGTGTTGTTTTCATTTGTGAGGTTAGGTGACAACGGTTTTTGGTTTTTAGTTTACTGCTGAAATAAATAAAAGCCATGGTTGAGGAAAACATAATGTTTAATGTGTTATACAATGCTTCTCATACATTAACACTTAAAATAAAGAATTTAGCGTTTTTGATTTAACAGGTACTTCATAAATATCTCCAAAGGCTTTATAAACGGGTACTTTTAAATCTCCAAAGGCTGTTGCACCAACATAATAATTTAATACAAGTTAAAATAGTACAAATGTTGAAAACAGCTTTGGAGAGAATTTGATTAATGAGTACAAAATTGTTATACGAGCTGACAGAACGGCATATAGACATAGACAATAAAAAGAATATTAAAATACCTATTAAGTCAAATATTCGCATGCAAAGCCGCGTGTAACAGCTAGTGCTTTATATTCTAGGTTACGTCTGTGTTGTCGTATACCGTGGTATATCCGGCTCTTGGTGATAATTAAGAATTGTTTTTCCATTTTGTTTATTTTCTCGTAATTTGTACCGTTTATCTTTATTTGGTACGTAACTCTTCACTATTTCTTGAAGGTTATGAGTATTTCTTCAAATTACAAATACTTATGCAAGTAAAATTTTATTGAATTATATTATTGTGTTTTCAGCTGACGAACGTTTCACAGAATTATTCTGTATTTCAGACGTTTTTATATGAATTTTTTTTATCGGTTATGAATCATTGTTTTGTTAAATCTTGCATTTATTATATGAGATTAATATGATTAATAATGTACGAAGTTTGATTAGTTCGTGCAATTTTTGCAATTTTCACCGTTCAAGTGGCCGATAAAAAAACTGTTTGTATGTGATGTGGTACACATGTTAGTGACAATCGACTAAAATTTTAGCCCTATTTGGTGCATGGTTTAGATTTCACAGCTAATTTAGTAAGTCATCCTTTGGTGTTTTAGGCGATTTTTAGACATTCTACAATGCAAGATTGAAAAACATGGATTAAATTTTTTTGTAAACTGTGAGATAAACTGCTATGTCGAGGTAAACGAGTTCGGAAGGTTTCTGACGAGACTGCGTGTTTTGAACAAGCGGTTTACAAGCTTCAAATACTGCCGTAAATGAGTTGAAGGGCATGGCATGGTTGTCCGATGAAGATTATGTTTTTGTGTTCCACGAAATTTCATCGCTAGCCGCAGTGATAAATAAAAAGTACTATTCGGACATTTTACGCCATTTTTATGAAGATATTCGTGGAAAATGACCAGATTTACTGAAGAATCAATTATAAAAATTGCAGCCCGATAATGCGCCTGGACGCACGGCATTGCTTGTGAAGAAATTTATCAGGCTAGGCAGAAGAAAACGTCATAATGATGACACTTCAACTGCCGTACTTACCAGATGTATCCCAATGCGATCTTTGCTCCTCCTCCACGACTGGACAACGTTTAGCAACCGTTAAAAACGTAAAACGAAAATCGCTAAGCAAGCTCAAGGCTGTGCCAAAAAGCGCATGCTTGAAGTAGTTTGAAGACTGCAAAACGGCTGGCTTAATCGTGTTATATTCCACTGGAGACTACTTTGAAGGGGGCAGTATAAGTGTCGATGAATGAAGGCAACATTTTTAAAATAAACAAGAACTGCAAGACCTTTTTTATCAAACCTCGTATATGTTATACCAAAGAAGGTGCACGGCATTGAAAAAATATTTTCTCCCCTACGATTATCTGTAATAAATGCTGGCCGTAACGTACATGCCTATGATGCACTAAATTTGATGCTTAATCTGATGTTAACGTAAAGCCAGATGAAAATAATTATGTTTTAATGATATTTAAATGCAGAAGGATTTGTCATTAGTGGTGACCTAGTGACATCTTTGTGTCCATATTAATCGTGTTATATTGCACTGCGACTACTTTGAAGGAGCCGGTATAAGTTGGGATGAATAATTTGTAAAATAAACAAGGACTGCATGCATGTTTTATGAAACATCATAAAATATTTAAATCTCTGAAGATAGATTTTCTTTAATACGGAGGGAGTTACGCCAATTTCTTTTCTGGCCGAACGTCGCTTTTCAGAAAATTACGTCCGAGGCGGAGTGTGTTTTTCAGACTGCCTCGGTCAAAAGGATAGCAGTCGGCATCAAAGCAACCGTTATCAATGGTAATTAACTTTTTATCTCGCATCAGCGCCAGTTACGTTTTTGATATGTTTCTGCACATACGGACAGCAGAATGACGACGGGACGACGGGTCTGGTCCATTGAAGGTGACAAGCTGCGGTTGATGAATACTAATTGTGACAACGCAGCGGCAACGTGGACTCAGAATGGTAATCTAATCTTACTAGCGGTGCAGTCTGATTGGTGTACAGGAAACAGAAGTTCTGCGCATTTAAGAACGCCTTATAAAATGTAAGTCTTCCGAGTGTCACCCTTTTTGGCCGAGCGTGTACTACTACTGTTAACGTGTTAGAAGTTTTTATTTTATGTGCGTTATCGAAAAGTAAGTATCACGAAAAACATAAAGAATCTTATTTAATTGTTGACCCGAATTCGTTTCTACATGCTAATAATGCAATTTTCGAATCGTGTTAATAGTTATTTTTACTTGCGTGCGATAAGATTGGACCGCGTCGTACGTTCCCCGAAATCACGTTCGTACGTTCGTATCGACTGCTGAGAAATTATAAAAGTCCTCTGATATGCGCGCGCACACCGAAAAAATTAAATATCGATTAGTTAGAAAAGTTTCTTACAGTTAGTTGAAACACCGGCCAAGTGAAATGTCTCCTCGTAGCCAAGTAAAGCTGCCCTCCTCTCCTCCCCCATCACCTCTTCATCCACGTTGTTAGTTAACAATGAATGATAAGAAATATCTATATATTTTTTTTAATAATTCTTGTCTCTGGAGTTTTGTTTTCATTCACGTCTATTGTTTACAGCTGTCCTAGTTTCCTTCCAGTATATTTTTTATATATTTTTGTGGTTTTGTTTCCTTTTTTTTTATTTCACGGAGCATGATTTTTGAGAAATAACTGCAGCTTGAATTTGCAACGGGTTTATTGTAAGCGCCGTGTTGATTAAGATCGGATTGTTATCGTTTATTTAGAGGAACTACTTTTATGGTGCATTTCGTAAATGTATTTATTCGAAAAGTTTGATTTCATTCTAATGGCCACGAGGCTCTGATAAGATAAATGTGATAAATCGTCACATTTACGAAATTCTTGCGCCTGTTCAGAATTTTGTTCCGAATACTGTGAAAAACAAAATACATTTGTTTGATATCAGCAATTTTAATGTTATTATTCTTTGAAATATAATAATGTTAATCAAACTCATTATAAAATAAATAATGAGTTTTTACAGGCTAATCAGTTTTTACTGCTGATATGTTGTTTACTGTAAATACAAAATCAGTATGGAGAACCACACATGAACTAATTTCCGAATAGTTCAGACAGAATTCGTTTTAAGAATTTTCGTCAATTAAACTAAATTAACGTCAGGCAAAACTGAAAATCGATTAGCAGTCATTGATCACAGCAGCAGACACGTTGAGCATGTCGTGAATCTCGTTATTGTGCTTCCACGCTGTTGGTATCGTGAACTGCCTCCTGGGAGTTATTAGTTAGTGATTGTTTCTTGTCATAAAATCGCCTCAGACTTACACATTTTATAATTGAAACGGCGACGTTCACCGATGTCCTTTCCACGCCAGTCAATCATCTCGCTGTTCTTTTCTGAGGTCGATTGGACCTGTTGCCTTTGTTACATCTTCTTTCCAGACCCTTTTAGATTTTCAACTATTCAGGGGGTTTTAAAAGGTCCAGTGCTGAACGTCTTCGGTAGGCTTCAATTCTTTGGACGTGGCAATACCATATTAGCTGTTTCCCTTTAATATCAGTCATTAGAGGGTCATCCATTCCGATCCGTTGCCTCAAATTTTCATTCCTTAATCGATGTCTTTATGATATTCACAGTGTAGTCTAAATACATCCATTTCTACTGCTTCGAGTTTCCTTTGGTTTCTTTTGTGATTCGCTATATTTATCAGGCTGCACACGATAAAGTGGCGACTTTAGGTAACCTGCCACAGGGGTGCAAAGTATTCTTATGCGCAGCACCCCTACGTGTTACTGGTTAGATGGTCAGTGGAAGTTAGTGAAACTAAATAGAGAATTTTTCTTAATTTAAATAAATACGTTTGGTGCGGCCAGCGCGGTGGTAACATTCGAAACTCAACAATCTCGGCGGCTGAGCCGGGAAGTGGAGTCAAGTCAAGATCACGACTCAGTCTGCTTGCCAATCCCTATCACTGGGGCAACAATACAGCGGTCTTGTCTACAATGCATGGGATAGATAAGTAACAAAGGCAGACTTACACTGCACACGTACACACATACAACTTCTCTGCCCGTGGTAAAACGTGAGTTCTACCACTGCCAGGGGCGCAACAAGGTCCAATAGGCCCAATGCTTGACAGAGAAGACAAACAAATACGTTCATTTATTATTAATCTCACGGTGTGATAATATCAAAATGTCAGAGTAACCCGGCAGCTCAGAAGGCGAACCGTCGCTGATGTGCATTTCCTCCCAAATCCCATTCTAGGAACGTTTATAGATCAGACGAATACTTCAGCAGTTTTGGTAACTTAGCATGGCATACATTTGGAATACTACTACGGATCTGAATTATTTTTTCATAACGTAGTGTGTAAAAAACTTGGTAACAGGTTCGTAATTTAGTAGGTGAGGAATACAAAGCATTAGAGCTATGTTTCCAGGGAGATTAGTACACAAAAAGTAGGCGAAGTGGATAGTAGCGAGACTCGCCTTCTCAGTTGCCGTTTGGTCTACAGTACTGAAAGTAATATTTGTTTTTTACAACAAGATGAACAATCTTTTCTTTATTTTAATACCAAAAATCCTTTTACAGTATCATTTCTTTCTATTTCAGTGTCGTCTTCAGAACTTATTATAGCTAAATTTGACGGTCGTTCTTGCGTCATTCGTGATCTTAATTCTTAATTTGTTTTTTACAAATTTTCAGTGGGAAAAAGATGTTTTTTGCCCTCAGCCGAATGACAGGCAATTTTAAGTAAATGAGTGAAGCTTGTTGAATTATCTTATTAATTTATTTTAAAGGAAGTGGCGAAACAGTTGTCAGAGTTTATCAATTAAAATTGTGTGAAATTACCATCTGTGAGTTTTAATCTCTTCTTGAGCTAATCTATTTCACAAAATGCCAAATGAGATTTCATTGAATACCGTAATTTTCTCATTAAAAATTAATGTAATGTGTGAAGTGATTGTAATATCACACAGGACTGTTTCCTCTTGTTTCCGGGGATGTAATCTGTGATACACGAGATTTGATAAAAAGTCCTTATTCATCTATTTCGAAATATTTCCCTTGCCGTATTTCGAAACTTCGTCGTATGAAGTTCGCTTATTAAGTTGGTCTTCTTCATCTTCTGTGGGGTCACAGTCCGGAGTCGAACCTTAGCCTCCATAATCATCCGCCTTCGTATTTCCCTGTCCTTGGCGATCGATGTCCATCGTTTTATTTTAAGCAAAGTATCAGCATCCCTCGCCACTGCGTCAATCCAGCGATGCTTGGGTCTTCCGAGAGGCCTTCTACCCTCGATTTGACTAAACAGTAGGTATTCGGTCGCTTTCCATCCTAATGATGTGTCGTGCCCATTGCAGTCTATACAGTCGGGAGGTGGTGGCCAGATCATTGCCTTGTATAGTTCCTCATTGCGACCGCTTATTAAGTTATTTATAAACAAATGCTAAGGCTGTTTTGGGCTCTAAAAGTCTAAACTTTTAATTGTAGAAAATCAGATTTACAACCGTGGCCAAGATCCCTCCTCCTAAACACAAACAGTGCCGCCCGGGTGTTATGTACTTCTTGCAGCCCCATTTAAGTTCCCTTGCACGGTAACAAGATTTGACCAAATATACGAGGTGTGTTCAAAAAAAGACCGAACTATTTGGGTAGCACGTCCACCTGCGCATGGAGCGAGCTGCAATGTTAAGTGCTGCTAGCGACAGGTTTTGACGCCGGAATGCCGTTTTCTCCATCCCGTCATGATCACCAGTCTTCCAGCTACACGCGCTGTAGTGGGCACGGGCACACATCGTCCGGCGGATTTATAACGAAGTGAGAATGAAGATCTGAACACAACATGTGTGTTTAAAATTGCTGCTAACTTCGAAAAATCTTTACAGAGCAATTTCCATTGCCTTCTAAAGTTGTCATTACCATTTGCTTTGGTACGCAGTTATTGACCGATTTTAAAACCGGTCTCTTTCTGATCGTCGTCAACAAACGCAGTAAGAATTTTTCAGTGATACGATATATTAAAATTTTTCTATCAAAATTTAATTTTGCGATCTCATATGGATGCGTATTCTCTCAGAAAGTGTCGGCAGTTAAACGATGATTTACAATTACCACATCACGAGCTCTCTTCGCATGATCTTCGACATCGCCTTGATCTGCACCGACCATTGTTTTTGCCCTCTTCAAAAATTTTAAAAATAATCGTTCGGCTCATGGAGGCCTCGGAGTATGCTTAATTGAAAACCAGAATGTCTGTGTAAAGTTTTAACCTAGTTTTGCCGCAAAATTTCATACGCACGTTGTTCTTCGCGGTCTTTTTTAATCGCTTTGTCACTAATCCGCCGGCCAGCTTACGCACATCTCCACTCAATCTGATATAGCTCAAAGGCTATTGCTGATAGCGGAACAGAATAAATGGCAGTTTGTTGTCAAAAACTATCACTAGGTGCTAGGTGCGCCCAATGTCTCGGCGTGTTGTTTGTGCGGGTTGATGTGTTATTCAAAAAGATCGGTCTTTTTTTGAACACACCCCGTATAGTTGCATAAGAAATGGAGCCAGCAACGAACATGTGTCTTGTTTCTGATGTTGTGGTGTGTCTGCAGTCGACACTTAATCATAACTTTATCTGTATTTCTCGTTCACAGCAGAGATGATATAAGAGGCAGAACGTTATGTTTCGCGTCGATAGCCCGTACATAACATGGTTTAAAATATATATGTGTGTATAGATACAGGAATTGTGGTAAGCAGTAAAACGCGTTTGCGTGACAGGGTTCGTGTAACACGTATGCGTTATTGAATCGGAACAGATGAGGTTTTGTGACCTTTGTTTTTGTACTGATATTTAGGTTAATTTCTATTAAGGGGGCACCGTCAGCGATCAATATAAATGGACGCGAAGTTAATGAACTACGGAAAATGACGCCGTAATAAAATTATATGGCCGTAACGTTTACGTAGGTTTCTGCCAATTATGGGCATACCACCCAGTACGTCCTGCACCACTAACTTGTTGTAACCGTGTCTAAATGTTAATACATTAATACATTTTTAACAGTTGTACATGGGCTTTTCCAGTTTTTCAACCTTCTTACTATCTTCATCCTCTCCGCCCCCTTATACATACATACACCGATAGAGACCTGACGGTAGATTTGTATAGTCGTTTCAAGGTGCGCAGCGGGCAAACACCTCGTGTTGAGGCTAACAAAAGTTTCGTTCATTTCGCACTTGCGCAGATCAATCTTGTGTATTTGGAAACATTATTTGCCGGGTTGTTAGCCCGTGGTCCACCGCTCGTGTTTATAAACATTTCGATCCCACCATCGGAGGCCATCTTCAGTGTTGGAAGCAGTTAGCACGGTGTCCGCTAATTCAACCCAGTGATGAGGTAGAGAACCTAAGGTCAGGCCGCCATGGGAGGCCATCTGCAGTGTTGGAAGCAGTTAGCACGGTGTCCGCTAATTCAACCCAGTGATGAGGTAGAGAACCTAAGGTCAGGCCGCCATGGGAGGCCATCTGCAGTGTTGGAAGCAGTTAGCACGGTGTCCGCTAATTCAACCCAGTGATGAGGTAGAGAACCTAAGGTCAGGCCGCCATGGGAGGCCATCTGCAGTGTTGGAAGCAGTTAGCACGGTGTCCGCTAATTCAACCCAGTGATGAGGTAGAGAACCTAAGGTCAGGCCGCCATGGGAGGCCATCTGCAGTGTTGGAAGCAGTTAGCACGGTGTCCGCTAATTCAACCCAGTGATGAGGTAGAGAACCTAAGGTCAGGCCGCCATGGGAGGCCATCTGCAGTGTTGGAAGCAGTTAGCACGGTGTCCGCTAATTCAACCCAGTGATGAGGTAGAGAACCTAAGGTCAGGCCGCCATGGGAGGCCATCTGCAGTGTTGGAAGCAGTTAGCACGGTGTCCGCTAATTCAACCCAGTGATGAGGTAGAGAACCTAAGGTCAGGCCGCCATGGGAGGCCATCTGCAGTGTTGGAAGCAGTTAGCACGGTGTCCGCTAATTCAACCCAGTGATGAGGTAGAGAACCTAAGGTCAGGCCGCCATGGGAGGCCATCTGCAGTGTTGGAAGCAGTTAGCACGGTGTCCGCTAATTCAACCCAGTGATGAGGTAGAGAACCTAAGGTCAGGCCGCCATGGGAGGCCATCTGCAGTGTTGGAAGCAATTGGCACCATCCATGTATACTATATGGATCGCGTGCTGCATTCACTGAATTCGGTCCGACCGCTGCATCAGTGGTTGGCAAGAACACTGCGTATTCTATATACAGTACTGTACCTGTACAAAGTCTGACATTTCTGCTTTGTTATAGCTTTTGTTGCTTTAGCGGATTATATTTTGTGTTAAATGGTATAGCTGTGTCATTTTTACAATTAATGACTCGAAAGTGGGAGGTTTTTAATAAGTTCTTTTCCGAAATAAACTCATTTGTTTCACTGTAAGATTTCAGTATTCTGACACATTATTTAAGTTTATCGCTAAGTTCTGTTGCGTTCATAAACAGTTCTTATTTATGAACATTTATTATTGAAGCTAGACGAATAAAGATAAGAATAAGGGAAACAAAGAATAAAAGACGTGAGCCGTAAACTTTAAAATGTTTATTGCGTAAAAGAAGCTGGCGTATACGCTCGCCATGGTCGTTAAAGTGTCAATAAGCAATGCTAATTTACATTATTTTTTTATTTTATTTAATTAGCTACGTATTGACTGTATAAAAATTGTTTACATTAAACATTACTAAATAATACAAATTTATTTAACTTTTGGCAGACACCAAAGCTTAGAGAAGGTAGCTGCAGCGGTTCTTTCCTTAGCAGTATTATAGCACAAGATTTTATAAATAATGTCACTATTAATTTGATAAGTTTCACTTCATGGCTGTCTTCAGAAAAATCATTGTTTGAAATATGTTTTCTAAACACTGTGCCGGCAAAGTTTTTGCAAGCTGATATAATCGTTTTTTGGTATTAAGTTTACTGTCAGATATAATCAATAAATTATACATATATTTTACAATCTTTAAACATCTAATGACGCTCTAATTAATTTTCCGCTTTATACAAAATCAGTAAAATGAGTGTAAACGCTTAAGTTATTGTCATCTGTTATCAGTTAGGCAAAAGTAAAAACAGACTGTTATAATAATAAAATCTTCATAAGCACAAATTTTCAGTAGAACTGTCCCAAATGTAATAGTAATTGTAAACTGTTAAAACAAGTGCATTACTGACGGAATGACTCATTTAATACACGTGTTAACTTAGCGCCAAACGCTTTATTGCCAGCCATTGTGTGGGAAGCTATACGTGCTTCGGACCGTTTTCTGTCGTTCACTTTGCCTGGCAGCACGCGATCCATGTAGTATACATCGATGATTGGCACTTTGTCCGCCAATTCACCCCACTGATGAGGTAGAGAATCTAAGGTCAGTTCTCTACCTCATCACTGGGGTGAATTGGCGGACAACCGTGCCAGTTGCCCCCAACACTGAAGATGGCCTCCGACTGTGGGGCCGATAGACCACGGCCTAACAACCCGGCAAATAATGTTTCCAGCTTCGTTGACGCCGGCCGTGTATGTGAAGCTACAGTACGCGACAGAATGTGTGACTGAGGCGACAGCGTCGGAGCGAGGCACCAGAAGTGTTATAGCGTTCCGCCCTTCTTCTCACCATACGCTATGATTTTAAGCGGGCGTAATTCTTTCGTTAGCTCCGCGGATTTCACCGCTCGCGAACGGCGGTCAGGTTTCTAACACGCGTTTACCTTGCAATAGTTATGTTGTATTTCACTTATTTATTGGTAATTCTTTGATAATAGCTAAAAAAAGGTCTAAACAGTTGTCAGAGCTTATCAATCATAATCGCGTGAGACTAACGTCTGTGTGTTTTGATCTCTTATTGAGTTAATACGTTTCAAAAAATCCCAAATGAAACTTTTATTAATAATTACTGCAATTTTCATATAAAAAATTGATATTATAATCTGTGAAGTGATTTGTAATATGATACAGCACTATTGTCTCTTGTTTCTGACCTGTAATATATGAGGTTTGATCATGAAGTTCATACAGTCTTCGTTCACTTGAAAAATTATGTATTTATCTGTTTTGAGCCTTTACGAGTCTCATCCTTGATGTGCTTCTTCGTCTAGTAGTATATAATCTTCCCTTCAGCATGCTTTTAGGCATTCTTTGCTCAGACATTCTTTCCAAATGTCCCAGCCAACGCAACCTCTGTGATTTGATGAATTTCACTATGTCTTTTCCATGTATGAGAGCCTGTATTTCATTGTTATTTCGTATTCTCCAACTGCCTTCTTCTCTTACTGGGCCATATATTTTACGCAATATTTTGCGCTCAAACGATTCTAAAGCAGTTTTTTCATTCTCTGTCAAAGTCCACGTCTCAGATCCGTATGTAACAAGCGGTCGCACAAGAGAATAATTTACATTTTTAGGTTTTATACCTCTTGTAAGAATATTGTTTTTAAACATGTCAATATTCGCAACGCAGCCTCTATTTAATGACTGGATCCTTTCTCTTATACTCATCTTAATGTTATTATCATTTTTATACCAAGGCACCTAGATAACTAAAGCAGGACATTCCTTTGAAACACTTCAAATTCACAATGAAATCTCTAGGAGCACTGCTGGTCTCTGAGTTGGACATTACCATGCATTTGTCTTGTTTTAATTTACTACAAGACCAATTTTCATTACTTCTGCTTCCATTAATGCATACATGCCTTTGAGGCTATGAACTTTTCTTGCTACTATTACAGTGTCATCTTCATGTGCACATATTTGAGAAGATTTCATGAATTGTTCAATTTAATTGCCCCCGAGGATCGCTGTCTCTAGTGTCCTACTGCTTTGAAACACTTCCCATTCACGCTGAAATCTCTCGGAGCACTTCTGGTCTCTGAATGGAATGGAGTGATTGTCCATTTTTAACTGGAATATCCGTGCTGCTATCATTGCACAGCGTGTTCAAAAACGTGCTGACGACTTTGATAAGGTAAAAAACGTACTGAATTCAGAAAGGAAATGCAAAAAAAAAACAGGTCCGACAAGAACAGGGCGAGCAGAAGAAGACCGAAAGGAAAGGAAGAAGACAATAAATAAATAAGAAACAACGGCGAGTAAGTAATGTGTCGAGATAAACAGCACGGTATATGGTATGTATCGTATAATAAATATATCGGTATGCAGAACCATACATGACTTACACGTTCTAAGATTTATGTTTAAAATCATTTACGAAATGAAATATTTCCATAAAAACTACTTCTCTCTTCAGCCTTAACCACATTATTGTGGTCACTAACGTATACCACCTCACGTTAGCGCACTCGATTTTCACTGATGATGGCAGTCGATAGCACTGCCGAAACGTCTGGTTTTGCAGAAAACATTGTACCACGGCCAAACAGCCCGGGAAGGAATTTTAACAACAAACTACTTTTTTGTTGCCGACAACGTAGTACACATATAAAAATTACCCCCTTCCTCTTCAACTATCATTTTCATGTATAGAAAATTACCCCTCCCCCTTCAACTACCCTATTCATTTATAGATATTTGATCTAACTTTCTACAGTGGATTATTATGACATTGTTTTCAGGATACTTTATCAAAATTAAGTACTTTACTCTTGTTAAAACATAAAACGTTGAAGGTTAACTACCCCTTCCCCTCAACCGATCTTCACCAAACCAATAGGCCTTGAGTACTTTACAAATCGGCAGTTATCGTTCGCCATAGAAAAATTCTACACACAGACACTTTTCGGAAAATTACTTTTCTTCATGTTTTGAGGGTAGTAGAATCAGAATCAGCCTTATCTCGAACACTATTTTTTTCGCCGTCACCATATTTCCATTTCCTTATGGAACATGGAAGTAAAAGAAAATCTGACAAGAACAGGGAGAGAAACGCGAGAGCAGAAGAAGACCGAAAGGAAAGGAAGAAGACAATAAATAAGAAACAACGACGGGTAAGTAATGTGTCGAGATAAAGAGCATGGTATGGGGTATGTTTCACACATACCGTACTCCGGTGTAGTATAGTTTTTCCTTGCCGTAGGGGACGTAATGTCTTGTATGCACGAACGAGGCGGCGGCAGCAGCAGAGACAGGAAAAAATTCATTCTTCAATGAATATGAATATTTATTTCAACAACACTTACGCGAAGTAATGGAAATTTACAATTCATATACAGCATATACGCTACTGTGTGTGTATGTGTTTGTAGATGGATGTACCTACACATGTAATCGTTGTTGTAGAATGTTAATGTAATTGAGTTTATTTTATATTTATGTGCGTTCTCGTACGTTACAGTTGTGCAGAATGTGTTGCGCGCGGAAAACTTTTTTTTACGTTTCCCAAGTTTTTTGTTTTTCTTCTTCGAGTTGTCGAGCGAATTTTGTCGCGTAGTTTTCAATAAATTTCAATGAACACGGTCGCGCGCATATTGTATTGCTTGTTGACACAGAATGTGGATTTGCCGTGTGCATGCTTGGCTGTATTCTGTCATTCGACGTCCGCTCTGCTTTCTGTTTGTTTTTTTTTTTTTTGTTTCTTACAATTTACTGTACCTACAGTTTTATTCGTGTACGTGTACCACGGCACGGCTTTCGTGTATAGGGTGTGTTAATGTTTTTTTTCTCCATCAGCAGCGTGAAGAAAATGACAGGAAAGGTCGTGGTGTGACGAAACATGAAATATTTAAATAGTGTTCATACATATGTAGAGCTGTTGTGTGTTTTTGTCGTGGCCGTATTTCTTCGGTACAGGGTTGTGAACTGGTCGTTCACTCGACAGCCGTGTATGCAAGGACACGAAGGACGGTTCTTTGTCAGTCTTTGTAGTAGTTCGTACAGACTAGAATTTGTCAAATAAAAATTCAAACTATGTAAGAAATGCAAAATATCTCTTCGGATGGGTTCTCTTATTGTGAGATAATTGGTAGATACCCGATTATATTGTCCTTATTGTAACTTCAGTCGTTGGGTACGACGCGTTTCTCACGCGTACTGTGTGGGGCTCACAGTCCCATCTTCAGGTAAAAATCACTCGAGGTGAACTCGTCAGTACAAAACAGTTAACACCCACATAAACCCACTGATTCATTATACACACATATCGCGCGAGAACACGATGCGCATCGTCGAGAAACGAAAAGTGCATTGGCTGTATAAAGTTCAATGTAAAAGATATGCCGGTAATACTCTTCATGTCTGTGCTAGCTTATGTATTATACTTATTATAGTATCAAAGAGCGCGTTAGATTTGAACAAGACCATATCGTTCAAAAGGCACTCCTTCTGTAATCTAGCCGCTTTGTATGTCTCGTATTCTTCGAATGGATCCGTATATCGGCCTTTTTTACAATAACTTATGGGCTTCAAACTAACGGAGAAGTCAGTGTAACTGTGATTACAATCAATTAGATGTTGCGCGTATGTCGATGTACTGTGCACTAAATTCTTCACGGGCTTTAGTGATGTTCTTTGAACCTCTCTTCAAAGCGTCTCCCGGTCTCGGGAACTTGGAGACCACACACAATGAATCTCTTATTGTGTTCTGAAACCTATCCAGCCCTTTAGGCCGTGGCATCAATGCCTACAAGCGAAATTGCGTGAATTTAGTCCACGGACAGATATTGGGCCAAACAATTGTATGGGGAGTTGCGTTCACGTTTTGATCACTGTTGATTCCAGTGTTTGACATATCCGATCTAGTGGCCTCCACTGAAGACGGCTGGCTGTTCCGCGCCCTACCGAAACGTTTAAGAACGAAAGTGTAACAACTTGCCACGCCACACATCTGGGCCAATCAGCTGGAAGTTTTTAATAATACCATCATGACTTGTTCTTTAGTGTCCTACTGCCACAGTTTCCAGTCCTTACTCCGAGGCTGCTTTGGATGCTACAAGTATTTTAAAGTTTTATATGGACATGTCACTGGTTACGCTTTTTAGGCGTGGGTCATGACAAAAAAGGAAAGCGGCAAGATTCAGAGTGGTGAAATGCAGTTTCTTCAAAATACTTTAAATTATACATTGCAATATAAAATAAGGAATGAAGATATCAGAGCAGAACTAGAAGTAAAGGACACAAATGAAATTATTGGAATTTACAGAAGACAGTAATGGGAACATCTGTAAAGGATGACTGACAGAGGATCGATTGCCGAAAGCGGCACTGAACTATAAAGCCATTGGTAGAAGAGACGTGGGTCGTCCGAGGATGAGATGGGTGACGGAACAGGTTTATATAACCTAATCCTTGAAGAAGAAGAAGAAGAAGAAGAAGAAGAAGAAGAAGAAGAAGAAGAAGAAGAAGAAGAAGAAGAAGAAGAAGAAGAAGAAGAAGAAGAAGAAGAAGAAGAAGAAGAAGAGACTTGTTCTTTAAATTTACATGTTTACTGCCACCACCACCACCACCACCACCACCACCACCACCACCACCACCATCATCATCATCATCATCATCATCATCATCATCATCATCATCATCATCATCATCATCATCATCGTCATCGTGATCATCATCATCAAATCATTGCACCAAATCGTCAATCCATCGCAACTTTAGTCTGCCTCCCTTTCTTCTTCCATCCAGCTGATATGTTTATTGTAGCCTAAACAAAACGAGATGTTGTATAGCTTGGGCCGAATTATAAAATTTGTTGTTTCGTTTAAATTTTAATTTATATTCACCGAAGTTGATCAGACGTAGTGGAAAGTATATTATGTTAAGTATGGGAATAAATTTTACGAAGATTTTATGTTTTATTTTAACGACAGAGTAAGCAATTGAACAGGAGACTGCACCGTGACATATACGTAGTGGTACCTTGGTGACTATGTGCTGAACCTAGAGCCGCAGTTAATATTTAATTTGGAAAAAGAAACAAATATGGCTTGTCTAACCACGATATAAACATTTATTAGGAACAGCTGAAAGGTGACTACACTACTATATAGGATATAAGTTCGTTTACACTATGTAGAGGTTTCAAACGTGTAGAACATGTATGACGGAACAGGTTTATATAACCTAATCCTTGAAATTATTGTTGTTTGTATATTTGGATAGTTAGATTCATTACTGGGGTGGAAGCTACGATCCAAAAACCTTACTGTCATTGTTTACAAAAACAAGAAGGTCTCTATTATACTACTCAGTTGATTTCAAGCCTACATGAAACTAGTTGCATGGTAGTAAAAACAGGCTCCAACTGCTCTGCAATCAGTTGCAGAGTAAACATGACGTCTGTACTGCTATTATAAAGAGGCAAAATTTGTTTGTATCGTTGTCGGGGCTAACTTCAGAAACTACCGATCCGACAAAAATTTTCGCCGCCGTGTTCCTTGTAGCTTGAGGATGGTTTCAGACATAAATTTGAACCAATGCCTTTAATAATTTTCAAGAACAGAGTTTTTAAACGGTCCCATGTCATGAAATTTTTGTTAATTTGCGTGTAGTGAAATTTTTGGCATGCGGTAAACATTCGTCCTGTAAGAGATAGCTATATGATGTCAGTAAGTGAAATTTAGAAAAAATTACAAATTTATTTTGGTTTTTGTTTCAGTAAAATCCCTCTTTACGTTTTTGAGATATTAGCGGTTTGTAAAAAACTGTATAGGCTATGTTGTGTCGGTCCAGTGTCATGAAATTTCTTTGTTGTCTACAGAATGCGCGCAGCAGAGTTGCATGCAATCGGTTGCGTAGTGTAACAGGCTACTAAGGTTTCTGGATCGGTGTCGGATACGAAACTCTGTTCTGTACGCCACTCTAGTTGTTGTATATAGAACAAAACGATGAGGTAGGTGAGAATACAAATCATGTAATACATACATGGCAGAGATGTGGCCAGTTACACAAGTGGCTGAAAATGCCGTCCTTTCCCTACGTTAAAGCTGTTAACGAAATTCTGCGTAATGACGCTGGTTACTTCAATATAAATCCCACATATGTTTGGTTTATGAGTGTTTGTCGTCACTCGTGCCGAACATAATGTCGGCCACGTGTGAGCGAGCGAGCGGGCGCCTGTGTGGGCGCTGCAGGTTTATCGGGGTGACGGGTGTGGGAGGCTGATTTAAAAGCGCTGATAAAGTGCTGAATCAAACAGAATACAGCGGCGCGGTACGAGATATTAAATTCCGTGTTCGATCCGATCCGGGTGTTTATTAAATGACGGTTTAATGTTGTCAGCCTCTCAGACACGCTGTGAAGTGCACACATCCGACTGCATCATCCTCTTCACTCGTGGTACGTATTTACTGATTGCGTTTCATTTTGGGCTACTTTTGTATATAGTTCGAGTGTATCTGATCTTGCGGTGACAGAATTGGAGCTCGTGCGTTCATGTAATACAGTCTTCATGTGTATGTTGTCATTACATACATCACATACCCAATGTACACAATGAGATATGGGGGGGGGGTCAAAATCTATAATATAGTACTTTTCCTAAAACCAGTGAAAGTTATTGTAACAAAACAAAATTCCGTCTGAAGAAAGGAACCCGTAAAGGTGACGAAGCTTCATAAAGAACAACAACGGATTATTTATTTGACATTACGTTCAATACAGAAATAAAAAAGGTTAATTAATAATGGATATATTAATTGTTTTATGTGAATTATAAAGTAACAATTTAGTGTTTATTTCATTAAAACGTTAAATAGTTCCGAAGATGTAGTGATTTAAAAATAATATTTTGAAACTACAACATGATTCTGGCCTTGTAGCCTCTGAATGCTTGACTGCTTTAAGACGAAACAAGACCATATGATTAGATGGGCTTCAATTGAAAAGAAAGACTTAAGAAACAAATTAATTAAAAAGGCTAAAGACTATGGAATGAATAAGTAATGTTCGTACGTGTCATGGGGCGCTCTTGTACTCTTGTGTGGAATTGAGACGTCTTATTCTTCTCTTTTCTTCTTCTTCAGCAGTACAGCCCAACGTGAATCCTGGCTTCCAACACCAATCTTCTCCAGTGTCTCCTATCCGCTGTCATCTCAGCGTGACCCCTCACATCCATTGTTCTGAGATCTTCCAGCACGTCATCGAACCCTATGTCGACTCCTCTTCCTGCTTTTATGCATCTGTGCCCTCTGGATTTTGTTTGGCTTACGCTGATCATCCATCCCTTCTAGGTGACCTAGTCATTATGTGTGTTGACCCTTTACGAATCTCACAATGTCCTCACGCTTCACTAGCTCATCTATCTCCTCGTTATTTCTTATTTCCCATTCACCATCTTCCTTAACTGGGCCATAAACAAGTCATACAATCTTTATTTCCAACCTTCGTAGTGGTTCTTGTTCCCGTTTTGTCAATGTCCATGTTTCGCCTCCATAAATAACAACCGGTCTGATAAGTGTCTTATAAATTTTCATTTTGCGTTGTGACTAATGAGTTTGGTTCTAAATAATCTATTGTTAGCATAGTATGCCCCATTTCCTATTTGTAGCCTGTCATGTGTTGTTCTGTTACGCACCGTTCATTATCTGTCATGTTACCCAGGTATCTGAACTTACTAACCGCATCAATCAAATGAATTACTCTATGTGCACAAATTGTACACATTTCTTCTCCTTTGTAATACAGAAATTAGCGTGTATTTAGTTTTGCCGATATTTACATTCAGTCCCAATCCAGCGAATTCCTGACTTAACCCCTTGTAAACATCAACCAGCTGGTGTGTTGATCGAGCAGTTTAGCTTACTTAAACGCCTTTAATTCGCAGGACATGTTAGCTAAACAATTGTCCCTGTCAATTATGGTCCGAATTTTCGTATATTAAACTCATTTATTACTTCCATGTTCCGTAAGGTAATAGAAGTATGGTGATCGCGAAAACATCGTGTTCGATATAAGGGCTGATTCTGATTGTACTCCCTCAACACATGCAGAAAAGTAATTTTACGAAAAGTGTCTCTGTGTAGAAATTTTTCTATGACGAACGATAACTACCACAAATTCAAACAGAATCAAATAATTTGTTGCATATATGTGCGAGTTGTAGAGGACTGAAGGCCTATTGATTTTGGTGAAGATTTGTTAAGGGGAAGGAGTAGTTTACCTGTAACGTTTTACGTTTTAACAAGAGTAAAGTACTTAATTTTCATAAATAAAGTATCCTGAAAAGAAGGTCACAATAATTCACTGTAAAAAGGTAGATGAAATATCTGTAAACGAAAAGGGTAGTTGAAGGGGAGGGGGTAATTTTTTATATGTGTACTAGGTTATCAGCAACAAGAATCAGTTTCTATGGAAATATTTCATTTCAATTTGTCAAAAATAAAACAGGATTTACAAGGAACACACCTAACTTAGTAGAAATTATCGAACCGAATTCAAGTAAATGAATTTAAATATAAATCTTAGAACATGGAAGTCATGTATGGTTTTCCGTACTTATATTTTTCTATTCGATTCACCAATTTTTCATCGTAATCCGAAACACGCGCCTGTACAAATTAAAAGTTAATTAAAACAATAACCGATCGGCTTCACTTATGACATTCACAGCTGTGTCTCTTGTCCGCTGACACACGCAAACACTACACGTTTAATTTGTTGCGAGGCTGTGCCTGCGTCCGGTCGTACAATTCCGTGTTGTTTGCGTGTCACGGATTGCCAAATATTTGTGGAAATAAATTCACCGGACACGGCACTCCGATTCACCGGCCAATTAATTTCCGTAATATACGTGCGACGGCCTACCGCCGGTCACTGTGCCACTCGCGTATAAGGCTAATTATTGCTTTGTTATTGATTTACGTATCGTCGGTTTGCTTAATGTATGTGTATTATTAAGTGACAATACTAAAATAATGGCCTTTAAAGGAAAATACCCAGTACGCTCCAAAATAGTAATAGACAATAAAATTATTGCACGAACATCCCACTATAGCTAACTAGGCTGCAACGTAAACCATGAGTATGAAGGCGATATAGATAATAAAATAAAGCAGATACCAGAGAACGTGTGGAACAGTTCATGAGACTCACGAAAAGATACAGAATTGAAATCTTATAAAGCAGTGACGGCACCAGTATTGATGTACGGGAGTGAATCGTGGACACTCACCCAAAATCAGAGAAAACGAATTCAAGCTGCTGAAATGAAATTCTTAAGGAGAGTCAAAGTGTGCACTCTAAGAGATCGCATAACACAACGGAATATATACTCGATAGCGATCAAATTTAACAAAATTAAGAAAACGTAAATAGAGTGCAACACATAAATAGAATGGGTGACTCGAGAATACCAAAAAAGATAACCAAATATAAGCCTCTTGAAGAACGAGATAGACCCAGACCAAGAAAACGGTGGCTGTGAAGACGGAACAGGCTGCAAGTCAAATCCTTGAAGTGAAGAAAAAGAAGAAGATTAAGTGACAATGGTTTGCCGATTTGTAACAATGGTTGGTTCGTAATTGGGAGAGTTCAAAGTATGTAGTACAGTGCGTGCGCGATTGTCCGGCCTAAGGATGGCTATCTGCCGAGATGGATAAGGAAAAAGTCGTGTAAGCGGAGTGTTGACGTGAACCATTATTCCTACAGTCACAGTTCGCTGTTTTGACAACCATAAAACAGTAGCGTTTCTAGTGAATTTTAGAAAACGAAGTGTTGTCGAAATTAAAGGCATATAGATGAAAATTCTGAATCTCGTTACACGGACGCTAATCCACAGTATTTGAGAAAGATTTCAAAGACGTTTCTCACAGGCCAACATTTCCATGTCGTAATACAAAATGTCGGTATGGAGAACCATACATAACTTCCATGTTCTAAGATTTATATTTAAAATCATTTTCGAAATGAAATATTTTCATAGAAACTACTTCTTTCTTCAGAAGTACTGTGGTCACTAACGTATACCACCTCACGTTAGCGAACTCGATTTTCACTGATGATGGCAGTCGATGGCACTGCCGAAACGTCTGGTTTTGCAGAAAACATTGGACCACAGCCGAACAGCCCGGGATGGAATTTTAACAACAAACTACTTCTTTGTTGCCGATAACGTAATACACACATAAAAAATTATCCCCTCCCGCTTCAACTATCATTTTCATTTATAGAAAATTGCCCCCTCCCCCTTCAACTACCCTTTTCATTTATAGATATTTTGTCTACCTTTCTACAGTGGATTATGATGACCTTCTTTTCAGGATACTTTATTTATCAAAATTAAGTACTTTACTCTTGTTAAAACATGAAACGTTGCAGGTAAACTAACCCCTCCACCCTTAACCGATCTTCACCAAAACCAATAAGCCTTGAGTCCTCTACAACTCAGTCATATATGCAAAAAATTATTTGATTCTGTTTGAATTTGCGGCAGTTATCGTTTGCCATTGAAAAAATTCTACACGCAGACACTTTTCTTCATGTTTTGAGGGTAGTACAATCAGAATCAGCACTTACCTCGAACACGATTTTTTTGCCATCACCATGCTTCCATTTCTTTATGGAACATGGAAGTAAAAGTAACAAAAAATTAAGAGATTATTACATTGAAATGAGCAACCTGGAAACAGTTGTCGGGTATCGTTCGTCTAAGATCTGTCGTTCTTGTTTGTTTCACACTCTGTCGCTTTGCAACCTGAAGAAGATCCTCGATGGTGGGACCGAAACCCAGCCGACGATGTCGTTAGTGAATAGCTACCGACCACTGCCTAACAGCCCGTTTTATTTTTAATTTAATAATGTTTACACCGGCCGTGTGAGCTGACGTTATAAATTCAAACTTTAAAAGGTTGTAGAAGCGACTTTTTGGCTTATCGTACCGTCTCCTACCGTCTCCTCAGCATCTCCATCGATGCCTTCTGCTTTTGTTTGTATCGGCCGTCTGAGGACCATATGCCAATTTCAATTCTTTATTCCTTTTTATTTTCTTTTTCTCCAATATTCTTTCATCTTTTCACTATTCTCTTCTTCCTGTCTTCAGCCCACTTTGAACCTGCGTTTTCTCTTTCCTACCCTGGCTCTTCCATTTTTAACACTTTTGCTCGAAAAACTTCTCTTTCAGTTGTTTCTTCTGCGCTTATATTATTTTTATCTAGACCCTTTTGGACTTCTTTAATCCAACTTGATGTTGACTTCTTTCCCCACAGATTTTTGAAGATCTGTTTTGTTAACCTATTGTCGTCCATTCTATATAAATGTCCAAAAAATACTAGTCTTCTTTTTCTCATTGTTTCTGTTATATTTTCTATACTTTGATATATTTCAACATTACTTCTTAATCTCCAACCTTCTGAAGTTTTTCGTGGGCCTAAATTTTTTCCTAATAATTCGTCTTTCCAATATTTCTAGTTTGTCTAAATTATAATTCAGTGCTAGACATTTACTTGCATATAGGCAATCTGGCCTCACTGCTGTACTGTAGTGCCTTAATTTTCGCATTTTTAGATATGCACTTTTTATTGTAAATATCTTTAGTTATACCATATGGTCTTTCCATTTTATGAATCCTTTCTTCTATAGCATATTTTTCTAAACCATTCTCTTGAATTATTTCCCCTAGCTACTTAAATTTTATAACCCTCTCTATTCGACCAATAGCCTACCTGTTAGCAGGAATTTTGGCGAATTTTTAATTTCGTGAGAAATTTGTTTTTTCTGCAGAAATTCTTAAACCTGTTCTACAGGGTATGTCCTCTAAAAAATAAACTTGTGTTACTGCAGACGCATCAAAGCTTTCTGCTTTGTTTACGTTACAATCAAGCTAAACATACGCTGTGACAGTCTCAATATGGTGATTGTTTATGCAGATAAATCCATCATTTTTTGACTGTTAAGTAGAAAGTGTTTTGTTTTGGCCATATACGCGGTTTGATCAAAAAGTTACGTGCAATTTTGCAATTTCCACCGCTACAAGTGTCCGAAGAAAGAACTGTTTTTGTGTGATGTTGGTACACATGTTAGTGACAATCGTCTAAAATTTTAGTCCTATTTGATGCATAATTGATATATCACACCTAATTGAGTAAGTCGTCCTTTTTGTGTATTAGGCGATGTTTTGTCGTTCTACATTTCAAGATTGAAAAACATGGATTAAATTTTGTGTAAACTGTGAAATAAACCTCTCTGTTCTGGTAAACGTGTTTAGGCTTCTGGCGTGACTGCTGTGCGTGAACAAGCGGTTTACAAGCTTCAGAGACTGCCGTAAATGAGTTGAAGATCATTGTTGTCAGATGAAGATTATGTTATTGTGTTCCACGAAATTTCATTGCTAATCACAGTGGTAACTAAACAGTACTATTCGGACATTTTATGATGTCGTTTGTATGAAGCTATTCGTAGAAAACGGCCAGATTTACGGAAGAGTAATTTATGAAAATTTCAACCCGATAATGCGCCTGGACGCACGTCATCTTTCGTTAAGAAATTTGCCAGGCTAGGCAAAAGAAAACGTCATAATGATGACACGGCAACTGCCGTATTCACCAGATGTGTCCCAACGCGATCTTTACTCCTCCCAGTAGTCGTAATTTTCACGAAAGGACAACGTTTCGCGACCGTTGAAGATGTAAAAAACAAAAATCGCTAAGCGAACTCAAGGCTGTACCAAAACGTGCATGCTTGAAATATTTTGAAGACTACAAAACGGCTGGCTTAATCGTGTTATATTCGACTGAGACTACTTTGAAGAGAGCGGTATAAGTGTCGATGAATGAAGATAAAATTTTAAAAATAAACATGAACTGCATGAAGGTTTTGATCAAACCTCGTGTATGTTATAGCAAAGAAAGTCCACGGCATTGAAAATGCATCTTCTCGCCTACGATTGTCTGTAATAAATGTCGGCCATAACGTACATGCCTATGATGCACTAAATTTGATGCTTAATCTGATGTTAACGTAAAGCCAGATGAAAATCATTATGTTTTAATGATATTTAAATGCAGAAGGATTTGACCTAGTGACATCTTCGTGTCCAGCTGCTAACGTGCTCACTAATAATTCCGTGACTGGACGTTTGTCCGGCTGCCACCATCTGTGTACTTGTGAATAAAACGACATCCCGCTTCATTTACGTATTTCCACACCTGTCACAATTTGTGTAAATCTAAATACCAGCTCTATGTTATATATTGAAATTTTTTAAAACTTTGAGCGTTCGCTTTGATAATTATTCTTTTATCATTGTTACTTCTTAGAGGTTAGGTATCGAGTCATTTTCGTTCGTGTGCTGTTATGAGTGTCTTTACTTTTTGTGCCTTCATGAAGTTCTGTAAATCTACGCATAGGCTCTATATACGTAGTGTAAATCTACGTAATAACCCTATGAAATTGTTTTCATTGCAGCCATTTCTTGCTTCACTGTTTAATAATTTCGCTTTTTTTTATTGATACCATTTCTAGTTTTAGTGTCACTTCCTATTTGTGTGATTTTACATAGGTTTAGAATTCCCCTGTAACTGGTTTGAGAGAGGTTAACGAAACACTATCAAAGACACGTATTCTTCAAGACATCCCATTTAACAAACTGTAGTACTTAGGAATCCGATTCTGAAATATCTGTGTTTATAAAAAATTAAAAAATTAAAGTATTCGTAGACCAATTAAAGGAAAGGGAATCCTATTTGACACTATTACTGTCTTTCTTTTTGTAAAATTGTACATATATATTTATGTGTGTGTAGGTGCGTGCGCGCGTATTTAAATCCGTCATGAAGTAAAGGTTATTCCTCTCTTGCGACATGTATGTGTACCAAATTCTCATCTTCACATAGAAATTTACTTATCATTTCATAACTAGCGTTTCGGTGAGACGTTTTGTAGTAGTCATCAAACTAAAGTATCACAATGCACAAATTATCACACGCTACTAACATTTAAGTGCTTGAACAGTTTGTTTATTTGAGCGACGGAAGAGTAAGAGAGAGGGATGCAAAAGAAGAAGCCAGACAAAACAGAAGAGAAAAATTCTGGCGTCCATTTGACAACGATTTATGTTCTATATTTTTTTTTTTTTGAAGTTAGGTCAGTGGCTGGAAATCTTGAGTACTTTAAATATGACGTGTTGTATATATAGTTTACTTATCGACGACGTGGCTTCAGATTGTTAAAAGAAATACATTACAAACAATTGATTACGCTACTCATGCGACTTTCGTAAAAGTACCGACGTTAAAGATATTTACAACAGGGAACTTATAATTACATATTTAATTTTCCATTATCAATGGAAAGTATAACATGATTTCCGCCCCCTTCCCGACCATGGATCGTGAGGGAGGTGCTAGCAAATATTTATTATTTTATTATTTACTAAATTAATAAAACTATTTCAAGTCGGTTTGCAGTTTTTTTTTGAAATTTAACAACTTAAGCTAACAAGTAGTTTGCTTGAGCAACTTACAAATTTCTTACACTTCACTTTCTTACAAATTTTCAATTCAGAAATTTTAATCTAACTTACGACTAATGTAATTTAATTTTATACACGACAAGTGATCGAGACGTAATCGTATGTAAATACCAAATTTTCCGTTTTCCGAGTGAAATTATTATTATTCTGCAGTGTCCTATTTACGGTTGAAGACATCAGCGATAATCGTATCGTCTAATTTTGTAATAAAGATGATTTACGAAATCGGATTCCTATAAGTAGTGTTTGAAGGTTTCGGAAATTGGAGTGAATTTACTTCGTGAACAACTAACCACGTGACGAGTAACCTTCTGGGTAGCAATAGCCTGCTTAGTATAATCGGAACGTATATCTCCGGCTCCGGGCATTAAAACGCGTAGAAATGGCGGATAATTCCTTCGGGTGGGCCGAGATAATCTTTTCGCCTGAGATACTGCCGTTATTTGAATTGCAGAGTCAAAGTCGGAACGTATACCGTCATTAGCGCGTCAGACTTATGGTTATGGTTGCTTTTGTTGTTCGAGGTAAAATATTGGCAGTGGGAACAAATTCGTGTTGTGTAAGTGATCCGGTGTGGTGTGGAAACGGAACGTGTCGGAGGAAACACGTCGTACTTCAGCCGTGAAGTCTAGCGCCCTTTGTAGGTAATAAACTTCATTCCTGGAGATACTGGGAAGGGTTATTTATGTTTGTAAGTAAACAAATTAGTGTCTTTTAATACCGTTTTCCTTATTTATTGCTAGTAACTGAACATTCGTGTGTGGAAATCATATATAAATGTGGTATTAATTTAAAATCACTGAAAAATGTAAAAATATCGAAACTGCACGGTCAAGCAGATATATAAAAAACGTTTTCATTAAAGTATTTATTTATTTAATCTCGTATTTAGTCAAAATTATAAGCCTCTAGAATCCTTCTTTCTTTGAGCAGGGTACAGTATTTTCATTGTCCATGTACACATTAATTCTCCACCCCATACGAAAATATAAACTTTTTTTCTACAATATTTACTGAGATACATAACCGGATACGTTTACGAGTGTGTAAGTCCTGCCCACCGATCTGCCGTCGCAAGGGCGTATTTACAGGGGGTGACGAACGGGACCGAACCCCTCCCCCCAGAGAGTCGAAAAAAGTTGACGAGGAATTTTTTTAAATTCCTTATTTTTCGGCTGTTTTATTACTTTTCCATCTGGTAGCTAATATAATAGCAAATCTTTTATACATATACAAACAGGTTTATTACACAGCTTTTACGTACACGTTTGAAATATGAAATATTGGAAATCAGTTCTGTTAATAAGTACCTTCAGAAAAAATGTTTCAATAACGCGTACTTTTATTGTGTTATTACGGATTACTTTAATTTCAGGATGTTACCATACTTTTCAGCCACTTTAAAGACAATGATTAGTCTTAATTTGTTTTTGTTTTCCATGAAGCCGCCTCAATCGGACCCCCCCCCCAAGGCCAAATTCTAGCTACGCTACTGCTGCAGTGCGGTCATTCACCCAAGTCTTTTATTCGAAGATATGATACTTAATTTTGCTAGTGGTGCTGCCACGTGCTCAACTGTCAAAAAACAATCCACTGAAATACAACCTCCTATAATTCCGATCCAAGAACGTAATTATTAATTGTGTTCGAATTTTTTTTGTACATAGTACGAATTACGTTGATTTTTAGCGTTTTTATTCATTCAAGGTAAAAAAAGAAAAAATGGATCATTTTACCGTTTGTACCACTGAAATAGTTTATGGAAGTTAGGATCTACCTAAATAAGTCGTCGCCATTAAAGGTAGGTGAAGTAGCCAGTACTACGCCTCAATCGCCCATTATTATCACTGTATTAGTTCTATATTACTACAGCATTAGTATTACCACAGTCGGCCTGGGAGCTGAAAAACGAACCTTATAGTACGGTATGCCGGGAAACTAGATTAAATAATGGAAACAGAATGTGATTTTATTATCCAGTAGGGACACGAGCAGCGCTCATTTTAATAAACTGGGTCATCCTGGACGCTGAACACGCACCTTGATGTAATGTTGTTGCCATGGAATGGAACGCGGGAGGTCTAGATTCGTAGCAAGAACCATACTTCCCGATCTACTGAGCCGTCTCACTAAAGTTCATACAAAGATATCAGAACTCACTTAATGTGAATTTTACTTGTGATGATGTAAGTTAATATGGCAGTACCTCCTTACGAATTGCGTATCAAAAGAACAAAAGTAAATATTAAAACTTAAGTAATGTAATGTAATTATAATAAGACAAGTATTCGTATAATTATTTAGCCTTATTGAAAACTGATACGTTGGCAGCAGAAGACTTAAGGGCGACTAATAACAATTATCATAATTTGTGATTTTTCGGTAACAGTTTGATCACGACATATTAAATTCTTTTTGTTTGTTTTCGATGATGAGACTGTGGTAAAAACCTGTTTTCTTGCTTTAAATATTATGGGGTTTGTACGGAGATCAAGCCATATGACAACGCATTTTGAAATTTTAAAAATCAGTACGTAGGCAATGTAACTGAAACGCTAAGAATGTTAATCGTGTGAAAACTGAATTTTATACAGAAACAAAAAAATGAGTTAAAAAAGATAAACACCAATAGTTTCTCATAGACATTTTGACCAGGATGTTGACCTGTCAAGATTTCCTAGTTGAAATCCAGACGTTTCGCCTACGCCCGGGGGAGCCATCCATCATCAGTAGTGCGGGAACCGACATCTCAATTCCCGTTTAAGATTCGTCGAGTTGAAAGAGTCCTACCTGCCGAGGCACGTAAATTTAAAAATCTTCGTCCTCCATTGGTCGCTTCCTGGGCAGCGATTGACTGGGCATTGAGATCTCGTTTCCCGTATCATTGATGATGGGTGTCCTGGACACAGCCGAATCTTCTAGATTTCCATGAGGAGATCTTGGACCACGGCGTCACAGCCTGCTGGTAATTTTTATCAACACTGATACCGGCAGTCGTATAATAACGTATTATTATTTTGACTAGGAATTTGGTCGGGTAACATGGTCACATGCAGTTACGTGTACACTGTTTACGTGTGAGAGTGTGTTGGTTCGAAACGAATTCAAGGATAATTATATTACGATTTAATATATAAATATTTATGGTGAATAATTCATTGGCTTTTCTTGCATATATATAAATATTTCACTTTATTATAATATTCTGTTTGAATTCAAATAATTATTTTATTCGCTTATCTACATTTCCTAGAACTTTGTTGTTCAAAGTCACCAGAATATTGTAAAAGGATTATTAAGTTCTTTGTTTGATAATTCGTTGCTCCTTTAATTTTGATCAGCTGTTTGTACACGTTGATTTAGATACATAATACCCGATTGTAATACCATATGTATTACATTAAATATTTTGTGTGAAATTATGAGAATTTTGTTTAAAAATCAACGAAATTATCGTATTTCGTAGTAATTTTTATTTGTTGGTTTATTAATGAATTATTATGTATTTATGTACAAATGTGTAATTTTTCTCAAAAGTTCAGTTGTCTTATTTGACATACCTTTGATTAATTTTCTATAATTTAAATCTGTAAATTTATAAGAATTATCTATCGTATGTGTCGGCAAATTTAATTTGTATGTGTGTGGTGTGATATACACATGTTTGTGTTGTTTTTATCTTTTAGATATTTTTATTATTTTTTTCTGTTTCCCCTATATTACATTTGTAGCAATTCGTACATTGAATTTTGTGTAAACCATTAAGCTAATATTCTGATAATAAGAAAATTATCGGCTTGTATTGAATATAAGCTTGTATTTAAAATTACTCACATAATATTACATGATATTTTTAAGGATGTGTTCCTGAATAGTGTAGAAATTTTACATTATATAATTAAACTTGTTATATTACCCTGATGTAGAACAACGAAATTCAAGGAAATATACTTACGTGAATAAAATAAAATAAAATAAGTATTTGCATTGGGACAGAATCATATAAAAAATAAAATATAAATATATATGTGTATCCAGTATATTGTTTATAAGTATAAAAAACAGTAGATTTCTAGAGAAACAGACGTGTGACGATGACCAGAGATCATCCGTCCGTGTCCATCTTAATCCATCCGATGTTCATTCTGATTGGACTGTCTTTTTTCTTCATTAACTACTAATTATACATTTTTAAAAAATCGTTTCTTTTCTGCAGGGGAGAACCTAGGATTTCATTTCGGTGGGGGGGAGGGATTTTTTCAACGACATATTTTCTTAGAGTATTTTTTTTCCTCATGTTATAATGAAAATCGTACCAAAAATTAAAACTAATAGGCAGATAATAGCTGTAATTCACTAATTTTATTAAAATAAATTAAAAACATACATAAGATAGGCTTCCAATGTGTCTTGCAAGCCTAATAATACCTTTCTGTGGAATATAAATACTTTAAAGAGAACGTTAAAATTAAGAAAGTTAGCGTTACCAGCGTGTAAATAATTGCTGTGGACACAAATGTATCCAACAGGGTTGTGAATATAAGTTGTACAGCACGTAAAATAATGTTAAATAATTTTGTTAAAAAATATAATGATTGTTAATCTTTTCAATTAATTACATTAATAAAACACGGAACCAGTTTAAATTTTTTCCTCCAACATTTTCGATTTTCGGGGGGGGGATTTTTATCCTCCATATCACCCCTCCAGGTTCGCCCCTGCTTTTCTGATCTCACTTCCTAATTATGTGATCGATCGGTCGTAAAAATGTTTTATCTCGCAGTAAAACTTAGTCATTGATGATGATGATGGATTTAAGATGAGCGAAAGGGAGTACCGCGTTAGATCTGAAAACTAATCAAAGTAACTTCTCTAGATTAATTGATATTAAAAAAAAAAAAAAATTTACTGTAGTATTCCTAGATTTTACATTTTTTCATCGTTTACTGTATGTTTGCAGACAACCGACACTTTTGACGGACTTTAGGATAACGTTTACTGCAATTTTAAAAATCGTGTTCAGTCAACTTTTTAATAATTAAAAAAAAGTGTGTAAATATATATACCTAGTTTTATTCGGTAAAGAAAGACTGCAATAATTAATTTTTAGAAAAATTTTGCCTTAAAAGTTTATCATCATAATATTTTTTAAATATACATTTTATAATTATATTACTATTCCTACATATAAGTGTAAATAGTTTGTATACACACACGAACAGAAAACTATACTTAGGCGTAAAGTTATTTTAAACGTTTTTCTGAAAGAATAATAATTAAAAAAAAAAAGTAAGAAAGACAGAGTGAACTGAACTGTCATCGTGGTGGGTGTAGTGAAATGAAGATCAGTGTTGCCAACATCAGCGGAACTGTGTCGTAGTGCATCCCGTCGTCCACGCTGGAGGGTTTCAACAGGTTCGTCCACCATCACACGTACAGCAGTCACCATGGCGTTGCTCATCATCGTGACGCGGAGTCACGTCTCCATCATACGACCGCCGGTAGCGCACTGACCTACCATCACCAGCACCACCACCATCACAGGGGTGGTGGGCTACAGTTCAACCCTATGCAAACGGCCACCGTGCACCACCATCATCATGCCTCGTTGTCGTCGTCATCGTCCATCTCCACGCCGCTCAACGCAAGTGAGTTTTTACTGATTTACATTTTTTTAAACATATTTTAACTTTATTCACTATTTCTCTTTTGCGTTTACTTCTGTACAAATAGTTTATTCATCACTGCTTATACATATTAATAAACCGTATTTTCAAGTATAAAAATGTTTAAATTTCTCCAGTATTATGAATATTATAATATTATGTTAATAATATTTTTATTTATTATTCCGGATGTACAATGTTTACACATTTTCCGGAACCAAAGATTGCAGAAGTGATTGAATTCTCATTTACCTTTATTGAATCCAACCGGCTGCAATCTATTTGGTTTTTAACATTTTCTTTTTTCCAATGAATGGGGAGTTGACCCATTGCATTAACCTCAGCGTGGAGGACCAGGCAATTTTTAATCAAGGTTTACTTCCTTTAGCCTTTGATAAACCAATATCCAACTACAAGGCAGCAGCTGCTAGTTCTGGTCCGCCCCGGGTATTTTATTTCCCCGGTACCCACCATATCTAGTGCGCATACCCCTATCCGCCACCTGGGGTGGCGCCCGATGGGAGACTAGCAACTCCACACGGGATGTTAATAATATTAAAAGATTAAAACTTATAAAAATAAAAACGAATAATCCTAGTCTTTTAGAAATTTGGCCATACACCACGTATTAAATATTTCCATAATGTTACGCCCCCCTCCACAATAATTGGGCACTGGTGACGCCCATGAACAGGACAGTAACGGGCAAACTAACAAACGTTGTAGACAATATTGTTCCCCTGACATTAAAAGTACAGTGTGCTAAGTGAAAACTGGGGAAATGCCCTTATATGACGGTCCAACCAGTTTTGTGTTCCATGGACCATTGTCGAAAAAGTCTTCAGACTCTCTTCTGCAGACAGACGTTATAATTATAGGTTGAAAAAAACGTAAAGTTGATTCGTCTGCAAAGTTCCTGAATGCTATTGACAGTGAACCTAGTTGTGATACATATTAAAAATCACTAAACTCTATAGAGCAACAACCTACAAATAGCTGTAACGAAGATGATTATTGGTCCTGCAGCGTTTGTAACACAGCTTTCAGCAGTGATGTGAAAAAGAAAATTCGACAAAAATGGAGTCAATGTTCATTTTGTTGCTACACTTGCCATGAAATGTGCCAGTCGCAGAAACCTGCTCAAGATACCACGGTTTACATTGTGATAGCTTTTGTGGAGGTAGTTTTCGTTGTATTTTCGAAAATGATGGTATTTTCGGTGTCTCCATGTTTTAATTGTTTTCAATTTTTTATAAATCTGCCCTACATGTAGCTAATAGCATTAAATAAATTAATGTATAAGCGCAGTTTGATTTTATTGCATATAACGCCCAATCTAAACGTAAAATTAATATGGTGATAATAGTTATATAATTCAAAAGTTGTATAACAATAACAGAATTCAAAAAAATTTACTTTCAGAAGCATTTATTATTTAGGGAAATATTTATAATACAGGAAATCTGCAAGAAATATCGAAGAGTTCAAAATAAAACCTACAAAGTAAACTTTTTTCCAGGTATTCATTTTTGGCCTTTCGATAGATGTCACATTAATGTACAATATTTAATTCGGGAAGATATGCAACTTGTTAATGAATAAAACACTACATTCTATTCGTAGATATCTTGTTTGATGCACGTATTTTTGTGTTGCATATATCTAACTTTTAATGTTATTTTTGTGAGACCTACGTAAAATTGAAAAACGTAGTGTTTTTCCCCTACCACCGATAAGATTATGTTCTGTTATGTTTCATGTTTTTAATTTTATTTTAAAATTTATGAATTATTTTGTATTGTATTGTGTGGAATTTTAAAATTCGTGTCTTAATAAGGAGGTAAACGGGAAGCGCAAGATGCAAGTAGTTCAATACTTTTCTTTGTCATTGTTCGTATTGGTTATTTTCGATTTTTTACTTGAATAAAATGAGTTCAATTTTAGCTACTAGTTTCATTAGTGGCATTGCCAATACACACATATAGTAGCCACTTGATTAGGAATTTTATCTTTCTCTAATACTTTCGAAATTATTTAGTGATATTTTTAACATGTTTCGTTAAGGAAAAACGATGTTCTTTACTGTGTCGAGGATTATGTTAGCGACATATTTTGTAGTTTACAGTGTAGTTTTAATTTTGCGTAATGTACTTTTCGCAGCCAGAATTTCTTTTACTCTGACAGGGAGCTAGACTCTCTTGGAACCCGCAACCTCTAGTGAGCTGCTTGGATTTCGGGGTTCAGCAGTGGCAGCAAGTAGTGATGCTACAAACGAGATCCAATAGCAAAAGTCAACAGCAAGTGGACGCCTACTTTGAACTGTTAAAGAAGACGGGAAGTAGATTAATATCAAAATAAACAGAATGCACCCTCCGTAAATCTTTAATACAGTATGACTAGTCTTGACATATGGGGCAGAAACATGCATTATCACTGGAATAATTGAAAGACATCTTTTAACTTCTGAAGAAAACGTATTACGGAAAATTTATGGTCCAGTATGCGAAAGGTGTGTATGATGGATACGTTATAGTCAAGAATTATACGCACTCTGTAGGGATGTAGACTTCATAAAACATGTTAAATTATCAAAGTTGAGGTGGGCCGGACATTTGATGAGGATGACGGAGTATGAATTACCAAAGAAAGTCTTGATGATACAGCTGGATGGGAGAAAAAAGAGAGGCAGGCCAAAGCTGCGATGGATTGATGATGTCACCAAAGATGCGGAAGTATTTGGATTGAGTGACTAATGAGCCATCGTGCAGGATCGGGACCGTTGAAGAAGGCTTCTGGAGGAAGTAAATTCGTAATGATGAGATTTTGAAGAGAGGCCATGAGAGAAGCGTTATGATTGAAATCGTTGCGGAATGAAGAAGCAGTATGGTTGCTGACCTGCTACGTCATTCCAATTGGTTCATCACTGTAATCGAGGGTATATTGGTAGGGGTAGGCTGATACAAGAGTATATGGATGAGATAAAAGAAGGAAGAAAGTATGTGATGATTAAGAGGCTGTCGTCGGAAGAAAAGAAATTGCAAGCACACCAACATCTGGATTGAGGAAAAGAAGTTTATACGCGACAGATCTGCTTCTTCTTCAGCGGTGCGACAACACATTACTGAGTCAAGGCCTCTGCCAGTTGTCCCGGCCAACTGCAGAGAACTGACTGGCTGAGAAACTGATAGGTTTCTGCACATAAAAGAGTTTCACAGATGGGATATGTGAATTCTCCGATCCAACCCCCAACCTGGAGGACCAGGAACTTTGATTTCGGGGTGCTTTTCCCCTAGAGAGTTGCTTTCACCTCACACAAGGGTCCTGAACCAAGTTTAAATCGAAGGTCAAAGCACCTCGGATTTTTTCGTTTGTTTGATTTCTGGATGTATTTATTGTAACTTAAGACTATTTTTTAAAAAATCCCCCGAGCCGTTTTTTCAAAACGTTAATTTTAACAGTTAAAAAATAGGTTTTTCACGTATTTGTGAAAAAATTGATATATTTGTATAATATTTCTCGCAACAGGTACTAAAACTCTTGAAACTAGTTTCACTCACAGTCAAAAGTTATTGTGTGTAATGTTTGATAACAAAAAAATATATATGTATGACAAATTTTTTTTGGATTGTATGAGTTTCATTATTTTAATTGACTAAAATAAATAATAATATTTCGAGAACAAATTATAAACAATTATTAAGCATGTCAATTTACATTACAAGTACAGTGTAAATAATGTTTTTAGCTATAATAAATTAAATTGTACAAATATTAATGTGTAGAAAACATTAAATATAACAACTATTTTACTCGCGCACGGCTTTCAGCAAGTTAACCGCATACTCTGGGTTGATACTTCTGACTTTGTATTTAGCCCATGTTTTTCGAAAAGCAGAAATATTCTCTGTGCATTTTTGAACAGAAATAGGCGACATGTAAAAACACTGCATGAACTTTCGGAGTAATATTAATTTTCAAATCGACGTAACTCTTACGGAATTGAATTATGTAATCTTCAAACTTTGGATTGAGAACTGTAGCAAAACAAGAATTGACAACATCTTGAAAATCCTTTAAACACTTGACATATTTCAAATAACCAATATTGGAGTTTGCGCGTAGCACGTCCACTTTATCCAAGAGGATTTTGCAAGAATTGCCAGCAAAAGTAGGAGCTCCGTGAGTTATCTCTTTTGCAACACAGCATGTGTTGTCCCAAGTCAAACTGTCTTCCTCGAATTCGATTAACATGTGTTTAAATATAATATTAACTACACCAATCAGTAAGTGTAGTTCCGGTGGCGGTATTGTATCAATTATTTCAGTGTCTTCATTACCTGAAATAATCTGAGAATATATGCAGTTCTTATAGTGTTTAGCGTTTCCTTTATAACTTCCTGCTTTTTCCTATCCCATCATAATTTTCTAAACAATCCCCAATTGTTCTATATGCACCACATACATTTACTTTGTCTTTTAATACATTAAACCATGTGCAAGGAAAACTGATTGCATGTGACATAATACTTGTTAGCATATTTGCAAGTTTCGAGTCTGTGGCAACAGTTCCTTTAAATTCGTTGATACCTAAAAGTGACCATAGCATTTAAATATTATCATAATTTTCTTGTGTACATGGCGCCAACCCCAGTAAAACTAACTTTTTGACTCCAGAATCCTTAAACTTTTTAGCTGCAATACCTTGGTTATAAGACTGGCGAAGGGGGATGTCACTTTCACAATTCGATTTCTCAATTGACTAAACCAAAAGACAGACTTTCAAGAAAACTCCACCACCATCTATCCCAAACTTCAAATGGACTTGCTCAAGTTGTCTATTTCCTTTTACATATTCAATTAATCCCTTTAAATTATTACAGAACACTACAGTTTCTATAACATTATTTTTTATATTATCTTTGACATTTACAAAATCACACTTTTTTATGTCAAAGTATGAATTAAACGTGTGATTTAAAGTAATCAATTTCTGTGTCAAATTTGGTTCGAAAATTTTGCGATTCTTTGTAGCAACGCGAATAAATCCTTCTATTTTGGAGGAAAGAGAAAAATTGGTTTTTATTTTTGACATGTCTTCGGCAGTAATTTGCTGTTGACTTAAATTGCTTGGTTGTTGTGAAGTAACAAAATTGTCAGTTGCTTACCATGCACTTGAGATAAAGTTACTTTCCCAACATCTCTCTGTGTATTATTAGATTTTTTTATACAAATATCTTTTATCAGTTCGCATACTAAGTGTTCTGAATTTTTTATGTTCAGGTGGTAATGAATTTTTGTATGTGTTCTTTCAAGTTGTTATAGTGGTTTGAAGAATTACAAATATGTTGTTTTCCACTTGAAAGTTTTAAAAGACACTTTGTGTACTTTTTCTTTGTCAATTTTTTAGGGTTTTTTACCATATATCTGAATGCTTTTTAAAAAATTAGGTTGTCCTGTTTCCTCACTAACTCACACAAACTACACTCGCAAAGTTTTGCAGATTTCGATCTCGTATTTTTGTGTACAGATGGGAAATGTGAATAGTGTGGTTACTTTATACTTGTTTTATTGTTAATATTATTAACACATCTATAAACATTTATTTTACAGGCACTACATACAACTGATGGAAAACGATTATCTTCATGATCATATTCTATAACATTTTAAATTTTTTTCTAAGAGCGCCATCTATTTTTATCATTTTTTCTTTTTTCTTGAGACAGTTTAAACAAATCCTCATGATGACTTCGACCTGATCTTTAGATTTATTCAACAATGTGAACAAAAAAAATCCGCAGCAATCACAAACACTCAGAAATATTATAAAGCAAATAATTATTGAGATTTGAACTGTGTACACAACCACTCTTTTAGGTCAGTGAGTTAAACTAATAATTATTGTTATGAGAAAAATAAGCTTCGTATTTCTTTTCCTTTGTGTTTCCATGGGGTTTACAAACATAGTATAGTTGCTGATATGTATTGTGTTCGTAGGATTGTTTTATATTTGTTTCTAAGAACAAAGGCACAATGGTGCCCCCTAAGATAGGCAAATATATCTGTTTCTTCAAATATACAATAACTTTACACAATAACTTTTGATTGTGAGTGAAACTAGTTTCAAGAGTTTTAGTACCTGTTGCGAAATATATACAAATATATCAATTTTTCAAAAATTCGTGAAAAACTTATTTTTAACTGTTAAAATTAACGTTTTTAAAAAATGGCTTGGGGGTTTTTTAAAAAATAGTCTTAAGTTACATTTAATACATCCAGAAATCAAACAAACAAACAAATCCGAGGTGCTTTGACCTTCGATTTAAACTTGGTTCAGGACCCCTGTGCTCAGCTGACGAGCTCTGCCCGGTCGCAGTAGGCTAACTGACTCAGCCCCTGGTTGGGCTACTATAGCCTCCTCCGCCTTCACACTAGATGCACATCCTGCTGGCGGTGTGCACCATCCTGCCTGGCCAGGGCCCAGGATACCCCGAGACTGCCCTGACCCATCTCTCCTTTGCTTACCGATCCACTCCGCCGAAGGGATTGGTTACCACAACCTTGGAGTGGATTGCTCGGCGTAATAGGGTCCACCGACGTGTAGGTGAGGGTGGAGCTGGGGTGGAGAAGTATGGATTTCTCTTCTATGAAAGCATATGTTCGCGTCAAAACCCCTTTGGACCCCTATACGCGACAGATAAGCGGTGCATACTTTTGTTAGACACTAAAGGTACGAGAAGTATGCTTATGAAAGGCTGAAGAACAGTGGCAGAAAATGAAAAGTAGTCATCACTAAGCTAGATGTGTCAACGTTACTGACTTTATACGAAAATTAAACCTCAGTGGGAACACGAGTTCGTTCCCAGTAATAGCAGTTTTATTTAATTGTAAAACTTCTTATATTATTTTTGATCGATACTTCTTATATTATTTGGCGGTTCCGTGGAAACTTAATATAACTTGTATTTTAATGCCCGTTGTTTAGTATTCCCTCGTCAACGTAATATAAAATACGATAACAACATGTACAATGTAAAATATTGTTTGTCCGTGTTCACATTGTTTTTGATAAACGGTAAGTTAAAAATGACTGGAACACTATATCTTTCCTGCGTCTAGTATATCCACCGCCGGTTCAAGACATATGATTGAGCTGTTATTACAGATTTCTTTCAAATTCGACCAGTCTACTGAGACGTGAGTGCAGTATTTTAAAACTGTAAACGTTCAACGATATTGAACCGCTAGAAATAACTTGTGTTCTGCATAATAACGATAATCGTCCGGATGATTTAAGTGGGTCGACTCCGACACAGAAATAAATATGTTGTTTCCATATTTAGATATAATACTTTAAAACATGTGAAATTCACATAAATATGGGATACTTTGTAATGCTTCTGTCAGGTTCAAATTTTTTCTTCGTTATTGTCTATCGATATAGGAGTGAGTCACTATATAGTGAACATATTTCTTAATTTGTTTTTACTTCCATGTTCCCTAAGAAAATGGAAGTATGGTGATGGCGAAAAACATCGTGTTCGAGATAAAGGCTGATTCTGATTGTACTACCCTCAAAACATGAAGAAAAGTCATTTTCCGAAAAGTGTCTCTGTGTGTGTCTGTGTCCATCTGTGTGTAGAATTTTTTATATGGGAAACGATAACTGCCGCAAATTCCAACATAATCAAATAATATTTTGCATATGTGCCTGAGTTGTAGAGAACTCTAGGCCTATTGATTTTGGTGAAGATCGGTTAAGGGGAAGGGGTAGTTTACCTGCAATATTTTATGTTTTAATAAGAGTAAAGTACTTAATTTTGATAAATAAAGTATCCTGAAAAGAAGGTCATAATAATCCACTGTAGAAACGCAGATGAAATATCTATAAATAAAAACGGCAGTCGTTGGGGGAGGGGTAATTTTCTATAAATGAATAGTTGAAGGGAGAGGGGATAATTTTATATATGTGTACTACGTTATCGGCAATAAAGAAGTAGTTTGTTGTTAAAATTCCTTCCCGGGCTGTTTGACCGTAGTCCAATGGTTTCTGCAAAATCAGACGTTTCGGCAGTGCCATCGTCAGTGAATATCGAGTGCGCTAATGTGAGGTGGTATACGTTAGTGACCACAGTGGTTTGTTTAAGGCTGAGGAAAGAAGTAGTTTCTATGCAAATATTTCATTTCGAAAATTATTTTAAATATAAATCTTAGACCATGGAAGTCATGTCTGGTTCTCCATGCCGATATTTAGTAATGAGGGTTTTATATAACTCAGATGAAATCGTGACAGTTATTCCGAAATTGTGCGTCGTAGAAAACAGTTTAGTGCTTCGGCGAAACAGTGCCTGTAAGTAAAACAGTAATATTGCTACGACAATTAGGTAACGCTGTCGTAAAGTCGGCAGGAGCGGTTACGTAACAGTTATACACGTTTCTCGGCTAGCAGTGTCTCTGTCAAGGCCGTGCACTAAAGTAGCGTTCAGACTGCTCGAGCTCTTGTAACTACACAAATTATGTTGACACGCGGCCAGAGTGTGGAAAATTATTCTGGAAAACCTGCGGGGTATATATAAGGGTCTGAGGCCGGCTGAGAAGTTAGTCACACCGGGCGATATTGTAGAGTGCGGATCAAGTGACTGTTGCGGATTAGTGGAGAGTGATTGTTGTGTTATAATTAGTGCAGATTCTAATAGTTGACATTATCATTGCGTGTGGACAAATTTAACTTGAATTACTGTATGAGAGTACCTTGTTGACTAAACTTATTTTTTGTGACTAATTAAAGCTGGTAATTAGTGACTTCATTGATGTCTGTATTTTTTGTTTCCACCGTACAATACGACGATCCGTGAGACCGTCGTAACAATATTAACCAGTCAACTCAATGCTAATTTCAAATTGTGTACATGACACAAATAATTGCACAAGTTATGTTTCAAAAAAAAGTACAGTCAAAAATTATAGTCCATTGTTATGTTGGATTAAAGTCTACAAAGAAGCTGTCGCAGTTCGCGTCGAGATGTTTGATGGTATTTTGAACTAGTTATTTATTTAAACGGGCTGTTTTTGTCCAGAGTTTTCTTAAAAGGAAATATATATGCATTGAAATCTTTATGTAGAATATGATTTGAAACTGGAAGTTACTTCTCGTAATAACGTATTTCGCTTTTAGACATACTTTTCCAGCGTCTGGCTCTTTAATTATCGGCAGCCATAAACAAACATAATGGCGAACCAATAAACCAAAATGACGAACAACGCGGTGGCGTAACGAGCGATTCAGCAGGACACAGAGTGGGTAGGATAAGGTTACTTAATATGATGATAGTCTGAATTCTCACCACCTCCGCATAATGTATCCATTCGAAGTAGTTCCTTTTCGTGTTAACAGGTAGATTACGAATCTGCCTAGCACTGTACTGATATTTTTAAAGCCCACGTTCTGTTGTAAAATAAAGTTTCCCATAGCAGTGGTTTCACTGCAAGTTGTAAGTTTTGAGGTAATGGTTTGTTCAATGTCCAGTGCTTTGTATTTTATTGGATTCTAAATCACTAAAAATGAATTGTACCTGTGTCGCACAGTTGAAGTATTCTACTTTGTTTGTAGCTTTTAGTGATATAAGTTTTATTTTCATTTGTTGTGCTATGTAATATCTTAAGTTATAAGAATGAAAATTTAACAGTTTTGTTATACAGTACCGAAGGTTATGGAATCACCTTCACAATAGAACAAGAACAAACAGGACAGTAATGAGCAAACTAACAAATGTTGTAGACAATATTGTTCACTTGACATTAAAAGTGACATTAAAAGTGCAGTGTTCGAAGTGAAAAGTGGGGAATATCCTTATATGAGGGTCACACCGCTTTGGTGTTCCATGGACCACTCTGAAAAAGTCTTACGACTATCTTCTACAGATAGTCGTTATAATGATAGGCTAAGAAAATGTAAAGTTGCTGCATCTGCAAAGTTCCTGAATGTTATTGACAGTGAACCTAGTTGTGTCACATCTTAAAACTTACTAAAATCTACAGAGCAAATAAGTGTAATGAAAATGATAATTGGTCCTGCAGCCTTTGGTACACAACTTTCAGCAGTGATTGTTAAAAATAAAAATGCCACAGAAGTGGATTCGGTTTTCATTTTGTTGCTGCACTTGCTATGAAATGTGCCAGTTGCGGAATCCTGATCTAGATACCACAGTTTACATGTATGATTGCTGTTATGGAGGAGAAAATGATTTTTAAAGACATTGTTTTCATATTTTCATTATTTTCAAATTTTTCAAATCTGCCCTGCATGCATCTATTAGCATTAAATATGTTAATTACGCAGTTTTATTTTATTGCATTGCATGAAACGCCCAATCTAAACTTAATGTAATAAGCTGATAATAGTTGCATTATCGCCTTACTAAAGATCCATGCAGGCTTTTAGAAATTTATTAAACAAATTCTGGTTATCTTTGGTTCAGGAAAACATAGGTAGTTAGATAGTTAAGACAAAATATTCATTCCTAATTTAGACAAACTAACTTTTTTTAATCCACTTTGTGACTTCTTTTTTATGTATAGATGGCGCGTTTCAAATCATATGGTTCATCATCAGATCATAAAATATCCCTCTAGGAGGTCGTCATCGGTTAAAAATATCCACCTGTGGTCGACCAAACGTGAATAGGTGCGCTCATACCGACGCGTATACAGTGCAAACAATAGTGGATTTTTAACCGATAACGACCTCCTGCGATGGATATTTTATGATCTGATGATGAAACGTATTCTTTGCAACGCGTCATCTATATATATAAAAGAAGTCACATGGCGAATTTCACCCTGTCGCCACCCACCACCCTTGGCGACCTGCGTTACACGTACCTGTCTTGGCCGCCCTGCAACAGAACAATAAATGAAAAATAAATAAATAAAACAACAAACAACCCTTGATGGGCGCCTCCATCTACCTCTCCCTCTCACACCTGGCTACCAACTACAGATGCATACAATAAACCCAGCATCTACGTGCCTCCACCTTCTCAACGGGCGGTCTCAGCATTGGCGTACGTCACCCCACAATTCCCATACCATCTGCCTGAAGGGGGCTTGCCCCAGACCAGCCAGAGTGGGGCCTAATTCGGTCCGGACTCAACCCCCCCCCCCAAAAAAAAAACAAATGAAGAAGGTTAGTTTGGCTATTCATACCAGTGACTTGGATACCATTGTAAACATGCATGCAAAATTCCTAATTTAATTTTTATTTTCTTCTGATGAGTGACATACAGAATGAAGTCTTGAATAATTCAAGAACTATCACCATATCAGGCAACCTTACCATATAGGCTGTTTGGAACAAATTATAAAATTGAACAAATAAAATCTTTTTAGAGTCTTTAGAAACGACGAATGAGAGTGGTGTGTGGACATAATTTGGTCAACAATTTTTTTGTGGATCGTTCGTGTTATATATGGCTGGAGAGACACCTTGTTATTGAGGATCGATAAGAAAGAAACAGGTAATTAAATTGTTTCTGCAAAGACTAAAACAGTGTACTTTAAATAACTGTTATGACGTCGAACTGTAGACGTCAGAATGATCGTGCATAAAGCGTGTGTTGTTAATCAGTAGGCCTCTACGTTGTTTATGGGGTTTTCCGGTTGTGCGCTATTTATGTGCATCATTGGATGTAGTAAACAGCCGTGATTAGCTTACCATTCAATAGTTATGTGCGCACAGGGAGCCGAGCCGGGTATGTATGTATGTGTGGGCCGCATCCCTGAGGAAAACGGCGACGGTCTTGGGTTTGTCACGTCGCCGCCGGCTGCCAAATTATTCATAACCGCCATAGCAATACAGTCGGCTCTGCCTCCGCCACGTCTCTGACTTACTGCCTTCCGGAAACTCTGCTTCCATAAGTAATATTTCGAATAACATATTTTTTTTATTTAACATATTTGCTATAGATGACTTAATTTTTTTAAGCTTCTTATTTTCTTACTGCTTCGTAACAGTCTGTTTTGATTCCTTCGAAATCGAGTTTTCAGTGGAAATACAATGTTTTGGGCCTTTCAGTAGAGCTGAAGAAAACTTTATAGTAAATTGTTCATATCTTGATTACAGTCGCTTAAAAACCCACCGCGACGACGTATGAACATCTTCCTCCCAGACTGTACCTGCATCTTTAATTTTGACAGTTTTACCAAAAAAATCTTAGGCCATCTTTAGAATCCTGGAGCAATGGGCATAGAATGTCGTGGTTATGTCTGTAGGTTTCCAACAAGCGTCGATGTCTGTAAATGGTAAATTTGGTTAGGAAATGTCGCTTAGCAAGTTTCTATTAATTAAGTAATGTTTTATTTATAGTCTGAAAGCCCATCTAAATTTCGATGTCGGCTTATCAATGTTTAACTGTAAAACTTTTCGATATTAACATCTTGAAGAAGTACACAACAATGTAAAAGTCTACTGTTCAGACCATGGGTTGTTAGGCAATGGTCCAAGATCCAGACACCTTGGACCATTGCATAACAACCCATGGTCCAAGGTGTCTGTAATTAGTGCTAGACGTTTCGACCGTGCATCTTCAGTTCGAACAGATGCAACAGAGATCTTAGTTCATAGTGGTAACAGAGGAGTCTGCGTTGAACTAAGAGCAAAAAATGTTATTCCTGTTTGTCAGCATACGGACCTGCTGGTCGGTCAGTGTTCGGGCCAATTGTAAATATCTTGGACCTATCAACCTGGCCCAAGTTTTAATGTTATTGAAACCGGTCATGGAAGCTTACGATTTTTTTTATCAATTTAAAAATGTATTTTCCGTAAAGAAGATCAACCTAGCTAGCTTTCCAGAATATGTACTGCATATTATGCCTATATACACCCTTATTTTAATGAAGAAAGCAAACAAGAAAACACTGAATCAGCATCGCCGGTTCCACACTTCCCACTAATTTCGTCCATCAGTGAAGAAAATCGTTCATAGTATTCGTTGAAATTTTGTCTTCTGATTACTCTCTTCACGAATCCTGTAGGAACTAACAATTTATTTCCTTATCCTAAATTTTTAAACGTGTATAATGTACCCCTCCAAACTATAAGACACGATCTATCAAACTCGTTCTCAACGTAGTTATATAAATCTGATAGAGCACACTCGCTCATTATCCTGTTACCCTTTGGGTATGTTTCTGTTTTAGTAAACAAATATTTTCCTTTCCCATGTTCTTAAACCAGTAGGTTTAAATAAATAACTAAGTATACAGTTGTTACGACAACATGAACGAAACTGTGGAAGTTATAAATGCTAGGTAAAAAGGATTCAAAATGATTCTACTGATAAGCTTAAATAACCTTAAATATTTTGAGATAACATCCTAATCGAGCAAACAGATCTGGACGGACACGTCACATTCAAAACCTTCCACAGATATTTAGCAAGCACTGCCAGTTAAAAATGATATAATTAAATTGAGAAACGTAATTAATTTTAATAATGATGTAATTATTGGTAGATCTCTGCTTTCCGTTAAAGAAGTCTTCGTAAAAATGGATGAAGATGCACGCAAAATAGGACTTAGAGGATCAAAATATTGGGGTCAAGAAGGAAGAGACACGAATAACACCAGCAGCATTACGGGTTTGGTGATTACTGTTTTGACGCAGTCTTTAGTTTACAATATCTTAGTTGTACTGTCAGTGGAGAGCTTGATGAAAAGCAGGTAATAAGGCGAAGAGTTCCAGTTGGGAACGGAGCGTACTTCGCCTTGAATAAAACCTTGAAGAGTAGGTTGGTAAGCCAGTCAACGAAGTTCACGTTATATAAGACGTTAATTAGATCAGTCGTGGCGTAGGACGGTGAAGCTGCTGGACAGATTCAAAACAAAACTGATTTGGAGGAGTATGGCCTCAACTTGTGAAAGTGGGATATGGAGGCGGAGAAATGGAGAAAAATCGAGAATTGTATCCAGCATACGATGATCTCAGCATTATCTCCTTCGTTAAGATACAAATACTGAAACAGCTAGGTCATGTCCTCAGAGTGGAAGACAGCAGGAGAGTAATAAGGTGTACAAGGATTGGGACCTAGAGGACGGAGACCTAGAAGAGTGGATGGAGAGACAGTGTCCCGAATAATCTCAAACAGCTTAGGATAAACGTCTCTCTTTCTCAGGACCGGTGTGAATGGATGAACGACATTGGTTGAGCAGGACAAGGGCAGCTTACATGTGTCTGTTGCGATAATGAAGAGAGAAGAAAATGCTGAAACTCCTTCTGTAATATAAAACAGACAAATAAAGTATGTACTAGGCGAAGAAAGTAAAAAAAAATAATTTTTGAAACCAATATGAATAAAGTCACGCGAAGTAGTGAAGCCAGAATGCCTATATGCAAGTGAATGTCTAGTAATGAATTATAATTTAGACAAACTAGAAATATTGGAAAGACGAATTATTAGGAAAATACTTCAGAAGGTTGGAAATTAAGAAGAAATGATGAAATATATCAAAGTATATAAAATATGACAGAAACAATGAGAAAAAGAATACCATTATTTTTAGGACATTTATATAGAATGGACGACAATAGGTTAACAAAGCAGATCTTCAAATATCTGTGAGGAAGAAGTCAACATCAAGTTAGATTAAAGAAGTCCAAAAGGATTTAGAAAAAATAATGTAAACGCAGAAGAAGCAATTGAAAGAGAAGTTTTTCGGGCAGAAGTGTTAAAAATGGAAGGAGTCCAGTGTAGGAGAGAAAAAAAACAAATGTTCAAAATGGACTGAAGACAGGAAGAAGAAACACAGTGAAAAGATGAAAAAATATTGCAGAAAAAGAAAAGAAGAAAGAATAAAGAATTGAAATTGGAATGTGGTCCTTAGATGGCCGATAAAAAAAAAAGTCACGCGAAGTGCATACGAAAGTAGTAATAAATGTGAAGAGTCCAAAAAGCCATTGTGAAATGCTACTTATTAGTGCCTTTTTGCCCCGAAGTGGAGTGTTACGAAATTAAGATTGTACATTGTACTTAAGGGATAGGTATATTTTGCAGCTGTTAACGGCTTTTGTGCAGTCGATGTTCTCATTATGAAACTGTTGTTAGATTCTAAATAGTAAGTTGCTGTCGGCCGCCTACACATTAACCGATTCATTGTTCAATAAGTGATAATGACTTGCCGGCCGGCAGGCAAAGCATTATCTGTTAACGTGATAATAGTGGTGGTTTTAGATCTACGTGTATGTGTATGTGTGCGGGGCTGTTATGTACAGTGGTAATCGCTAAGATTGCATGTCAGTTTGCGCTGTGAAATCGTGATTTAGTAATGCGTGTTGTTGTTGTGTACGGAGACCTGAAACCGCTCTTATTGATTCATTACGTTACCACTTTTGCCTGATAGTTTTATTTTTGTTCTTCGCGTAATAACATTTACTTTATTACTGTGTATAAGGTACTCTGGGTCTGACACTCGTGATTGGGGCAAGGATTTTTGTGTAATAACATATTTCTACATAAAATGAATGTTCTGATCGTTCCCACATAATATCATATATTTTGACGAAAAAGAAACTAAAAATGCAAATATTTTCGTAGTTTCGTTGTCACATTTCCGCATATAGCCTACCAGTTATTAACGTTCGCCAACAAATATATTGTTTTGACTTATCGTGTTGTACGGTGAAAACAGAATAACTAACACAGATGAAATCGCTGATTACAACTTTAGTTACAGTTAAAAATAAACAAAGACATAGACTACATATACAAAAACTAAAAAATATTCAGCACACAGCAAATATAATAAATAATAAACATCATCTTATTAACAACGCCGCACTTAGTAATTCACAATAATCACTTTACACTAAACCAAAGCCACAACAACTACAGTTCTGATAACGCGCATTAGTATGACAGACCCAACACTGCCCCAACATTCCCAAACGAGGGATATCCTATTGTATCTTTAAAGGAGTTGTTTCCCGTTGCCTTCTCTATCCTATGCCGTTGACTTGACAGTTCATCCGCCTTTAGTACGGTTTCCCATCCCAAGGACAAGAGGTTTACTCTATCCTTATACCCGCTCATCAGCCCTGCTCCTTGTCCCGCGAGATATTCGGCCGCTTGTTTGTAAAGCAAACATTGCCTCCGGTCTCGGTCAGTTACGACGAAACAACGCGTTATTACGCGGTCAATTGCACTTTCACTTACTGAACGAATCTGCTATTTAGAAACGTCGCTATTCTGAATCTCGATGAGATTTCAATTCTGCAACTTTTTATTTGTGCGAGTAGCCTCTTTCTTCCAATATTTTTTTTACGTTATGTTAGGTTATGTAGGTCAGGTTAGTTCAAGTTAGGTTAGGTTAGGTTATACTAGGCTAGGAATGAATAGAATTATAACAGTAATTTCTGTTTTATTATAATAATAACATAGAAATGCAATTGATCTCAATTTACAGGGTTCAAATTTCTACCAGGGTCGCAACTGACCGGGGTTTATAGGATTGTGTCGCAACTGACCAGGTAAGGTGAATGACGGGACCATTTATTGCCAAATAAGCATATCCGTGTGTAGCTGTTTTTTCTTAATACCAAATTTATAGATCTCCGTAGCTTTGTAGTGGTTGTGCAGGATAACTGCGTCTGCTTTGTGAAGGTCGTGCAAGACGCTGAACAAAGCGGCATTATCGGCTTCCACGTATTGCCGTTTGTAAGATTAACTAGAGCAAGCATTCGCCGGGCGCGCGCGCGTTATTTTACAAAGCATATAAACACCGTGATAATTTTACTGTGTGTTCCGTTCTCCTATGAACTATCCCGGCTGCGAGCGTGCACAGTATTGTTTAGGTCCGAATATTAAATGGAACACAAGCCAGCCGAGAGTTTTCGTCGTGTAGAGGCGATTCGAACAATAGGGGATGTTCTAGGTGGGATACTGATGTCTCTCTCACGCGCTCTGTACGTCCTCTCCTCACAGTTTCTCTTTATGGTGGGGTACGTGCGCGAGAGAGAGAGAGAGACGGGGGATGCTTATACAGAGTATTTGTATATACTGTCTAAAATAATAGGGCTTTTATATTTATTCCTTTTGTGTGTACGTGAGGAAGGCAAAGTGTGTTAGCTGTTTTAAAGGCCGTATACTGTTTGCACGCTTAGTGCGTGGGTAATCTTTCATTCAAAGGGAATTGTCTTTTGTTACTCCGGTTTATTGTATATACAAAATATCATTGTACGGCTTTGTAATGTGTGTATGCGCTCTTTGTACGGCGTTCTAGGAGAGAACGAGAAAGAGCAAGAGAGAACGGGTGAATGAAGGGGGAGGGGAAGACGTGCGCGGCTACAAAGTACGATTTTTGCATTCGCGCGCATATCTTTTCGCTGTCGTAATAAATACGTCATCCATATTTAATTTGTTTGCGTGCCTATAATACGTATGCTATTAGAATGAATAATTATTCCGTGGGTATAGTACTATGAACTGTGTGTATATGATATCCTCTGTGTTTCTGTGTGTGTTGGTAGCGAGGGCAGGGGCTGGGGGATGAAGCCTGCTTTACGATTCTTTATAGCATGCTCTCGTCTTTTTATAGGAGGCATAGGATAATACTTTAGCTACTTGGATTTTTTAAAATTCTGTTTCATGGCTTTTTTTTATTTCTATTACGATGCCTTGGTCATTGGTGCTGCATGTTGTCCTTGTGAATCCATCTTCCACTTCTAACAATATTTGATTTCTTTCATTTTCTCGTTTTCCGTTTCCTCGCTTTATCTGTCGTCCTTGAATCCACCCTAGTCCGTGCCTAGTTGTTTGAGCGATAAGTCTTTGTCCGGTTGACAGGTTGCTAGTCTCACCCACCTGCCCTCCTGCTTTATCCGGTCTTGCTACTGGCATTAACCTTGATGAGCTGCTCTATCCGCCTATGACAAGTCGCAGGCTGCATTCTTCATGGCAGACACGGTCAGAAGACAAACACATGCGTTGAGAAGATGTTCCTTGTTTACGTTCTTTATTCCTTGTTTATACAATGTGCATAAGCATCAGTTGCCCCCTCGCATTGTACTGGCCTTATCACGGCGAAATAGAATAAAGAATGTAAGTATTCGAGGAACGTACAAATCAACCGGTAAAGGAGTGGACTGGATAAAGGAAGGGCCAACAACTCTGGGAGCATCGCGTTGACGGAACGGAAGATGACAGATTAGTCGAGGAGAACAGGAATAATAACCCAAAAGTTAAAAGGACAAACGGGCGACCTAGAACAAGATGGAGATATTGTGAAGACTTACAAGGTTGGATATAAACATGAAAGCTTTCTAAATCAAGGGAAGACGGAAAAGAAGAGGAAGAGGGAAAGAAGATTTTTTAAACGATAAATACAATTTAGTGGTTAAGTCTAACTTACGCTAAACTTGTGTTGCTACCACTAATACTCACTTACACTTCCATGAGCGCTTTCAACCCTCTCGGCTCATCTTCAGATGGAAACAACCATCTGAAGTGTTTCCATCTGAAGATGAGCCGAGAGGCTTGAAAGCGCTCTTGGAAGTGTAAGTGAGTATTAGTGGTAGCAACACAAGTGCTAAGGAAAATCATAAAAATATCATAAAAATCATAAGGAAGATTTTTTTATGCTATGGCTGTTGTTTATCGATCGTCTTCTGATCCGTGTTTTTGTTTCCATTGGTTTCCAATAACCGACCAGTCCTTGGATCGGTCGAAATATTTTCTCAGTATTTCTTTGTTCGACATTTTGCGCGTATTGAGGGACATTTTGTTAATATTCAGGGAGTCGCAACCGTAAGTTACGAAAATTGTGAATCAGAAAAATAAATCGAGAACGTATGAAAACAACACTCTTAAGAACGTATCCAATCGGTTATGTGTCCGTACTCTATCAGAAGACGAAGATATTCTTCTTCTTCTTCTTCTTCTTCTTCTTCTTCTTCTTCTTCTTCTTCTTCTTCTTCTTCTTCTTCTTCTTCTTCTTCTTCTTCTTCTTCTTCCTCTTCCTCTTCCTCTTCCTCTTCCTCTTCCTCTTCCTCTTCCTCTTCCTCTTCTTCTTCTTCTTCTTCTTCTTCTTCTTCTTCTTCTTCTTCTTCTTCTTCTTCTTCTTCTTCTTCTTCTTCTTCTTCTTCTTCTTCTTCTTCTTCTTCTTCTTCTTCACTGTCAGCGGTTTTAACGTTACCGCCTGTTTTCCATTCCTCTCTAACCTATATTTTCGCTCTCCAGTGCCTATCTTCCGTATTTTCAAATTCTTGTCTTAATTGTATCCGTGTTCGTGTGAAGTACAACAGATCTGTACCTCAGGTCTGGGATGAATTGGCGAACACCTTGCGAATTACGCGTTCGTTTTTTACACTGAAGACAGCATCCGATGGTGGAGCCGAAACGTCTGTAAACAATGTTAGCAGTAGGCCACGGCCTAATAGCCCGGCAGAAAATAATCTCAACACTGCTAATAATTGTATCTTATTAAATAAGTGTAATATGCGTAATGGTTGTTAATATTCTTGATAGAACATATTTACACGCATTCACACATTCAAAAAAAAACACTCATTCTTTGCGTGGGCCTGTTAATTATTTCTGTATTCACCGTACTCAAATCCCGATTGTGGTAATAAATGTTTTTGACAAAACGTTGACAACAATTTTTTAAATTGTAATTTTTTAATACCTCACAAAACGTTTGTCGTTTATTAGCCAAATCATAAAGATAGCTTAAGTAAAGATAAGAGGAATACCAAAGTGCCTTCCGAAGTGGAAGATCTACTATAGACCAAATCTTCACAGTCAAAATACAGATGGAGAAGATGTGGGAAAACAATCTGGACCTAACACAAACCTTCGTAGATTTTAGACAAGCGTATGCGAGTATAGATAGGAATAAACTTTTTGAAATTATGCTGTACTTTCAAATACCCATTAAATTAGTACAACTGACAAGTTTGACAATGATACAGACAACAGCCAGAGTCAAATTGCAAACGGGTATGACAGATCCTTTTAGTGTCACAAGAAGGTTAAAACAGCGCGATGGGCTGGCACCAACCCTGTTCAAACTAACACTCGAATATGTGATCAGAAAATTGTCACTTGGTAGAATGCAACATTAGAACATAAAATGGTCCAGATCGTAGAATATGCAGACGATAGGAAGTTCCTTCCTGGAACTCAAAATTGAAGCGGGAGAGATATGATTACAGGTGAGTACTGATAAAACAAAGGTTATGATTACCACTCGAAAAAAAACAGAAAACCTGAACAGTTTGATTTCGAACCACTAAGACTGGAAATAGTTAATCAGTTTAAATATTTGGGATGTTGGATGGCAGAAGACAATGAAGAAATAAATGAAATAAGGAAAAGGATACAGGCCGCAAATAGAGCATATGCTTCGTTGATATATATATTCAAGACAAGGAATATCCACCATCAGTCCAAGGTCACATTATATAAATTTATGATTAGACCGGTGATAAAATATGGCAGAGAGACTTGGACTCTGAACAAACAAGCCGCTAACATAGTCAATACTTTTGAAAGGAGACTTTTTAGCACCAATCCAAGTCAATGGGATATGGAGAATGCGTTACAATGAGGAACTGTACAAGCTGTATCTGGCCACTGTACAGACAATGATCTGGCCACCACCATCCGACTGCATAGACTGCAATGGGCAGGACACATCATTAGGATGGAAGGCAACCGAACACCTAGGAACGTACTGTTTAGTCAAATCGAGAGCAGAAGACCTGTCGGAAGAACCCAGAAACGCTGGATTGACGCAGTGGCTGCTTGGGTGCTGATACTTTACTTAAAATAAAACGATGGACATCGATCGGCAAGGACAGGGAAAAATGGAGGCGGGTGATTATGAAGGCTATGGTTCGACTTCGAACTGTGACGCCACAGCTAAAGATAGCTTAAGTAAAGACAACTTTTTTTAACTTTTAGTGTCAAACGACTAAATGGCCTACTCCGTATTACACGATTCCGTACCCAGGCGTGAAAGCAACAGTTTTTATTTAGCGCATAGTTTTGTTTTTCTTTCGGAACACAGCGTCCTCAGTCATAACGAATAGGCTATACATTTTTCGCGCTGTTGACCCGTGCGACGGAACATGCATCCGCCACTTGGGGGTACAGGGACCCGATATCGCCAGCGCGTCACATCGAATAAAAATAAATGGAATTTCCTACCCAAGTACTTTTTTTTTCTATCGGCCGGCTCGTTTTATTTTATCAGTTAATTACAGCGTATTGTCGGATATCGGGGGCGCGCGCGCCTCTCCGTGTAACAGGTACTGTAAATCTGCACGGTTTGTCACGTCGATTGCTAGTTTTTTTAAATTAAAAATTTTTATAACGCGTTCGCGCGCTAAAAAAAAGTGTCCCGCGCGCGCGCGCGCGCGAGCGTTTGAGATAGTGCCAGCCGGGTCGGATCGGTGTTGTTTATTGAACCGTGATGGTTAATCGCGGGCTTCATATAATCAACCGAAGCTATCTTTAGTTAGGTTTACAGTGTCAATAGGATAGCCCGAGCTTTGTACATGGATTGTGTTATAAACCTCTATAAATCTTTTAGCGGGTACAATGAAAAGCCTCGCGTCGCACCAGCAGCAGACCGCCACCACCACACCGATAGTTATCTATCTATCCCTATCCCTAACTGAGCGTGTGTGCGTGCGTGTTTTGGTCAAAAACCCGACCAAAACAGCAACAACAACAATGCTGTTTCGTTGGGGCCCGCTGCGGTCGCATTTAATACCGCTTGAATAAAATAATATACTAATAAATTTTCCGCTTTTAATAATATTGTCATTGCGTCTAGAACATTTCACCGCGCGAGAGATTAGAATTGTGTTTGAAAGCTTTTTAATTAGATTTTTGATGTTGTTGTTGTTAATATTTCCATTGTTTTCGCACCGGGTTTTATACTACGGTAAAATGTTTTAAATTAAACCAATTCTGTAAATAAAACGGTTTTCAGTTTTCGCGAATCTAATAAGAACGGAAACAGGTTTGTTTGTTAGAATTGTAAATATTATTTAATAAATAAGAAATTGCGGAACGTTTTAGAATAGTTTAGTCAATACTGGCATTGTTTTACCACAATGATATAGCTGTAGCTGGCGAGAGGGCTATGATCAATGCCCCTGTGTGGGAATATCGCCCGGAGTGACTCCTCCGAAGACTGCAAATATCGATTCTCTCGCAAGGGCGTGTGTGGTGTTGATGGAAAGGCTCCTCATGAACTGAAGTGAGGACCTCAGTACGTGTTAGGTGCTCAGTAGTTAAACGGCGTTTTTAAAAGTAAGTCTTTGAACCAGTGATAACGCAGCTGGCGAGGAGACTAGGCTCAAGGGCCCTACTTGGTATAATCACCTGGATTAACTCCTCCGATGACTGCAAGTATCGATACTCTTTCAAGGGAGTTAAGGTTTGTAGGGGCGTTTCTGGTGTGGATGGAAACGCTCATCATGAACTGCTGGTCAGTTGAGGTGAATATCTCAGTAGGCTACGGTAGGTGCTCGGTAGTTAAAAGACGTTTTACAAAGTGAGTCTTAGATCCAGTGACGACGAGGGGACGAGGCTCAAGGATTCTACTTGATATTATCGTCCTGAGTAACTCCTCCGATGACTGAAAGTATCGATACTCTAATAAGGCAGTTAGGGATTATAAGGGCGTTTGTGGTGCACATGGAAACGCTCCTCATGAACTGCGGGTCAGTTGAGGTGAAGATCTCGGTTCGTTAAGTGCTCTGTAGTTAAAAAGAAGTTTTCCAGAATGTACCTTGAAGGAGTGGTGACGCGGCCGGAATAACGTTGAATTTATTTCGAGGTCCGTTTTGGGACCAGTCATGCATCATTGCTGCCTCCACCGCAAATTCTCTGCACCTCACGGTGGTCGGCCCACACAAGCTAGTGTATCTCGGAGCCCGGACGCCTCACGAAAGAAGGAGACGCCGCACAGCTGACAAGAGACGCCACCCGCTTACGGGTCACAGACGGCTAGACCTACCATTCAACGTAATATTAAGTAGTTGTATACTTACGTTGGTAGTGTTACCTTCCGTAGAAGGGCCCTGAGTAGGAGACACTGGGATGTCGTCAAGTAGGCTACGTGTCTGGGATCTTTTCACGATGTGACTGACAGGGGAATCCTCATATCTGACGGAATCACGTAGTCGTCTTACATAGGCCTAAGGTAGTTTATCGTAAGCAAAAGTGTTTATTTTGTACTAAACGACATGTTAGATGGTGGCGGATGCATGTACGCTACTTATGACAAAAGGTGAAACGCAAAGATTAGTACAAAACTCCACTAAGTAATTTCTATAAAATCCGAAGAAAGTTAACAGCGTTAATGCACGGTATCATAAAACTGGTTGAAAACATTGCGCTCTTAATGGATTGCGTTGTGCATTTCGGAGTGTGTACGTAGGCTATTCAGATTAGCATATGAGGATGCGAGATGATTGGAGGCTCTGGGGATGTGGATATTGCGAAAAATGGAGAAGGTGGGGGTGGAAAGGTAAAGCAGTGAATAAGGAAGTCTTGCAAAGCATTGGTGAGGAAAGACGGACGCCGAAGAGTGTAAGAAGAAAGAAGAAATGGCTGGTGGGTTGGATGAGATTAGACTGAGTCTGTTGAGTGCGGCGTTTGAGGGAACGATGAGTCGCGCAAGGAAGATACGATTGGGAGATGCTAGATGGCGGATTCATTAAGACTGGAGGAAATAAAAAGACATTAAGAGGCTAGTTCAGAACTGGAAGACGTGGCGTGTAGCTATGTGAAGACCTGCCAGGGAAGGCAGAACACGATTTATTGACTATTACCGTATTAAATGAGTTGCTGTAAACAAAAATCCGGTGCAAGCAACTATTTTACTACAGAATTCCCTACGTGCGATTGAAAATGGGGAAAGAAGTGGAGAATACAATTAAATGAAACTAAATCAGCACACATCGCCACGGGACATCAATCGTGAAATTAAATAACAAGGCTATCCCGGTAGCCGACTCTGTAAAATACCTGGGCATCCACCTTAAAAAAAAAAAAAAAAAACTGACTTGGCGCAACCACATTTGGATGAAGAGAAAACAACTGGACACACCAAGTTTCGCAAGCATTATTGGCTCTTGGGCAGCAAATTATTACTGTCAATGCGAAACAAGCTGTTGGTGTACAACACTGTCTTCAAGCCTGTGTGGACATACGGCTTAGAGCTTTGGGGAACTGCATCTAAATCCAGTATCGCCATAATGGAAAGGTTTCAGACCATGGTGTTGCGTGCCATAAGCATCGACCTTGTTTCATCAGCAACAAAGACATGTATAGAGACCTGGACCTGCCCCCAGTCAGTGAAACGATTGCGATGTTCAGCGAAAGATATGTGAAACGACTTGAAGAGCACACGAATCCTTTAGCCATAAATCTACTATACAACAGCCTACAGACAATACGTTTAAAGTTAACATTTCCTCTTGACTTACCTAGATTCTAAGTCCATTTAAATTGTATTGTCATTTAATTGTATTCTCCACTTCTTTGCCCATTTTTCAATCGCGTGTAGCGAATTCTGTAGTAAAATAGTTGCTTCCACCGGACGTTTGTTTACAGCAAGGATTGCAGTATCATCAGCGTACGTAGCAGTAATCACATCATTGCTAGTTGGAAGATCTGCTGTATAGGTTAGATACAGAATGGGACCCAAAACACTTCCCTGGGGAACTCCTGCTCGTATTGGGAACCGACTGGTAGTTACATTTTCGTGGCGCACTCAAAACTGTCTTTCTTCTAAATACGACTTTAAGTCCTAAGTCCATTGGACTAGTTCTCTTCATGCCATGTATTCTGTGAACAATTATGCTTATTGTTATGTATTAACAGATTGCATAAATAAACGTAAAAAAAGTATGTATTGTAAATCGTCTGTACGACTCGTATAGTTTTGTTAACGGACCACAGTTGAAACGACAACGCCTGGAGAAAAAAAATATATGATGTAGGACACGGCCAGGCCAGGCCGTGCGGTTTAAGCTTCATTAGCGAAGCCTAAACGAGTGTACGGTCGAACACTTGAAACTAAAAAAGTTGGGAGAAGGAAACTGAATCACAACGAGTAAACGCAATTAGCGGTCTCAGTCGCTAAGTAAATTGAGACACGCCGTGTTTGCCGGTACCGGTACTACTAATTGTTTTTATTAAAGTAAACTTTAAACAGTGTACACTAAAATTATGCCGCTATTATATCGTGAATATTATTACGTCACGTCTGGTATTTCAGTTTGCGTCATCGGCTTAAATAAACTATGTTGTGTATGCAAAGGTTGTGGTAGAATTATTTCACCAAACACGACGAAACCGAAGAAAAATTAAGCGGCAGTATTATGTTTTGATACAAGGCATACTTCGCATTGCTGCCATCATTTAGGTCTGGGGATGTGCACAGGGACCTAAATTATGACTGTCATCAGACCGGTGTTATGCTACGGGTGTGAGTCATGGACAATCACACAGAAAACAGCCGACATAGTAGACACCTTTGAAAGGAAAATCCTCAGACGCATTATAGGCCCAATACAAGAAAAGGCTCATGGAGACTGAGATAAAACAATGAACTGTATCAAATATATAAAGAGATACCAGTCTCAAAATTTATAAGAATACAAAGATTGCGTTGGGCCGGAAATGTTATGAGAATGGAGGATGGCGTGTACCCCTGCTGGGTACATGGGAGAGAACGAGACGTAGAGGCAGACCGAGGAAGAGGTGGGAAGATGGCGTTGCAGAGGATGCGAGGGACATGGGGATAAGAAACTGGAGGAGGACTGCAATGGATAGAGTAGATTGGAGGCGGACATTGGTGGAGGCCAGGGTCTGACTTGGGTTGTAGCGCCATAGGAGAGGAGAGAAATTATGTTTTGATTAAAATATGGTTTTTTCTTCTCAACCTATTGTTACAGTAGTAACCGTTTTACAGATCGTGTTTACAACACAATCACTTCATAGATACAAAAACATAACACTACTGCACAACATACATAAAGGTAAAAAAATGGATTTATTAGAATTTCTAGAAATTAGAAAACCAATCAAAAGTAAGAAAAATTTAACAAACGAACAAACTAAATTCTGTGTATCCCCTTTATTAAAAGTTGTTATTTAATTTAGTTAATTCTTATATTTTCCCTTCCGATTATTATTAGTTTTTACAGACATTTGACCTTCCCACTTGCTTCTCCACACCCTCCATCATACACATCCCACACATGTCCATCACCCGTAAATTCTTAGTTTAGTTTAGTTGTTCTTTCTCTTTGAGTTTGCTACATAATACATTTCTACAAAGAGTATAGAAAATAAATTACAGTAAACTTAGATTTTTATGCGTTTTATCTCTCACAGTTATCAAAACGAAGTCTTGCTATTGCTTTAAACCACCGAGTCTATGGAGTAGAAGATAGGTAATTGATAAACTAATACGCTGAAAGAGCTGTCAGAGTTAAATAAAAACTGTAAAACGTAGCAAGTGTTTATATATTTTTTAAAAAACCTTTGTATTAATATGTTTCGCCAAGTGCCCAACGAGTCATCAATCAAAATCGTGAAACCGATTGTCTTTAAACAGTGGAAATCGAGTTCTTTGCTCAGAACTTTCATACACGATTCAATAGACAAAGACACACGTGCACAACAATTCTTCAATCGTACGATTGTCCAACACATGGTAATGTAACAAACAAACGATAAATGTCACCTAATTAACACTTCTTCTCCTCCTCCTCCTCCTCCTTTTCCTCGCCGGCGGCTTCGACGACGACGACGACGACCACCCATGTGTCTTCTACCAATGGCTTTATAGTTCAGTGCCGCTTTCAGCAATCGATCCTCAGTCATCCTTTACAAATGATCCACCATTGTCTTTTGTAAGCTGAAATAATTTAATTTATATCCTCTACTTCGAGTTCTGCTCTCATTCCTTATTGTATCTTGCAATGTATAATTTAAAGTATTTCGAAGAAACTGCATTTCAGCACTCTGAATCTTGCCGCATTCCTTTTAGACATTATTCCTTTTAGGCATTCCTCACTCACATATGTCAATGTGAATATTGCAATTGTCTTATAAAATGTAATCCTTGTGTTGTGTCTTGTTTTATTTCTAAGTCTTGAATCGTTCCATAAATATTCCTAAATTTATTTGTTTTCTCTTTTATATTATACTCTGACTCATTGCTACAGCACATCCGAGATATTTAAAACGGCTTACTTGTTCTAAAGTGCTGTTGTTTATAACTATCTTAGTCCTCACTGGATATTTAACTTTAAAGGCTATGGTTTTGGACTTTGTATTTTAAACTGTAAGTGAATATTATTGAGAGAACAATGAACTGACAAACACAGACACATATACTTGTACGTCGAAACTTACTGGGTTGATTATAACAAACTGTATTTGTATCTTCACTCATTCCTATCGTGTAATCTTTAGGGCTTTAAATACTGGTATAAATGTCCGTAATCCTCTCCCAAAGTCAACTGCCCCATCCTCCTAAATTGCTTGTTGTTTCCGCTCTGCCCTTTGGAAACACACTTACCGTAATGGTAATGCCATAACCAGTACTATTCAAGAGTCTGTTAATAAAGTGTGTTCGTTAAATGCATTTTAAAGAGACTAAATGTCTGTAGAGGCATCGTGTTTAATTTTAAACCTCAAAGAGTATAGAAAATAAATTACAGTAAACTTAGATTTTTATGCGTTTTATCTCTCACAGTTATTAAAACGAAGTCTTGCTATTGCTTTAAACCACCGAGTCTATGGAGTAGAAGATAGGTAATTGATAAACTAGTGTTGGTAAAAGTAGTTTTATTGAAATATATCCACATGTGTGGGCGTTGTCCTGACAGCTTGCAGAAATCGAACCCGTGTGTTTGTGTGTGTGATTTATTGGTGTATAATCAACGAGAAGTGCAACAAATCTTATTGGTTTTATTTTTATTTGCAACGATAGTACGTTGAAGGAAGCTCTCATGATATTTGAAGCAAGTCGCTTTATTTAGTACAGTCTGTTCAGTAAGAATATGAATAACTAATTTTCAGTTTAAAAAATTGAAAACAGACTTTTTGTACAACACACTATGTTTTCTGTGATTGTTTGTAATGTAGGAATCCATTAATGACTGTTTTTAATTGTTACAACTCATTGTATGTATGCCAAACTGTGACTGTATCGAAAACGCGGATAACCGGTTCACCAGTATCCAGACTTACTGCTATCCAGGCGGCAGGTTACTACAGAACTGACTGTAGGAAACAGTGAAACTGGCTTATTCTGTTTGTAAAACACGTTTGTCTTATTATGTAACTGCAATAAAACCGAAGTTAAAACGCTTTCGCTTATTACGTTGTCCCGTATAATACGAATATTTTGTCCGGTTCCTGCACGTTTCGTGTGCGGAACCTTTATAAAACTCCCGTTTATTTCGCTCGAATCCCGACAGTACCCTTGTTTTTTCTTAAAATTTTCATTTCGTTTTCTTCGATGTTTGAAACAAACAACAGTACTGTGGTCAAAGAAACACACTGTGCGAATGTTTGATCTCACTGGGTCATTGGGTCGTCACCAATCTCAGGAGCATGTTTATGCCAATTTAAGCGTATGCCAGATATACGCGTCTTGGTGAAAAGGTAATAGTGTTTGACAACATATTGTTATCGGTATCCAAGTCACTTTATAAATCAATAGAATCAACAGAGATCCGTCGTGTGACTTTGTTTTTGCGTTAAAATGACGCGTTTTGGATCATATTTATTCCATCTTCAGATATAAATCGCTCAGTCCAGGTCGTTAATTGTTAAAATCACATCACAAACATTTTATATTCATACACGTTCGTATGGGCGCACACTCTTTGAAAGGCGATCGGACACCCTTTACATCTGAATATGGAACATATGTTCCGAAACACGTCATTTAACGCAAAAACGAAGTCACAACGGATCTGAGGTGATTCTGTTAAATAGTGTTTGTTGCTGCCGTTTCTCGTGGTTCTGATAAACGGTGTCCGGTCCGGTCGTGGTAGGAAAAATCGGCTACACCGCGACACGAGTTTATCCTATGGAATAAGAGACAAATGCTTCAAGCATTTGCAAAAATGAAACGAAATAAGTGCAATAAGTACGATTAGTGAATAATATACAACATTTTTGCTTACAATAGTGCGTTTAAGTATGCTAATTATGTTAATGTAATTATCAAAAGGACGAGTATCTGTCAAGTTGAACACTTTGTAGCTTTTATTTTGCCATATTTTTATAGGCCTCCTCTGTTACTCTTCTTTATGGTCTTGTTTCGGCACTCATCCGTTTATCCTTTCTTCACTATTCTGCTATTTAATCTTTTTCTGAGGGCTTAATTTTATTTTTTTTCTCCGTCGGTTTTATTATCTATGTTTCGTAAGAATGTTGTTTCATTGGCTTCTGATTGTCTTCGTATTTTTTTTTAATGAATATAAGGTATCTTAGTGGCTCCCTGAAAATAATTCTGATTAGGTATACAGCGTTTGTTACCAAAAGTCTCGAGTTGTATATAAACCGACTGATCAACATTTTTTTTAAGGAACTTCGTATATTTTAAAATTTACTTTAAATAAGAAGTTAATCTTGTTATTGTTGTGTTCCTTGTGGCGGCGCTTCTTCATACCTACGAAATGTGATTATCGATTTATAATAAACCGATATACGTATATTAAGCTATAATAACGGACGGTTGAGAGCGCGTTAATCTTTAATGGGATGTAAAAGTGTTTCTCGAAAACACGAACATCGCGTTGTTCATTTAAAGGCCATGTCGAAACCATAAACGGATACGATAGTGGTGGTGGGAGGGATGGGGTAGCCTGTATTTTCTTTATCGTAAACATTTGTAATAAAAATAATTGTCGATTGTTTTCTCCTGCGTTATGAACGTGTTGTTTTTTGCATTACAAGCAGGCGGTCGTTCTGTGAATAATTTTGTGATATTAAGTGATTTTCGTATCCGTGCTTTCAGCAGAATATTGCATGCGGTATAAAAATTGTGGATTTATTTAATTTATACGAACGTTCAATGCACTTCTTAGGCCCTGGTATCCCAAAATTGTGAAATTTCCGAAAAAGAAAGTTGTATTAAAATTTATGTTAAAATCCTCGTCAAATTTTTCGAAATTTTGACTCAAATTTTTGTGTTCTGCCGCTTGTTTTTTTCGTAAGTTAGGGGCATTGAAAACACGTTTTACGAAATTCGGTTGACGCGTTCATAATTTATCGTAGTCATCCCCAAAACTGACAGACAAACAATTGTCAAACGCTGGAGCTAAAAACTGTAAACTGGCTCGCTCGTTCAGTTAGGGTAGCTCGTGCGATCCCTTCACACATTGACCACTGTCTAAAATGATATCGTGTTTCTGTTCACCAGTGCTCATATGTGTTTCTTAGGTATATACAAAATATCCTACGTACATGTGTGTATAAATTGTACATATATTCCATCTTTTATACATTTAGCTGTAACAACCAACTTTTATTATCTTACTATGGACTCGATATTATCATATTCTTGCGCCGTTGGTATTTGCTCATCTGTGAACTTAAGTACAGATAAACGCCCATTTAAGTGTTCATGTACAGAACTTAAAATTTATATTGTGTTATCAGTTAACGTGATGGTTTTTAACAAACGAATCATAGTTTAATGAAGTGAATAAAAACTATTGCTCTCACCAGAAAATAGCCTACTGTACAAGGTGCTCTACAAGATTCATAAAGGCTCAACGAAAACAATGACTAGGTCACTTAGTGGTGATGGATGATAAGCGTATGCCAAAGAAAATCCTAAGGGCGCAAGTCTATAAAAGCAGAAAGAGGGGCCAATCTAGGATAAGATGGTTGGATGATGTGCTAGTAGATCTCAGAAGAATGGATGTGAGGGGTTACACTGAAATGATAAATGGAAAATGGACAGGGGACTTTGGAGAAATTGGTTTTGGAAGTCGGAGCTCAAGTTGAGCTGTAGTGTTAAAGAAGAAGAATAGGTGCCATTATATCCGTTTGGGTGATGTGAATAGCCTATAAGTGGGTGCAGCAGATGTGAACTTGGAGCACTGATTCCCAACCTGGGATCCGCGACATATGGGCAAAAGGTTCGCACAATGAAATTAAATGGGTATTAAAATTGTTAGCAGCGAGTTTAAAAATAATTGTTTGTAATCAGCTTATTGTGTTTATTTAAACCGCTTTAAATGGGTAGTTAATTTGACATAAACCGCCCAATGAAGCTTTCATTTTGTAGCACTCTCAAACTAAAGTACAGAAACGTCCGCTATAAATAGTTGCTTATATGTCGAATATGAGTGACTGTCTCTATCCAAAATGGCGATAAAGTAACTGCTTCCATTTTCAATAACCTAGCTCTATGAAGTGCGGATTTCCGACTGTGACCGAAGTGAAATCAAAGGCAACCTTTGTAACAACTTGGAGGAAACTATGCAGCTGGCAACGGACAAAGAAATTGTGTCCCGTTTTGAAAAAAATAATGCGCAGAAAATAAAGTCTAATTAATGGAAGATAGATAAGTGTATTAAATTTCAGTTTTGTTTGGAATTAAAAAAGAAAACTATTATTATAATGTACCTACCTGTCACCTTTTATGAATAGCAACTTGATGTCTTTTAGTAAATTTTTTATACAAATATTTTTTAATCGAATCTATATGTGATAGAAAACTAACTAGTATTTCTCACATAATCGTGTCGCTTATTATTAATTTTTGAAAGTGTTTAAATTTAAACAATACAGGAATTTAAATTTTGCGTAATATATTTTATTAATCATAATAGAACGTCAGTTGTCCAAATTAATTGGGGCAGAGCGGTTTCGGATAACGAATTTTTCAGATAATCGATCTCGCTTGGTAGGGAAAGTAGTAATAAAAGAGTTTTATTAATATAAAGAAATGATAAATATTAACTGATTTTAATTCTGGTGCTGAAAAGAAAAGATCATTAAAATATTAAAGTTTAATAGCACACTTATCCATAGAATAACAAAGATATGCCTAACGTATAGAAAAATTCTTAAGAACAGAACACCAAAGTTGTTATACAACTGTATTATTATTATTACTATTATTATTATTATTATAGTTATACAATATACATGGTACATTCGAAAATATGTTTTCAGTTTTTATGAAATTTTAATAAGTCACAGCATGTAACATCTTTCAATTTAAAAAGTAACAACTCTATGCACAATACAATAAAATTACAGTAAACTAACAATTAAAAAAATACCTTACCGAATCTTCGGCGGCAACACTTGCTTAGAAAATTTTAATTTTTGTTTGAACAAATTTTATCACTTTTTTTGGTTTACGTAGTAGTTTTCTTTAAACGACCTAGCTCGATTCATCGTTAAAAGCGGTGTGAAATATTGATCGGTTAATCGATTTTTCAGAATGATTTTCAGATAATTGACGTTCTACTGCAATTTATTTTCATATATGTATTAGTATTATTTAACTTTTTAATGCATGAGTACACTTATTTATTTACCATTATCTGTTTACCATTATTTATTTGCCTTACGTTATCTGTAAGGAGTGGACAGGGATCCGCCAGGAAAAATTAATTTTCGGGGGATATATGCAATCTGAAAATGAATGCGATATATGCAACAAAGTCTTCACATAGTCCTGTAGTTTGTGAAAACACAAATGAATGCTTGCCGATATTAAGATGTATCAAAAGTGATATTTGTAAGTAAAAGTTTACTTACCATACCAGTCTCAACACAGAGTAAATAGTCAATGCTCGTTATAAGAAAATATCAGTGTGATTTGTTAACCCAGTCTTTGTGCAGTCTTGTAAATTGCCAAAAAGGTTAAGAAACGCCGTCTTAGATAACTGAAAAGACGGACACTTGGTGTTCGGCATAGCCGAAATTAAAACGACCTTTAGTCAGCCATGAAGATGTCCGCAACCTTAAGCAGACACATTTCCGTTCATGCTTTGCATTAATTAAAACTCTATAATTTTACAGCTGTATAAATGATGGAATCGTGAATTCTTGTTGTGTGTTACGACTGGCTAGTTGCGTGGAGGCAACGGCATTTGTCTACCCACACTGATGTTAATGTAGTGTTTATATTTATTTGCTTAATAAAGGGCGCACCTCACCTCATCCCCGTGACCTACTGGCACAACACAGTATTCAAATTAAAATTCCCCTCTCACGCACAGCGCAGCACGCCCTCGCCCTTTTCCACGTGTTCGTTCACCTGATTTACTGGCGGCCGGCTGTTCCTGCTTATTTCTGTCCGTTAAAAATGTGTTGAAAGTGCGTTCATGACTTGTAAAAACGTTTGTTGAATTTTTGTACCTATATGTGCTTCGTGGGCGGAGGGCGAATTATCCACACTTAACTAACGGCTTTAATGTGAGTAGTATAACAGTGATGTATTACCGCGGAATGATAACGGTTACTTTTTGTTTAAATGTAACTAGCGACTGTATATTGGGGATGTCAAACAAACAAACAGGGGTAAATAATTGAGAAGTGGAGATGTCCGACTCGTAATCTTTGTAGTTGAGCCTGTACTCACAAGTTATTGTCTTATAAAGATTGTGAAACCTTACCTATTAATAGCAATCAATTATTTATCTTTAAAAGAGTAAGCTTATAAAGTAAGTAATTATAGTAATAATAATAATCATAATGAGGGTAGAGTTTGCATTGAAAATAACTTTAGACTATTTACTACAACTTTCTCGCATTTACAGTGTATCAATCTCAAGAAATAAAAAACTTCCCCACAGACCGAAAATTTTAATACACGCACTGACGGCATTACTTAATTACATAGATAAAAAAATCAGTAAACATTTTATTTATTGTGCTTCAGCTATTAAAATGTGTTTATAATAAAGGAAATTTATTGATAATAAAACGTGGTAAAAATTAACTCCACATACCTTATATTAGGGCACCAGTCACTGGTTGATTGAAACGCTCCTCTAAGTGAATAAAAACTTTTTTCATGAAGAAGGTAATTGTGTTACAGTCATGTAATGTATACAGAAATTTGCAGCATAGCATGTAGAACATCAATAAAACTTAAAACTCTTTAAAATTTATACTTAATATTTGGTACGAATGGCAACATTTGCAACGACAGGAAAGGAAAGAAGTATAGGAGAAACACGTGGGTAAGACAGAGCGCGACAGCTCCCATAAGAACCAATGCTGTAAATTAAACCTCGGACGGTGATTAGAAAAATTGATATAGAAATGTCCAGAAAGGTGCACACTTCCTGGGTCTGTGGGTTTGGGTGTTGTACCCGACCCACTTGAGCCTCCTGGTGGTCTAGTGGCTAACGCGGGCGCTTTGATGCGCTCGTGGTCCCGGGTTCAGTTCCCGGCGGAGGCTTCGTACGGCGTGCACTCAGCGTCGTGAGGCCGAACTGAGTAGAGTAGGCGCTGGGATACCAGCGCCGCCTCCTGGCTGCGAATACCGCAACTAGCGGCTGGTGGCGCGTTGTACTAGCCATGCAACCGTCACATTGCACACAACAGCCGTGCGGTATGCCTTGGTCCTTTCAGGGACTGTTGAGCGGAGGTTTGGCTTTGACCCGACCCACTTAAAAACCAACTACCTTTTCTCTCCTAGTGCATCTACTAGGCCACTATTTGACACATTACTTCGGGCTACGCCAATTATCCTTCAGCCCTAGGGCTCACGTCTGATTTGTTATTCGTTTTCAAGTTGGGTTGTTGAAGTGTGTCTTTTCCAACCGAAGAATCTCTTCTGCGAAGCGTGCCTCACAGTTCATGTGTCCTCATCTCGGAGCATCGCTTCGACGATGTTATCCGGAGAGATCTCCTGCCTGATATCCTCTTGCAACGATCTCCTGTGTCGCTCCCATCTGTCGCAGACGAAGAACGTATGACTGACATCGTCCATAGTTCCCAGGCAGTGCAGGCACTCTGGTGACTCGGCCTTTCCAACTTTCTTCAGATAAGATCGGAAATTCCCGGTTTCAGTAACACTCTGGGTGAGGTAATAGTCGATCTCCCCATGCTTCCTCTCCGTCCGTCCAGCGACCGCGCTCTTCTTGCTGTGTGACTGCGTGCCTCTCGCCGTGCAGCTTCACCGCCTACCCCTTTCTTCCTCTGAAAAATGGTTTTACGCTCCTTGTCGAGAACCTCAGTTGGTATTATTGCAACAGCACGAAGACACCCGACTCAAAACCGTGTGGCAAGCCGATGTTACTCGAAGAGCACTTCGTCTTATAATAATGATGGTAATAATAATAATAATAATAATACGAAAATAAGTTCCAGAAATTTCCCATAATATGTTCTAGAGCAGATTTCTCAGCCTTTTTGTGACTATGGCCCCTTTCCTAAAACACACGCGCACACACACGCTACATTCTCTTCTTCTTGGAGCATCCACCTTGGGCTTGCACTGCCTCTCGTCTTTCCTCCAAAACCTTTCTCCACCGTTTGAAGGGGTCTTGTCCCCAAACCAGCCTGAGACTGGTCCAATTGGACAAGCATCAAATAGCGCAGAAAAAGACTATGCCGTTTTCAACCTGAGTTAGTTCAGTTGGATGGTGTTGTCTGAATTTCTAAATCGATACGTTTGCCGAAAGATCGGTTCCAACCGGCACGCGTATTTATTTTAAACACTTTGGACACGTTGGTATAATTTTGGAATTTTATAGTAACAAAACTTAATGAGTTACAGGGGAGTCTCTCTGAATCGCTTTCTTACGTCACAGAGCGTAGCTGGGCATTAATGGTGTTGCTGCTTGCTGATTTCAACAGTTCAAATCGATAGTGGATCTTAAAATGTTAGAGTGATTCATAAGATTTGTTTTTCAGCATATCTGAATTTCCCTGTAAATCCTTCTGTGTTTGCAAGCACACATTCGAAAGGTTTTTTATAGTTTTAAAGTTTCTAAAAATCGTGGTATTGATGAAGGAGAAACGTTTCTGTATTCACATTAATGTGTATACGTACTGTGCATGTAATTGATTTAAAAACTTTGTTTTTATTATTTTATTAACGATATAATTTATTTTTCATGGATTTTCATTTTTCTTCCCGTTTCATTAATTTTTCGATATAGATAGTTACAATATAGCGGCAGTCCGTCCGAGATAAATGAAGAAATCCGCCTGATCACTTTTGTTGTCGCGAATGACTGCAGAGTCTCATCAGTTTCAGAAAACATTCTTATTTGTTTTGAGCGTATAAAATTGTACTATTTCGTGCGAAGTACTTTCTCTCATGTAGTTGATGGTATTTTACCGTGAACCTATGTATACCCACCAAAGGAACACGCGCGCGCGCGTGTGTGTGTAAGAGAGAGTGAGAGAGAGAGAGAGAGAGAGAGAGAGAGAGATTGGGAATGACAGTGCTTCAAATTTTTTGGCAGGTATCATAATGTACAATTTATCATACAATTTCCATCGAATGTAGGACCCGGAATGGAAAAAAATTCGTACGAATCATTCGTGTTTAATTGGACAGATTTCAGATGAGATATCAACATTAATCAGTTTCATTATCGTGGATTATCGAGCTATATGTGAACGTGCTTGGAAGTGGAGTGAGAAAACCCGTTCGTAAGTAAAGGCTGTTCAGCTGCAAGGGCCGCACCAGTCGGCAGTATTTGCTTCACGTTTCCGTTTGCAATCATTTAACCAATCAATCAGCGAAGACACTCGGCTCTGTCTGGTTCGTCAGCCCAGTTCATCAATTAAACGGGCCAATCCTGCTGTGCTGATTCATTTACTTAACCACGAGGGCGATACGTGTCTTGTTCTGCACAGTTTTGCATTTACTACTAAATTAGGCCTCACGCACGGTAAGTCGCTTTCTCTTTGTTTCTTTTTGTGTACGGAAGTTTGTATTTATGTATGTATGCATCTCGGTTGCGTGTGTTTCATGTATATGCGTCCGTTAATAGCTATATAATTATATTTAAATAATAGGGACTGGAGACGTTTTAAAATAAATTGCTTAAAGTATCACATTTTTAAAATTATTTTCACTCATTTTATTGTTGAAACAGGAAGTTATTTTATTTATAAAGTTGCATTTGGAATTTTGATGAGTTTTTATATGAAACTATTCGACAGTAATAATTATATTTTCACATTACACCAGTCGACGTGAATTTCGACTTACACGATTCCGACGCAGTTCTAGGTGTGGCTGTACTCATTTGACTTCAGGTATCACTAACATTCGAAGGAAACAACGTTAAAATAATTGAAATTACGTACATCTTAATCTTATTTCTCACACCTGTATTATGAAATTTTATGGGGGTACGGGGAAACAAGCTTAAATTGTTTAATAGTTAATCTTGTCCTACCAAACTTTATACAAACACAAAACTGTAGTATTGTACAATTCAATAACTTCTTGATTAAGATAGCTACTAAATGTACGACAGAAATAGGTAATTGAAAAACTTCTTCTTCGTTTACTGTAACACGTGTAGTCAACGTAGACCACTTATGTAGGTATGATACTTCTTCTTCTTCAGCGGCGCTACAACCCATTACTGAGTCAAGGACTCCTTTAACTGTCTCCGCCAGTTGTTCCGGTCAAGTGCAGCTGCTTTCCAGTTCCGGGTCCCAAGGATGTGGCGCCCATCGTAGTTCACACCGTCTTCGTCATCCCAACGTAGTTTGGGTCTACCAACTGTATATATGATACTGCCTTTTCCCTACTTCTTCTGTCTGTCTGCCCGTCTTCAGCTCTGTCTGTCTCTGTGTCTATCTGTCTGTTTGTCCGTCTGTCTATCTATCTGTCTCTCTTTCTTTCTTTTTTTCTTTCTTTCTTCCTTTCTTTTCCGTTCTGACCATTATTTTGATCTTCCGATTCTTAAGAACTTCTCCAGCCATGCTTTTCCTTCCTCTGTCAGGCCCGTTTTAACATGTAACAGTGCGCTATTGTATTGTTACGCAAATAATATTATCAATCGTCGTTCCATTCGTCTTTCCTCTATTCCCCGGTTGTGTCCTGATCTCTGTCTGGACGTTCCAGCGGACGTTCCCCTCTTAACAAATCCATTTACGTTGCGTTCGGCTGTTATTTTTCTGCCGTTTTGGAAATTTAGTTTTAACATTTGCTTCGTCGTCTAAAAATTCTGCCTTTTGTAGCCATCATTTTCTCACATTTTCTTGATTAAGATTTTACTATTTATGTTATTTGATAAATCAATCTCTTCAGTTTCTCTATATTTACTTAACAGTGTGTACAAGAGTAAAGTAAAAATGTCTTACTAGTATTTCATATTATTGCTGTTGCAATGTCGGATTAGCAGAAGAATTTAAAACTTTTAGTGTTAACGTTTTGAAAATTTCGTTAAACCAGAAAATGTTATAATATGTTTTATAATTTGTTGTTTACATGATATCAATATCCAACACAAACAAGTATTTACCTGCAACACATATGAGTATGAACTTTATATACTTGTATATGATGTCATTGGTTAGATTATTGTTTTCCAATCTAAGTTGGCATGCTGGAGATTTAGAAGTGCTTCTGCAGAAATGATGGATTAGCCTTCTGTATAATATACACAAGCTTTGCTCTCGCCTTTGTGTCCAGTTGTGAGACACCCTTTGTACATCAACTGTGATATAGATCCATCTCAGTTGTCCAGGCGTTTACTACAGAGGGCAGCGTTCGGTCATCATTTACCCATTCATAAACTAGTGTTCTTCATCACATGTGCTTGCTTGATTACATGATTTTCTTCCTGAATACCCAGGAAGACTCTGTTGCTTTCTTCTTTACTACGTCTCCAGCTTCCATGATGATGTGCCACTTTAACTTCCCGAGGTCCAATACATTGTCTTGTTCAAATTTCAAGCTAATCCCCAATTTCAGATTCTGTTTTAACTTCTTCTATCCCCCTTGTTCATCATCGTGTTCACTCTAGATTAGGCATTGGTTGACTTATTCCGTGACCTATCTACTCGGTCCGCCGATTATCTCTTTCCAGTAGGCTGATATCTCAAGGCTGGCTACTAATAATCTGTTATTTGGCATGCGGTCCAAGTTTTCGCACTATCTCCACCTACTGCTCCTAATCTTTTACAAAGATTAGATTTTTTAATACTCTTCTAATGTAACGTGTTTTCACCTGTAGAAAAGAATAAGCTAAAAAAATCCTTAATTTGATCTTCTTCTTCTGATAGTTCCTATCCGTTTCGGATTTTGGATTTCATACAGACTATTTTAACTTTCTGTACTGCTGGACGGAATAAGTCAGTCGTATTCATGCCAAACCAGGTCCTCAAATTTCTCAGCCATGAGATTCTCGGTCGCCCAACTCCTCTCTTTCCAAGTACTTTTCCCTGTAGTATGGACGGCAATAAGTAAAATCTCTGTTCATTTCTCATGGGATGTCCCAGATACTGAAGCTTTCTTATCTTCACTGTGTTAATAACTTCCCTTTAATCCTTGAACTTTCCTTTTAATAATTTCCCTTTAACTTCCCTTGAACTGGCAAGCGGTAGGGCACCTCATTGTCCTGGGGTTAAGAAATCGGCCCCGAAGGCGGATGAACTAGTCAACGACATTGAAATGTAGAAGGCAACGAGAAACCACTACATTAAAGATTGTTTAGATATCTGTGGTAAATATCATCATGGCTATGTTCAAGGCAAAATTTGATCTTACTTGTTCTTAAATTTAATTTTAATTTTAATTTAACCCTCAAAATACGTGCCCAGATATTTAACTCCATCAGCTTGAAGTATTCCTAACTGACAATGATTGAGAAAATTGGAGGATTTTTTTAGACTTTTAGACTTGCCCCTAAATCTATCTTTAGCCAGTTTAGCCAGTTCTGTATATTATATTTTTAAACATTTCTTAGAAATATCATTGTAACACGTTAAATTTATTCTTTCCTTTTCCCGAGCGTTCGTGTTTCAGTAGAGTAATGTGAGAATAGCTACTGTCTTGTTTAATTTCATGCGGGTTCTGTCTTCTTTAAAAAATATGTGTTTCGTAACTACTGGTCAGCAATCAGGCCACAAGAAGTACAAAACGTTGCTTTGTCAGCGTCCGTCTCATCATGTAATTTTGGTAGAATTTTATTATCGTTTTTAGGTAAATAAACCATACATTTGTAACCAAGGAACGACCACAAAATATTCCTGCCTCTGTATACGAGGCGTGTGTGCGTGGACGCGCGTTTAGTAAGGACGGCGATGCGTGTGAGCACCCGGGATTTATTACGTCAAGCAACAACACATAATTAAATTAGGAGTGTCCTTATTTTTGAGATAATATGTAAAGCTGTAAGCTGCTGCGGTCGTTTTAACCTTCTCCGTGTTACTACGTCATCGCTCATGCTTTTCAGTTTTCACAAAACTGCAAGTTTACTGGGCCATAAGCCAATCTTTCACGTGTCGATCGCTCTAAAAATATATTTTTCCTCTAATGCGAACGTTCTCAAAGTGTGAAAGTTATATTCTGCTACGAGGGTAGCACGAATCATGTGTAATCTGACAAGAGTGGAATTGTTGTTTATTAGGTTTTTTTACTTTATTTACAAATTCACAGTCTGTTGATTATAAACTAATACGTAAATGTTATGCTGGATCATGCCTTGAGAGGGAAATTGTTTATTGATAGTCGGCCGATATTAATCGAAGGCCGTTGTTTTTTTAGCCATCTTGTTTCCCTAGGCTCATTGGATAAGTCTTCGTCCGTCGATTTTCATGGTTGATGATCAGAGTTCTGTGTTTTTCCGTGAAGCTTTCCTTTGAAAAGCGTGTACATTTCGCATGTGTGTGTGTGTGTGTGTGCGTGTGCATTGCAAGGTAACAGGTTTGTAGCTGACTGCACTTGCAGAAATAAATTTTGATTGGGTGAATTAATACATTTATTGGTTATTCTTTTTTTTATGTAAAACATATACAGTTATATCTCAATCTTAATGAGTTTGAAAGTATATAAATTTTTATATATTTGGTAGGTAGTAATGAGAAAAGAGTCTTTAATTGTTTTATAGTTTATAAATAGTTTTTATAATTTCACTTTCCTGGATTTGCTGGGATTAAGTAACGTAGGTGCGGACGATCGCGCGGGCCTGCTCCTTCTTCCGCACCGCGCGTTGTCCTCCTAAGGCGAAGAACTACCACATTATCGAAATTATCGATTCAAGATGACGTCATCATTCTAGTCGAGTACCACGTCCTTTTAAACTCCACAAAAAGCTTTTGTTAACAGTCCGTGTTTTAATTCCCTACACAGTGCTACACTTCACACACATTACTCGTTATCAATTTCTTCCGCATCCTTAACGTACTTTGTTTACTGTAAAAAGTTTTCCTTTCGTGGTTCCTTGTTGTTTGCGTAGTTTAGTCTATGTTTAATCCTTAAATTTTTTAGTGACCGTCAATCAATGAATGTTTTAGTGGATGGTTAGTGAGGATCGGTCAATAATACAAATTTTTAGCTATTTTGCGTCGACGTTTCGACAATATTTATTGTCATACAATATTTATTGTCATCTTCAGGACATGTGTATGAAATACAATTGAAATATCTAACATAACGAAACAATTAAATATTTGGGTGAACGTGTTGGTAATGTGAGTGTGTGCGTTCGTATGTATGTATCATTTTATATGTGAAGACTTATGATAGTTTGTTTACATCTCCAAATTATCTTTAAGAAAACGAGCAAATTATAGTATGAGAGAACTTAATTTATACAGTATTACAATTTAAATTACTAAATGTAATGTTATTTTAATTAATTAAACAAACAGTAATCAACAATTGGATATTAGATTGGTACATAAATTGTTTATACATACAACAGTCAACATATAGCAAAGTAATATATTACCTATAACTAAAACAGATTAGGAGATGTTCACTACGTAATTATTAAAAGTTATTTTTACCATGTTTCACTCCTTACTGGTGTTAACAAACAATCATAATTTAGAAACATACAATTTACACAATACTAAACATTACGACTTAAATTAGATAGTTGACAAAGGTTACAAACAAAAGTTTCTGGTAAATTTTACTAACAGGTAAACTTGGATAATAACTGTAATCATATTATAAAATATAGTCAGGAGTACTATAGAATAATGTAATTTATGTATGTGTCCACAATCACCCTTCTCTCTCACCCATTCTCCCCCCGCCAGTCCTTCTCACAGCCTCTCGCTCTAACCTTAAATCGATCTATCACTCACTATAACACAACATTATAGATAACAGATCTATTATATGAAAATGGTTATTACTTAATATTTACATTTTGTACAATGTTATTTACCTGGAACTTGGTCTATACACAGTACCATAGTCAACGTAGTTCGTATATATGTCGGTCATAATCTCTCTCATATGCTCTCTCTCTCTCTCTCTCTCTCTCTCTCTCTCTCTCTCTCTCTCTCTCTCTCTCTCTCTCTCTCTCTCTCTCTCTCTCTCTCTCTCTCTCTCTCTCTCACTCTCTCTCTCTCTGTCTCTCTCTGTCTCTCAGTCTTGTATCTTACTGACTCATACAGCACCTTCTCACTCACGTTAACCACTCGGGCGCTCTGTCTCTCTCACTCTATTCTAAACTGATATATACCACAAGTCTAACACGTAGACGTGTACATACACACACGCTAGGACTACACACGCACGCACACACGCACGCACGCACACACACACACACACACACACACACACACACACACACACACACACACACACACACACACACACACACACAACAAAACAACCTCACAAGCCAACTACACATTCGAGAATCCATACATAAATATAACACTATTTTATTCTCTTCTTTTTATCATCTAAGTGTAAATTATGCACAACGGAGATGCCCACTGTACTGAGTTTAAAATTGATCGAATATGTGTCTAGAAGAAATGTTATATGTTTCTTAGCTAATACTAAATAATATGATCAGTGAAACACTTACAATTGTTGCTGACGCCAAACACACAACTGTAAATTTCCCTGACCAGCACCTTATTATAAAGCAGAACAGACGACCCTTGTACATTTGTAGGAAATTAAGTAACATGTGTTCGGAAGACAGTTGAGAAAGATTTGCACTAGGGGGGAGTGTGACACTAATTAATATCTGACGACAAGCTGGCCATTAAAATGACCATCACATCCTGTAGGGAGACTACTGATTATTTCTTCAAATTCATGTTTTGACGGTGTGTATAAGTTGAGCATAACTGGACGAGAGGTTTTGAGTATCAGTGCGAAAATTAATGGAGTGAGGGTCACTTTTAATTTGAATCATTTCCAGTACGCATCTTTTGAAATAATTATTTTCGTAATATTTAATTCGGGTGTTGTTGAAGTCAAATTCATGGCCGGTGTTTAAATGGTGAGATACTAAAGCGTTGGGGTTATCATTATGGGTTTTTTTATGGCAATCATACCTATGTTGATAAATTCTCTTATGTAAATATTGGGACGTAATACCAGTGTATGTGGCTGGACAGTCATTGCATTGGATAGTGTATACGACATTAGATCGTTTGTCTTTGGATGACGGGTCTTTGAGGCTTGAGAAGAGAGATCGAACAGTATGTTGGTTTTTGAATGCAATTGTTGATTACTGTTTGTTTAATTAATTAAAATAACATTACATTTAGTAATTTAAATTGTAATACTGTATAAATTAAGTTCTCTCATACTATAATTTGCTCGTTTTCTTAAAGATAATTTGAAGATGTAAACAAACTATCATAAGTCTTCACATATAAAATGATACATACATACGCACGCATACACTCACATCACCAACACGTTCACCCAAATATTTAATTGTTTCGTTATGTTTGATATTTCTATTGTATTTCATACACAGGTCCTGAAGATGAAAATAAATATTGTCGAAACGTCGACGCAAAATAGCTAAAATTTGTATTATTGACCGATCCTCACTAACCATCCACTAAAACATTCTATGTTTAATGTTCTATGTTCATTTTCCTTTTCAGATAATTGAAAAATTTCAACAATATTTGGCGCCGTATCTCTTATTTTAATGTTAATTTGCTACATTGGTTTACATCGATTATATCACTTCAGTCTCACTTTTGATACATTCCATCCAATATTTGTTTTGAAGTCTGTTCAATTTTTGTAAGTTACTCTGTAAGTCTTCTTTCCTCCGTGTCTACATTCCGATATCGTTCACAGACCTTAACGTGCTAACTATTTTCCCTCTTCACAATGTTAGATAGTCCTGTATCAAAATCTTAAAAAGTCAGGTAGCCTCTGTGTATTGCAGAAAAAACCATACAAGTAGTCTGTGATCATATAAGTTATATATATGGAAGTTATATATATGGCGCATTTATATTAGGAATCCGTCCAAGTGCTGCAACGTAATGCGGACAGGTTGTTACGAAGTAAAATTATTGGTCAGCTCTTTCGGTTGCTGTAGAAAATATTAACTTGCCCCATAGTGTTTTAGGTGAATTACATGTCGAATGATCCATCGAGTACAAGACGAAAGTGTACATTTATGTCGACCATAACGATTACGAATATTCAGCACAGCGCGTTATGCACGTGTATACTAGTATTAGTTTTCTACCTATGGAGTCCGAGTCTGCTTTGGGGATTGACTGTAAAAAATATGCTTAGGCACATGATATCAAACAAGACATATTTTTATTTAGAGCGCTCTAAATTAAGCCAAGGGTGTCCGTCCACGTTGTAAAACGTTATAGTAGTTGTTTAGATAGACTTCATGTGGGGATAAAAAGGGTATATAAAAATATGACATTTCGTTGTATATGTGCGTGATACACTTAAACTGCGATACATTTGATCGTTATATTATACAGGGTGAGCCATTGAAACGGCCGACTGCAGAAATTGAATATTGTTTTTATTTATCGATTGAAAATTAACGTTTACACTAAATTGAGAAAGTAATACATATGTTCTACATATGTTCTTAAATAATAATACTTCTGGAAGTAAAATTTATTGTATTTTCACCTCACGCACGTTTCACAGAAATTATTTTGTATCTTTAGAGGTTTTTGCATGAATAAACGAATAATCGATTTCTTTCGATTATAATAAAAATTAACGAATAATCTATTTTGATATTGTAATGTTTATTTATGTAGTCAGCTGAAAAAAATTTATAGGCCTGACAAAGAAAAAAAACTTTTCGATAGATTCCTTCGACATCTAGTACCTAAACATCTATTAAAATTCGCTAAAAACGTAGTATTTACAAGTGTAATTTAGCCACAGACTGTTTAAATGATAAACATAAATTTCCAAACATTCAAAACGTCAAATTAATCAAAAACGTATAAAAAAGTAACAAAATGAGTATCTGTGAAAATCTCAATATTTACAAACACATTAATAATTTTCTAATTAAAGAGCAAGTTCAAATAAAAACAAAAGATGATTTATTTAAAATTATACGTTTATTAAAATAATGAAAATAGAACATTAAATATTTATTGAACGTCTGACTACAAAAATAAACATTATAACAATCGAAAATTGAAATCGTAATAAAATCGAAATCGAAATATCTTCTGAATCGTAAGGGCTAAGTTTCTTCGCCCGTACGTTTTTCATACTTACTCTGTTTGTATACGTCATCAGAAAGCATTGTAAACTTATCGATTAGTGTTAGTTCATAATGCATAGATGAAATTTATGGAAAACCTTGATCGTATATTGTCCATCGTCGTACCTTGTCGGTCTATCGATTATACTGCATTCAGTCATAATTACAATTGTTGTTTAACGCAGAACCGGTTGCTTCAAAATCTTGCAGCCAGGGTTAAAAAATGTCCAGCCGCAATGGAAATTCACAACAAAATTAGAAGATGCTGCGCCTTAACGGTGTGTAAGCGGGCGCTTGAGTTTAAACGTGATCCTGCAAGCGTTGATGGTGACCCTCGCAGTGGACGCCCATTAAATGAACAACTCCACATGCGGCGGCCATCTTGCGCAAAGTTTTTTCCACACTACGTTCTTGAGTTAAAATATGGTACACACGCTCATGCGAGATGTTTCTGATGTCTGGTAACTTGTTCAGTGTGCGTGCTTCTGATTATAAGCGAAGATTAGCAACGCTGTACTGATTATCGTATTTTGCCTTCTTCAGGTCCATATATCAATACTGTTTCTATGTTTTTCTTCCATCTTTAGTTGATTACCATTAATGCTAGTAACATTTATGTCATTATAATATAAGGTTTATACGAAATATAAAGGATATATACAAAGGATTATATAATATAAATTATTATACAAAAATGGTTTGTTCCTGTTCCAAGCAGACAGACTAGATCTGGTTACTGTAACGCTTCTTCGGACGCCCCACACCTCTACAACCTTTTGGCTTATAATTCAATAGTTGTTTGGGGATGCGGCAATCATTGGTTGGGTTAAGACGTTCCAACCGTTTTAGTTGATACTGGGTAATCCTGTCAAGTATACACATAATATTCAGTTCCTGCCGTACATCGACATTTCTTTTGCGATCAGTATTTTGTGAAGAGTATATTCTGCCACGTCCCTGACTCCGCTTGAAAACGACTAGTCTGGGATTTCTTTCTCAAAAGTCCAATTCTCAAACCCATAGAGAAGAGAGGGTCACCTTGTAAAACTTCAAGCGTGTTTCTTTACACGTTGATAAAAAAAGAAATTGGTTCGGTACTCGCTGTACAGGGTTTGGTCCACATAAATTCTCAGGGTTGGATGAAGTAATATTAGCTACCAAAGAGGACTTCAGTTGATTAAAAAAATCAACTGATTTTTTTATCTGCGTGGTTAAGTGCCATATCTTACAAGAGGCGACCCTTTTGATGTAGAACAGTATGAATCTGGACCGGGAGGTCGATAAATGTTCCTGGTGGAGGGGAGCAGTAGCCATCAGTAACATGGGAAATGTTCTGCGTGGTTAAGTGCCATATCTTGCAAGAGGCGACCCTATTGATGTAGAACAGTATGAATCTGGAACGGGAGGTCGATAAATGTTCCTGGTGTAGGGGAGCAGTAGCCATCAGTAACATGGGAAATGTTCTGAGTGGTTAAGTGCCATATCTTACAAGAGGCGACCCTTTTGATGTAGAACAGTATGAATCTGGACCGGGAGGTCGATAAATGTTCCTGGTGGTGGGGAGCAGTAGCCATCAATAACATGGGAAATGTTCTGCGTGGTTAAGTGCCATATCTTACAAGAGGCGACCCTATTGATGTAGAACAGTATGAATCTGGACCGGGAGGTCGATAAATGTTCCTGTTGGAGGGGAGCAGTAGCCATCAGTAACATGGGAAATCTTCTGCGTGGTTAAGTGCCATATCTTACAAGAGGCGACCCTTTTGATGTAGAACAGTATGAATCTGGACCGGGAGGTCGATGAATGTTCCTGTTGGAGGGGAGCAGTAGCCATCAGTAACATGGGAAATGTTCTGCGTGGTTAAGTGCCATATCTTACAAGAGGCGACCCTTTTGATGTAGAACAGTATGAATCTGGACCGGGAGGTCGATAAATGTTCCTGGTGGAGGGGAGCTGTAGCCATCAGTAACATGGGAAATGTTCTGCGTGGTTAAGTGCCATATCTTGCAAGAGGCGACCCTATTGATGTAGAACAGTATGAATCTGGAACGGGAGGTCGATAAATGTTCCTGGTGTAGGGGAGCAGTAGCCATCAGTAACATGGGAAATGTTCTGCGTGGTTAAGTGCCATATCTTACAAGAGGCGACCCTATTGATGTAGAACAGTATGAATCTGGACCGGGAGGTCGATAAATGTTCCTGGTGGTGGGGAGCAGTAGCCATCAATAACATGGGAAATGTTCTGCGTGGTTAAGTGCCATATCTTTCAAGAGGCGACCCTATTGATGTAGAACAGTATGAATCTGGACCGGGAGGTCGATAAATGTTCCTGTTGGAGGGGAGCAGTAGCCATCAGTAACATGGGAAATGTTCTGCGTGGTTAAGTGCCATATCTTACAAGAGGCGACCCTTTTGATGTAGAACAGTATGAATCTGGACCGGGAGGTCGATGAATGTTCCTGTTGGAGGGGAGCAGTAGCCATCAGTAACATGGGAAATGTTCTGCGTGGTTAAGTGCCATATCTTACAAGAGGCGACCCTTTTGATGTAGAACAGTATGAATCTGGACCGGGAGGTCGATAAATGTTCCTGGTGGAGGGGAGCAGTAGCCATCAGTAACATGGGAAATGTTCTGCGTGGTTAAGTGCCATATCTTGCAAGAGGCGACCCTATTGATGTAGAACAGCATGAATCTGGAACGGGAGGTCGATAAATGTTCCTGGTGGTGGGGAGCAGTAGCCATCAGTAACATGGGAAATGACTCTGGACTCTCTTATCTTTGAAATATTAGAGGCGTGAATTAAGTTGGATGTAATCGGTTGTCTACTGTGTACAGGAAAACGTAGCCTCTTTAGTCGCGCACAGCCAGCTTATGGGAGACAACCCACACTGAAAATCGCGCTGGACGTTAAACCCGAAGGTGGCAGCCCAACATTGTCTTACCCTGCAATGTGCAAGTAACATATTCAGGGGGCGTATTAGTTATTCAAATGTCGCATACAAGAATTAACCGGACGGAAAACGTCAAAATTGGCTTCCAAAAAGTTTCATTTTGCGTATTTATAAAGTAAGGATAATTAGAATGAAAGTCTTACTAAATTTGCAATTGAATGCTCTAATAGAAAACCTAGATTTTGCGTATATTCTTTATTATTTTTCTTTCATTATATTCACAAATCGTAATTCGTATTTTCAAAATATCAGTTAGCCATGTCATAAGAAGGTATCTAATTTTATAAGAAGTAAATAAATTTTATTTAATTACGACAATCAATTTAGGCTCGTGTATACATGTGGGTCTGCTTGATCGGGTGAGGCTACCAATCGTAGAGAAGAAAAACATAGGACTTTGTAATAAAATCTCGGAGATTCGCTCGAATATTATAGTGTTAGTAGCTGTGTCATCGTAGTCATTACGTCTGCTGTTCCGGCAAATTGTCTTACGTTCTGTATTCCACTCGCGCATTGTTCTCAGACTGTAAGAAGAGTAACCGGCTTAATAATCAGTTGACCTTAACGTGTAAAGAACGAAACGTTAATATGTGTATAATAGTTTATAAGCTTGAGAATAAACGCTCACACTTTTAATTATGAAGTGTGCAATACAATTTTGTAAAACCTTGTCTTCTCTGACAAAGTAAAGCACATTGGCTGCTTTTATATGGTTTTTTGTTAGATGTCTAGAGTAGTTCGTAATAGGATAATTTTGTGAATAAGTGTGTGAGATATGAAAACAACAACAATAATAATAATGATAATAATAATAATAATAATAATAGTAATATTAATACGATATTGATTGATGACTCGTTGGGCACTTGATGAAACACATTAATACAAAGGTTTTTAAAAATATACTAACACTTGGTAAATTTCACAGTTTATTACTTATCTCTGACAGCTTTTTCAGCTTATTAAGCTATTCTTATATTATATTAAGTATTATATTAAATTATAATATATTATATTAAGAAAAAATAATAGCTTTATAAGCTGAAACAGCTGTCAGAGGTAAATAATAAACTGTGATAAACTTACCAAGTGTTGGTATATTTTTTAAACCCTTTGTAATAATAATAGTAATAACATTTTGTCGAAATTGTACACCTACATTTCGCACGTGAAGTTAGACTTCTTCATAACATAGTTCCTTACTACAAATATCAATCTGAAGCTGGTTTAGAAAATGAAAACATAAAAATTTATTGGGAGAGGGAAATACTCACTGCATCAGAGTTCCAGCAACTAGACCAAATATTACCATTTTTTATAAAAATAGGTGGGCCTATAGCGCACTGATATCTCAGTTCTTGTTTCCCATAGTCTGAGAAATGTATTCTAAGAAAATATCAGCATATGTCGAGACTTATCTATAGAAATTAGAAATATGTGGAACCTCAACGAGGCAACAGTGAACCCTGTCGAAATTGTTTGCCACAGGCAGGGCTTTATTTTAGGGGGCGTTCCGAAACCTCTTGAATCCAAAAATAAATTACCAAAAGAAATATATGAAAAAAACCTAATCATTACAAAAATTTACTACTACTTTTTAAATTGTGCCCCTCATCAGCCCCACTACATTTTTGTCAAAATCAAACACCAGCACTAATCTTTATTTCTACTAGTAATTTTATACAAACCACTATGTTGTCTTTGGTATTGACGAGCGCTATCGGCAGTCAAGCCATCTTCAGGTCATTTACCAACCAAAGACAACATAGTGGTCTGTATAAAATTACTAGTAGAAATATTTGAGGCCACTAACACTCCAATACAACAATAAACTAATCTTTACCTTAACTACTATCGTTCAAAAAAATGTCCCAATAACCTATAAAGAAAATGAAAAAAAAATAACTTTCTTTAAAATTAAAACTACATGAAAGGCAACTGACTGGGAGCTCCCGGGAATATGAGCGTTCCAGAATTTTTCCGGAGAGTCTTTCTACCTTGAAATAAGCTATTAGATCAATAGCAATAACTTCAAGTGAATGTGAGAGGGCTGATTTCTTGCCATCATACAGCATGGGACACAAAGAGTAAGGAAAGGTCAAGAAGCAAACAATATGACGACACAATGATGAAACTATGGAAACTTTTTTAAAATGTCCGAACCACCGTAACCATCACTTAGAGTTTGATTGGGGCTCCGAGATGATGCCATCATGAGTGACATGTTTTCGATTGTCGTGCGGCTAACCTCACGATGAAGCTCTTTAGAAATATCAGTAAACTTTATTACCTTTTTAGATACAAATTTATACGTATGTTACATATTTTATAAGGCTTTAAAATGTAGATCTCCTTTGTAATAACCTGATGTAAACTTATACGCTAATATAATTTATAAGTAGGCCTATATGTGTGTCTGTACAACTTTTGAATTGATGCGTTCTGGCACCTATAATTTTAGAAATCCAACACTGGCCACAGGCATAATACACCTATAAAGTTAATAACAACTGAAATATTCAGACTCAAATAACACATCAGAAAGTTACAGGAAGTTACAGAAATCAGTGGTCGTGGACACCTGTCAAGTAGTTCGCAACATAGAGGAGAGTAACTCTGGTAAACTTGGTTTCCCAATAACCATTCACCATGAGAGAAACCAACCTATTGTAGTGGAAAATAATAATAAAAACAACAACAACAACAATAATAATAATAATAATTAAATACTCGTAAGAGTAAACGGTATGATTAGTGGGAGAACAGGAAGATAAGGAAGATATAAAATGAGCAGCGAGTTTCAAAAAAAGAGACCGCAAGTTACGGAAATACAAGGGAGAAAATGAGGCGGTAACGAAAATAAAAAATACTTCAAATTTCAACTGAATAAAGAACAGAGTAAAAGAGAAAAAGGATATGTGTGTAAGCGCGGGCGTGTGCGCGCGATCACACGTGCCTACGAAAGAGCGGAAGATGAAAAATATAGACAGGAGAAACTGTGAAAATTAAGAACAGAATAACGTAAACAGCAGATGTGCCAATGATGAACGGACAGTTTGACGATGACGATACAGTTTGGCGTATTGGATGTGAGAAACAGCAATGATTGCTGTAAACAACCCACTACACACACACACACACACTGTACTCCGTATTGAGGTACTGTAGAACCAAAGTAAAATATGGAAATACAAGGTAATAAGGAATGAAAGTGGATAGAAAAGATAGATGGTGGAAACGTAAAAAAATGAAAATCAACGAAAGGAAAGAGTGAGACAGAACGAAAGGATATGAAGAACAGAGAAAATCAAAGCGAGAGAGAGGGAGCAAGAGAGAGAGAGAATCGTATTGATGAAATGAAATTCCTAATAAATATTCATGAATAGAAAAGGTTTCGTGATGGCGTGCGCCAGCCAGAGCCACCGGCAGCAGCGGGTCGTGTGGCCAGTTTTACTTCTTCATCCAGCTAACTCACTCCCACCCCCAACCCCTCCGGCTAATCTGCCACTTTACCGTACTCCTTCATTACTTGCTCTGTGTTTATATGTCTGATTATATGCATACACAATGCCACTGCCACCACCGCCTCGCCACATCTGTGCATTTTTATTTATTTATTTATTTAGTTTTACATTTTCGTCGGGGTACGACGGCACATCGGGTCGGAGTAGTCATTTGCCTGGTACGCCGAGGAAGCAGAAACAAACAAAAAACAACAACGAAACAACATAAGCAGAGTTTAAGAAAGCGAAATAGAAATCAGAAAATAATAGTGTGTAACATCAAGAGGAGTGTGCTAGTGTGGTTTATTGGCTTGTAAAACCCACACGCTATACCGTGTAGACCGCGCGGTGATAATATATCACTACTACTACTACTACTGCTTTTGCCCCGCGTCGTGCCCACGCGCTTGTTAAACACAAACACACACAAACCTGTCAATTACACTGACGACGGAGCATATAGACGAATGCCGTACAAGTTAGTGTTGTGGTGGCCAATCTTTTGCATCGGTTAAACTTTTACATGAAATATTAAAATATTAAATATCTGAAATATTCATGAGAATTCTTTTACTTACCTCAAAGCACTCATTGAATGTATACTTTTCTACAGAACTGCCAAGTTTATTTAAAAATTTATCTAATTATATAAAAGTCAGGCCAGTCGCATCCAAGCGGCTGAAATGAGATTTCTCAGGCACGTGGCAGGGTATACTTTCCATGATCATAGAATAAACACAGATATACGGTAGGAACTGAATATTATGAGTATACTCGAGAGGATCGCCCAGTATCGGCTGAATTGGTGGGAACATCTTTACCGAATGGATGACTGCCGCATCCCCAAACAACTATGGAACTACAAGCCGAGGGGACGAAGAGGTGTGGGACATCCGAGGAAGCGCTGGAGTGACCAGATCTAATCTTTGCCTATTTGAGACCGGAACAAACCATCCTTGGTTTAAATCTTGAGGATGATGATGATCTAATTATAAGTATAACACTACTGACTCGGAACAGAAAGTTTTTTTTATTGGTAAAAATGTAAAATTGTTTCCTTATAGCCTGAACGAGTTTTCGCTTATTCAATGAATAAAAACTTTGTGTTCTGAGTCAGTAGTGTTAGGCTATACTTACAATTGGTTAATCAACGGACACGTCATGGAGAACAGAATCCTATAATAAAACTTTATTGTAGCGGGACCCGACTTTTTCGCCGCCATTGACGAAAATTTCCCACCTAACACCCGGTAACCATTCCCTCGCAGTATTTTGGATTTCTTCATCAGTGTTATATCACGCTTCGCGAGGGTCCCTGTCATAGGAGCAAAACACACGGCGGAAGATCAGCACTGTAAAGACGCTGTTCCCACTCAAAGTTTAAAAGACTTTTTTTTTGACGTGTGCCAAATGACGCGCATAAATTTTTCGACATTGGAGACGCTCAGGGATGATGTAGTACGCACTTCCATGCGGAAGACGCAATACAGCTAGCTACAATTTTGTCCACTCCGATTTGCCTGTTTGCAAGTAGCAATAGGTGAACGCGTTCAACGGTGTCGTCCTTTGTCGAAGTTGATGGCCTTTTCAATGCCAGTAATCATGCTCGGTATCCGTGTGGTCATTTTCGATCATTTCTTATCATTTTGCTAGGTCTGGCGTGAAAATACTGTCATCTGGGGTTACTCCTCCGTACCCACAGAAAAATATCAGTATGGAGAACTATACATGACTTCCATGTTCTAAGATTTGTATTTAAAATCATATTCGAAATGAAATATTTCCATAGAAACTACTTCTTTCTACTTATTGCTTCAGCCTTAACCACAGTACTGTGGTCACTAACGTATACCACCTCGCGTTTTCGCACTCGATTTTCACTGATGATTGCAGTCGATGGAAAAGTCTGGTTTTGCAGAAAACATTGGGCTACAGCTAAACAGCCCGGGAAGGAATTTTAACAAAGAACTACTTCTTTGTTGCCGATAACGTTGTACAAATATAAAATATTCTCCCCTCACCATTCAGCTATAATTTTCATTAATAGAAAATTACCCCCACCCCGTTCACCTATCCTCTTCATTTATAGATATTTCATCTACGTTTCCACAGTGGATTATTATGAGCTTCTTATCAGGATACTTTATTTATCAAAATTAAGTATTTTACTCTTGTTAAAACATAAAACGTTGCTGGTAAACTACCCCTTTCTCTTAACCGATCTTCACCAAAATCAATTGACCTTCAGTCCTGTACAATGCAGGGATGTACGCAAAAAAATATTTGATTCTCTTCGAATGTGCGGCAGTTATCGTTCGTCATGGAAACATTTCTCTTGTTACAACATAAAAAAATGTTGCTGGTAAACTACTCCTTTCCCGTAACCGATCTTCACCAGAATCAACAGGCCTTGAGTTCTCTACAAGTCAGGAATATATGCAAAAAATTATTTGATTCTCTTTGAATTTACGGCAGTTATCTTTCGTCATAAAAAAATTACCCTTGTTAAAACATAAAATGTTGCTGGTAAGCTACCCCTTTCCCTTAACCGATCTTCAACAAAATCAACAGACCTTGAGTTCTCTATAATTCAAAAAGGTATGCAAAAACGTAGTTGATTCTGTTTGAATTTACGGCAGTTATCGTTCGTCATATAAAAAATTACCCTTGTTAAAACATAAATGTTGCAGGTAAACTACCTTTTTCTCTTAACCGATCTTCACCAAAACAGTAGGTCTTGAGAACTCTATAATTTAGGGCGGTTTGCAAATAAACATTTGATTCTGTTTGAATTTGCGGCTGTTATCGTTTGTCATAGAAAATACCCTTGTTAAAACAAAACGTTGCATCTAAACTACCCCTTTCCCTTAACCGATCTTCACCAAAAACTATAGATCTTGAGAACTCTACAATTCAGGGCATTATGCAAAAGATTATTTAATTCTGTTTGAATTTGCGGCTGTTATCGTTTGCCATATATAAAAATTACCCTTGTTAAAAAAACCGTTGCAGGTAAACTACCCCTTTCCCTTAACCGATCTTCACCAAAACAATAGGTCTTGAGTACTCTACAAATAAGGGCTGTATGCAAACAATTTGTTGATTCTGTTTGAATTTGCGGCTGTTATCGTTTGCCATAGAAAAAAATTTACAGATAGACAGAGAGACACACAGACACTATTCAAAAAATGACTTTTTTCATGTTTTGAGTGTAGTACAATCAGAATCTGCAATAATCTCGAACACGATTTTTTTTGCCATCACCATACTTCCATTTCCTTAAGGAACATGGAAGTAATAAGTCGCTGCGCGGATTTCTTACGTCGACGCTACTTGCAGATAACGTGACATGTTTCGTGGCAAACAACGGACTGACCGTTACTACCAAGCTGGAATCGTCATTACAGCTGACGGAAACGGAAATTTACCAGTGTTGCCAACAGCGTCCATCAAAATATCCCTTTTACAAAAAAGTATAATGGGCAAGTTCAACTAACTTTTCGACTGCTCCTCGTACAGTAGGCACAAACTAAAGGCGAGTGGGCAGACATTAAACAGCGTTAGGTATGTTTTATTAAAACTCTGCTAAAGCCAAATCTATATGTGAACTACTGATTTCATGCGTTTCTACAGTAGCTTCTCTTATAATATTTCTCCAGTATCTGTTCAAGTTAATTTGTGGTGTGGCTGTTTAAAACTCAATACGATAATGTTTATCATTGATAATACTTGTAGTGACTGTTTTATTCAGACTCGGTTCAGAAGCCCTTATGTACTAATTATTGTATTTAAATTTGGAGTTAAACGTATTTTCAGTTATATGAATTTATTTACAAGGAATAAACAACAGTAGTTCTGTTAGATAAAATTCTGGCCTAATTGGACGTGTGAAATTTATCACAGCTGACGTTTCGGTTCCCCGCTAGGAAGCCATTTTCATAGCAGGCAGCTGAGTAGAATTGTTCCAAAACTGATAGGTTGTTGCAGACAATCGAGGCATATTCACTATATAACTTTTCAAACTCAAGCCCGCGTTTGATTGGTCCGTTGAAGCGCTGCGTCTAAGGTCATCGTTCTCCTATTAGTCCATTTGTGACGTTTAATGATAATAGTAGATAACAGTGTCAGACAGTTTTAGGTAATAGTAGGCACATAATTAATTTGTGTCATTTTTAAAAACTAAAATTAAGAAAAGAGAGAGAACATATTCAGTTTCAAAATTTAATAAATAAAAAACAGATTAATCTCTGTCAGTTGCATCTCACATAAGATTCTAGCTTACCTTCACCTATTTAAAACGTTATTTTGTATGCCAGTTTTTCTTACTTTCAATGTGGGCATACTGTTAAAATTGCGTAAATATTAGGGTTCGAAATTCTTTATAAACCGAATACCAAGAAGTAATAAGTGTACTTCTTGGTACTTATTTTTCACGAAGTAATAAGTTTAAAGTATGAAATTATTTTTAGCGTTATTGCGTGTCACAGACTCGCACGCGTGCCGTGCGTTGGCGACCACTGGGTTAGTGTGACCCGGTGTCGCCAGTGGTTTCGGAAAGACTCGTAATTGGCGCGTTTTGAAGGAAAACAAATTACATCTGGTAACCCACGTCCAACATCAGATGATGTTCTCAGATGAGTGTCGGATACAAGACAGACACCACTGTCTCCGTTTGTATATACGAGGGTCAGTAGAAAAGTTCTCGGAGCGACATCTATAGCTTAGCGGTAGAACTAACATTTTTCGTGTGTTTTAAGATTCACATTTCCAATGAACATCTGTTAAATTACAAGTCTTTCTACCAATTTATTTACTGTTTGTCAGCTGTTAGAAATTTACGTGTCATGCGTTTTTTTTTTTGAAAAATTAGCAAATCAAACATTGTGCTGTGATTGAATTGTTTGTTAAAAAAGGTCTAGCGCCAATTGAAATTAACAGCTAAATGGTCATCGTGTTAGGCAATGCTGCGCTTTCAAAACAATGGTTTTTACATGGGCACTCGAGTTTAAATGTGGTCGTACGATCATTGAAGACGACCCCCGCAATTGACGCCAAAAAGTGCAACAACTCCAGATATCATTAAAAAATGTCATACCCGTCTTGGAAGACTGGCGATTGTGAGGGATGGTGATGTTTCTGAGATCACAGGCATTTCAAATTAGCGTTTGTATCCTTTTTTAACATAATAACTTGTGAAAATACTTTGTGCAAGCTGGGCGCCGTATTTGGAGTGCTGCACTTTTGGGGCGTCCACTGCGCGCGTCGCGTCATCTTTAATGCTCGTACGGCCACGGTTAAACTCGAGCACCCGGTTACAAACCATTGTTTTCGAAGGTGCAGCATCTCCTAACTCATTTACTTTTTCGTTGTGAATTTCCATTTGCACATTAACAAAGCATTCTTGATTCTGTCTATTTTTGCAAATAGCGTGCCACGTAAATTTCGTGCACCTGGTAAACAATGAATAAATGGGCAGGCGGATTTGGAAATTAACAGGAGTTTACATGTAGTGTAAGTCCTACAACACAGGACAATTTTTAGTTCTACCGCTAAGCTATAGATATCGCTCCACGAACTTTTCAATTGCCCCCCGCATACAAGGGTTGAGGTTTCATCTTTTTTTTAAACGGCGTGTCATGTTGTTTGTCGACAGCGAGCTTTGTAATTTCTCCTTCTACAGGTCCCTCACAAGCCTCTGTTGGTAGTCCATTTGCCCTTATGATGTTTCCACTTCTGTTCCCTTTTCTATTCTTTATAACATAATACCGTGTAAGTAGTCTAGTAGTTAGCCAAGATAAGCTGCGTTATGTGAGCCGTCCGCCATACAAGGAAGATAGTGTGGCCAGAACTACTCCTCAGCCGCCCATTAATACCCCCAGGATGTTATCCCGCGTACTCATTTCCACAGGGCGAGTCGTCCTGGAATGGAGGAACGTGCGTTGATTTTATGGTACGCCCGGGAATCGAACCCGACAATTCTAGACTAGTAGGCAGGCGTTCTCTTCTTTAGGCCTATAGCCGTCAGAGATGATGTTCCTTCGCTGTTTCTATTGACCGCGCCTCTTAATTGCCTATTTATCGACCCACCTTATTCATCCAGGTTGGGGGTTGTACAGCAGGCCAGTAACGTGCTTATGCAATAGATTAACAATATTACTTACAGGACTTATCTCGGAAGTATATAAGGGAATGTTGAGAACGTTTAAACCGCACGCCACATGAAAAGTTACCAATAGCAGCCTTTACGGAAGGGGAGATGTAAGCAGGCCGAGATGGGTTCCGCCACTTAGGGCCTGTTCTTGGAGTGGAGATGATGATGTCCCAGTGGCAGGACACTGTAACGATGGAACCCTATCGAACAGCCGAGAGCGTCCTTTCACTCGTACCTCCGCTAGTCGAGTAGGTGTAGCATCAGTCAAGACTGTACTAAAGTATGTTCCAGATTGTTCCGGAAAGCGCTTGAAATGGCATTATGCTGGCAACTGCAGTAAGGATGGAAAGTTATTCTCGAAGACCTGCGATACTTGTAAAAGCAAGAGCACCTGGCTTTCTCAGTTCAGTTACGGTGAACGATTTCCTTATTGCGGATCGAGTTATTGTTGAAGAAAGTGTTTACTGTGTTACAATAATTATTGTGGAACTCTGTTACTTGAGATTGTTATTGCGTATGGACAAATTTAACCGGATTTATTGCACCAGTTGATTACAAATTATTAATGGTGATTAATTAAAGCTGGTAATCGGTGACTTCATTGGTGTCTGTAATTTGTTTTCCACTGTACCATACGACGATCAGTGAGACCGTCGTAACATTACCGTACTGAGTCACGGATACGGTACGCTTCGAGGGCCGCGCAGCCTCCATCTCTAATCTCTGTCAGCATCTTTGACTTTAGGGATTGACAAGTACTGTCGTTTCTTAAAGTGCATTCATCGTTATCGCTTTAACACGCGTTTTAGCTCTTAAGAGGCGCCTCATGGTAACGGTGTCAGCGTTGTTGTGGTATTTATTTTTAATAAACAAGACGTAAGTGGAGCTGTGTGTGTGTGGCGCAGACCGGAATCTCGGCGAGAAACGCGATACATAAATAACGAACAAATGATAACGATCCGTGGTGTTTGCATAATGTGGTCGGTGTGTGCAGTTAGGCGTGTGTACTGTACGCTTTATAAAATTTTGAGCAGTACTGTCGCTGTGTGCTCTTCTTCTTGTTGTCGTCTTGTTTTCTTTTTTTATATTTTATTTTTACGGAGCTCGGTGCTGCTGAGGCTTACGACGTCGGCATCATGGCTATCTTTATTCAGATTGGGTCTATGTTGTGTTTTTCCTACCCTTAATACACGACCCCTCGCCTCCCGCCTCCCGACACCACATTGACGGCGAGTTAAAGTTTTTGAGAACACCGCGCACCAGCTGCTACGACCGCCATTTGACTCAATAATTCAAAAAGTTGTCGCCTTCCACCGTCCCGCTTTTATGTGTTGTTCTCCGTTACGTTGTTCTGCTCTTCTTGTTCTACTACTACGACAGTCGCTGCTATAAAAAAGTGAACAGATTACGACACTGTTGCTTGTTGGCTGGCTAATCTACGGAACACCGGCGACGCTGCGAATTAACATTACCGCTCATAGAATATTTATCAAAACATTTTGGCTCCGTTTTTCTATTATTAAGTGAGTCGACACACACACAGGTAGTGTTTGTGGTTTTTTATTATTTATCGTTATTATCGTCTCGCGAAATTTGTTCTCATGCTCTCTGCGTTGTTTGTTATATCGTCGCGAGACAGTGCTAGCCATATACCGTAATAAGCGTGAAGAACAATGCTTCCAAACCGAAGTTGTGCGAGAAGTGGTCCGAGGGGCTACCAAGATTACGTATACTTGTCAAGCCACAATCGTCTAGCCCAGTTTATTCAGCGCAGCTTACAAAAAACGTGTAGGACTAATGCGACGATATACGACTTGCTTTAAGCAATACCTCAGCCCAAGAAATTTCCCAACTGGTGAAATCAAATCCAGCCCGAAAGTCACTCCGATTAGTCTAAAATAAGACAGTGACAGTTTCTGTCGACTTGAAGTATCTCACAACTAATTTTAGCTCATTAAAAACGGTGCAGTCCAATTAAATAAAATTCATTTTATTCAATAAATACGTTTACAAACTAAACTGTACTTTTCCTTACTGGCCTGAAACGGGGAGATCCGCTGTTTGTTTAATTGGACGGAGAGAGTTCTCAGTTTTAACTGGGCCGTTTGGCATTTGTCTGTTTGCGGTATGTCTCGCGATAACGTGTGAACGCATCAACCAATTTTCGTAAAACTTAGCACGCGTATCCATACTTTTGCTCTACAGAACGCTATTGTTTTTGAAATTGATCTCCCAAAACATGGAAGGGAGGTGAAAATGTGAAGGGTCAAAATTGTGAATAAATAGAAAAGCCCATGTGGAGTATCAAATTAAAGGAAATTTTAACCGAAATCTGAATATAGTGTTCATTTTGGAAATTTTCAAATTTTTGGACGTCAGAGGAAAAAAAGTGATAAAATCGCCTAAATTCACGTGGGGTATCACGTTAAAGAGAATTTTAACTGACACCTGACTGTAGTGTTAAGCTCTGGAAATTCAAAATTTAAGCTGTTTCAAAATTTTCGAATCCTAGGACCCAGAAAGAGGAAAAAATTTGAAAAAAATGAAAAACCTGCAGGATTGCTTTTAGACCGAACTAAAAGAAATTGTAATCCAAATGCCAATGTTTCCAATTCATAGTATTTATTGTACGATTGTGTGCTCCAAAATTTTTCTATTATTAGTGAATAAATAATAATAGTAAGTTATATTGAAGGAAAAAGAGGAAAAGGAAGACCGTGACTCCAATATATGAAATAGATTGTTGGTGATGTAAGTTGTAATTCCTAGGAGGAGATGAAACGGAAAGCTACAGAAAGCAGAAAAGATCGGTGTGGAGAACTGCTGCAAAAACAGTCTGGGGATTGCTAACTAACGAAGGAGTAAATAAATAGTAGAGAAATACTGATTTTTGTAATTTTTCTCATAATTGAAAAAAATTTATCTAATATCGAAATATTTGAAATAACAGACCTGTTTCGTCCAAATCAGTGAGCCAGGTCTGCAGCTCAGGGCGCTTACTACCCTACCTTTCGACTCAGTGGTCTGCGGTCGTCTCAAGGTTGCGAACCACGCATATAGAAAAGAGGGTCAGACAAGAAAGGGGAAACTAAAAATCATCCACTGACGGAGTTAAGATTTTGCACAAGATCATCCACAAAACAGCATGAAGTTTAACTAGTTAAATTAATGTAATGTACTGTTGACACTGTTGATTCCTGTTTGAGTAATTTGAATAAACTGTACGAGTCAGTTTCGATTGAGGTGACCAAAGTCCAGTCTTATAGTATCGTATTGGGCTATTCGACCCTTATATATAATGCCGTGTGAAAACGTGTTTGAAGTGATTTTTCTCATAAAAAGCACGACAGTATTCCAAAAAAATTTATCAGGTATGGAAGGTTTCCGAGATCGTAGGACGAAAAGGAGATCAGAAGGACGAAATGACAGACTGCTGGAGAGGAATATTTTTCCGACAAAACTGGACAAAAGCTCTCATGAACTGCCCATTCCAAGGTACCTGGTAATATGGACAGGCCATAGTGACACTTTTTATATTTCTTATGGCGTTAAGTTCATTTTAGTCGTATTACAAAATCAAATAAAAGTATTTTTCAGTCGTCAACATAGTTATTAAAGCACATCAGAAACAGGTAACAGTAGGCGTACAAGTATAATAATTTAATAAACGTATATGGTGCAGCGAAAAATGGCTTGAAAAAAAGCGTTTTTTAATTTCTAGTGATACAACGATTTGTGTATTTCGGTCATTGAATCTAGACACAATTTAAAAACATTTATCGATTTTTCAGCCAAATTTATTGCCTTCTACAGGGTTATATACGAGTTACAGAGAAACAATTAATACACATATAATGAGTTTTCACATTTATGGAATATTATGATTTATTAATGTTAGAGAACCCTTAAGTTAGCAAGTAAAGGAACACGCCTAAAATTCTACAAGGTGATGGCTCTTCCCACACTTCTTTATGGGTCTGAGAATTGGACTTTAACGAAAGGCTAGGCCAGTCGCATCCGAGCGGCTGAAATGAGATTTCTCAGGCACGTTGCAAGGTATACTCCCCATGATCATAGAAGAAACACAGATATACGGTAGGAACTGAATATTATGAGTATATCCGACATGATCGCCCGGTATCGGCTAAATTGGTGGGAACATCTTTGCCGAATGGATGACTGCCGCATCCCCAAACAACTATGGAACTATAAGCCATAAGGGGACGGAGAGGTGTGGGACGTCCGAGGAAGCGCTGGAGTGACCAGCTGTAATATTTGCCTATTTGAGACCGGAACAAACCATTCTTGGTTTAAACCTTGAGGAGGATGATGATGATCATTAATGTTAGAAGAAAAATATAGGCCTGAGAGTTTATATTATTATTATTATTGTTGTTGTTGTTGTTGTTGCTGCGGCGTCAGGTCGACCAGAAGAAGACTTATGATGGCGGCTGTTCAGTCAGTCGTACTGTTAATAAACCGGACTGTGTCGGCACCCTGAATCAGTCGGTCCGTTCATATAAGCCATAAAGTCCGTTCATTCGAATCCTCCAATAGCCATCTTCAGTGTCTAGAGGTATAAAGAGTTTTCACAAGAGTCGCCACCCTGAATCAGTTGGTCCTTTCATGATTCATTCGAATCCTCCAGTAGACATCTTCAATTTGTAGAGGTCAGTCCATTATTTAAAATTACTTAATATAAACGTTCGAAACGTATTATGATGCCAGTAAATATAACAACATCCGAGTAAATTAATTGGCACTCTGCAACGGGTAGTCCACTATACTGTTAAATTAACAGTGTTTTATTTATTTTGTTAATACATTTATTTCTAATTCCCACAAATATCTTGCCGGACAAGGTTTGTTTGCGGGTTACATCTACGCCTTCTTGAAACGCCACTTTGTGTCTGTATCCTTCTCTTATTTTTCTCGTTTCTTATCGCGTTCGATGGTGAATCTACCTCAATTAGTAGGAGAGCGGGCGGGACTCTCGTATCGGTCAGCAGCACACTTATTTCCAAAGCGCTCCGTCGTGGGGGCTGAAAACAACCCCAGGGCAGACGGTTTTAACGACGCTCTGCGGACCAGCTGGATCCGGCTAATCTCGCCACCTGGGGAAATTAAAGTGCTCTGAGTGAGCACAGTGCACACACACACACACACACACACACACACACTATCATACGTGTCAAGGTCGTGAAGATGAACTTCACCTCTTTTGTCTACGATTACAAGCTCATGACGTAGGATTGCCTGACGTCTTAAATCCATATCACGTTTCTTTGTTTCCATGTCGTCACAAAAGGAGACAGATGTATTTGTTACAATTTATTAGGGCCCGTACGTCGTTATTGCTTGTTATTACAGCTGTGTGATTGTTAGCTTTCTTGTTACATCTACGTACGTACTGTGCAGATCGGACAAAAAGCGGTAATTGGACCGGCCGGGACTTTGAACTCGTCGCTAGTTATCCTCACTCAATACACGTCTTCATCCCCTATAGGGTTGTCTCTCTCTCCTATGGCACTAGAGTCCTTGTTGGGCTTTGGCCTCCTTCAATTCCCTCCCCCCCAATTCTCTTTTGTCGGTAGCCATCCTCCTCCAGGAACGCACTTTCAGTACTTCTTTTGCATCCTCATCCACCGCGCCCTCCCATCTTCTCCTCGGTCTTCCCACTGGTTCCATATTTCTTTGCCATAGTCTTTTTTTTTTTCGAGGCTTTCTTGAAGGTTCCGTGGTGTGGTATTTTTTCAAAAAAGTTCAACCTTATGTGCGGGACCATTAGGCGAATCCTTAAGCAGCAAGCAAATAAACATGCGTAAAATTCTACAAGGTGATGGCTCTTCCCACGCTTCTTTATGGGTCTGAGAATTGGACGTTAATGAAAGGCCAGGGCAGTCGCATCCAAGCGGCTGAAATGAGATTTCTCAGGCACGTGGCAGGGTATACTCATCATGATCATAGAAGAAACACTTACGGCAGGAATTGAATATTATGAGTATACTCGACAGGATCGCCCAGTATCAGCTGAATTGGTGGGAACATCTTTGCCGAATGAATGACTGCCGCATCCCCAAAGAACTATGGAACTATAAGCCGAGGGGGCGGAGAGGTGTGGAACGTCCGAGGAAGCGCTGGAGTGACCAGACGAAATCTTTGCCTATTTGAGACCGGAACAAACCATCCTTGGTTTAATCCTTGAAGATGACGATGGTGATGATGATTAATTACAATAATCATAATACTGTATTCATCAGTGTTAACATTTTTCTATATGTATTAGTTATTTTTGTACTGCCCGAGTGTACTGAGAATGACAATAAATTTCGAACCTGGGCAGAAAGGTGTCGCATGTCGACAGAAATGTTTTAAAATTTTGTCTAGTTAATGACCGAACGTTACAACAACTTTCACCATTAGTCGTTATCAAAAAAAATACATTTTTGTCAGGCACCTCTATGTCACAGCTTTCGTATCATTCATATATACTTTCTGTTTTGTGGTTTACGTTTAAAATTGTTGACACTTTTAACTCTGTGACCACATAGCCGGCTATAGGAGGCCATTGGTTAAGACGACTACATAACACCGAAAAGGAGTTGAAAAGTAGATAAAGCGCAGCACCTCCCCCCCCCCCGTCCGAACAAACCACTAAGAAAAGAAGAGATTATTATGTAAACGTATTTATTAATTGAAATGATTTTTGTTTTGTTCTGGCTAACTTCAATTAGGCCTAACATAACTTACGTTTGCGATAACTGAAATTATCAGCGATTCAATTTAGATTTTTAGTGTGATTCTGGGCTTCGATTTGTTTCACCAGCTGTGGAATTTTTGCTGCTGCTGCTCAGGGCTAGTCCCTCGCTTCAGCCGATAAATATAGTTCTCTCTGTTGGAATTTAAACAACTTTTAATTCTAAAATAATTTGAATTAAAACGAGTGACTGTCCCATATGACACACCTTTTACACATATGACATGTATTTTTTTACTATGAAAATTCGGTTTTCTTACGATACTTTTTAAATTTATATTTATGTTTAATTTAAATCTTTACAGTTATTCTTTACAATTGTGTAATTATGTAATTATTCTTTACAATTTTTAAGAGTTTGATTTAAGCACAATTCTTATTTGTTTTTACTGGTGAAACAGATTTTTGGTATGCTATATTTTATCAGTCCTCAAGCTTCGAAGCATGGTCGTTTTGGGATACTACTATTTATTTAAGTACATTCACCACCTTGAGCTACGATATTTGTGTTCAGGATTTAATTTTTCCGCATTTTAGAAGACTTTTTGTTGTTGGCTTATCAGAGGTGATATCGTAGAATGGCATTTCCTAATAATCATTCAATATTTGTTGTACAGTCGCGAAATCGAATATTTCGTGCTCGTCGATTTGCTACTGGATTTCGTTCTCCAGAGCGATTTGGGCGTAAGACGAACAGTAAGTGCGATATACGTATATAATAGTATGTGACAGATTTGTATGTCATGAATTTAAATTATGTCCTCGTACTTTGAAATACTGTTTTGCCACATTGAATATATTACTTGTAAAAGACTTCGTTCCTCATCAGTAGTAAAGACATTGTCAGAAAGCACATAATATAGAAAGGAATATATTTTTTAGCTATTTGATATTTGTTTGAATTTTTCAACTAATGGGAACGATTGTTTTGTTATGATCTCTCCCTCCCCTCCCTCCCCCCCCTCCCTCTCTCTCTCTCTCTCTCTCTCTCTCTCTCTCTCTCTCTCTCTCTCTCTCTCTCTCTCTCTCTCTCTCTCTCTCTCTCTCTCTCTCTCTCTCTCTGAGTTATCAGCCCATAGGCTGGTTTGCAGCAGCTCGCCATTTCTCTCGCTTATCTGCTTTCCTTTTCAGTTCGCAGTATGATGTGCAGTTAATATCATCAATAATCTTCCTCATGTATTCTAAACGGGGTCTCCCTCTTTAACTCCATCCTTCTATTTTTCCTTCAATTATTCTCTTTAACAGCCCATTGTGTCGGAATATACGCCCTAATAACTTATTTTTCTACATTCCTACGAAGCTTCTACTCCTCTTGAGCTCTTATAAAACATCGTCGTTAGGTATCTGATTTTTAGCTTTCTTCTTTAGCACCAGCTCTCAGATCCTTTGAGCTCTCTTCTTTAGCACCAGCTCTCAGATCCTTTGAGCTTTCTTCTTTAGCACCAGCTCTCAGATCCTTTGAGCTTTCTTCTTTAGCACCAGCTCTCAGATCCTTTGAGCTTTCTTCTTTAGAACCAGCTCTCAGATCCTTTGAACTTTCTTCTTTAGCATCAGCTCTTCAGATCCTTTGAGCTTTCTTCTTTAGCACCAGCTCTCAGATCCTTTGAGTTTTTTCTTCGCTCCTTTTCTTATCGTCCATGATTCGCTCCTGTACAGAGCAACACTACACTCGTATTACTTTACCAATTTTTGTTTACCTCCAAACTGGTTTTGTTTGAAGTGCTATCTTGGCCTGATTAATGATTCACAACAATAAAGAAAAAACACAGAACTATCACTGTTGCTTACCACTATAGAAAAATTATTCCGATTAGCGCTTTCAAGATCTGACGATGAGCTGAGAAGCTTGAAAGCGCTAATCGGAATAATTTTTCTATAGTGGTGTGCAACAGTGATAATTCTGTATGTGATTATAACCAGTAACACAACTTTCTTAATTAAATAAAGAAAAAAATAAACGACAGAACGAAACACAAAAATACTAAGAGATAACAAAATGGAAACAAAATACAAAAGATCGTCTTATTGAAAATATTTTATGAAAATATATGTAAGTACCACAAGTTACTCTATTATAACACAACACCACGACCCAACAGTAATATCATAGAACTTGGGAAAAATCTATTAAAATTATATTATTTTGTATTTTATGTTGTAGGCATGATTCTGGGATAACATAAATCTTGAAACTTTGCATGAAAACTGCGTTTTTATTACGACCGGAACTCGATATCAACTAGAACCCGAAAATATTTTACGTATTGTGGTCGTAACTGTCAACAGTCGTAGGTCGAAAGTCGGCGAGCGAATACACTTACGTTTCGATGATTTTTTTTGTTATGAATTAAATAACATCTCTTCCTCGCAGATGTTTCAGTGTGAGTTAATTTATCCGTTTGTATCTGTAAACTACCTGAGATCGTTTGCAGTAGTACTGCGCACTTATCGGAACGAGATTTACGTAAAATGGTAATTTAATTAATAGCGTGTGTCACGTGTGTGCGAAAGCAGGTGTGTACGGTACGGAGGGAGGAAGCGCCCTCTAGCGTGCCGACGCTGCTGCTGCTGTTTAAGACATCTGACATTTTCACAAAAACCTTCATTACGAGCTGCTGCCGTCGTCCTAATCAATACTTCACTACACTATAGTTTTTTCCCCTTAACGTTTCCCCAATAATGGTGACCTTCATACCCTAATTCGTGGCGCGTTCGCACGCGTATCCGTCCACCTGTTCCCGTAACTCGATACCGCCAGTCAATGTCATTGGGAATTCGTTTGTTTCACCCGCATAAATATTTCATCTGTTTACGTTTCGTTTGTTTTTATACTGTTTCATGCCACTTGTAGAATAACTGAAAGTGCTAAGTACCTTGGGGTGCATCTGGACAGGAGACTGACGTGAAAAAAAACACATAACCTCTAAGAAGATTGAACTTAATCACAAGGTCAGAAATATCTACTGGCTGATAGGCAGGAAATCACGGTTAAGTCTCGTCAACACACTGTTAATATATAAAGCAGTTCTTAAACCGGTATGTACTTATGGTATTCAACTTTGGAGTACTGCTAGTACGAGTAATATCGAGATTATACAGCGCTTTCAGTCCAAAACTTTAAGATCCATAGTCGACGCTCCATGGTTCGTCTCCAACAACTATACACACCGAGACCTCAAAGTTCCAACCGTGAGAGAAGAAATCATGTGCCTCTGCAGGACTCACATCTCTAAATTAGAAAAACGGTTTTATCTTTAAATAAAAAAATGTTTACATGTTTTTGTCATTTAGTCTTGTAATTTGTGTATCTCTTTAATCTGTTAACAAAAACAAGAAGAGCTGTCAATGGTCAGCTCTTCATAATCATGTATGTGTTTTGTCAGATAATTTGTTCAATGTTCGCTTAGTCGAACAGATCACAAATCTGCAATAAATTGAGAAAAAAAATTTCATTTGTTTACGTTTCGTTTGTTTTTATAATGTTTCATGCCACTTGTAGAATAACTTCATTATTTTCTTCAGTTATCGAGTTTTTTAATTTATGCGTTGTTATCATTCGGAGAACAGATTTTGTTGTCCGTTCGTGTGAGCTTTGCTCAATCCCGCCATCTAAGCGTGACTGACATTACTGAGGATTACAACGCGGTTTTGAAGCGAGAACTTCGTATACGGTCTTCATAGACGGTCTATCGTGCCCGGCTCACTCCCGTACACCTCGCGATCCTAGGGCGTAAACGGATTCAGCGTGTAACAAATGGATGAAACGAAAAAGCAGTGTTGCCAGGTCAGTCAAACTTCTTTCCCCCTCACATAGCTACCCAAAATTTCCCTACTGCCACAAATATGTGTGCTTTAAGCAAAGCGTAAAATTTTGAAGAATGTGAGCATAGTGTTACGAATACCGATTACTTACTTGCTTGTGAGCAAGCGAATACCGATTTATAGCTCAAAGCCGTGCCGGTTAATCAGGACGGTTGTCACCTGGAATTAACATCGAAATTAGTTGAAATCCAAAATAGTTGGCGACTATTTGGGACCGATGTTAAATTGATGAAAGCTTTATATGGTACTACGTATTTTGTGAATTGAAAGTCAGAAAGATCTCTAATTGAAAATTATCACTAATGAACTAGTGATGATGGTCAGCGAGTTTTGTCCGTCATTAGCGGAGCAAAAGTAAGGTCATGTCATCTGTCCCCCAGATGTTGGCTCCCACCTTATGCAGTGGTGTTTGATTTAGTGGCGCTGTTCTTTCTGTATCAGCCTATCAACGTCATTTTCACAATGTATTGGCTTGTCAAACTGTAAATGGAACTGCAAATTCTCTCTGGGATCCGGTTGTGTATTTGTTTCAAGTCTGCATTGTCAAATATTAGATCGGAGGATAAAAAGGTGGTTGTATGTTAAGTTTGTGTAAATGCAGGATAGTAGACGATGCTGGTGGATCGCCGTCGTATGGTGCAATGGAAAACAAAATACATGACGTCAATGAAGTCACTAAAAAAACAGCTTTAATTTTCACAATGAACAGTTTGTAATTAACAAGTTATTCAAAAAGATGATTCTCGTATAATAATTCAAATTAAATTTGTCCACACGCAATAATAATGTCAACTAATAGAGTCCCGCACAATAATCACTTTTTCACTAATAACCACTTGAGACGCACTGAGTAAATCGCCCGACGTATAACTAAAACTAAGCAGCAGCTGTTCCCTATTTATAGCCTGCAGGGTTCCATAATATGCGTCCTTAACAAGCACTCGACAACTCTAGGGATACTTCGGTACACGCATCTGCTCGGCTGGCCGGAAACATGTAGAACGACACTCTCCATTGTTCGAGAACGTTCTGTAATTGCGTAACAATATTCTAAATGAAAGAAAATGTTCTCAAATGCCGAGAGATCGAGCTGAATACTTTTGAAATCCTTTTCTTGTACATAGTTCATTATTAGCCTAAAACATTTACACAAATTTCCAATTGTGCGTAATTGCAGCGATGATGTAATTCATAAACTCCAGGTGATACGCACAGCTAATTTTATTAAAATTTGCCATTCCCAGGACTCTGTTATAGATATGAGAACTGGACTCTTACAAGGAAACGTTAAAAAAATAGAAAGTGGGGAAATGAGAGATAGCAGGGCAGGGAGATAATGATTTCGTAAGGGAGAACTTGAGTATATTGTTTTAATCTGAGCAATATGTAGAAATTGCTGTAGTACCGTGCTGACCGTATGATGGTTCCCCGAACTCCTAAGTTGTTGTTGTGTTGTTGTTGTCGTCGTCGTCGTCGTCGTCGTCGTCGTCGTCGTCATCGTTCTTCTTCTTCTTCTTCTTCTTCTTCTTCTTCTTCTTCTTCTTCTTCTTCTTCTTCTTCTTCTTCTTCTTCTTCTTCTTCTTCTTCTTCTTCTTCTTCTTCTTCTTCTTAAGATAGCGGAAATGTGACACCTGTTCTGTAGGCCTGCTCTTATTATCGAATACAATCCTAGTCCGTAAGGGGTATTTGCCGACAAATGTCATAGTTTTGTCTTCTGCACAGAAATTTTCATGTAATTTGAACAGACTTGCTGTAAGTGGAACTCCTATCTCTGGAGCTCCCATTCGTTGTTTTGGATTATTACAATCCGCAAGCACCAGCAATTTATTCTTTTATGTTTTATTAGTTAGTTTTATTCCTGGCGCCAATCGTAATTTCCACTCTCTATGTCATCAATAAAGATATTAAATAGCGTTGGAGATATGCTACAGCCTGCGCACTCCCTGGTTAATGTAAATCCCTTCTGTCAAATCCTCTCCTACAGAAATACGATTCTTGTTCAATACTACAAGCTCTTTATAACGTCGACAAGATGTTTTGGATAAGCCCTCTTACACATAATATTATGGAGAATGGATCTGTTAACTCTATCAAATGCTTTCTCGTAGTCAGTGAAGGCAAGCTGTGTCTCCAAATTAAATTCCCTCTTTGTCTCAATCAATATTTTCAAAAGCCTAGGTGTGCAGACGGCGTGTGGAAAGTCCTATGAAAATGTGGAGCGTCAACTACTGTGAAAACTGAACAGACCAAGTAATGTTTTCTACCGTGAAGTTGACAGTGACGGTAGGGCTAAGTGTTAATAAAACTTGTGATTGTCCGAGTTTCTGGTGTTTCATTCGAACTTTAAAAACACGCTATCCTTGTACTGTAACAGTACGTCAGTTAAGTAACAGTATACTGTGACGTTGTTATTACTTGACGAATTCATTTTTATTTAATTTTAATGTGATACGTAGAGGACATAACTGTACTACCGGTGAAAGGAAGCAGAAGACGAATACGGTAGGTATCGTGACTGTCAGGTCGATGGGCAGATTGATAGATACCTCTTTGCAGTATTTAATTAGCCTGTCGGTAATCGTAACCGCGGCGGACGGGTATACACAGTTATATTTAAATTTATGATGTACAGACCCCCCCCCCCCGTACATCCTGTCTAGCCGAATATAATTTAGTGTGTATCATGAACGCGGAACCGATTCTCCAAGGTTGTCGTTAATTATAGCGTTTGTTGGCATTGCTGCAGCCGGGGCCGACTCCCGACGTGCTTGTCGTGACACGACGGTCTTGGTTAGTTATGTGCACGTGCTGAGCTGCTGTTCGTGACGGGATGTGACGACCCGGTCTTGAGTTCTCTACTTTCTGTACCATCTGTCTTTCACTCGAACGACGGCCTTTTTTTGTAATCTACTATAAAGTCTGTCGTGGTTGGTTACTTACTTATTTTTTTATTGCTTGTGAGTGTAAATGTTATTGTAAATATCGGTAAAACTAAATACCTGCTAATTTCTGCATCAGAAAGTAGAATAAATTTGTATACGAGGGGCGTTCAAATTTAAATTATAATTTGAATTTGGCGCCAAATAAAAGAAACAAAAGCCGAAGTTGGTAGCACTGTCTGATTGTTGGAAACAAGCATTAACCCATTCTAGTCTTTCAGCACCCAGCTGTTATATGCTAGTTGTTTACAACTATGAGTGAAAAATAAGTGCAGTGAAGCGTGGAACAGCGTAGGCTATTATTATAAAATTTCTTACAAAAGAAATGTGGAACCGTCAGAAATTTGTGAAAGACTTAAAAGACAGTTTTGTGAGGAAACGTTGACAAACATAAGCATCTATAAATGGAGTAAATCTTTTAAAGACGGTCGAAAACGTGTAGAGAATGAACCGCACTCTCGCCGTCCGAAAACATCGACAACAGAAGAAATGGCTGACAGGATTAACACACTTATTCAAAATGATCGTCGAATTACAGTACAGCGTATTGCTTCTATACTCAATATCAGTGTTGGCAGTGTGGATAACTGTATCAGAAATCAACTTAATTACCGGAAAATATGCACACGTTGGATTCCACGAATGCTAACTGACGAACACAAGCAGACACGCCTGCAGGTGGCTCACACATTGTTGGCACAATATGAAGAAAAGGTGGTGAATTTTTACAGTCTTTGTCACTACCGATAAAACTTAGGTACACTATTTTATCCCAGAAATCAAAAGAGCATCGATGCAGTGGCGACATCCTTCATCTCCGAAACCGAAAAAAGCAAAAACCACTTTTTCAGCAGGAAAAAATACGGCTTCATTCTTGTGGTATATGCGGGGTGTTCTACACATCGATTTCCTAACAGAGCAGCGCCCTATAAATGCCGAGTATTACTCAGATTTACTGAGGGTCCATTAAAAACAGCCATCCGAAACAAGCGGAAAAAGTCAACATTCTGTCTGTCTATTTTTACAGGATAATGCGCGCCCTCATGTGGCCGCTCCTACGATGGCTACAATCCGTGAATTAAAGTGGGCTATTCTGCAACATCCCCCATATAGTGCGGACCTCGCACACTCTGACTTCCATTTTTTTGGACCCTTAAAAGAAGCTCTAGGGGGTAGAAAGTTTTGTTCCAATGAAGAAGGCATTGAAGCTGTTCGAGAGTGCAGCAAAAGGAATTTTTTTCTGAAGGAATACGGAAGCTACCCAAAAGATGGCGCCTGTGCATTGAAAAGGAGGGAGAGTATGTTGAAAAATGACAGTGTGTAGTTTACTTTTTTTTATGTTACTTTTTGAATAAATAATAAATTATAATTTAAATTTGAACGCTCCTCATAATTATGCAGAGAGGATAACTCATTTGATGCAGTTAATAATTTGATGCAGTTCAGATACCTGGGTAACATAGACAGAGAAGGGTGCATAAACACTACAATACAGGACAGGATACAAATAGGAAATAAGGCATGTTATGGCAACAGTAGACTACCGAGAAGCAAACTCACTAGTCGTAACACTAGAATAAAAATATATAAGACACTAATAAAAAAGGAAGATGAAACACTAAGAAGGTCTGAAAGAATGATGATAAGACGTGTTTATGGCCCGGTTAAATAAGATGACGAGTGGAGAATAAGAAATAACCAGGAGATAGATAAGCTATTAAAGCATGAGGACATTTTAAGATTTATAAAGGCTCAACGAATACAATGGTTAGATCATCTAGAGCGGATCGATGATCAGCGTATGCCTAAGAAAATTCTGAGGGCGCAGGTTTATAAAAGCAGAAAAAGGGGTCGACCTAGCAGAAGATGGTTGGATGATGTGCTGGAAGATCTAAGAAGAATGAATGTGACGGGTTACATTGAGATGACAATGGACAGGAGATTTTGGAGAAGATTGATGGTGGAATACAGGGCTCACGTTGGGCTGTAGTGTTGAAGAAGAAGAAGAGGATAGACGTTATTTATAATCAGCAAAAATCAACCATCTACTTTTTGTAGTTTGTATTCTATACTCAGCAGGATTTGGAAGGCTTTGGTTGTATACGAAAGGGTATCGAAAGTTCGACGCTTTCAGTTTTCCGTTTATACTTTTTCTGCCTTCGCGTCTGTGTAATTAGTGTCAAATGTTCGGCCGTCCCGATCGCACTGACTGGCAGGGTTTCAGTGCCTGCCTATGTACTTGAGCAGTCTCCTAATTTTGACGCGTGTAATTTCAGTCGGCCTCTAACTTTTTTTTTTTTTAATACTGTTTAACTTCTGTAGTAGACCTGCATGTCTAATAACGGATGGGAAGATTTCATAAGAAATAAGATTTAAGACAGCCGTAGGAAGAATCTTCATTAAACAAAGCAACTGATTACCATCGTATAGACTGTTACTTTCAGTCTTCTTCTTATTGTCCTAGAAGCATTACACCGTTTGGTCCGTTGCGACTCATCGATTGATTCATCTTCTTTTAGACTTTCCAATATTTCTTGTTCCTGTTGGTCTATACAATAGGATTGGTTTTCATAGTCGTTTGTCCTCCATACTTAAGACGTGATTTTTCAAGCTTTTGCTACATTCTTCGATCGTTTTATATACATTTTAAATTGCAGGGCCTAAATATGTACGTAGGGGTTGTATTTTTCTTACTTAAATATTTAATGTGTCACTTTATAAGTATTATTAAATAATATTATTATAAAGTATTGCTAAAGTATAAATATTGCGTATACTTACTTAAAGATTCTCTTATCTTACTCATAATATGTAAATATTATAACTTCTATTTGAGATTAACTCATTTCAACCCCATGCTCTTATTCTTCTTAAAGTCCGGACTTTGAAACTCTCCAGATTAGTCTTAATACAGTGTTAAGGTCCAGGCACAATTCTTCGTCCGTATTATTTTGAATATAATAACCAGTCCACCGGAAAGCTACTTTTTCCTTTTTTTTTTGTATTAAAAACTACTGTCTTAGGTTTGTACGGCTGTCATAGGTTTTATTTATTCGAAATCAATCTTACCTCTATTCATTAGGTACTGCCCAAGTGTTGGGACTGTCCTATTTCTTTCCAGTTGCGCCCATTTATTGTTCTTCATCATCATCATCATCATCATCATCATCATCATCACCACTCCAAGAATTAGGCCCTAGACCTGTTCCGGAACCTCTATCCTCCTCGGTCTACCAACATCTCTCTTTCCAGTAGGGTGATAATCCAAGGCAGCCACGGGTAGACGGATATCAGGCATGCGTTTCAAGCGTTCACACCGTCTCCTTCTGTGGCCTTCAGTCTTCTGGTGGAACGATACAATATTTAATTCGTGTCTATCCTCGTTCCTTTTCCGATCCAGGAGATAACAACCTTGCGTCCCTCATAGAAATTTCATTTCAGCTGGCTGAGTTCTCTGTACGTCCATTTTACCAAAAGTGCATGTCTCACTAACATACAGGAATGTGGTGACAGCCACAGTTTTATAAAATTCCATTCGGGTACCCTTCGGTGTTTTATTTTTCAGGTACCTATGAATCGTTCCACAGATGCGTCCAAATTTCGTTACGTTACTATCCCAGTCAGTATTGGTTCCATTTGAGATATCGGAACCCAGGTAATTGAAGCGACTAACTTGATCCAAAATGTGATTATTCACGACTATCTTAGTTCTTACAGATAGAATACTTGCCCTTAAATGCCATCGTTTTAGACCCATTCACTTTCTGCGTAAATATTTAATTTTCTTATTCTATTCTGACAAGTTTATTATTCTCAAAATTTATTTCTCCTCCATATTTTTTGTACTTGAATTGATTTACCTATCACACGTTGGAATTTTATTTCTTGGAAACTTTCAAAGCCGTTTGTATTTTTTTGTTATTTTTAACACAGTGTCGTGAAAGGTGTAAAAATAAAAAATAAATTATTCCTAACGTGTAATGTTATATAAATTATTCCTAACGTGTAACGTTATATAAATTATTCCTAACGTGTAACGTTATATAAAATAAATTATTCCTAACGTGTAACTTTATATAAAATAAATTATTCCTAAGGTGTAACGTTGTATAAAATAAATTATTCCTAACGTGTAACGTTACATAAAATAAATTATTCCTAACGTGTAACGTTATATAAAAAAAAGAAACGATTGAGATAAGACAGTGTAGGCTATACTGGCGACGATGGCAGTGGTATACTTTTTATATCGCATAAAATTTTTTTACCTTCCATTATGGCTATAATAATGACATTCATATTAAAAATATAAATAGCGTTATTATTATTAATATAACGATGATGTTTATGTCGCAGTTAAAATATTAACGCTGGAGAATATTGCTGTATAAAACCAGAGAATAATTTTCTCACACAAGGTACCGGCTAACTCCTGTTTTACGACGAGTAGTAGGTAATAATTTAATTCCACGCGATGGTGTTATATCAGAGGGCCAAAATCTCAGTATTGTATCCGTTACACGAGACCAAACCTCATGATCGGTTACCGTTAGTTAAACTTGTATAGTAGAATTCCGGATGTAACGTGGACGTGAATTATGGCTTACATGTAAATACTGTTACGACGATCTCACGGATCATCGTATTGTACAGTGGAAACAAAATACAGACACCAATGAAGTCGCTGATTACCAGCTTAATTAGTCACAAATAAGAATTTGAAATCAACAAGGTAAGCTCATACAATAATGCAAGTTAAATTTTGTTTACAAAATTCAGTTAAAATTTGTTGAGCCTTTACGAATCTTACAATGACCTCATGCTTCAATAGCTCATCTATCTCCTGGTTATTTCTTATTCTCCATTCGTCATCTTCTTTAACCAGGCCATAAACACGTCTAACGATCTTTCATTGAAACCTTCTTACTATTTCTTGTTGATTTTGTTAATGTCCATGTGTCCCCTCCAAAAGTAACAACCAATCTGATAAATGTCTTATAATAAGTGAATAAAAATAGGCTACTGCTAGGCGAAATTATTTGATCGTCAGAGGACGGGCGTTAGAACGGATACATTAATTAAAGGCAAGTATAAGATTATGCTTATGGGAATACCGAAGAAAAACGTTTAATTGTTACTCAGATGTTCAGAAATATTTTTGCCTTGAAATTAGGATTAATATCGAAAGTCGGCACAAGTAAATTTGCTTACGAAGGACGTCAGAAATGTACACTATGGGCACTATGAAACCCACGAGCCCATGTTTAAAAGAATTCTGACAATGATATTTATCAAATTCTGTCTGAGGTTTTACGGCCGTCTTCAATGTTATGTCTTGCCGGGCTGTAAGGCCGTGTTCCAAGGTTGTCTGGTGCAAATGTTTAGGCCGTGCCTTCGACGGCCATCTTCAGTGCAGAAGGCTTCAAAACACTGACAAAGGTTTCGTAGTCAGCGAGTAGGACACCCATATTCTTAAACTTTTGGTGTCTCCACGAAGTTGTTGTCTGACACCAGCAGCCAATCAGAAGAAAGGCAAATTCTTATCGGTTCGCCAAAGAGCACTCAATGAAGGTACTCACCCGCCGATTCATTGCAATAGATTCATGTTTCTGAATCTGGATAGACTTCATATGTAGGCGAGAGAAATACGCACTCACCGACGACAGAAGTCTCGTCTCTTCAAGGAGTATGCGATGGTCGGCATTGGCGAGTGCGTGCTCCGCTATAGCACTATAGCAGACTTTTTCGGCTGCGTCAAATGACAGTAGCGGCTGTGTTCATCAATGCGTGCATGGACAGTGCGTTTCGTATTTCCGATGTACAACTGGCTGCATGAGCAAATGTATTGTATTACATATTAATATATTATATAATAATATTAATATATTATATACAAAAGCATTTGCTCATGCGGCCAGTTGTACATCGGAACTACGAAACACAGTGTCCATGTCCATGTTCGAGAGGTTCATGATCAGTTGCAACGTTGTCCGCTGTCGCTCGCGGCGGTATCTTTATTCTTCCGTTTAATTAATAGAATTACAAAAGTGAAGGGAGGGGGCAGCATGCGTGCGCACGTACCAGGAAGTACCGGTTAATTAACACGCTCTAATCACGTGTTATAATTAATAGTGTCCGTGCGGAATGAAAGTGTTGTGTGCGCGCGCGCAGTAAAAGTGGGTCGCCGCGCGCCGGTAAGAACTGTTATAAATCAGTTCTACATTTACTTAGTCGCTTGATAAACGGCTGTATCGTAACGTGTTCATTGCCGTGTATGTGTACGTAATTGAAAGTCATATCGTGCACGCAGCCCCCCAGCCCGCGGTCAACCCGTGTGATAGCGCACTCTCCTCCCCCCACCCACCACGTGTTTATTGATAAGTTACCGGTTCTTGCGTGTCTTGGCTGGATTTCGATCGGAAAATTTAAAATCCAACTCTAAGCCTATCCAGTTCTTCCAATTTTTCGATCTTTGCCAGTTATGGCATCGCGAAGTAAATTGTAACCTTCCCTCCTCATCTCTCACCACGTCCTTGCAGTACTTGTCATCACCAATTCATTATGTTCCTTCTTCCTTTCTTCTGCCCAGACATTCTTTCTTCATGTCTCCTTAATTAACACCTTACTTCTTTCCCGAAATGTAGCCCTGTCTAAGATTTCCTCTTTCATGATTTTCGTTTCAGATAATTCTTCTTTACTTCTCAGAGAATTTTCGTCCTGGAGTTTTTAGCAAAATAATCAAATATTGTTATTAGTAATCTCTTCCAGCTCAGTCGGACCAAGCTTCCATAGAATTCAGTCCATCGTTTATGGCTAGTATCCAAAATTTGTTATGCTTCCAGATATAATTATTTATTGTTTCCTTTCTTCTGCTCACCTTTCTCGTTTCGGTCAAAAATCTTCCATAGTATTTCCTTCCTTTTTCTCCCATTGTTAAATTGCTCTTTCTCCATTTAGCACTGACTATTATGGTGCTTAAAAGCATTCCGTTTTGTAATTGTATTATAATAATGAGTTTTTTGTTTTATTCAGATTTATTTTTTATAGATGAGGCCCTTCGTTAATTGATAAGCTGATCTTCTCCCTTCTATCAGAGAATAGTCGAATTACTTGTTCCGGTCCCAAAGGAATATATCCGCTTGACCAACGCTTTGTAAGTCGTCCTGTACTTCGTTGTCCAATAAGGCTTTTGTTGCCTGCCATCTGCCATCCTATTCAGATGACCATTCCATCCCTCTGTATTTTCTGCAATAATCTTATGTATTAAAAAAGTTCAACTCTTTACGAAAGTCTTCACTGTGGACTCTATCTCTTCGTGTGCCGCCTTTAACAGATTGCAACAGTCTCTTATCTCCGATGCCTGTATCCTACTCAGATGGTCGTTACACCAGATCCCTCAGAACAATACAATAATACATGCATAGGCATTACCTTATAAAATTTTAGTAGAATCTCCTTCCTTGTTTCCACGATAACGCTCGACGAATTGTGCCACACATTGACTGAAACTTAGGCAAACTTTTATCAGCATCATAATCCACATCAAACGTGATGTCACAGCCAAGATAGCGGAAGTGTGACACCCGCTCTATATTCTTATTATCCACTACAATCTTAGTTCGCAAAGGGTATTTGCCAACAAATGCCATAGTTTTCGTCTTCTGCTTAGTCATTTTCATGTTGTAACTTGAACAGACTTGCTGTAACTGGAACATCGATCTCTGGAGTTTGCGTTCATTGTTCTGGATGATTACTTGATCGTCCGGATACAGCATTGTATTCGTGTATGGTATATTATTTATTTTGATTCCCGGATCCACTCGTAACGTCCACTCTCTGTGTCATCGGTATAGATATTAAACAGAGTTGGAGACACGCTACAGCCTTGGCGCACTCCCTGATTAATGTAAGTCTCTTCTGTCTCCTCTCCTATACACAGTACTGTAGTTGTACAATAATATAAGCTATCTATAACGTCTACAAGATGTTTAGGATAACCCCTATTACACATGATGCCTCACAGATATATCTGTTAACTCTATCAAAAGCTTTCTCGTAGTCAGTGAAGGCAAGGTGTGTCTCCACATTCAAATTCCCTTTTTTCTCAATCAGCATTTTCAAACAGAATATGTCAAATAGGCCCCTACGAAATCCTGCCTGTTCGTTGATAAGCTAATTTTTCTGTTATACCGTTACGCCTTTGAAAAGATACGATGCGTCTCCAATTTAAATTCACTTAATTTCCCAATCAGTATTTTCAAAGAGAATACATCGTCAATGCAAGATCGGTCCCTACGAAATCCTGCCTGCTCGCTGGTAAGCTTATTTCTGTGTTATACCCTTACGCCTTTAAGATAGGCAACTTGCATGGCGTGTAAGCCATTCAGTCTGCGGCAATGTGGTCGGCAATGTCGTATATCCTAGTGTCTTCTAGGTGCCTCCAACTGTGCGATTATTCTCGACGCATCACACAGAAAGCGGTAAACTCAACTCCGCGATAGAGTCAAAAGCGGCCAGCCAGGCAGAGATTTAGCTGCGTAGCGATAAGGAGTTGAGTTGTTGTGCGTGTATTTTACATCTGTTTATTGTACTGTTGTAATTGTGAATTATTGTGTGCGGACATCTGTAATTAGTGACTTGTAGGCTATTGTTGACTGCGACATTGTTAAGTAGTAGGTGACATTTATTGTTTGTTACGTTCGTGCACGTTGCGTTTTCGTAAGCACGAAGAAATTGTTCTGCACGAGTGCCTTTGTTTATTTGAATTTTAATTAAAATTCTAAACAGCTGTTTCTCTGGTACCAATTATATTATTTCCACTGTTCAGACGTGACGATCCGTGGGATCTTCGTAATAGTACTTCAGTTCTTCCAACTATAACATCGGATTTTCCATACCGGCTGTTCTGTATCGGATGTGAATATTGGACACATTTGTTCGTCCGACGTGATTACAGCATAGCGACGAGGATTCAGCATTTTTGGTGCCGGCTCATTTCCGGATCGCGAATTTTTGAACAGTTGTTCGGTCAAATTCAAACGGTATTTTCCTGAAAACGTCTTTCATTATCATTATTGAGTGTCGCTTTTAAAAATTATCAGTCCAGTGTAAACCTCGTGTATCTTGTTTCTAGGCTAAGATTTGAATGTTTAGATCTTTTAGTCTTTCAGTTTCTGTTAATATTTAATTATATAGGCTTCGTAAGTAAATAATTTGAAGAAAATTGTTAAAAATTGTTTTTTATTACCACTTATATAATTGAAACTTGAGTAGTTTTTATATCTAATCATCTCCTCCTTCTATGCAATTAATCGATCTTGCAACAGGCTCTTGAATTCCTTTGCATATATGTTCACAACGGTATCCAAGTCACTTGTATGAATAGACAAACTAACATTTTACTTCCATGTTCCGTAAGGAAATGGAAGTATGATGATCGCGAAAAAAAATCGAGTTCGAGATAAGGGCAGATTCTGATTGTACTACTGCCCTAAAAACATGAAGAAAAGCCATTTTTCGAAAAGTGTGTGTGTGTGTGCCTGTGTCTGTGTGTAGAATTTTTTTCTATGGCGAACGATAACTGTCGCAAATTCAAACAGACTCGAATAATTTTTTTCATATGTGCCCGTGCTGTAGAGGACTCAAGGTCTGTTGATTTTGGTGAAGATCGGTTAAGGGGAAGGGGTAGTTTACCTTCAACGTTTTACGTTTTAACAAGAGTAAAGTACGGTACTTAGTTGTGATAAAGTATCCTGAAAATAAGATCATAATAATCCACTGTAGAAACGTAGATGAAATATCTATAAATGAAAAGGGTAGTTGAAGAAGGAGGGGGTAATTTTTTGTATTGATATAAATTTATTCCACCGAAAACTTAAAAATTTCAACAAAATATTAACAATTGATCTATTAACGATCGATCCTTCCTATGTAACCACGGATACGTAAACAATTTTTCGTTTTCAGAAATTCACAGATAACAAACGCCGGGCGGTATTCGCTTTCTTTTGCGTTGTTTAAATAAAAGATATTTTAATTCTTTCTTTTTAAAATATTAATAACTAGGTACAATTCGTATTTTGATTATCTTTCTCAGCGTTTTTACCAAAGGCATGCTGATATATTTGGTTTCGTTTTGAGTGCGCATATTAAAAATAATTTTATAATTAATTGGGACATGGAAATCATGTATGGTTCTCCATACCGATTTTTTCAATACGCCTAGTGACTTCTTTTTTATAAATAGATAACGCGTTTCAAAGCATATGCTTTATTATCAGATAATAAAATATCCCTTGTACGAGGTCTCATTACATAAACATCCAATATCGTAATGGTGTCCGACCAAACGTAAACAGATGCGCACCTACTGACGCGTATACAGTGCATAATGATATTGGATTTTAAACTAATCACGACTTCTTGCGAGGGACATTTTATGATCTGATGATAAAGTATATGCTTTGCAACGCGTCATCTATAGCCTACATAAAAAAGTAGTCATAAGGCGGACTGAAAAACGTTAGTTCATTTTAACTTCCTTCTTGGAAGAAACTTTCTGGTTTCTTGTGCAACCAATTTCACACCACTTCTATGCACAAAATGTTATTCCTCGCAGTTCTTCAACCAGTAGATCAAAAACGTAAACATTGGTTGGAGAGACGTATGAGGATTGTATAATGGGTGTCCTTACAGTTTAAAACCAAATTCATGAAGACACCAAGAATTTTGTTTTGCCCATATAATGTCGAGCATTATACTGAAGCAAAATCACACCTTTTAAACTGTACCCCTTTTTTGCACTCGGATTTTTAGCTTCAATAATCGCATAGGCACACGCTAGTTGTCGCTTCGCATTGTTTCAGTTTCGGCTATGAAATGAATAAAATATCGACATTCCACATGACAAAATGTCGTCGTCGTGAACTTTTCAAATATTGTGAGTTTCGAATCGTAAAGTGTGAGTTTCGAATATTTTGCTATGGTATGTGACGAACATTTCCAGACTAAACTTTGTCATTTCGAACACTTGGAAATAAGACAAGGAAAGACACCAAGATGAAACTCTATAAAGTAATGGCAACAGCTGTTTTAACTTATGGAAGTGAAACTTGGACGATGACGAGAAATGATGAGCGAAGAATACAAACAAGTGATATGAAGTTCTTGAGAAAAACGAAAGGTTGCACCTTAGAGAACAAACACGAAATGAAGATACGAGAATCGAGTTAAATGTGTATTCAATGGCCAGCAGAATAAGGAAATGGCAAATAAAAAATAGGCAGCATATCGAGAGAATGGAAGATATGAGACAGTCGAAACAAGTAATAAGATACGCACCTCAAGGAAGACGGGATATAGGTAGACCAAGGAAGAAATGGCTTCCGTGAAGTCTGAACAGGATATAAGCCTATACCTTGACGTGGAGAAGAAGAAGAAGAAGAAGAAGAAGAAGAAGAAGAAGAAGACTTTGTCATTTAACCTTAGTTTTAACGCGTTGGACCCATGTCTTATCAATGGTTATTATTCGTGGCAGAGATGGTTTCCGACTTCTCAATGTTTGAAAAGCGTTTTTAATCATTTCCAACCTATTCTCTTCATGGATCTTTGCCAGTTGACGTGAAAACCAACGCGTACGTTTTTTTTCAAAACAGGTGAATCGTGAACGAATGACACTGCCACGCTGTGGCTTGTGTACAGCACACCTTCGCCTGTTTCTATCACTTTCAGTTTCAATTTATTTTACTGCTTCAGTACTGTCACCCTTCTTTAAAGAGGAAGATCTACATCCGATGTTCACCACAAGGGGAGAGTCTGGCCAGTTTTACAGCGATCAATCCACACGTATACCTTGCTTCATTCAAATTACCTCTCCATACGGCTGTTGCAAGCTACGAATAATCTGTGTAGGCTTCCGCTCCTTCAGAGTTTAGGAAACGTGTCACATCCATCCTTTCTTCTCCGGTGCAATTATACAAAGGATCGCTAATTTGCAATTGACTTTTAAACACAATTCAAAACTGACAATAACAGAACAGTACTTCCAATAAACGGACGATGAAAAGTTGTGATTTAAAACAAAGCCGTCGATGCTACCATACACCAAGGAAAGACAAATTTTCGAGACACAGTGCATGATAGCAATTAGACAGTGACGTATGTAGAACTTGGCCTTGGAAGGGGTCTGGGGACCGGTCGAGTCGGACTTTTTTCTATAAAAGACAAACAAACGTTTGTCTAATCAACATTACCATCTTCAAAGTGACTGAAAAACGTGAGCAAACGGTAATAACACAATTAAAATACGTGTCGTTGAAACATTGTTTATAAGATACTTATTGGCTGAACTGATTTTCCTATATTTCATGTTTCAAAAGTATACGCTAATGCTGTGTAACAAACCTGTTTGTATATTTCAAAAAAGAGTTACTAGCTGAAAAACAGAGATGAAAAAATAATAAAAGAGTCTAAAAATTAAGAGATTAGTAAAGTTCGTCAAGTTTTTTCGGGTCTCTCAGTGGGATCCGTCCCGTTCGCCCGCCTCGTGTTAATAACGCCCCTGAGAACGTGAAACATACGTGAGAGGCGAAGATGCAACGAGAAGGCCGAAGTAAACGTTGACGTGTTTACTTGCTGAACTGCTACTTGACCTTTCAGTGTTCCCACCACTTTCAAGTCCTACCATTACCATTTGATGGGAACACTGAAAAGCCTCGTCTGGAACACGACAAGTAGCAGTTCAGCAAGTAAACACGACAAAGTTGGAATTACAGAAACTGCTTATTCAAGTAACAAGATGAACAAAGTAAACGTGGATCTTGGGTAAACGAGACTTGCTACTCGCACAGAGGCTGGAAGACGAGCAAATAGTAAAAAAAGTATGGAGTCGAGTTTGTGTATATATGTTACTGTAAAAGTGCGAAGTAAGGTAAATCTTAAGATTTACCGGTATATCATAAGATTTACCGTTCCATGATGGTAAATGTCCGAAGAGCCTTTTAAAATGTTTGCATTTCGGACTTTTACCAGCAGTTAGTGGTAAATGTCAAGATTTACAGCTGCATTGTAGTAAACGCGTAATATTTTTAATTTTAAAGAAATTTGTAGTTGATAGTTTTTTAAAAAAGTAATCATTTCCATAGAAACGCATGAAGAAAGGAGACAAACAATAACGCATTACATTACTGCTTGTTTCTGAATTAATTTTTATTTAGCTATGTACAAAGAATTGAAAAGCAAAAGTATAAAAATCGGTGTGGAGAACCATACATGACTTCCATATTCTAAGATTTATATTTAAAATCATTTTCGAAATTAAATATTACCATAGAAACTACTTCTTTCTACTTACTGCTTCAGCCTTAACCACAGTACTGTGGTCACTAACGTATACCACCTCACGTTATCGCACTCGATTTTCACTGATGATGGAAGTCGATGGCATTGCCGAAACGTCTGCTTTGTAGAAAACATTGGACAACGGCCAAATATCCCGGGAAGGAATTTTAACAAAAACTACTTCTTTGTTGCCGATAACGTTGTACACACACATATATATATATATATATATATATATATATATAAAATATGCATAAAATTAATGGCTTGTATAAGTTAATGATTAATCTCCATTAAGTAGTGCTCAAGTTCCCAAAGTTTTAATATTATGATGTCCGTAATTAAAACATCAGAGCAGGTTTAGTGTGAATGAGGGTACACTGTGGACAAAAATTTGCAACATTTCCTATTGAGCGTTGCTTAGAGTAAAGCTGCGAATCTACAGTGTATGTTTCACAGAACAAACACGCGAAAAAGAAGGAGCGCTCCGAAGTCACTCATGGACCCTCAGCATCTTGCAGAGGGTTCATTCCCTAAAGACGAAAAGTCTGTCTATGAATCGTTCCTCTGTAAACACGTGCAGTTACACTGCCCAGCGATCCACAGGAAGCAAATTGACGTCCATTTTTTCGGCTTGCACGCGTTATGTTGGTGTGGGTTTCGGCACTTTCCATTTAAAAAGCGTGCAAATGTAAGAAAATAAACATGAGTGAGGCCAGAAATAACGTGAATTGTGTGTGTGTGTGTGTGTGTGTGTGTGTGTGTGTGTGTGTGTGTGTGCGCGCGCGCGCGCGCGTGACCTGCCTTTTTATTGCTGTAGGCATAATAATAAAATGGAAACGTAAACATTACATAACTGAGATATGCTTACCTGCCACTAAGTATATATTATTTTATACATGGAGGAGTTCAGTGACATACACACGTACAGAAGAATTATATATATATAAAGATATTAACTCGTACATAATTTACATTAAAATGAAAAAATTATAATTTTATTCCCTGGCAACAAAATTATTTTATTTTTAACAATTACCATTGTTTGAAAAAGTTTAAATGTATTTTCAAGTACTTTACTGTTGTTAAAACGTAAAAGGTTGCAGGTAAACTACCCCTTCCCCTTAACCGATCTTCGCCAAAATTGAAAGTCCTTGAGATCTCTACAATTCAGGGACGTATCCAAAAAATTATTTGATTCTGTTTGAATTTGCGGCTGTTATCGTTTGCCATAGAAAATACGCTTGATAAAAAAATGTTGCAGGTAAACTACCCCTTCCCCTTAACCGATCTTCACCAAAAACAATAGGTCTTGAGTACTCTACAAATCAGGGCAGTATGCAAAACATTATTTGATTCTGTTTGAATTTGCGGCTGTTATCGTTTGCCATAGAAAATACCCTTGTTAAAAAAATGTTGCAGGTAAACTACCCCTTTCCCTTAACCGATCTTCACCAAAAACAATAGGTCTTGAGAACTCTACAATTTAGGGCTGTATGCAAATAATCTTTTGATTCTGTGTGAATTTGCGGCTGTTATCGTTTGCCATAGGAAATACCCTTGTTAAAACATAAAACGTTACAGGTAAACTACCCCTTTCCCTTAACCGATCTTCACCAAAAACAATAGGTCTTGAGAAATTTACAATTCAGGGCTATGTGCGAAACATTATTTAATTCTGTTTGAATTTGCGGATGTTATCGTTTGCCAAAAAAAAAAAATTTCCCTTGATAAAAAAAAACCGTTGCAGGTAAACTACCCCTTTCCCTCAACCGATCTTCACCAAAAACAATAGGTCGTGAGTACTCTACAAATCAGGGCTGTATGCAAAAAATTATGTGATTCTGTTTGAATTTGCGGCTGTTATCGTTTGTCATATAAAAAAATCTACAGACAGACACACAGACACACAGACAGACACACACACAGACACTTTTCGAAAAACGACTTTTTTCATGTTTTGAGCGTAGTACAATCAGAATCTGCAATAATCTCGAACACGATTTTTTTTGCCATCACCATACTTCCATTTCCTTAAGGAATATGGAAGTAAAAATTGATAAAATTAACAAAGTTTATTGAAAAAAAAACATTTAAAACCATTCTGTGGAAAATAACATTTAAAAACTTTTTAACCGTTTTGTGAGAATGAAATCTTATTGACGAAAACAAATGCGAATCCTTTTCACTGGTTTTTTAGTCCAATAATTAATTGATACAAATAAATGAAAATTAATAAAGTAATTAAAGTAAAATAAAGTAATAAAAAATGAAAAATTACTTGTTGCAGCAGGGTTGACTGTTACGACATTTAGAATTGCACAACAAAGAGGAGGCTTTGCACAAACACTTCTTCGTAGTACACTTTTTTAAACAATTAAACTTTTTGAAGCTTTGTCCTCCAACTGAAGATAATTTATTAATCACTTCTGAAACAGTAACCTCTTCGCTTCCTACTTCTGCAACGCTAATACAATTTCCTGTATACAGCGTGAACTGGTTTCTTGTGTATAAAGATGTAAGTTTGCCAATTGTGGTACCGAGTTGATAAAATTATTCATCATTTTCAATATTCAGTACGACAGCTACAGCACACTCAGTACACCTTTGGCCGGTCTACATCTGGCACTTTGACTCTCACATCGTGTCCAACTAAAGGTTTAGCTACATTTTTACAAGAGACAAATGTCATTTTTTCTGCTTGTTTTTGAAGTCCTTGGGCGGCTGTCTTTCAAAAGCGCTTCACTGTATCGATCCCGCTTGCTGTAGTGGTTACATCAACGAGTGCAGCTTTTACCACAACGCAGCAGTAAATCTTGACATTTACCACTAACTGTTTGTAAAAGTCCGAAATCCAAACATTTTAAAAGGATCTTTGGACATTTACTATCATAAAACAGTAAATCTTAAGATATACCCGTAAATCTTAGGCCTAAGATTTACCTTACTTCGCACTTTTACAGTAACATGTATACCATGAATTTACTCTAGTCACATTGTATTATACTGAGTTTATAATGTATTGTTTACCTTACAATTTAAAGCAGATAAGGGTGAGATTATATGTACACCTATATACGCGTGCGTGCGAATTGCTTCATACGACAATTTTGATAAGCCACTAGGAAAACCCTTTACCGTTGATAGAGTCGATTTTCTAATGAATTACGAGCTTTTCATATTTTGTTCCGCGCGCGCGTGGGCGTAAAGGGAAACAGAATTGCCAGATGTTTTCATACAACGCAACGCTGTGGTGGATGCTTGTTTGTATCGCAGATCGTTTATTATCCCCAAAATAAACATCGTACGCACACACACACTCAGCACGTTATTATAATCGTACAGGTTGTGTTCAGTAAAATATATGTGTGTGTATACATTCGGTGTGGTGCGGTACCACTGTTTGCTGTGACTATATTTAACATATACGCCGGGTTTGGTAGGCAACACATGTGTGGCGGAAATTGAGGCACCATTGCGCCGCTCGCTGTTGTGTTCTTCCTTAAACCCCCCCCCCCCGACACTTTGTTAACTAACGCTGTTTCTCTGCGCGTCTCTCGTTCATTATTATTTAACTGGATGAGGCCAGACGACGGTTAGTTTGTTGCACGAACGTTGGTGGGGGGGGGGGCAATTGTCTACAGCCGGTGAGATTTTTCCTGTTTTGCTGTGCTTCCTCCCCTCCGTCGCAAATTGTGTTACGTGGACGTAGGGTAAATAAACGTCTAAACTGGAGCCAGTAAAATAATCACCTTAACCGGTTTAAAATTTATTCAGTACTTATTAATGACATATGATAAGCAAACTAATAACATTATTTAAAGACTAATTTGGATTCAGATTGATAAACGCTGTAAAGTTCTAGTTTGAAACAAAGGCGTTTGTTTTCTGGTGGTGCTCTTGGCGAATTTCTGAAATCTCTAAAAACATAGTTGCTCTCAGTTCCAAATATTGAAGAAATGTTTTAAATTCTTGAATAAAAAAAATTATTGTAATATTATTATGTTGTAAAATTGTTCTTTCTTACAAATTTCTTACAGCTTACTAAATATGTATTTTAATTTTGATAATCTTGTTTGTAAATCAAGAAATTTAATTAGTGTGTCATTGTTTGTGAAGCAGGAAGTGTCTCATTTATGTTCATATATGTAAGGGAAATGCGAACACGGTTATTTATAAGGGATCCCTGTTTTATTTCATCAGTACACTGCTACGTCGTGCTGAAAAATACAAAAGAGCCTACGTGACGCTAGTTTGTTCCAGTCGTTTGGAGACCATTCTGCGCGCCAGACTTGCGTAGCGCTCTAGGTTACGTGAGATGCCCTTTCCAGACTTTACCCGACTGTTCTGTCGGCATCGAAGCCCGCTAGGCGGCAGAGGATTTCAAAGCGGCCCGGTGCAGTTACACTTGGCGATTTTACAAGTGCGGAAAGAAGAGATTGTTACGGTTTAATGGAATGTGGTTATTGTTTTAATTATTGCAAATCTGTAGTAAGGTAACAGACATAATTACTTCCATGTTCCGTAAGGAAATGGAAGTATGGTGATGGCGAAAAAAAAATCATGTTCGACATAAGGGCTGATTCTGATGGTACTACCTACAAAACATGAAGAAAAGTCATTTTCCGATAAGTGTCTGCGTGTAGAATTTTTCTGTGGCGAACGATAACTGCCTCAAATTCAAACAGAATCAAATAATTTGTATCTGTTTACAAAGATACAAAGGTGTCCGAGTTGTAGAGGACTCGAGGCCTAATCATTTTTGTGAAGATCTGTAAAGGGAAGGGGTAGTTTACCCCCCCTTTATAAAACGTAGCGTTTTAAGTTTTAACAAGAGTAAAGTACTTAATTTTGTTAAATAAAGTATCCTGAAAAGAAGGTCTTAATAATCCACTGTAGAAAGGTAGATGAAATATCTATAAATGAAAAGGGTAGTTGAAAGGGGAAGGGGTAATTTTTTCACGTTTGTTATTGATTTAATGAGTTTGACGAAATTAATTAAAAATGCATATTTTAATTTAAATTATCTATGCGTGAAGATCCGCAACCACGGCTTAGCAGGCCACAAAATAATTTGTGGACACATAATTATATAAATATGTAATTAATGCGTGAATATCTGCGTAGTTCAGTTTCTCTATAAGAATAAAGTACTTAATTTTTATAGATAAAGTGACTCCAAAATAACGTTGTATTAAACGACTACCCCTTAATAACATAAATAGTGAAAATAGTTTGAGGATGAGGGATGTTTTTTTGTAGAAATTATCGACCCGAATTCAAGTAAATGATTTTAAATATAAATCTTAGAACATGGAAGTCGTGTATGGTTCTCCTATCGATATTTTTTGTGTTGGGGAGAATTTAACTTGAACTGTTTTGTATTAGAAATTTCCTTTGTTGATATTGCCTTTATTGATTTCTAATTGTTGTTTGGGTCTAATTAAATTAGTAATTAGAGACTTCATTTTTTCAGTTATTCTATTTCCACTGCTTGCAACACGGCGATCCGTGAGACCGTCTTAACAATAGTGTATTCTATGTAATATACTGTAGTACTGTAACTACGCTGATGAAATAGAGATTTTAAATACCTCCTATAACCACACGTAACATTGTCTTGAGTAAAGTAAAATCTAAAACTAACGTTACATTGACAATAAAAACGGAATATAGAAAATGGAATTCTCCGACACCGAAATATTTTGTTTTTCACGGACCATGAAGAAACTCTTTGCAAATTCAGATAGCACACAAACGCTAACTTGAGGCTGGGTGTTGATCAATCTAATCTAGTTGCATGCTCACTAAATTAAGTTTAACGTGATATAAAAATGGAAAACACAAACTATATTGAATCCAAATTCAATAAATTTTACGTAGGACAGACCAAGGAAAAGCTAACATGTATGAGATTCATTCCGTACACAGATGCCTGAAGCCGCGCGTTTGTAAATGTAATTTGTTGACTCAATCACTAAATAACAGACGATCTCGTTTATCATCTACAACGGAATATCATAGTGTGGCCCTAAAACCATGTAGCGTCAGCACCGCAAAAGCAAAGTTTTGATGTCGCCTACATAAATTGTCTTTGTCGATAAGTGTCAAAAGTAAACAGTAATCTTCGTCGAAAAAAGATATGTCCAATTCAAGAATATAAGAAAATTTGAATCATAGTGTACGTTCGGTCGATAAAAGAATTCCATAAAGTTCTTCAGAAGACATCTGTCTTTTGTCGGTGAAAAAAAAGATATCTCTGCCAACTGCTGGCGACGACAAGGTCCCATGTAGTTGTGGTGATGTGTACGTGGGCGAACCTCGAATACAGGTGATAACGAGAGTACGGAAACGGACGAGGCACACGAAGGAAGAGACGCAGAAAAATCTGCAATAACGTAGCACAGCCGTGTAAACATGACACTTTATTCGAAGAAACGGCGGTTATAGCAAAGCTCAAGAATTACATTCCGCGTGTGATAAGAGAGGCAACAGAAATTTACAAAAACAGGAACGAGTTTAACAGTTGCCGGGAGTTTGGAAACTTGTTTCAAATACGGGGACGGGTTCGTCATAATGAAATAAAGATCGTCATACTTGTCTTATAAAGATGGTAAAATGATTTTTGAGACAAATATTTCTGTTGTTCATTGTGTTTCAGTTTCTAAAATAATTTTTTGTAACCTCCTTGTGTTATCGGACGGGGATACATTGTTGTAAATTAAGCGCATGTTTGGGCTTATTTTATTAATAGGCAAGACTTGTGCTCTACCTTAGTCGAGTCACTGAGAACTCCACATCGTAGTATGTCCGCAAAGTTTTCTTTACAAAGAAATAGAAAGACGTGTGTTCAACCAAACTACCAATGTTATTATTAACGAAAACCACGGATGTTCACGTGCGAGATTCTGCAGAACAAGTTCGCGAATAAACCGATCCTTTGTGCGTCGTTTTGGCGAGACACATTGTTACACGCTAAAATTTTTTACTCAGTGTTTATAGTTACTCAAAGTTTAACTGGAGTGTAGTATAGAAATAAATATAGAGGAGACTGCCTTACACTCTAACGGTACACCGAAGTATAAGGTTCTGCTTTTCGTCTTGTCCTACAAGCGTTACACCGTTTGGTCCGTTGGGACTCAATGATCGATCAATATTCTTTTTGGCTTACCAATATTCCTTGCTCCTCTAAGTATGTGAAATAATAGGATTTGCTTTGGCAGGCGCTGGTCCTCTATTCTTAAGACGTATTCTTTCACCTGTCCCGCGGAATCGTCAGTTGAAGAATCTTAGATCTTTGTGTTTCAGTTATAAATTTCAAAACTCTCTCTCTTTCATCGCCTCGTTTTCAAGTCTACCACTTTTTGTTATCTCTAGAACTGTGACTTCATCTCACCCGTCTGTACCCTACCACGAGTTATAGTATCTGGTGTCCGTATTAAGACTTAAAGATTAAGTAACTAACAAGTAGAGAATACGTTACGACCTGTCAGAAAGCTTGAAACGTTAACGTAAGTTACCATGTATACTAACTCTCCGCACATGTCTACGTGGAATAAACTTTTCCAACCTGCGATAGTGGTGTTGAGTGGAATTAAGTTGTCTCACGAAACTTGAAATCCAAGTTAAAATTGATAAATATACGACAAGACCTTGTAACGTATTATAGTAAAAGTCATGAAACTGGTGAGATACTTGAACAGAACTTGAGATTCTGCAAAACATTTTGCAATCTGTACAGACAGTAAGCCAGTTAGAAATGTAAAAAATGAAAGAAAATATTGCACTTATTTGAGTGAACGAACATTTTGGCGAGACTCGGGTATGAAGGGCTGCTCTCGTACGCAAAGTAGTGTTTTTGTCGTTTGTCTCGAGAGCTATGCATATATATGGAAAATTATGAAGCACAAATATTGAACGAAGATGAAAATTCTGAACGAGTTTTTATTTGTGGACACATAAAATTCAAATAACTTACCTGATGCGGTTACTACAGCACAATTTAAAGTGGTCAGTTACCGGTTTCGATGGATAAATTCGTAAACAATTAAGTAACTTGTATGAATTTCTCGTGTAATTGTTTCTGATACAACCGTTTCATTATGATTTTCGCTGTGATAAATTAACTCTTTAATGGACCTGTGCATATGAAACAGTTTTTTCTTAATTGTGAATTCTTTTTATGAAGTGAAACTTTTCAAATTGTTGTTGTTGGCGAAACCAAAGCTGCAATTTCGTTCGTACCGGACGGTAACGGAAGTGACGCTTAAACTTACCGAATTTGTATTACATTTTTTAAATGGTACAGTATATAGACCTAGTTACGCCACTCCATGTATACAATTCCTACCACCCTTAGGCCTACGTAAATATGTGTGTAATGTTTCTTTGTGTAAACGCAGAGAGTGAACGTTGGACCTATTTTGATGAATCAGGTATCTAACCTTTCGTTTTCATCGTTACATTACCTTATTTCAGTTCTGTATTGTGACTTCTAGTAATTATGTGACGCCGTTAAGAACGGTCGTTCCATTATCAGACACATATATCCCTCATATGAGATCGTCAAACATTACAATTTATTAATCAAAATGAAACACATATCAATAAAACAGATTTGCATATTTCCATGTTTATTTCATCCATATCGCTTCGTCCATTTTCATTTTACTTGGAGGTTATTACATTGAATTTTTAATTAAAATTTGCTTTAAACGTCATCGAAATCACTTGATCAATAATTGTAATGAAACAAAGATTAAATTGTTACTTTTTAATTCACATACTATCTTTAATATATTGATTAATGGATAGTTATACTTGCGTAATGCGTTTCCTTCTGAAGCAGTGTACAAGGTCTATTCAGCAGCCATTCTGTTGTTTATTTTAATAATTTTGATTTTTAGCAACACGTTTCTAACGATTCAGTAATTCGATATGTTGAGATTTGCAACGTAAACGACATTTTACCGTCATTGTAGCGTCCATGACAATTGTGCGTCCAAAAATCTCAATCAAAGTTTTATAGCCTACAGTACGTCTTGTATGTAATAAATCCATACTTCTTCTGTTTATTTTGTGTACACTTTATTTTCCATGTATTCTGTTAATTAATTACTATTATAGGTTTCATACACTCGATTTCTTAAACTAGTTAATAAGTTAATGTACACGTTATAAAATGATTTGCTTCGAATACTATATTTCAACTTTAATGCGAATTTGTGTGCGTGCATGTGTTACATGTGTGGTGTTGTGTGTTTAAGCCCTTAAGAATGTGATTTTAAAAAAAAAACGTTAATTTCGATTCACTGAAGTGTATTTTTTTAACTTAAAATACGACTTTGTGTGTTTCAGACGGAGAACCAATCAAATTGCCGGAAAACTTGGAGAGTTTACCTAAAGCTGAGCATTTTCCAACTCAGAGACATCGGTGGAACACTAATGAGGTGAGTGTTTCTCTCTCTCTGACTTACTTTTGCAGGCCCATTTTTCGTTTTACCGTTTGTCAACTGTAAATACCGTACCGTACTAGTTGGCCTCCTTCCAGCTGTAAACTTTTATTGTATTAACTTATCGATTTGTCTAATTTGTACCTTGTTATCTTCTGTCGTTGTTTCTTACGTTCCGTCCTCCGGGACTTAGCACTGCTAGCATGAAAGTGATATACTTTTCTTAAAGTATATTCTTTTTAATAGGGGGCTTGCTGGTTATTTTGAGTTAGTAACTTATTTTAGCTATGGTTTAGATCGTTTTGTTTATAATTGAGTGACGTGTTTTGGGAAACAGCGTAAGTCCACTTTTTTGGAAAACCGGTATTTTCCATATTCATAATCTGTAGAGGTAGATATACACTGTACACAAGAAGTAACGTGAGTCCTTTCCTTTGGAATGGAATACACAAGCACTGTTTTGTTCTTGTCAAAGAGAAACAACAAAAACAGTCCTGGGGAAACATAAATCAAGATATAATGTTGTTTCTTTTTTACACCAACAGTAGTGCTGAGTAAAAGCTGATTTTTTAATTTTTGCCAGCTTTGTATGCTGTGTTATTCAAAAGAGATTATTAATTTTTGTTAATAAAGTTGTGTTAGTGGTTATAATCACTAACAGAAATTACACTGGTGTACACCACTATGTAAAAATATTTTCCGATTAGGGCTTCACAGCTTATCATCAGATCGGGTATATGTTTACGATATATGATATTTCCGATCGGAGGATGAGCTGTGAATCTTGAACGCGGTAATCGGAAAACATTTTCTGTAGTGGCGTAACAGTGTTATTTCTGTTTATTAAGTTTTGAAAGTCTGATATTAAAAATAAGTGTCAAGTGAAGACGAGGATAAATTTATGCAAGGTATACGTAATAAAAGTTCTAAATATCGTGTAATAATAATAATATACGTAATATCATGGACTTATGGTGTTGACTAAATCAATAAATGTAATGTCAACTTACCATTAAAGGTTTGGGATTCTGTTAAATAATCTTCAACACACCTTCAGAAGTAGAAAGATGTAATTTATTTAAACAAATACAATATTTTCTCAACAATAATGTCACATAATCAGTTTTCATTATTATAGTGTAAATTAGTTTCTTCATCACAGGCACATGCTGGCCAAGCTAATATTTCTTCGTAAAAATCATGTATCTCATCATCATGTGCATATAATTCAAAAGTTTACGGACGTCATAAATTTTCTTTTTATTAATGGAAATACTACCTTCTGAAGATGCAGGATCAGTTGGAAAGTAAAGATCATTTAATTTTAGTTTGAGAAATCTAAAATTGTGCAGCACTATCCCATTCATGTAATTTCTTAACACAGTAAGCCCAGTTGTTACTGTAACAGCTTAAGTGCATAAATTGACTCAGGTTAAGATGTATCTTTCGACCCCTTGGAACTCATATTACAGTGATTTTTGGAAAGCATATTTCGTCTACAAAACTGTGCCCACCAATTTTAAAAATGAATAATGTCCTCATAGTCTTGCACGACAACAGTGAAACCCCTTTCATTGACGATGTTACTGTTAGTTTTATCTAATCTGTAATACTATAGCTTTAATCACACTTTTTAAAATATTTTTCTTCACCGAAGCAAAAAATCCCTGTCACAGGGGAATAAGTTAGGAAGTATTAAAATTCAACACTTAATTCCTGAAAGTGATGTTAAATAGTTATTAGAATATTAGCTCCTAATTTTTTCGTATTTTTGTATTGAATGTTTGTTGAATGTTTTTGTTTTTAAACAATATTTTTCAGTTTACCGAAAATTATCGTATTCGACTTCAGTTGTTTCTCAAATACATGATTCAGTTGTGTTCTGTTTTTTTTTACAGTTTATTTTAAATTTGTATATTTTGTAATAAGATAAATCCTATTATCTTAAGCGTTGCATTTAAACACTTCCGCCTTGTCGCACTTTCTTCGTGCTTACTAGACATTAACAGCTTAATTTAAAGCCCCTGATATGAACGTTGTGTGGAATTTTTTCCTCGTTCGAAAATTTCTGCGTTCCCGCATTTTTACTTGTGGAAATCAGTTCTTTCAGCTCCTTCCAGTTTATTTATCAATACAAGTTGGACCTATGTCCAACGAGTAAAGGTTCTTTAAAGACCCTCTTCATGGGGCCGCATGAAAACCGCTTATTAAGTTGTATCTTGTTTTGGATGAGATAGCGCAAACACACACGTTACGTTACATTAATATTTTTTTATATATATATTAGTGTTGGTGACATTTTTGAACACTATTATAAGCGGTAACATTGTACATTATTCAATACGACCAATGATTTCTCTTATTATTCAGTACTCACTTCTTGCCAAACAAATTTCTTCGCTTCAATAAATTCTTGAGCAGTTATCCCTTCGTTCATAGGAAAAAGTTGCTGATTTCGCCATCACGACCGTCGACAGCCTACCGAAACCATCAGAATTTGCAGCTTCAAACACTGTTACACTTTCTTTGCTTAATATTTGTGCCACGACACTTTCTCCTTTTAAAAACTGTGGTTTAGAGCAGTGAACGCATCTTGAATTACGTGACGAATATAGCAAGGCCAAGACATTGCTATAATAGATCTAGTGCTTCAAGTTTTGATGAAAACGAATCGAAAGTTTCAGTGTAAGATTCATATTTAGCGAGATTTGAGTGCAGTAAACGGAGTGTGTTATAATAGTTCCCCATAACAAATGCACAGGGCCCGGGACGAAAAGCATGTATTAAGCGGAAATATTTCAGCGTGGTTCTCATGTATTTCTAGTTTTTGCCTAAGTGTATATTTATTTACACTATTATTTACGCATTTATGAAGGATGGCAACACATCGCGAAAGAGTAAACACTTTTTCAATAGTAATAAACCAAATCTTATTTAACTTACGACGGTGGAAGATATAGACTTTCCAATCATGGGTAGTTATAATAATTTAAGTACATTCTTGCGAGAATAAAACTTAAAAAAAAATAAAATTGTTTACTATACACAGATGCTTACGCCCAAATACGCCTTTACATACGCTCGCGCGCGTGGTTAGGACAGATTATGTCCCGAATCTGTGGTTAGGACAGATTAACCATTTTAGTTGCCTTGGAAAGGCTATTACATATATCTCAAAAGTGAAATATATTCGAAATCTCCTAGAAATATTTTTTAAATTAAATATAAAAATATTCAAAAGTATTGCAAGATCGAAAAAATCGGCATCGGGTCGATCAGTGGTCGATGGGAGGCCGACTTTTTTGGACTTGGAAAATTTTTGAACTTAATTAATTATTTAATTCCGTAGTCCAAAAAGTCGACATTTGCTCGACAACGTTCAACCCGTTAACGACCCTTGTACGCTACCCCTTTCGACGATTTCACCCTTGTTGAAACATGTTCCATATTAACAAAAAAGTAAAGTACAAACTTTAAATTAATTTTATTTTTTGGGGGGAGGCTTTGCCTTGGGTCACGGGGTACCACCTCGGCCTCCTTATTCTTGCTACGCCACCGTAGGAGATAGAGAAATAGCCTTTGAAATCAGAACAGAAAAATGGCTAATCTTCGACAGTGTTGAAGTGGAAGAAGGGTAATCTATTCGAAATCAGTAGTGACAACACAATGAAACCGGCGTTATCTGTGCCGGGAATCAAACAGGGACGGTGGCGGGCCGCGTTCGCATTCGCGGTCACGGAACTGCCGACATGTAAACGAACTCCACGTGACACTGTCGTGACGATTTAATTAAAACAAGTGTTGGCGGCGGTAAACACAACACACGGGGAACCGAAATTTCGCGTGCAAAAACAAAAACGCATGACAGCGTTCAAATATTCGACTAATGTCTTATCAACGTTCACACCGTCGTCGTCGTCGTTGTAACCTTGACTGGACACTAAAAATACAGTTGAGAATAACATACCAACGCCGCCCGGTGACACACATAAATATGCATGCAGAGAAGGGCTGGCACGCACGTGCCGTCACTTTATAAATTAGGCGACATGCGAAATCGTCATACCTGTTAGCGTCGTGTACCGCGAAATTAAAGTACGCTAAATCATGCGATCCCGTCAAGAACGATATTTCCTCTTCAATTAAATTAGATGAAATTTCGTGCAAAAAGTATATTGAAACGTATTTTTTTTGTTTTTTGTGCCTGCCGTCAATTTGCGGCGGACGGAATAACTTTCCAACGAGTTTTTAAACAACGACGTGACCCGGTAATTTAGTAACAGCTGATATTTGATTGATGTGAGTAAGAGTTGGCACTCCTTGTATGCGGGTCACACGAAAGTTCATCCGTTTGAGTTCAGGTTTTCCAGCCGACAGGGTGCTGGCATTTGTCGTCTTATGAGATGTCTAACAAAAATATAAGTTAGAAGAACTGAGCACCTTAGAAATTACTAAGTATAGCTACCAGAAGTAAGCTACTACTGCTTACAGAAGCAAGCTCCCTGCAACTGAAAGGCGGCTGAAAGTAACTTGTAAGAAAGATGCATTCATAACGGAAGCACGCGCAGGAGTAAAACTTTGACTTTAAGTACGTGAGCAGGTCACACAAATAAGTAGATTGCGGTTTCACACAAATAAGTAGAGGAAAACACTGTTAAAAAACTCCAAAGCTCTTTTTCCGACTTCATGGTTCAGGATAGTCTCGGCTATACTATATAACCAGAAGTCAGCTAGCTGTAATTGCAAAAACTATAATTTTGGTGAACTGTGAGTTAAAAGTTCTGCCAATGAATCTTCTTCTTGTAGTGTAAGAGAGGTCTAGTCAGTTCGGCTGACAAACATATCTGCTACACGACATGATTGAAAGACATTATTAAAGCAATTATTTTGAAATTACTTTTACAATTACAATTAGTTTGAACCAAAAAAAAAATACTGAAATCTTCTACTAATTGTTTTAAGATTCTAAAATTTAGATTTAGATTTTAGAGCCTAAAAAATTGGAGAAAATTAAGGTATAGTTTATTTTTACTTAAAAGTCTCTGCGGACCCTACATTGGGAACCACTGGGTTAAATGATTCGGACGCTTGGCGGCAAAAGGGGGCGAGAAAGAAGAACAAGAAGAAGAAAACGTTTTCTCATCAGTCTCAATAAATCATCAGTCTACAGCCTCAAATAAATACCCCAACGCTTAGAAACTGTGTATTACTATTCGCTTAAACAGAAAATACAGTTTTGTCAAATTGAAACTGAAAATAAATAAAACTTTGCTTGTATTGTAATGTTTACTTTTCTGTAAGGTTAAAGATTTTTTATAACCCGGTTTGTCTTTTTATAGATTGGTTGACAGTTTTCATTAATTTTTTGAAACATTTGTGTAACAACGAGCCAGGAAGAAGGAACCATAGGTGGTGTTAAAGGAAGAACAGTGGTTAAAAGTTAATATAGATCGTAATCCTAAATGTATATTTTGTAACTGAATGAAAGTTAGTTAGTCCGACAACAACATATTTTATTAAAAAAAAGGATGGTAGTTTCAGACAGTATTTTACGTTTTTAGATGCTGAAAAAGAATCGTTTCTGCGCAGTGTTGATAAAAGTAAAATAGCAGTGCGAGACCGCTTTGAAGCCTATTAGAGCCTTAATAGAAAGTTAAAGACGACAGAGTCTGGTCGTGAATCGCGGTGACAGCGTACACGCGTGTGTGTGTGTGGCACAGGAAAGGGAAACAAATTGTAACACACCGAACAAAGTGAAAACGACAACAATAAGCCGCCAGATATCGTGTTTGTGTTTTTCTTTCTTCAAACGTGACATTAACTTAATAATATGTTTTCTTCGTCGCCCGGCTTCCCCTTATTTTTAGTTTCGTCAACTTTTTGTTGACCCAAATTTTTATACTTGTCTGACTTTGTTTGGCGTGTCGGACGTTCGCCGGGCTAGTTGTAAACAAACGAAAAGATTTTTTCGCAGTGTTTTCCTCGTGTTTTCTTGTGGCGTTCGTGGAATGAATTTCTCTCCACATACGGTGACGTCCTTAATTTGGCGATCTGCCGGTGCTGTTCTCAACGTCCAAAGTTGAGAAAGAAAAACGGATACGTGCATGAAAGCGGACGTTAAGGAAATTTTATTAATGAAACTCGAATTTCACGACCGGATGTGCTTTCGTACATTAGAAATCAATATATGTGCGTTTCTGTGTGGCACAGCTGTTTGCTTGTGTGCATGCGATTGGTCTGTGTTCACTTTCTAGAAGTAAGAAAGTGCCTTCTTCTCCTTCCTCAATGGTAACAAAGTGCTATTGACAGTTAACGAAGTCTATTTACAGGTAATAAAGTCTGCTGACAGTAACAAAGTCAGTTGATAGATTAGAAATTTTGTTGGGAGTAACAAAAATGGATTGACGGGTAAAATGTCTGCTGACAGGTATCAGAGTCTACTAACAAGTAACAACGTCTGCTGATAGATAACAAAGTCTGCTGACAGATAACAAAGTCTGTTGACAAGTAAGGAAGTCTGCTGACAGTAACAAAGTCAGTTGACAGACAAGAAATTTTGTTGGCAGTAACAAAATAGATTGACGGGAAAAAACCTACTGACAAGTAACGAAGTCTGCTGGTAGATAACAAAGTCCGCTGACAAGTAAGTATGTCTGCTGACAAGTAACAAAGTCTGTTGACAGATAAAAAATTTTGTTGGTAGTAACAAACATGGATTGACGGGCAAAATGTCTGCTGACAGGTATCAAAGTCTACTGACAAGTAACAAAATCTGCTGATAGAGAACAACGTCTGCTGATAAATAACAATGTCTACTGACAAGTAACAAAGTCTGCTGATAGATAACAAAGTCCGTTGACAAGCAAGGAAGTCTGCTGACAGGTAACAAAGTCTGTTGACAGATAAGAAATTTTGTTGGGAGTAACAAAAATGGATTGACGGGTAAAAAGTCTGCTGACGGGTAACAAAGTCTGCTGATAGATAACAAAATCTATTGACAAGTAACAAAGTCTATTGACAGGTACCAAAATCTATTGACAGGTAGCAAAGTCTACTGACAGGTAATAAAGAATCGCAGACACTGTCTTGTACTTCAGACGACTAAACATTCCCACCATATTTTTTTCTGTGCCTCTATTAAATTCAGTATTACCCTCAAATATCGTTCTGTTTTTGACTCTTTCAGACTTTAAGATCTTTCTCAAGGTTTTGCTCTCAAACATCATCCGCATTAGTTAATGTCCAGGCCTCGCATCTATATGTCACCACTGGTAGAGTAAAACGTATGTGTATGGTTAGCTTTAGTTGTTTGCTGGGTACCCTGGATTTGAGCAACTTATCACATGAGTAATAACACCTATTTCCACTTACAGTATGGGAGTTTATTTTATTACTACAAGATTTAATCTTGATAACATGTGATGCTAAGTAAGGAAACTGTTGAACATCTTCAGATATACAATTCTCTTTTAAACCTCTTCTGTTTCTGCTGATAATAGCTATGTCATCGAAATAGGCGCACACTTGTGTTGTTTTGACTCCTGTGTACAGAGTTTAATGAAATTTTTGAATGGCTGCTTCCAAAATTGATCTGGTAATGACAGGGCCGGCCCCAGCGCTTCTGCCGCCCTGTGCAGTATTTATGAGTGCCGCCCCCTCCATATTTTAACTCTGAACACATTCACGCACACTAGACCTACTGTAAAGATACAGCGATTGCCTTCAAATGACGACTAGGAATGTTTGCACCCATTGTCAGGGTTACGTTCTCTCGTTCACGAGTTTTCGACTCTTCGTTAAACTCTGCTGACTTTATACATAAAGTAATTCTTACTGAGTTTACATATTGTGATGAAATTAAGTGAATAATTTTTATTTGTTTCCTCAATTTCAATACCTAACATCCCGGAATCTGCCGTCCTTTAAAATTAGCCGCCCTGGGCGGTGGCACGGTTCGCCCTTGCCCGGAGCCGGGCCTGGGTAATGATATTATAATACAGTTTTAGAAAACGTGTTAAAATTTTCAAACTGTTTTCTATTAGATTTCGAGTTATATCGGATTTTGATACGAAGGTTTCATGTTTTGTAAAACTGGGTCTTTGCAAATAGATCGTTTTATGTGTGTACAGTGTAGAAAATTCTCAACAGATAAGTATTTTCATTTGCATATGTATCTTCTCCAAAGAATAATAACTTACTTGCAAAGAAAAAACTGAATTTTATGCTTAGAATTTTTCGAATCGTTTTGTGTATGAAGTTAAGTTATTCATTTATTAACTTCTGTTCACAGTTCATTTTTACCACTGTATCACATCAGCTTGGAATAATAATGACTCTATCCATGGTATTGATTAACTCGTATCTAAAATATGTTAAATGCAGACACGTTTTTCCATGGCATTGTATACGGGACGGATCTGTGTAAGTGGTAGGCCGACGAATGCCACTTTGGGCAAAATAGTTTTCGTTTAACAACAATATTTGTAAATATAGTTTTCGGCATTTCGGTAAAATCTAGAACAGAGAATTTGCTTTCATTTAAACGGACTGTTGTTAGAATAAAAGTTTTATGCAATTTTAGTACTGATGCAATAATAATATTTATTGCTCGGTCTGTACCAGAGAAGTAGATTAGGCGTGTACCTGAGCTATTCAGTGTACAATTTATTGTTTTACATCTAGATATTTTACAATTCTGTACGTATTCGTGTATATTAATTCTTATTGTTTTTTATTATTCTTTATATGTGTTGAATTTAATCGTGTTAATAGTACAACTATAATTTTATATATATATCTATATATATAAAAATGGATGTTGGTTTGAGATTTATAGACTCCGACACCGTTTGGCCGATCACTATGAAAGTTGGCACATATGAGTATTTTTTCATGGAGAAGGTTTTTATGCTATCCACTTTGTTGTAACTCGCCAGAGGGGGGTGAAATGGGGTGAAAAGGGTTAAAAGCGAAATCACGAAATCTCAGGGACTATAAAGCCTACAAACTTGAAATTTGGCATGTAGGTTCCTTATAGGGTATAGCCAGCCGCTAAGAAAGTATTCTTGGAAATTCCACCCCTAAGGGGTGAAACGGGGGACGAAAGTTTGTCTGAAAATTCGTGATTATTGAAGTTAAAATGTGAAATTGGTATTTAGGCGTTCGTTTAAAAATAAAAGTTTTCTGTTTCAGCCCTTTTGGAAGTTCATCCCCTAAGGGGGTATCCTAAGGTGAAATGGGGGGGGGGGTGAAATGGGATGAAAAAAGTTAAAAGCGAAATCACGAAAATTCAGGGACTATAAAGCCTACAAACTTGAAATTTGACGTGTAGGTTCCTTATAGGGTGTAGGCAGCCCATAAGACAATATTTTTGGAAATTCCACCCCTAAGGGGGTAAAACAAGGGACGAAAGTTTGGAAGAAATTTCGTGATTTTTGAAGTTAGAAATGTTAAACTGGTATTTAGGCATTCGGTTAAAAATAAAAGTTTTCTGTTTCAGCCTTTTTGGAAATTCATCCCCTAAGGGGGTTAAATACGGGGGACGAAAGTTTGTATGAAATTTCGTGATATAGACACCAACACCGCTTGACCGATCACCATGAAAGTTGGCACATATAAGTATTTTTTCATGGAGAAGGTTTTTATGCTGTCCACTTTGTTGTAACTCGCCACTAGATGGCGCTGCAGCGCATCAACTTCTACACCGTTCAACCGAACGCCATGAAAATTGGTATACACAGGTATTTCAGCACGGAGAATATTTTCGCGCTAACCTTTATATTGTCATCAATCCTCAATAATATTGTCCTCAATCCTCAATAATAACAAATAGTGATTGTGACTGTGATTAGTAATTGGTGAGTGAGTTTCAAATGGAATACCATTTCCATTCGAATTGTGTTGAGTGTTGGACGTCGATATGCATAACCATTGTTCATCTGGAATGGCAACTGTATTGAAAACATGCCAACTCATTATTTGAGATGAATGTACCATGGCCCATAAGAAAGGACTTGAGGCACTTGATCGTACTCTGCGAGATTTCCGAAGCGATCAACGTCCAATGGGCGGAGCTCTGATACTGCTCGCCGGTGGTTTCCGTCAAACTTTGCCCGTCATTCCAAGATCAACACCAGCAGACGAGCTGAACGCATGCCTGAAGAATTCGGCTCTCTGGAGACATGTGAAGAAAATTACACTGTCGACCAATATGCGTGTGCTTTTACTTGGACATGTTTCTGCACAAACATTGGCCAAGCAACTTTTGGATATGGGCGACGGCAAACTTCTGGTTGATCCTGCAACACAGGAGATATCGTTCCCACCGAACTTCTGTCATCAATTGAAGATCTTGAAAAGAAGGTTTTCCCGAACATTGCCAACAACTTCAGGAATCACGATTGGCTTTGCGAGCGAGCTATCTTAGCTCCAAAAAATGATGACGTCAATCGAATCAATAATAAGATTCAATTGAAAATTCCTGGTGCGGTTACGGAATACAAATCCATTGACACAGTTACAGAAGAGGATCAAGCTGTTAATTATCCAGTCGAATTTCTCAATTCATTGGAGCCTCCTGGAATGCCACCGCACATATTGACCTTGAAAGTTGGCTCACCAATACTGCTCCTTCGGAATCTGAACACGCCAAAGTTGTGCAACGGAACCAGACTTTCCGTGAAAAAACTGATGCCTAATGTGATTGAAGCAACAATAATTAACGGCAAATGTAAAGGAGAAGATGTGCTGATTCCGCGCATTCCAATAATTCCCACTGATTTGCCCTTCACATTCAAACGACTACACTTTCCTGTGCGTCTTGCTTTCGCGATGACAATCAACAAAGCTCAAGGGCAGTCGCTGCGCGTTGCCGGATTAAATTTAGAAAATCCATGTTTTTCTCATGGTCAACTATATGTTGCTTGCTCCAGAGTAGGAAATCCAGAAACTCTGCACATCTGTACACCAAATCAGAAAACCAAAAATATTGTTTATCCACTTGCGTTACGCTAGATGTTAGTATTAGTTTCAATTATTTTAAGTTGGTTCAATTATATAGCGAATGGAATAGTCAAAAATATTGTTCATTCACGTGAATTATTCATAAAGATTTATATAGTTCATCATCTATTTATACCAATAAAAATAATGGAATTTCATCAGTACGAGTCATCTTTCATTTTTCCACATTTTTACACAATGCATTATAGATTCTAGATTACATACAGACCATCCATTTTTATATAAATAAATATACACAGGCAGGAAAACGTCAGCCGGGTTCTGCTAGTATATATATATATATATATATATATATATATATTCAAACACTTTTTGCTACAGTCCGTTTCTGGATGTATATAATATATTCAATATTTATAATGAATATACAAATCTAATTTGGCCACACATGCAATAAACACTGGATATGAATTCTCAGACATAACCAACATGACACTAATAAAACACATACCATACAAAGGTACCATAATGAACATTTGGTAAAATTTACAAATATACAAACATAAAACACAAAACAAACTAATACCTGAACAAATACAAATCAATACAAAACATGACACAATTTTCAAAGCATTCAACATCGAAAATACACACAATACTAATACATACATCACAATCACACACAATAATACCAATTTAAAGTACCAGAGGCCAACAGGAAACCACAATAACAACCAGCCAACACACAAGTACTTCACCAGACTCAAAATCACGAAGGCTGAGGATGGGAACACAATGGTTCCCGAAACATGTTCCTAATAAGAAAAAAAATATCTTGAGGTAAATTCATTATAAATATTGAATAAATTATATATTTATATATATTCTACATTTTATATTTATATTTCGTATCAATACAAAATGGATAAGGATGGAAAATATTAATTACTTACAGTTAATATAAATAAAATGTACAGCCGGTTGAATTAGCCATGGCCACTTAAAAATATTTTATCGTTTTTAAGTAGAATAGATTGACTGACATTGTAAAATCTACTTCGTCCGTACTTACTGCAAACTGAAGAAGCCAAAATTAGATGATCATTTATGTCACAAATTGAACAATAACCCGTAAGAATTACTTGTACGTATGAAAATTATACTTTTGAATAACATCGAGGGGTTAGTGGTAAAACTACGCAAGTCCGAGTTTTAATTATGTTTCAAGATGTTTAAGAAACGACATTTTTATGCCTTTCTCTTTTTCTTTTTACTTTTTAACAGCTATGTAATCAATAAAAATCTCTATCAATAATAAAAATTAACTTTGAAAATCAGTTTGATGAGTTATCATTCCGCTTGAAAACCTTTAACTTCAGTTTTCCGTAAATTCACATGAGTGGACTTGAGTAGTTTAACCACTAACCCCTGGAATATAATCCTTTATCTTAATTTTATAATTATATACCTAGCACCTTAGCGGTTACCCTCGGTATATTGTTGTATTTGAAAATTTATGTTCTTTTTTGCTTGAACTTTCTTTAAGAAAGATGGAAGGCGGTATATGTTTTATTCTAATGATGATACATTGAGGAACAGTTCTACAAAAAGTGCTTAAATAACATTGTCAGTTATATAAACAAAATAACCACGGTGTAACTTGGGTTGGAACTGATCTGTCAGTTCATTTTTGGAGGTCGCACAAGTTCATATTTTTGGTCACACGTTCGCCAATCAGTTCAAATCGTTCTCTTGAGTTTACTTTAGTGTATAGTGAAATCCATGGTTATTAAATACGTCAATTTCGCATATTTAGTACCGTACGACATGACCACTAATACACAGGATATTTTGCAATTTAAATGAGCGTAACTAATAAAACTCCGTTATTTCGTGAAATTATAGTTTAACTTTCGTGTGGCGACTTATTTAATAACCAACCTCTCTCTCTCTCTCTCTCTCGACTCTTTTTGTTTGCATTTTGGCTAAGTTAAGCGGTGAGTATATTGAGAAAATTTTAGACTGTAATGAAATGTCAATGAATTTTAAGAGTTTATTTTATTTTATTTTAATTCTTTTAGAAATTAAAGTTTATAATGGAAGAGGAATGAAGAGAATGTGGAGTACGAATTTCTTTGAAAAACATGAAAATCGTAGTTCGAAGTAAGGAAAGAATCGCTGGCGTCAGTTTACTAAAAATAGAAACGTAATTTTCCGATTGATGAGTGTTTGCTTGTGTACTGTATGTCTTTGGAATACTGTCCAGTTTTCTGCATTATCTGGAACACATTCGCAAGAACCTTGCCGTACGTCAAGTTAAAATACATTACCCGTAACAAAACGGTTTTAAGTTTTTAAGTTAAAAGATATTTATTACGAAGACTGTAAACATAAATAAGTTAATTATGTACTTGTCGTTGATATTGTGAAACCAACGCTTCTGTTGAACGATGTGGGTGTAATTTGAAGTTACATTTTACAGTGTTACTTGACGTTTCTAAATTTATTACCTGTATGCGTCTTTATCAACGAAGGTAGATGCACGAAGCGTATACCTGAATGGAGGTAGTCCTCCAGAAAATAGTCCTGTGATGGACAAAAAAATAGTACAAAATTGAACATCAGTAGGAGGGCAGAATTTATGGCAGTATTTTTCAGATGTATAAGATATAAGATGAAAATGGAAGTATCGTTTTATGAAAAGCCTTTTCACGTTTTTAAGTACATTTGCAAAATTACTAAATGGATATTTTGTTCTAGTCCTTCGAGATTATGAGAAAGCTACAGAATATTTTAAACAGTCACCTTAACTTGACATAAGACATAATTCAGTATTAAAAAAAAACAACACTTTTCTTTTCAAAAGTGGGTCCGCGGACTACCAGGGGGGTCTGCCGCATGAGCATAACCAGAGGAATTTTATTTTGGTGGGGGGGGGGGGGGGGTTGAAGCTCTTTGAAATTTTCCATTCTGCTAGAACCGTAAGATTTGGACTTTGTATAAGTCTGTCTGCGAACAGATATTTGTTATGAACAGACGTGTACATTTTAACGAAAAAAAATCTCCTTTCTGGTAAGAGTCTCCATTATTTACTTTTACAGGTGATTTGTAATACATAAAAGGCGCTTCTTTTCCTCAAAGTACCATTAATTAATACATAGGTCCCGAGTGTTGTCATTGCTTAACCAAAGGGTTATCGGGTAAATGCTGTTGGAGAATCGTTGATATAAGCTGAAATTTTACTGTGTTACCGAATTAAAATTTTTTAATTGAATTTAATTCGTATTGCAATTTACCCAGCAAGGGTAATCAGGAATATTAATGATCGATTTAAAAATGACATGAGGGATGCGTTTTTAGTGAAGCACCTCCATTACAAATAAGTGCTACAGTAAGTACACTTTATAAATTACTAAACATCATTTTGAGACAGTCACCACGACCTAATACAATCTGTCCAGTGAATCACTGGTTTAGGATGTTTCAGTCCACGCCTTTCACCATTGCTAGACTGAAGCTGCTTGGCTAGGACGTTGCGGATCGATCGGTTTTCAAACTGTCGCCGTAATTGAAGTTTCGTCGCTTTACCGGTTCTATGAATAAAGACATTTGTAGATCTCTGTGGATTACTCGGTTGGGAACGTTCATGAGGGCTCTGGGTATTTTGTTCTGGTAGCGCTGGAGATCCCAAGATAGGAGTTTTCGGTCGTTCCCCACAGCTGTACACTGTAACTCGAGACAGGTTTTAGGGTAGCCTTATAAATTGACAACCTCGTAAGTATCACTGAATATTTCCGCACGTAATGTTTCAGTCGCTATTTAAACTTCTGTTATTTACAGAGAACGGGGAAGGCGTACATCAGATGGTCGTGTGCGTGTGTGACGTAGAGTTTATAGCCTGTGAGTGCGTTCCGCTGTACTGGCTCTGCCAATTGCTACATTTAAACCGTTCGTGCCTGCCTGTTTACTATTCACTTGTTCCGCAAAGGTAGCGGGACCACACCACAAAGCGGCTCTCGTTTTACGATCAAGCGCTCTGCCCCTTGAACCCGGCAATTAACAAAGAGGGCTCTAACGCACGACTCTAGATGCAATTAAAAAAACAAAAAGTGTATATGTTGTGGGGAACCTTTAACCTTTTTTAATTGTTTCACGTGGTAGAAAATATAGTGCGGGTCGCTATAAAAATGGGTTTATCGTTTGTTTATTAAACTAAATGGCTGTTAGCGTAATAAAGCTTTCCTTCCTGGTTGCGTGGAAGTATTTTTTCCGAGTTGTATCTCTCTACGGCACGCTGCCCTCATCAGGTCTGTGACCCAAGTAATTGATATGTGCATTTGTGTGAAAATAATATTGCCATGTATAGGTGTCGCATATAGTAAATAGTCGTAATAGACTATATGTTATTGGAATGAACTGGATTTATTAATGATGCTATTATTTTCTGACAGTCTACAGAGCTTTTAATACAGTTTATAAAAAATGCTGTGTCTGTTGGCCTTCGTAACATGACTAAAATTAAATTTCTGTACAATAAAATAAATTAATATTTAAAAAGTTGTTTGCCTTATTTAAACTATGAAGTCTTTTCTGATATAATAGAGTATTTCTTTTAAATACGTTTTTATAAGTTCATATAAATAATTTAATTTGCCTTCTCTTTAATGCCGACTGCAGATCATTCAAACGACGGGTTGCTCCTATCTGGATGAATACGTGAGTTAATTTATTCTGTCCGGCTTCAGGGTCGTCTCCGGGCGTGTAGGTATTTATCAAGGGCACGGTTACATAAAATTTCACACCGCGAACCAGTACTGTTACTGCTTGTGGTGTATTGGGCTTACACCTTTCCAGTAAACTTGAAGTGTTTATATACCCTAAACGGAATATCTTGCTGGACTCTCGCGGATTAGCACAATTACAATACTTCTCGCAGTAACTCAACAGGAATTGTCTAACTTGCGTTTCTCGGGACTGGCAGACCAAACGTCTGGACCATGGCAGCATTCACTCGTTATCGATTCGTAGTAAAACATATCCGAGGTATCGACAAGTTTTATAAAACATTTTTCTCCAGCAGATTTGTATTTTATTTTGTTGTTGTATAACATTAGGTGCAGACTATTGTGAATAAACTAGTATGCTGGGGTACAAATATGCCTAACATACGTAATGTATTTGAAGGGAGGTAAAATAGTGACTTAAGTCCGTAGAATGCGTAATTTCATTCGTTTGAATTTCCAATTAAGTTTCGTTTCGTTTTTTTAATTTGTTATTTTTAAAATAGATATTCTCAATGTTCCTTGTTCCGGCACAAAGGATTGACTGCTGTTTCTCTCTAAAGATCTTTATAGAGATGGTTGTTTCTCGTCATTCCGTACAGGTGAAAAGCTTTGACTTTTCTAGTACTTCTTTTAATCGCTTTGCACTTGTAGGAATTCATTTAATCTTCTTAGAGTATTAATTCAGCACTTATACTTTGTGTGTTTTTAAAAGGTATGTTTCTTCGCAAGTTTCCTGTACTTTTTTGTTAATGTACATCCAGTTCTTATAAGAAATTAACCTCTTTCGTATTTAATGTGACTTGACTTCACTAGTTGACATTACGGACGCAAGGTAATTTTAATGGTAACGTCGTAATATTATGTGTGTGCTCGGTTACTATGTGTGTGCAAAAATACAGTTTACGTACCATTGGTACATGGTGTGTACGCGCGCGCGCGCGCGTGTGTATGTATCACACAGGATGTGAACAACTGTTTGAAGCACGCAGGAAAGCTTGTACTCCTCCCAGTGCCGAATTCTCACCGATTGAAAACCCTCACCTTTCTCACGCACCGTCCACTCTCTCTACGGGACTTTGTAATATTGTGTCAGTCAGAGCTGTTCTTCAGGTGGACTAGATAACTTCTACGTTAACGCCGTAACGCGTACGAATTCTGAACCGTGTTTTTGGCCTTTTATATTCATTGATATTTTTTCAACACAGCTCCAACAAATACGTTTTACGGCGGCCAACGTTTCAAGTATGAACCTTCGAAGAGTCTCCGGAGTCAGAGGCTCCTTCAGGAATGATTCAGCTCGCAATGGGCTTTTTCGAAAGACAACCGTCTAAGAAATATGTTCTGCATCTTTAGACACTCCACAGCTGTGGCATCATTGAGGGGTGTGTGCTCGTGCTTACACCTAAATAAAAATGAGCGGAACATTCTTGTTGAGGTACTAGCTGGATAAAGTAATACTTGACTTTAGCTACGATTTACTTTCATACGTATATTTAGTATAAGGTAATAAGTCCACCTGTTTTAGGTACACTACTGCCTCACCCGTTTTCTCTCCTTTTCACCTGTCTTTCTCTTCAACATATTGCCCACCGTACGACTTTGAAACATCTTCCTTCTCTCCGATACCACGATTACCATATATACCATGATTAATGATATAACATGCGCTGTGCTTCAGAGATAGTCCGAAATTCACTAGCAGCTCTTAAAGCACACAAACGATAGACAGAGATGAATTTCTTCCTGTAATACCGTACCCTTTATACATCTGTCCAGATTACCGCTCCATATAACAATACCGAGAGTACTACTCAGGCCAGAAGCAGCCTCCTAGCCTGTCCACATACGTGTGGCCTATTTGCACATGTATTCTTTCGTGTGCGCGCGCGCACATTAACGTGTGTGTTAATGTTATTGGTAACTATTTTGTTGTGTTTACTGTCGTTCGAATGAAGATTTTGACCGTTCGTTTGACTTCAAATTACATGATGTATGTATTTGACGAATATTTAATGAAAAACGATGTCTCCACAAAAATTTCTTGTCACGACAAAAGGTACACTTTCCTCAAAGAGTTCAGGTAGTTGCGCGTTGCGTCGTTTTAGCGGGGCGTCTTTGTACGCGTGGCAGGATTTCAGCATCTTGGTCGTGCCCAATGGCTGCCAGAAGATAAACAAAGTGCTGGTACAGTAGACAGGTGCCTAAGACTGGAATGGATACCGCCAACGCGATTTTTCGCTAGATGGCGGAGGAATAAGATTGAAGTGTATAACACTGCTGCTGCAACTGATTCAGGCGACAGGCGCCGCCTGTCTCAAGCTCAGCTAGCAAACGTCTAGAGGCTTCGGTCGCTTTCCGCGAGCCAGAGAGACTCCGTGCCGGTGACAGATGTAACAGCAACAAGGAGCGTGCTAGGAAGGAAGAAAAGACAGTTTTCTGTAGGTCAGCTCCATGGGTGGGGACAAGAAGTTGTAAACGAGGATGTCTTTATGGCGGGTCATCAAGAAACAACCGAGGAGCGTTTGATCTGGATCGGGGGTGGAATTTTGGCGGCGCTGATGGTCCTCAGATAGGGGAAGGATGAGGTCGCAGTTGCAGCAAAGAGCGTTACAGCAAACGACCGGACAGGACAGGTAGAATTACACGAATTACAGTATCCTAATTAATTAATTAGTACATTAATTACTTCCAAGTTCAATGGCTGTGCGGGACGAAGGGCTTGCCCGTCGCTCGCTCGTATACTACGAATAGAGCTCCTGCCGCAGGGTCGACTGATAGGTCTGGATTTAGGGTGTGGCCTGCTACCGGCCGTGGGTGTTACTTCCATGTTCCATAAGAAAATAGAAGTATGGTAATGGCGAAAAAAATCGTGTTCGAGATAAGGGCTTATTCTGATTGTACTACCCTCAAAACATGAAGAAAAATCATTTTCCAAAAAGTGTCTGTGTAGAATTTTTTCTATGGCGAACGATAACTGCCGCAAATTCAAACAGAATCAAATAAAGTTGTGCACATCTGCCTGAGTTGTAGAGGACTCAAGGCCTATTGATTTTGGTGAAGATTGGTTAAGGGAAAGGGGTAGTTTACCTGGAACGTTTTATGTTATAACAAGAGTAAAGTACTTAATTTTGATAAATAAAGTATTCTGAAAAGAAGGTCATAATAATCCACTGTAGAAAGGCAGATGAAATATCTATAAATGAAAAGGGTAATTGAAGGGAGAGGGGGTAATTTTCTATAAATGAAAATTATAGTTGAAGGGGAGGGGATATTTTTTTATGTGTACTACGTTATCGGCAACAAAGAAGTAGTTTATTGTTAAGATTCCTTCCCAGGGTGTCTGGCCATGCTCCAATGTTTTCTACAAAACCAGACGTTTCGGCAGTGCCATCGACTGCCATTATCAGTGAAAATCTAGTGCGCTAAATTGAGGTGGTATACGTTAGTGACCACAATACTGTGGTTAAGGCTGAAAAAAGAAGTATAGTTTCTGTGAAAATATTTCATTTCGAAAATGATTTTAAACATACATTTTAGAACATGTATTTCTTTTTTTGTTTACACCAAGTGTAATACACACAGTAAGAGTTTTAAATTAGGAAACACGTAACTTAAATAAAATATCGGTATGGAGAACCATACATGCCTTCCATGTTCTAAGATGTATATTTAAAATCATATTCGAAATGAAATACAGTATTTCCATAGCAACTATTTCCTTCTTCAATCTTAACTTCAGTACTGTGGTCACTAACGTATACCACCTCAAGTTAGCGCACTCGATAATCACTGATGGTGACAGTCGATGAAACTGCCGAAACGTTGGTTTTGCAGAAAACATTGGACCACGGCCAAACAGCCCGGGAAGGAATTTTAACGACAAACTACTTCTTTGTTACCAATAAAGTAGTACACATGACATATAAATAAAAATTATCCCCTCCCCCTTCAACTATCATATTCATTTATAGAAAATTACTCCCACCCCCTTCAAGTAGCCTTTTCATTTATAGATATTTCATCGACGTTTCTACAGTGGATTATTATGACCTTCTTTTCAGTATACTTTATTCATCAAAATTAAGTACTTTATTCTTGTTAAAACGTAAAACGTTCCAGGTAAACTACCCCTTCCCCATAACCGATCTTCAGCAAAATCAATGAGTCCACTACAACTCAGGCAAATAAGCAAAAAATTATTTGATTCTGTTTGAATTTACGGCCGTTATCGTTCGTCATAAAAAAATTACTCTTGTTAAAATATAAAATGTTGCAGGTAAACTACCCCTTTTCCTTAACCGATCTTCACCAAAATCAATAAGCCTCGAGTCCTCTACAATTACAGCACATATACAAAACATTATTTGATTATGTTTGAATTTGCGGGAGTTGTCGTTCGTCATAGAAAAACATTACTCTTGAAACTACCCCTTGTTAAACGTTACAGGTAAACTACCCCTTTCCCTAAACCGATCTTCACCACAATCAACAGGCCTTACGTCCTTCACAATTCAGGGACGTATGCAAACAATTATTTGATTCTGTTTGAATGTGCGGCAGTTATCGTTCGTCATAGAAAAAATTACCCTTGTTAAAACATAAAACGTTGCAGGTAAACTACCCCTTTCCCTTAACCGATCTTCACCAGAATCAATGGGCCTTGAGTCCTCTACAATTCAGAGATGTATGCTAAACATTAATTGATTCTGTTTGAATTTGCGGCATTTATCGTTCGCCATACAAAAAATTCTACACACAGACACTTTTGGAAAAATGACCTTTCTTCATGTTTTGATGGTAGTACAATCAGAATCCGCCCTTATCTCGAACACGATTTTTTTTCGCCATCACCATACTTCCATTTCCTTATGGAACATGGAAGTAAAATGAACAAGTATAAAAATTAATTCTATTGTGTGTGTGTGTGTGTGTGCGCGCGCGCGCGCGTGTGTGTAAAGCTGCAAAAAACTCAGGAACTTTTACGCCAAATTTGTTATGCAGCCTGACAGTATTAACATTAAAAAAGAACGTATGAATGCACACGTCGATCACCACACAAATGGCTTGTTTCAGACTAGAGCCAGTCGTTCGTCGGTCAAAATAACGTTAAGAATTTACTCCGGTAAGGAGTTTAGTAAGATTCTCGTCGATTTAACTAAAATATGCTGTTAATCTTTCACAAATATATTAATTGTTGCGTATACTTTCCATAAATATGATTAGTTGTTGGGCACGTGCTAAACAAACGCCCGTTATCTCGTGTAACGTTCATTTGAACGAGATGCGATAAACAGTATCCGGGATGTGAGCTATGCAACAGCTGGCCCAGTAACCGAGCGTTATCTGAACCCATACGTTATGATTACACGTTGGTAATCCGCGTTTGTTTAGCTGGAGAGTTGATGTTTCCGGATAATCGTGATTGACTAGAATTCGAATAAAGGTATTTTTGGTTTTAAACAAATCGATAAAACACAGTTTTTACTTTTTACTTCCAGAAGAAGGGGTTCAGCGACTTTGATTGATACGATACGATCCTGTGAAACAACCCGAAAGCGACTTCAAGTGTGAGAGTGGTTCGAGAGGTTCTCGACGTGGCAAACAAAACACGTTACTTTTTACGTAACTGAAAACGATAAGTATATTTGTACGAAGGCTTACACAGCCGGTGTTATTTTCCGACAAAACCAGACGTTTTGGTAGCACCTCTGGCTGCCATCTTCAGTGGAAGAAACGAGTCGACGCTAACGTGGATGTATTACATTAGGACCAGAGTACTGAGGTTATGGCTAAATATGTCCCGTATCCTAAAGACAAAACCATACTTAGAAAATGTATAAGTAGAAGTAGTGTCACGGGACATCTTTAGCCATAACCACAGTACTGTGGTCCTAATGTAATACATCCACGTTAGCGTCGGCTCGTTTCTTCCACTGAAGATGGCAGCCAGTGATGCTGCCGAAACGTCTGGTTTTGTCGGAAACTTTGAACCACGGCCAAACAGCCCGGGAGTTAGTTTTAATCTAAATGAAAACGATAAGTTTGCTTTCGTTTTCAACACAGTTCGCTTTCTGCACGCTGAAATCTTTCGCAGTGTTCAGAATTGGTGTCAGAAGATGCTGCCGACACGATTTATTGAGATGGCAGCCAGCTCACTCGTCATAAACGTTTGATACTTCTGGCTCATCTCAGTGTTAACCAAGAACTTTTCAAACTGCCCTCGTTTTCGATGGAAAACGATCGTTAGCCATCACTGAATTATTTCTTTTTAAGAAATTATCGTTTCGGTGATACTAAAAACCTTTAACTGTCTTTAGGCAGTTATTCTAAAACATAAAAATGAAATTACGTTTGCAAACTAATGTATTCCTCCAATGATAACCACGATAACCAGTGTGAACGACACCATTAAGAATTGCATAATCCAGTAATAAAGTGAATAATTGGTGTACTCAGAAGGCAGAAACCGTACACCAGCGATAGGAGAAAAATCGCTGCATTCCGTAGTGTCTGTGTTTAACTATTATCAGCTAAACTAGAGTAGGCTAAATAATAGGAGTCCGTAATTTGATACCTAATTTGAAAAACAGTTTATGTTTATCTTGTGTTTATCACTATTGTTCCGTTTTTATAGTTGTGTACTGTCAATTACTGTCAGCTTCTTACGAGGGTTAATTGAAAAGTTCGCGGAGCGACATCTATAGATGAGTGGTAGAATTAAAGTCTCTCGATGCTGCAAGATGTTTTCCTGTTAATTTCCAGATATATCTGTCAATTTATTCACTTTTTACCAGTTGTTTGAAGTTTTCCTGTCACGCGTGTTTTTAAAATGCACAAAATCAAACATCGTGTTGTGATGAATTCTCTGTTAAAAACGTTTTAGCGCCAACGGAAAAGCAAAACAAAATTGTAAATGTGTTAGGAGATGCAACAATCCTTTAGAAACAACGGTAAGTGGGGGCACACTCGAGTTTAAACGTGGTCGTACAAGCACTTACGACTATCCCAGTAGTGGACGTCCAAAAAGTGCAACAAAAAATGGCATTATTGAAAACATTTTGTAGGGTGTTGGAAGACCGCAGATTGAGGAGTGGATGAAGTTGCTAAAAGCATAGGCATCTCATATGAGCGTGTCATCATACTTTAACTCAAGAACTTGGTGTGAAAAAGCGTTGTGCAGGATGGCTGCCGCATGTGGAGTTGTTACATTTTTTGGTCGTCCAGTGCGACCGCGTTTTCAATACTCGTACGACCACGTTTAAACTCAAGTGCCTACTTGGTTTTGAAGTCTCAGCTTGTCCTGACACATTTACAATTTTGTATTGAATTTCCGTTGGCGCTAAACAATTTTCAACAAAGAATCACAGCACGATGTGTATTTTTGTCCTTTTTTAAAAACACGCATGACATGTCAAATTTAAACAGCTTCTAAAAAGTGAATAAATTGGTAGATAGACTTGGAAATAAACAGGAGTTCGCATAAAATAGAAATATTGCAGCTCACGAAATTTTAGTTTTACCGCTAAGCTACAGATATCGCTCCGCGAACTTTTCAGCTGATCCTCGTACGCTGTTGGACACCACTATGTAAAAAATCCCGCACATTCCGCATTTTTCTCTGAAGTCACGTTTCTCCAGATAACTTGTCTTCCTAAAACCGACGATCCAGCTTTTTGTTTTGTACAGAACTGTTTTCCAATAGTAGCTCTTTATAAAGATTTTTCCTAATGTAAAATAGAGTATGCACAGTGGACCGACTCTTTATTATCTACCGATTACGGTAGAAACACGCCAGTATGATATTAGCGTCTACCCACTATTCAGTCGATTTCAAGCTGGTTTATGGTAATGTGAACTGTCGCGCACCTTTTGCACCCTTCGAGTAATCAGGAGTGCCGACGGAACTAATAAATCGGATTCGTTGTCATGAAAAACTCCGAGGAAATGAACAGTGTCCAAAATAACGTAACATAGCCTTTTGATATTATACGGGGATTGGGCAAGACAATGGACTCGCATCCATTCCGTTTAACATTGCCGTGAACAAAATCGTAAAGGATATTGAATAGATGTGCAAGACACTGTACGTGACAGTAGACAGGCGCATATGTAGATGACATTGGCTTATTGGGAGATCAAAGCCAGCAGTCAGGGAGAGCTAAGTGAGTAGGTTGCAGACCTGGGTTTGAAAATCAGTGTGGAAAAAACTGAGTGATGGACACGCAAACGGAGGGGGCGGGATTGTAGTATCGGAGACGAGATATCGGAAACCGGACGGTAGATCTTAACTACCTGGGCAGCAAAGTAAGTGACAATAATTCTGGAAGAAAAGAAGGGTAGTGGGCCACTCTATGCGTTCGACTTCTACGTAGAGTCCAAGTTAGTTCATCGAAAGCCCAAGCTTATGAAAAACAAGAGATGATTCGGCCTATCGTCATATTTGGATGCGAAACTTGAACGCTTACGTAGAGTACCGAAGAGGTGCTGTGAATATTTGAGTGCGAGTACCGGGGAAACCTTTAGGCCAGTTGAAGGTTAATGGTGGATGCCGTATCAGGTTGAATTACGAACTTCAACAACTGTACGCAGAACACAGCATACAATGCTGTAATGCTTCTGATGGGCAGAACGTGTGGAAAAAATGAGTTAAACGCGGATACTCGACAGGAACAGGTACTGAGCACCAGTCAAAAGGGAAGATCTAAAACATCTGGCAGGACGACGTCGGGCGAAACGCTGACTCCTCTGGGAGTTAGGAATTGGCAAGCGGTCTCAGGAGATCGACACTTACTGGAAGAAAAGATTGGGTGAGGGCAAGAGTCCGTACGAGATGTAACTTCACGGGGAAAGAAAATAAGGAATATGTAATCTACCAATCAACAGTTTTTGTGTTCTTCTGGAACACTTTGTTTTGTTGTGGTAATCGTATCTTTTTACGCAAACCGTTGTAGCAAGAGCTGGCGACGAAAATGATTACGGTATTCCAGCACGCTTGATACTTTGTAGAAACGGTGTTGCTAGACACGGAGTAAGGAGTCTGCCGACTTGTAGCCCTCAAGGGCTCAAAGGGCTAAAAAATTAACGAATAATACTCTTATTACAGCATTTTGAATTCGTTTGTCAGGAACTTGGAATCAAAAATAGTGTCTGTCAGTTGTATTTTTTAATTTATTGTATTGTCAAATTGAATATATCAAAAAGCCAGACATACTGCTATAACATTTTATCGTCAATTTTTTTAGTCCTTTGAGGCCGTTAGCCCTTTGAGACCGGTAGCAAGTCGTCAGACTCCCCCACTCCGTTTCTAGCAAGTCAAGTTGAATTTCCATACAATGTATCAAGCGTACTGAAATACCCTAAGCATTTTCGTCGCCACCTCTTGCTCTATCATTCATTTGTGCACTGTTCAATAAATTAAACTATTCTACTTTTCCAGCGTAACGTTTAAGCATATGTTTCCCGTGTTTTATTTTTCTCATTACTTCGGTTTTCCCAGCGTGAACATTTGCGGCACGTTCTGTCATAAATATTAATTTAAACCGCAGTAAAAAGCAACGTTTCTCCAAACGTTCTGCGTTAAAAAGTAGTTGTAATAAAAACAAATATGCAAGAAAATTGAGTAGTTAAATTAAGTGGGAATATAGTGGGCGCGATTGTAAAATCCAGTACGGTTGGGAATGTTAATTTTTAGGGCAATAAAGGTCATTAAAAAGGTAGAGGAAGGAAGGAAGGAAGCGACGGCACGGCAGATATTGCACGGCATTACCGTTTCTATTGTTGCCCCGTCCGTTTGACTGCCCCGCGCCGTTTAATGAACGCAATGCAAACCTTATTGCGCCAATAAGCATCCGATTATACTGCCTACCGCCGCACCGTAAGCGCGCTCCTCCGTAACACACTTTGTTCCTCTTCCTCCTGCACTTACGTTTAATTTGTATTAATTCTCACCGTTTCCGTTTATTCGTATTGGATTTTCTTTGCCTCTCGGTAAGTTTATCTTTTCACAGGATTGGTAAATGTAGCTCAACTTTTCGAACAGTCTCCGGGCAGTGGCGTAAGCAGTTATTGACCGCGGGTTTTACGTGGGGCGGTTGTAGAGCAGGGTTTTCCCTTGTCTGAGGTTGATTGATTATAAACGGAGAAGAGGTATTGATCCGATTTCGGAGGCTCGTATGAATTCTGTAAGTATATATATTTTTACTTAAGCAGGTTACTGGCCTGCTGTAAAACTCACATCCTGGAGGACCAGGAACTTTGATTTCGGGCTGTTCTTCCCCTAGAGAGTGGTTTTCACCTCAACTGACGAGCTGTCTCTGCCCGATCGCAGTAGACTAACTAACTCAGCCCATTTGTGCAGCCGTTGGCCTACTGTAAGCTCCTGCGCTCCCACACTAGATGCACACCCTGCTGCCGATATGCACCGTCCTGCCAGGCCAGGACCCAGGATACCCCCAGGCTGGCCTGACAGAATCCCCATCTCTCCTTTGCTTATCGATCCACTCCGACGAAGAGATTGGCTACCATAACCTTGGAGTGGATTGCTCGGCGTAACAGGATCCACCAACGTGTAGATGACCCTAATGAAATTTTATAAAACTGTGGCTGTCCCCACATTCCTGTATGCTAGTGAGACATAGACTCTTGCTAAAAGGGACGTGCAGAGGATTCAGGCAGCGGAAACGAAATTTCTAAAGGGGACGCAAGGTCGCTCTCTTTTGGATCGGAGAAGGAACGAGGATATTAGACGCGATTTAAACATTGTATCATTGCACCAGAAGATTGAAGGCCACAGAAGGAGATGGTTTGGATACTTGAACCGCATGCCTGATATCCGTCTACCTGTAGCTGCCTTGGCTTATCACCCTACTGGGAAGAGAGATGTCGGTAGACCGAGGAGGAGATGTGTTCCGGAACAAGTCTGTTGGCCTAGTCCTTGGAGTGGTGATGATGATGATGATGATGATGAGGTATTGGTGGCAACAGAAGAAATGGCGGTTGTAACGTACTACGTGTTATATACAGGCCACTAGAAAGCTGGTACTGCCTGCCTGCAGAACTTACCACTGACGATCTAGAAATTTTGAAACATACAGAATAGCCGTATCGTCTGCAAAAGCGGTGAGTTGCCCATTGACATTACCAAAGCAAAGATCGTTTAAACAAATAATAAATACAATTGGTTACGGACTGAACCATTTTAACAATTTTATCTTGATGTACTCAAGATATTTGTTATAATCATACCTTATACAGTACATCAATGATGATCTGAGATATTTTTCTGTGTACATTCTGTAGCAATTCCAATACAAAAACAAATCGTAATAGGTTTATTTTTATAAATTAAAGTAAGTATACACACTCTACATATTGTTTATTTGAGCACCACTATTTGACGCTCTGGCATCCTCGAAGACACTAGAAAGAGAGTTTTCAGATTACGTGCAATATATTTCTTGCACTATGTATATATACGTGTGTGTGTGTGTGTGTGTGTGTGTGTGTGTGCGCGCGCGCGCGCGCGTGCATACAAGATATATTATATGCCACAGATATATCATATATCATATGATCAGATTATAATTACTTCTGCAAGTAGTTGTATCTTATTTTTTTATTTGACCTGACGCACATTTTACTAATTGTATCAGTATCTTCAGAGGTATCTAAATTTTTTTATAAATCTTTGAAGATACTATACTGACACAATAAGTGAAACATGCGTCAGATCAAATAAAATAATAGGATCAGTTATTAGCAGAAGTAATTATAATTTGATAATATATAATAGTATTCAATAATACTGCAAGAAACTCATCGAGTTACTTATAAAGAAATTATATATAACAAAAAATATAAACCCACAATAAATATATAGGCCTACCGAAAACGCATTGCCTGCGTGTTAAGTCAGCGAGTTATAACGTGTGAATCGGAGTTCGTTATTAAAATACTTGAAATGTATTACAACGTGATTTATTAATATTATGGATGAAAATAGACTAGTAGTTTCTTTTGCCACAGGGCTAGACGGAAATAATGTACAAGCGTTGTAAACAAATCTACAGCGGAAAGGTCAGTAGTTCAAGGGCGACTTCAAATAAAGACAGCAACTGTTTGGCGTTTAAAGTTTATCGTTCCCACTATGTGATATCATTATCAAGGGATCTGGCTCGCTTACGCATACTGGAAGATATACCGGCAGGTTATTATCATAAAAATGTAGATTCGACTATGATTGAATTGCTGCAAGTAGGAGAACGTTTACTTAACTAAGCGCCGCGTCGTACCGTTGCTTCAACAAAGTTCAACAGTCAGCAGCGAGATAGACGGATTGGATGGGATAGGTATAGTGATTACATTACCGGCCCACGCTCCAGTAAGTCCTGTTCATATCGGAATTATCTGTACAAATCTCGATTGCTAACTCTGACAGCACCTACATTATATGGAAGGCTTGACATCCCTGTTATGCCTGTTTCCGTTTTAGAATTTTATTTTTCAGATTTTTATCATGTGTGGATATGGTTTGCGCGTATAAACGTATATAGGCTGTATATTATATATTATATAATACGCGCATATATATATTTTATATATATATTATTGATACGCGCGCGTGTGTAAGAAAAGTCAATAATTACTTGGATTTTCTTGCATATTTATATAAATTCTGTATTTTATTATAAAATTGTTCGTGTGCAAGTATTTATTATTTTAATTAATATTTAATTCATATATATTCCTTATGTATTTTCCATTGGTCACCGATATTCGTCACTATAATCACAGCAATGTAAAAAACTATATATTGAAAATCTTGTTTGTTTAATAATATATGTTACTATGTTAGTTTTTATCATAGTTATATATGTATACTAGCAAAATACCCGTGCTTCGCTACGGAGTTTCACGTTGTACGTAATTGTACAATTATTGCTCGCTTAATAGTATAGGATTAGATAGATTGTACAAATTCTCAACTCTTAGTTTGTCTATTTACATTCATAGCAACAGCTATTTATTATTTATTTCGAGAAAATCGTTAGAGTCGTTTCCGAGAAAAAAAAGGACATACATTTATTAATTAATTGAACTTCGAAATTTTCTCGACTATAAGAACCTGCAAACAACGAAGTTTTTTTCAATTTAAAACAATGATTAAAACTCAGGACTAAATGTATTCGGGGTTTCCAGTAAACTGAGATGTCAACCACTTCATTTACCAAGTATGCAATTCCCGCTATAAATTTCAGTATTTGGTTTTTTGCCCCTTAGGAGTGAAAGTTTTTAAAACCGTTTCTTAGTGAACACACGACTCCCGCGCTATTTCCTATGCGTGAGACTTCTACCGATTCTATGGTAACAAGAATCTATTCTATTGGGTTGCCATAGTAACCAGATCTAATAGTTGTTTAAGACTCAAGGGACCCCCCCAGAGGATCGTATCGAAAAAACACCTCTCCTATGTTGGTTCTCCCGTTGCATAAAATATTTGTGCCAAGTTTTGTTGAAATCTGTCCAGTGGTTTAGGAGGAGATGTGCAAGACCCCAAAGGACCCCCGAAGGATCGTATCGAAAAAACACCTATCTTATGTTGGTTCTCCCGTTGCGTAAAATATTTGTGCCAAGTTTGGTTGAAGTCGGTCTAGTGGTTTAGGAGGAGATGTGGAAGACCCCAAAGAACCCCCGAAGGATCGTATCGAAAAAACACCTATCTTATGTTGGTTCTCCCGTTGCGTAAAATATTTGTGCCAAGTTTGGTTGAAGTCGGTCTAGTGGTTTAGGAGGAGATGTGGAAGACCCCAAAGAACCCCCCAAAGGACCCCATCGAAGAAAACACATCCTATGTTGGTTCTCCCGCTGCGTAAAATATTTGTGCCAAGTTTGGTTGAAATCGGTCCAGTGGTTTTGGAGGAGACGTGGAAGACCCCAAAGAACCCCCCAAAGGACCCCATCGAAGAAAACACATCTCCTATGTTGGTTCTCCCGCTGCGTAAAATATTTGTGCCAAGTTGGTTGAAATCGGTCCAGTGGTTTAGGAGAAGATGTGAAAGACCCCAAAGAACCCCCCAAAGGACCCCATCGGAAAAAGCACCTCTCCTATGTTGGTTCCCCCGTCGCGTAAAATATTTGTGCCAAGTTTGGTTGAAATCGGTCCAGTGGTTTAGGAGGAGATGTTGAACATACATACATAGATACATATATAATGGGTGGGGGGTTGCCCCTTAGGAGTGAAAGTTTTTAAAACCGTTTCTTAGTGAGCACCTAAGACCTATGATGAAGCTATGTTCAATGTTTCATTGATATCCATTCAGTAGTTTTTGCTCTACGTTGATTCTATGTCAGACAGTCAGGCAAACTTCCCCCCTTTTTCCCCTTTAAAGGTCGAATTTCCAAAAATCCCTTCTTAGCGGATACCTACATCACATAAGGAACCTACATGCCAAATTTCAAGTTTCTAGGTGTTATAGTTTCGGAGATTTCGTGATGAATCAGTCAGTGAGTCAGTGGTATTTCTCTTTTATATATATAGATTTAGATATATACTTAGAGTATATGATAAATATGAATGTTGAATATATAAAGTATTTTGTGTGAGTTTTTGATCATTTGGTTTCAGATTTTAAAGAAATTATCATACTTTATGTTAACTTGTACTTGCTCGTTTATTAACACATCATTATAACTTTGTCGTATTTCGTTGCTTCTCTGCTATATACAATTTTTCCTCGAACGAGGCCTTTCGGTTTCGCAACCATTATCAAGTTCTTACTACAACAAAATTAAAATACCTACTTCCCTTATATATATACTAACCCTCCCACGCATAACCGGTTACATTCAACCAATAGGAGGTATTACTTGCCGCCCAGTCCTTGTTAGCCCCGCCCCTTACTTAGTCAACTTGACCTCGTCACATACATTACCCTCTAGAAAACTCCTACAACTTTCTACCTTCTGAACACATATCCTGTAACCGTATTACACCTTTTATACATTACTCTTTCAAAATATAGTAAAATATATCCTCATTACTAAATTCAGTCTTTATATTCAACAGCGCATTCCTATTCTTTTTCCTTACTTTTAATATTTCTAATTCTTCATACAATTTGCGTTTACTTATGTTATTCTCTAACCTTACGATTTCGACGTTCTCTGTTGGGTCTAAAAACATATGCCCTGTTTCATTAAAATGTCTCGCGTAGAGCGAATTCGTAGTTCTGTCTCCTTCTCCTCTCGCATGCTCTCTCAATCTAATTTCGAACTTACGTCCTGTTTCACCCAGATAAACCTTATCACACTGTTTACAGTTTAACTTATAAACACCGCTTTTCTGTAATTCAGGCATATGTTACAGTCTTTTTGTTATGAAGACTGCTAACAGATAAAATAGCTGATAACAAATCATTATTTTTATTTAACAAAATATAAGCTTGCCAAAATGTTTGTTTTTGTCACGCGTAGAAACATTTTTTATTAATTCTATATTGATTAAATTCGGAAAGTTATGTGACTTATTTATGATTGTGTTACTAAACTTGATTTGTATGTATGAGATTTCATGTAAGCACACATAATTGTTGTAATGTCTCTTTTCATTATTATTTTTTGTTTGTCCTACATAATATGAGGAACAGTCAGGATACTAAACTTTGTATACACCGTTGAAGTTCTTCTTCTTCTCCAACACTACAGCCCAATGTGAACTCTGGCTTCCAATACCAGTCTTTTCCAACGTCTTCTATCCGTTGCCACCTCAGCGTAACCCGTCACATCCATTCTTCTGAGATCTTCCACCACATTGCCCAACCATCTTATCCTACGTCGAACCTTCTTTCTGCTTTAACCGTTGAGGTTATATACTGATATATTATGTTTAGATTAATTTTATTGAAAATATCAATTGTATTTTATTAACCAACTTTATTATCAATTGAATTCACAAATAATCGTTTTTATTTCTATTTAAATTTTCCATTGTTGTAATGTTTGTTTATGTAGTCAGGTGTTTTATTAAAATCTTAAATGTTTTAATTTTCTTTATTTTAGTAAATGTAAAATATTAAATAAATCCTCTTGCTTTGTTTTTACTTTAATTTGTTCCTTGATTAGTAAAGTATTATTATTGCGCTTGTAAATATTGAGAATTTCGCATATATTCAGTGTGTTAGCGTGTTGTGTTTTTAATTAATTAATTAATGACTGTAAGTTAATAATGTTTATTATTTAGACAGCATGTGTGGCTAAATTTGACTTGTAAATATTAGTTTTTAAAAACACATTGCGATGTTGAAGGAACATAACTTTTTATTCTTCTGGCCTACGTAGAATTTATTGCAATCCGGACATTCTATTTTGTATAATCCATGTTTTGTATTTATGTTCTATTTTTAATTTTGTATAATGCATGTGTTGTATTTTGCATATTCTATTTTGTATATTTTTATTGTGAATGTTGAATTTAGTTTTAAGCACAAATTTCAAATTAAACAAAGCGAGATGACTGACCTAAAATTATACATTTATTAAAATAAAAAAATTTATCAAGTATTTTAATAAAACAGCTGACTACGTAAACAAACATTACAATAATCGAAACAAATAAAGTCGACTATTCGGTAATTCATAAAGAAACAAAGAAACCTCTGATGATACAGGTCTATTCTGTGAAACGTGCGTCAGGTAAAAATTCAACGATAATAATTTAACATAATATACTCAGAAGTATTTATTATTTGAAAACACACGCGCGCGTACACACACATCTTTGTCTGTGTGTTTGTGTAATTTAAAACATATGTTTCCTCATACTTTTTGATACTTTGTTAGAGTATTCGACATGACAAACGTATATTGGTACAGCATATAGTCGTTGAATAATGCGCGCGAGCGCGCGGGGGGCATGTGGATGTATTCAGAATTTTGTGTATAACAAACTGTATTTATTTGTGTACATAAACGTAAGTGCAACTTGATTGTATTCGCGTTGGTTAGGGGGACAATTTTGTTTAATTGCGTGATTTAATTAAATTTTGCGCGCAATTAAAATTTACCGAGTTTGATTTACACTAACGAGGAGACATTTATTAAACTCGGCTTGCGCAGTTTCTGTTTTAATACCTAGCGGGAGATAGTTGTGTAGTGTGCTTGCTTGCCTGCCTGCCTTCTCCGTATTTTGAGAGCGCGAGAAGAATATTAAAATGTTTAAATTGTTTTTTGTGCGTCTGTCAGTCTGTCTGTCTCTCAGCGTTGCCTTCACTCCGCTGTTCTTCATCTGTCTCTTTTTTCCGTTTACTCGTTGCACACTGTGAGCCCTGACTCTGTGTGTGCGCGTGTTAGGGAGAAGGTGGAGAGAGAGAGGAAACCGAGGCCTGCGGCTAATATTGATCATTTCGGCAATTAGTTGCTCGCATCGCAGGCAGCGATTTAGGATATTTGGCAAGTGGGTCGGCGGTCGGTATGTATAGGTCGTGAGGGCGTGCGCTGCTAACTGGGTCACTCACTACTGTCAACAACACCCTGCTGCATTTCTTCAGCTCCGTCTTCGTTGTTTGTATTTGGGGAGTCGAAATCACCTTCCAACAGAGAACGAGCTCTCTCACGGTTAGCGCTGATAGTTCGTGTACGACGGGACGGTGTTTCGGAGCCCGTGCATCATTGAAGCTGTGTAAGATAGAGCGAAGTTTCCTTTGCTAAGTTTGCATTCGTCTTCAGACTACGAATTAGTTAAGGGGCGTTTGTAAGCCCTATTTTGCCCCTGTTAATTTACTAGATTTCATGACCCGTTTTCTCAAACACTAATTAACTGAGCTGTTTGAAACTTTTACCATTGATTGGCCCTCAGTAGAAACTTTAACACAGGGGTTTTAGGATATGCTTACGTTGAGCCATTGTAGAAATTTTAATCCAATGCAATGTTTAACACTTCAGAAAAATTGCATATTATAATTTTGTTCTCGTGACAGGCACATCCCTATGTTAAAAGTTGTACCCATTTGCCCTACACATGTACAGAAAATGTGAGCTTTGTATCTCTAGTAGTTCCAGAGATAATGGGTCTATTGTGTGAAAAATAACAATTTTCGAAAAACAGCAATTGAAGATTTTTCATCGATAGTAATGAATTTCTGTGCATTGCCTAATAAAGTCCTGATGCATATGAATGTTTATCTAGGTCTTCTGCAGCTCGAGATTCTTCTTCCAGCTTCCTTTTTGCCATTGCTCTCTTCTGCCGGGCTTCTTTCTGTAGTTTTACAGTTGCTTGTTCAGCTCTCCTCATTCGTTTCATACCAATACCCAACGTAACTTCAGCACAGTTCTTTCCTATGACATGCCTAGTTGTTTCAACACTAAGCACCTGGTTAATTAACCTTAGTTACAGCATGAAACTGCATCATAAACCCAAAAATTCAATGTTTGTAGGGAAACAAAAACAGTTTTTGGAATGAGCGACCAAATTATGTTGTTTACCGACTCATTGGGGTTTTGGCTTTGGCATGGAGACACTTTTTTAAAAGTTCTGGGTTAGCCAGGTGTCTGAATATAGATTTAAGCCCATCCATATGTGTAGTATAAATACAAAGAGAAATAGGTCGCCTGACGTTCCGATTGCTGCAGTCTGAGGATTTAGATACAACTTCTGCGGGCGATCCCAGATTGCAGGGATCGAAACGAAACGCCCAGCGACCAAAATATTACGACGTAAGCAGCCCGAATAGAGGAGTTGCCCGTAATATCGACTACATATACAAGAACGTGTGAACGTAGAACCAACGAACCGCGTTCTTAATTCATCTCGTGTTAATAAATTTATGATCGACAGTCTCGTGATGACGGAAAAGACGGAACTTCCGTGAGCCGCTGAAAAATTACGTGGCTCAGTCTTCTACAGTATGAAAACAATAATGTATAAAACTATATGATAAGTATGTTGAATGTCGAAGGTAAATCTGTTGGCAGGTTGTTGTAGTCGGACAAATTGATTCAACGCTATAAGTTGTAAATCCAGTTGAGGAAAGTTATTTACCATGAATGTGTATTGTATGTGTTCAAAAGTCGAACAGAACAATATCGACGTGGGGTGGAAATGTCGACGTCGATGAGAACGTAAAACACGAATTGAGTATTATTGAAATGTATAATAAAGTTTTTGCTTGAACGTATTTTGTTTTAACAATTTATAAATTGCCAGTCTGATGGTCATGTTTTCTGTTGTGCACCTGTTTAGTCACTTCCGGCTCGAGTTATATTCAAACACGTATTCACCGAAACAGTGCATCTATCATATTGTTCTATTGTAGCGGTAGACGCAGAATAAATGAAGGAACAGTGTTTGTTTTTATACTCTACAATCGTGTTTATTGTTGTCATGTTTCCAGACGGTGTTTCAGTATACCTACTGTATGAGTTACCACCATGTGTTTCCCTGTTACGTATCGTTACGCCATTACAGAACATTCTACGTATTTCTCTTTTTTAACACGATACGCCGGTATCATTTATACTCTACAATCGTGTTTATTGTTGTCATGTTTCCAGACGGTGTTTCAGTATACCTACTGTATGAGTTACCACCATGTGTTTCCCTGTTACGTATCGTTACGCCGGTATCATTTATACTCTACAATCGTGTTTATTGTTGTCATGTTTCCAGACGGTGTTTCAGTATACCTACTGTATGAGTTACCACCATGTGTTTCCCTGTTACGTATCGTTACGCCGGTATCATTTATACTCTACAATCGTGTTTATTGTTGTCATGTTTCCAGACGGTGTTTCAGTATACCTACTGTATGAGTTACCACCATGTGTTTCCCTGTTACGTATCGTTACGCCGGTATCATTTATACTCTACAATCGTGTTTATTGTTGTCATGTTTCCAGACGGTGTTTCAGTATACCTACTGTATGAGTTACCACCATGTGTTTCCCTGTTACGTATCGTTACGCCGGTATCATTTATACTCTACAATCGTGTTTATTGTTGTCATGTTTCCAGACGGTGTTTCAGTATACCTACTGTATGAGTTACCACCATGTGTTTCCCTGTTACGTATCGTTACGCCGGTATCATTTATACTCTACAATCGTGTTTATTGTTGTCATGTTTCCAGACGGTGTTTCAGTATACCTACTGTATGAGTTACCACCATGTGTTTCCCTGTTACGTATCGTTACGCCGGTATCATTTATACTCTACAATCGTGTTTATTGTTGTCATGTTTCCAGACGGTGTTTCAGTATACCTACTGTATGAGTTACCACCATGTGTTTCCCTGTTACGTATCGTTACGCCGGTATCATTTATACTCTACAATCGTGTTTATTGTTGTCATGTTTCCAGACGGTGTTTCAGTATACCTACTGTATGAGTTACCACCATGTGTTCCCTGTTACGTATCGTTACGCCGGTATCATTTATACTCTACAATCGTGTTTATTGTTGTCATGTTTCCAGACGGTGTTTCGCCATTATTGTTACGCCATTACAGAAGATTTTAGTGTTTCTCGGATATTCCAGCTGAGCCCGGGTGTATGTGTGTGTGCGTACATATTGCTGCTACTTTGAGTTGAATCACAATTACGTGACATTTGTCACGGGTTCGTAGCCGAGACTGAACCTGACTTCTGAACGGTCCATAGCTCACGTCAATCTTGCCTTGCGTTTTTGGACAGTCATAGTCCTTTTTATTACCTTAAACGTTGTGATACGGTATCGTTTTTCGAACTTACTTGTCCCCCTAACGATTAGATAAAAATCTTTTTAAGAAGAATAATGTATTTTTTATTTTAATTGTTAATCTGTATTTCGACAGTTTTTAAATTCCTGTAAATTTCAGGTACATAAATAATATAAATAGCAAATAATTATAATTAACCCCTTGATTGATATTATTTATTTATGTTTCATTTGTATATCTGACAAAAATATAAAAACTGTCGCATTTAAAATAATATATTAAATAAACAATGTATTTTTGTTAAAATGAATTTCATTTATTATTCAATAATGGAAGTAACACAAGAGTAAAGTGAGTAATTTGAGAATAGTATTATTTTAGTAAAGTGTTTGAAAAATGATAACATGTCATAGCGTTTTAAATATATATAGGCTATTCAATAACGCACAGACGTTTCAGTTGCGATTATTGGATTATTGTTATAGGATGATTATTATTGTATTATTTTATTTGTTCAGTGCTCACGCAATTTGAAATTAACCCGAATAAATTGTGCTCATGTGATCGCACTCCGAGATAAATGTGATAATTTACAAGCGGTGATTTGCGGACGCGACCAGTTAGACTTTTTCGACCGGTCAGAATAAAATAAGATGCTTATATTCCTTTCGTAACGACCCATAATACTTGTCAGTCCAGACTGATCGTTGTGTAAGTTACTAAATACGTATCTACGTAGTAAATCTTAAATTCATCGATCTTTATCGAAGCTCATTGCTTACTCATTACTCGTTGCTCATTACTGAATGTCCCTTAAACGACATAGCACTGTGTTTGTGTACATAACCGACGTAACAGACGTTTCACTTTGAATAATAAAACTGTATTTTTAATTTTTATATTATTTGAAGAAAGCGAGGTGAAAACATTAAGTTTTTTAGTAAACTTGTGAATATTTTGTAGGATTACCAGATTATTTGTAGAGAAAATAATATTTTTCTGTTCAATATTTTTAACAATATTTTAAATTTTATAATATTTTAAAAATATTATAAATATTATTAAATAAATATAAAAATAAAATACATTTATAAATTATTTTATTATATTATATATAGTATTATACAATATTATGTACAATACAATATAAAATATTATAAGTATTATGTTTTATAAATGTGGGTTTGTCGAGCAATGGAAAAAGTGAAGTAGGTTGATAAAGTAATGAATGATGACGTTTAAAGAAGAATATTGGAAGAGAGAATAATCCTGAAGGTGGGGAAAATGAATTGGTTAGGTCATCGTTTAAGAAGAGACTGCTTGCTTACAACTGCCATGGAGGGTGTCATAGAAGGAGAAAAAAGAAGAGGGCGTAGAAGAATGAAGTTAATAGATAGCATTAAAATCAGAGGGTGTTACGAAGAAACGAAAAGACTGGCATGCGATAGGACAGCTTGGAGAGCTCTTACCATTTGAAGACCTGCCTTAGGGCAGAACACCCAAAAAAAAATGTATAAAAATATAACATAAATATAAATATATTATAACATAATATAATATATTATAATATAATGTAAATAATAATATAATATAATATAAATATGAAAAATAAATATTCTAAAATTTAAATTAAACAATATTTTTGAAGAGTCGCTATCAATTATTGGTGACTATTCGAATTCACGCGAATTTAATCGTAACCTCATTATCGCATTAAGGTTCTTGAAAACACAGTGTTTGCTAAACAGTGTACGGGTATTGTGAAATAAATTACGGTACTGCGTAATATTTTTTTCTTGTCCTGAGGTATAAATAGCTTCATTTGCTTCTTAAATGAATAACATTGGAGCAGAATTGTTTTTTGTATTGTGAATTGTTCTTTGTACCAATTGTTATGTTGTGTCGTCACCGAAATCAAACGTAATATCAGGATAGAAACTGTATAAGATATAAGCAATTTTAATTGTTAAACTGAAACATTTCTCAAATGTAATGAGTTTAAAACGTCTTTCTATGATTGCAGGCTTGCTAGTGTACGCTGCACATAGTAGTGTAGCCGAAGTTGACTAATGCGCGCCTTCGTTTCTACACTATACGAGTACCGAGATTGCATACCGAACGCCGTGTTAAAACAGTTTAATTACGGTACTTGACAGCTGAGTTATAAGCGTCGACACTAACAACCAACCAACGCGTTTTGTAGTCTTGCGTCACCAGACAAACTAAGGCGTCCTGTATTTTTGGCGTAGCTCAATTAATTATAATAGAAAGGAATTCGAAAAGAAACGATCTCATAGTGTGATTCGTGGACTTGTGTACTTTATTCCAATTCATTTTACAGTGTTTAAGTTCTTGTCTTCTTAACGAGATTTGTCAAGATAGAAAATAACCGCAAATGGATAAAGTTTATTAATTACCTATGAGTGTTCAGTATAAAAAGCATAAATGTTTCTTTTCCAACTTTAATCATGAAATGGATAGGCTGAATAAATGTGCGACTGTTTATAAATTCAGCTTTACACGCTAAGTATATCTCTTTTTTTTCCTTGGAGCGTTTGTCATTCGACGAGGGAATTTCAATATGAGCCTAATCTCTACTTGTACGGTATTCTCTTTTTGTTGTGTAAAATTGTTTTGTACAGTGAAAATTTTAAAGATTGAGAAATATAATGGGTAATTGGAGTTAGAAAATTGATAACACAGTTCATATAGTGTACGCGAACATTGTACAAAGGATTATTTTGTATCCTTTTAATTTGTGTTCTCAAAACATTACGCTTTCTTGAGGCAGTTGAAAATTTGGCGAAGCAGAAATGAAAAAATAACAAGTTGATGTTTTAAAAATTACTTTATTTTTGTGTAATATTTTTCCATACTTTAACACACTTGGTCCAGAGCCTCCTTAATAATTTCATCCCTAACTTGAAAAAAGGTTCTGGAAGATCTGAAAAATTACCAGTCTACAGCTGCTCCTACCCTTCTATTTCACAAAAATATTTGTTCCAGCCATAAATGTTTAATGTTTAGTTAAGTAGACATCAGAGGGGTGTAAGTGAATAGAGTGGATTTTCCAATAACTCGTACCTCAAAAAAATCTCTCAGTTTATCCGTCGCCAGACACTTTTATGATTAGTCTGTTTTCTTCCCGAAAAATTATTTTTTCTCGCGAATTTTTAAATACAGTTGTTCCAAATGTTTGACTAGTATTCTGCGGTTACTTGATGTATTTTTTTTTTTAAAGACTCGTAGTTGATTATTACACTTTATGAATTTAAGAATATTTTTTAAATTCCTTTTGAATCCCAGAAAATTGGAGCCACAGTCTTCCCTGCTGATGGCACTTCCTTTACTTCTTTGGACCACTCTCATCGTTTGGAGCCAATTGTTTTTATTTTCGTTCAGTTTCTGATGTGTAACGGTCAACTCGAGTATCACTCGTATAAAATTAGTATCATTCGAGTCTTTCGATAAAATTAGTCGTATACTTCTTCAAACGCTCAAACGTTTCTCATTAATTTTTATTCTTAGGATTTTTTTTTATCATCTGATAACGAATCCACATTTGGCCAAAGATAACACCCACTTGCACAAAGTCTTTTCAGACCACGTTCTTGAGTTAAAATATGATGTCACCCTCTTGTGAGATGCGTATGACCTCAGCAATGTCATCCGCACCCCATTTCCGGTCTTCCAATACCGTGTATGAGATTTGTTTTACTATATCCGGATTTGTTGCACTTTTTGCCGTCCAGTGGATGTATCATCTTCACTCTTTGTACGACCACGTTACACTCGAATGTTCACTTACAAAGCATTGTTTTTGAAGGATCAACATGTCTTAAGACTTTTCCATTCGTTACGAATTTCCATTAGTGATAACACCTTTTTAACAAAGAATTCAACCGCAGCACGATGTTTGATTTTTATGTTTTTCAAAACACACCTGACATATCAACTTCAAACACAAGGTAAATAGTGAATTAATTGACGCGTGACTTTAGAAGTAAACGTTGTTTACGTGAATGGCGAATCTTACAACACACTAAAAATTTAGTTTTCCTATTAAGCTATAGCTATTGTTCTACGAACTTTTCAACTGGCCTGTATAATTGTTACGTCATTTTCCTTAATAGCTGGGAAATTATTATTAACTAAAATGTGTATTCCAATAAATTCGGTAAATTTTACGTAGACTAAATATGCAGAAAATATATATTTAATTGTTGTAGAAAATTTGTATTTATTGCAGTGTTTAAAAATTGTCAAGGATAGTTACAAAAAGATGATACACAATGTGAATAAATTAAAATTAAAATTTTTTAAATATCTGACAAATATACGATGTTTTTTCCATTATCTCTCACGCAGCTACTATATTTTAAGTGACTGAGACGATTTGTAACTGTATTGGAAAAAGTCGTCTATTTTTGTGAGATGTGGCTTAATTAGAATTCAAGTCACGCCTCTTTTGGTGTCGTGATTTCATTTGTTGCCACTGAAATGGAAATGATAACCACATTGTATCTTAAAATAACTCTTATGATTACGTGTTTCCCTGCGCTGGAAATATGAAAAATGCTGTAAGTTTTGATTATAACGTTCCGGTAATAGACGAACAAAACAGTGCCTTTCGTTAGCATTCCGGTTGTTATTCCTGTTCGTAAACTTGTAGCCTATATACTTTGTGATAAAGATTTATTAGTTTATTTGAGACTCTTAACGATACATCGATTGGCCGGCGAAACGGTTTAAACATCACGCGCGTTCCACATTTATATCGAGACCTTGCGGCGAGTTTCGTGTGCGCGAGATAACCGTCGCGAGTTCGGCCCACTGCACGTTTAAAAATTCGTTTCCTTTTTATTACCGCCTTTACGGCCACTTGTTCCGTATTTAGTGGACGTGACCTTGACACGGCGTGACCCGGATGTGTCACAAGCGTGCCGAGCACGAAACGAATTTTTTTTTTCGATAACGGCTTACTTTTGTGCTCCACGACGAATATTTGTTTGCAATAATTAACTGGTATTGACTTTTGCGTACAGATCGAAGAAAGTACTATACGACCGAAGGTTGTTGTGAGTGAGACGATTAAACAGGCGTTACGTGTTACGCATAATTAAACAGGTGTTACGTTTTGATTGTTTTCGTTCAGATGTGTCTTTATATCAAGGATGGGGATATTCGTTGGATGACGAACAGATTTGTTGCAAAATACACTAAACTTTAGGACTTAAAGTGGGAAGAGACACAAAATCGATTATTTATAAGGCAGTGGCCATGCGGTGCTGATTTTTTTTTCAGTTTTATTGTCCTTAGCTGGTTGGATACGTTCGTAATCTGTTGATTTTCATTGCTCGCGATCCATCATCTGCGTCTTACGCAGCGGGTTTTAGTTATGTTTGATGAATGTTCAAGTCTTCATGAAACTTTTGGTTGTAAACATACTAGCACTCGTACCGATGGGCGTTCGTCGTATTGAGCGTTTTAAATTAGAAGGTTCCAGATTTTTTGTGTTGGGTAGCTTTAACTATGGCACACCCCCATAGGATAACTCCTTATAACTTATTCAAATTGCTTTTAAAATACTCTTGTACAGATCGAACCTTGCTATCTGATTAGAACTATGATCTTTTGCCAATCAGCCATGGCAAATTTTTGAGGTAAAGTGCTGTTTTTTTAACTTTGGTTTACGCACGACAAATGAGTTTTTTGTGTAAGCGAAGTCTTTATTTTTCTTAGTATTTTACTTTAGAATTTATTGGGATTAGAGACTAACTTGTGGCCTGAGACAAAGGGCACCTTCTTGCAGTAAAGGTGATCTGGCTAGGTTTATTGCTGTTTACTTTGTTTGACCATTTATGTAAACCGTTTTATTAGCTTTTATATGGTGTGTGTGTGTAGACCGTGAAAAGATAAAATTACGTTTCATTTGCTTATGCGATTCCCATGTCATCAGCAAACGTAGCAGTAAGAGTTTCGTTTGTATGTCTACAGTATATATTATATATAAAAGTGGCACGAAAACGCTGCTTTATGGAACTCCCGATTTGATCAATGACTAGCTACTTAAAGCGTTTTTAAACTTTGACTTGCTGATATTTGTCACGTAGATGAGATTTCAGTAATGTGCACGATTGGACATAAACTTTAATTTTAATTTTGTATACGACGAGACGTTCGTATCAAAACGAACACACTTATTGTGCATGAGTAATTTTGTTTTTCCTATTATTTACCTGTTTGTGAATGAAGACAACAGAAATTAGATTTGTAACATATGTTACAATAGAGTGTCTTAGGTTAGATTGTCTCCTTAAGTCACTAGTATATTTTTAGCATTAGAATACTGTCCTGTATGCGTAGAGTTTATCTGCTGAATTTCAGATTGTTAGGCAGCAAGGCAGTGTGCCGAAAAACAAAATCTATTTAAAAAATTTAACTTGGAAAATAGTGTTTTTTAATAGTATAATAAGCAATATATTAGTGTAGTGCAGTATAACAATTGAGAATTCCTTGTTTGATTCTATCCATAGATAGGACACATCGTAAGTTTATTCATGTTATAATAAGTGTTTACATCGCTTAGCAATTTAATAATGCAATTCAACTTGTTTTACGAAGCGCAGTGTGTCTTATTTTAAGAGCTTGGCTCGGTCGTATTATCTTATTAGGACAAACAGAATGTCCACTCGCTGAACCGTGACGATTGTGTGTAGTGGGAGGCGAACGCGCGGACATTAATAATTGCCAAGTTATGTAGCACGAGACTGCCGCGCGCGCCTTGGGACTGCGACCCTCTTAGATTTGTGTCTCATGAATATGCCAATAACCCTACAAATCGGACACAAATCAGCATAACGATCCTACTGGCGGCATCGTAACTTCATTAACCGATTTTCTGTCCGTGTTATGTCCCCCCTCCACAATCTCTCTACTCCTTACGTTTGACTAACTCTGTCAATTCCCCTGATCTTTGTTTTCTGTTAGGTGCGTGCGCTTTGAGTGCCCTGTCCTGTCCCGAGAGTGGCGTGTTTTTACGGGAAGTTTGTTTCAACACTTTTAAGTTGTTAAAAAGTTGTGTTCTGTGTGATAACGCGGCTAATCTGCCAAACTTTTCTATTTTTGCGCGCGAGCGGTGTGTTTTATGGTCTTGTTTACAAAACACGAGATGTTTTTCAGCGCACTGTATATGTGGAAGTGCCGCCGCGGGGCAAACGAGCACACGTCGGAAGTGGGCCTAATATGTAACGTTCCTTGGAGAGCTAACGGTTTTCGAGGCCGACCTCTATTGTTGTAGTTACACAATACCAAAATATCACCGTTACACGATTGCCAGTGTTTATATTTCTGTAATTGAATGGCGTTTTTATTAATTGTTTCGTTCTATTTTTCGTTTCTTTAACGATGTGTTTAGTTACTTCGCCTGTTCGTTAGAAAGAATGTTGGGGTTTAGATTTAGGTTTGACACTTTAGACCTAACTTTGTGTAGGCGTTGGTTAGGTTTTCTTCTTGGTCGTTGTTCGTTTCGAAATACTTCGTCGTGACCACTGTGGAGCGGATAATCTCATCCATTTTATGTCAGGGCAGTGCCCTATGACGCAGTACGACAGCCCGTTAAGTCTGTAATTAATAACGCTTGTAGTAATAACAAAAAAAAATAACCGGGATAATTTCCTGTATATTGCGGTGTGTAGGTGTCGCATAGAATTAGTAGTCCAGATATATGTTATTGGAAAGAACCAGATTTATTAATGACGCTATTATTTTCTGACAATCTACTGAGCTTTTTATACAGTTTATAAAAAATAATTAATCTGTCTCTATTGACCTGTGTAAAACAACTAAAAATTTACTTTCTATATAATGGAATAAATTAATATTTGAAAGTTCATTTTGTCTTATTTACTATAAAGTCTTTACTGGTGTGACAAAGTCTTTCTTTTAGATGTTTTTTGCAATTGTACATTAATAAGTTCACTTTCTTTTTATGCCGATTGCAGATCCTTCAGACGACGCGTTGTTCCTGGATCTGGACGAGTACGTGGGTTGATATACTCTATCCGGTCACTTTCGGTCGTGTACATATTTCTCACGGACTTGGTTACATATACTTTCACTGCGAAACGATACTGTTACTGCTAAAATAGTGTGTTATGCTTATACCCCTTTTCCAGTCAGCTTAAAGCGTCCATATACCCTAATCGGATATCTTCTCCTTCAATAATATATCTCGCAGTAACTTCTGTTTGTCGCGATTGACAGACCGATCGTCGTGCACCAAGCAGCGTTTACACGTTATCGATTCCGAAGAGAGACTAATTTATCCGTTCACAGTCGTTTTCGTCGTCTGAGTTTTCGTAATCTGATTGGTTCTTCGGTAACCCCTACTATGATGTTCTTACAGATAATAAATGTTCTTGTCCAAGAAGGCTTCCGAACAGAAAATTCTTCTTCAAAAACGTGACTATTTTTACGATGGAATTTATTTGGTTTTTTATTTATACTACGCATACATTCAGTTACTGATTTTTAAAATAACTATTGTCATCAGTTAGGTCTTTTTACTATGAGTATTCTAATATAAGTCCCATTTCGATGATTCCCGTATCTCAAAAGTTTATTTAAAGTAACATGTTTTTTATAAATATCTCGTAAAATCGTTCCGTACCCTCGCACAGGCACACTACACACGCGTCTAAGCATCCTTACGCACCATTTCACAGCATTTGAAGTTGTTTTACTAGTCTAGAAATATTTAAATCATTGTTCAGTATGTTTCTTATCAACTAACTTATAATGTTCAAACCTGTAATCTCTGCGTTTTCATATAGTGTCTTTATATACTACAATATACTTTATTTTATGATACATTCCATATGGAATTAAAATGACCATTGCAGTATACGACCTAAGTTGTACTGATGTATAATGCTGCCAGTGTTGAACGACCTCCAGTGTAGCTCTGCAGTGACCTCACCTCTCGTACGATAGGCTCTTTGGCGCACGCAGTACTGTCTTCGCTGAAGAGAGGTTAAAGGATTTGTTGGCAGCTAACATGATGGTTGGGAATGATAAGAAGGTTGGGCACGTAAGAAGGGCCTGAGTTGAAAGGTCGATAGCAAGGGTTATGAACTGGAGTTTTAGAGGAAGGAGAAGGTCTTCTTGTCTTCTTCCTTCTTGGAGCTCTAGAAGGGTCCTGGAGAAATGAAGTGAACGAGGCGATGGCAAGACGAGATGTCAGAAATGGGTAATGGGAAAATAGAGACTACTGGAAATGGTGGAGGAAGAAAACGACAACTATAAATATCGTAAATACTTATATACATACATCGGAGGACTGTAGTGGTTAGTAAAAGGGCACATTTCGGTAATATTAGGTGTGTGTCCTGTAGGCTGTGTGGAAGCAAAACCTGGATCCTAAAATCTAGAACTCGTAGTACAGTCCTGTTGCGATGAGTTTCAGTGATAAAAAGAGAAGGAATAGACTTAGAAACAAGGCAGTCAGGGAGAGTCTTGGAATTTACGGCTTAAACAAAGTGATAGAATGGTATGGAGAAGGGTGGAACGTGTTAAGTTCGGAGGATGAACGCCTGCCGTAACAAATCCTGTTTTATAGATCCAGAAGACCAAAAATACTAGCAGACCGAAAATAAGATGGGTCGACGAACGAGTTCCAACGGACCAAACGGACTAATGCCCAGGAAAGAAGAAGAATATGAAATAGAAAGACGAAGAACAGAACTAAAGCGACAATAACAGAATTGCTGTGTAGAACCTGGTTAAGCGTGGAGGACGAATTAGAGATAAGATGATGGAACGTCGGCTTCATGTTAAGATAAAATCGATACGAGGTAAGTAAATAAGTCTTCTTGTGTCTCTTTTCTAAAAGTAACCACAGTAGAGATGAATGCGCACTACAGGAAACATTTTTTACGTCTACAACAAACTATTATATTCTTCGCCACGATATATTCCGCTCTCCACGGCCTGTGACATGCTTAGTGTCTCTGTAATATTCATAAGTACTCGGGGCGAGTGTGTCGTATATTTCAAACCGCTGGTGATTCACGAAACAATCGCTCACGGACGTTACAAATGGCAATACACCGTATCGGAGAGTTACGTCCGACGCGACAGCGGTGTGCTGTGCACAGAGCTCGTGTTGGCATCGACGTTTCGTGGCTGGCAGCTATTTGATACACATCGTGTTACTGAAACGGTGTTGAATTTCTAAAATAATTATTATTAAAATATAGCATAGTTTATCGCGAGCCGAGCTGTAATACGAACAACCGGCCCTCGCGTCCTTCTCCACCCCCCCGCGCACTGTTGTATCGATTCCGTTTTACGTTCCTCTGCCCGCGGTCGAGTTACAAGTGAGCTTAAAATAAAAACTTTCCGTTTGGTGTAGAACCAACCGTTTTTCTTTCTTTCTTTTGTATATTATTTTCCGGACAGCGGCAGTCATGCCGGACGGTGACGTGAAAGATTTATAGAGTACAATTACGTGGAACTTATTTCGAGACCGCCAGGTCTGCGGACGGTGAGTCCGGAACGGATCGATAAAATTGATGTTGTACGAAACGTGTGATATGTTTATGACTTGGAAACAAAATGGAAATGTTTTAAATGAAAAACAACATAGTCTAAAGGGATCCTGTCATGTCGTGTAAAATTAAAAAAAAATTCGATTTTTAGGTGTAACGTTAGAAAACGTGTCCCTTTCTACATATTTAAAGTTGCAAATAGAAATATACTGTATATACTAGTGCGCAAACACGCTCACATTCAATTACTCAATATTAGGTTACTTCTTCAAGTATATTTAAATTTTTGTCAGAATAAGGTGGGTGGGATACATAGAGAGAATGGAGGAAGGACACAGTGCGGAACATATTTTCTACTAGAAAACAATGGGTAGTAGAAAAAGGGGAAGACCCCGAAGTAGATTCAAAGACCAGATAGAGGAAGACCTCGGAAGCTGAACATAAGAAACTAAAAAGCCAGGGCATGCAATAGGGAGGAATGGAATCCACTCTTGGAGCAGGCCAAGACCCACCAAGCGTTACGTAGAGCTATTACGTAATAATAATAGCTCTACGTAATGATGATAGCGTTTTTTATCATCATCATCACCAAGGTTGATGATGATGATAAAAAACCATTCACAGAATAAAAATCTGTATCATCAGACGTTTGGATGTGAATTGAAATTAAAATACGCTTGTGGAAGTAAGTAACCTATTGTTGAATAATAACATATAAATACTGCAAGAAACTTAAATAACAAGAATTACTTGAAAAGAAATTACATTATTGCATTAATTCTTGTGTATTAATGAATATTAATAATAAATAATATTTTGTTAAAGAATGTATATACATTATTTATTTTTATTTTACAATGTTTCGACAGTTTTTAATGACACACAAGGTGAAAGTATACAAAATTACCGAAACATTGTAAAATAAAAATTAAAAAAATATATAGCCTACTCTTGTGAAAACAAAAATATTGTTTATTAGTAATATTCATGTGCAAGTTGACATTTCTTGCAGTTTGGTTATTACGTTATTCTTTGTAATATTGTTTTACTACGCAAACATTTAATTGGTTTATTTATTTATACAACACTTACTAGTTATGGAACCGTAAACCACAAAATTTCAAAAATATCAACTTCAGAATATCGTATGACACAAGTGATATACATTTCAATAAAATTTAACCGAAACATGCCAGAATACAAGCTGAATATTGTGCACACAGTATTCAATGTTGGCCTCCTGACTGTTTAAGCTATTGTATAGGACGTAAAGCACGTTGAAACCACAATGTGAATATAGTGTTCATTTTTGAAACTTACAAAACGTTATCGACGTCAGGGGCCCATGAAGTGGGTGAAAGTTTTGATAAAATCGCAAAAATTCGTGTGGAGTATCATATTAAAGAAACTTTTAACTAACTTCTGAATGCAGTGTTAAGTTTTGGAAATGTAAGAATTTTGAGACCCCAGATCCCCAAAAAAGAGATCGAAAATTTCTGAAATTCCATCAGGGTGTTAGACTAAAAGGAATTGTAATCAAAATCCGAATTTTCGAATGTTTAATGTTATATTGTATGATTGTGTGCTCTACAATTGTTATATTACTAAAGAAATAGAGAAATCAGGATTCCTTATAATTTTTCCGACAATGGAAAAATTATCTAATATCGAAATTTTTGTACTAATAAATGTAGGCCTACTTCGTTCAAAATGGTGAGCGATTTCTACATCTCAGGGAGCCTACTGGTATGTCTAAATCAGCATACAAGTTGTAATTAAATTAATACATTTAGATTGAGTCTGTGTGTTCTTAATTGGTGTGGCTCTTGACGTCTTACTGGCCTGAAACACTTCCTTAAGTTTCCCAGCTGGTCGAGTTCCAATTGTAGCAAGACCTGTCAGATAGCGTAATGTTGTTGAAGAAATGTATATGTAGCTTCACCAAAAGTTTCAAAACACAAATTGTTGTTTTGAAGAAAATTTAAAAAAAAATTATGTTTAAAAAAAATTTCCTTTTTATTAATTAATTAATTATAATCAATTAATTAATATAGGGCTGTGAAGTTTTAAAAAGCGTAACACTCTTCTGAAAAATTTTATTAAAGTTCTGGTATTTTTTAAATAAACTACCACCACTCATAAGATTGTCTCCAAACCAATCGATACTTGTTTACCTTTTCGTTTTTGTAGGTTATATTCACTTATAGGTGGTAAAGTCCTGGTAGATTGTTAATTAGAATTATATTAGTGGTAATTAGTAATATTTGTGAAATAAAGAACTATTTAGTAGTGAAAAGTATTAAGATTTTATTAAATAATAGCAATATTGACTCTTATCGATTATAATATCGACTCTCAGGATATCGAAACAGTTACAAAGTATATTATATAAAATTCAAACAGGGTTCTTTAAACAGCCAATTATTATCAAAGTCAGAGAAATCGGGCCAATATTTAAAAAGTATAACGTTACAACAAGTTAATAATTATTACTAGATACAGACATTGAATAATAAATTTGAAAATAATATAATTGTTTTCACCAACAGCTGACGTGAGCACGGAGAAGGCATTGAGATTGACAAAAGCAAATGGCCGCCATCCAGTTGATCAAAATGTCGCTCTATTCTGCTATGTTCTGAATAATGTATTTTCTGGCAGTATTCCTGTTCTGGTGTCTGCAAATCTCTTTTTAAATGTTGTGTAGTGCCTTGTGTAAAGTTTCTGGGTTGTATTTTGTGTATCTGTGTAAATATAAGTTCAAACACTTTTCCCGATTCCGACACTAATTTGGTTATTGTGTTATACAGTTTTCTGGTGTTTTGTAGTGTTTTTCGGGGTAGATATGTATTGTTCAGTGTCATTTAGTGTTTCTTGATTGTTTCTGTCACAATGTAGATGTTCTGGAAGGATTTTATAAGCCACTCGCGATTTCACAAAAACGTACCGTTCACTCGCTCGACATTACCGTTTTAAGTTAGGTTAGATTCGTCATAAAACGCTTGTCAAGTTCACCGTTCAAATACCAATAATCAACTATCTTATTTCCTTCAGTTTCAATTAAACTCTTAGCCAATATAATATTATTCTTAACATTGTTCAAATATAATTTCATATCCTGTGCATATATAATAATACACTATATGATTGCCTAAACTTTGGTTATTTATCAATTTTATTTACTAGATGTTATTTAAATTAATCTTTCAGTTCATTCGGCTTATTTTAAGATTAAAAAATGCCGTTTTATAGTGTTTTCTGTCCAAAATTAGTAATTTTACTTTCATTTTGTATTCTCTGAAAAGTCAAAACATCTCCAAAATTTACTTCCTGTTATTATGTAAATTCAGCCATTTTATCAGTTATATTTAATATTAATAATCTTATATTGTATTAAAAGGTTTATATTCCCTTATTTTCTTGTAATTAATTGAATTAGTTGTATTCTAAAACATTATTCTGGAATATATGACTCCCATGTCCAAATTTCTGAGTTTAGTCATTTCCATTTTTATTTATAATTCTGAATATAATTTATTAAAATCTTTCTAAATGGTATGTACAATTATATGGCTTGATCTCAAGTTTATTTTGTCTAAACCCCTTGTGTTTATTTGCATTTAAATGAGTAATTTCTCTGTTTTGATGAAGTTTGGTTTTCTTTCTTTGGCCTAGGTTTTTTAACAATTTTTTCTTACAAAATATTTTACAAACAATATATGATGTGTGATACCCTCTCTGACTTTTAAATATAGTCTTATAAACTAAACATTTTTCCAAATTACACAATAACAATTAGTATTGGTTACAATACAAATAACAGTTAAACAAATAAAGAATATTTTTAAAATAAATGGTTGTCTTCAACCTTCAGACATTTTACAACAAAATCCTTATTTCTAACATGGAAATATGGTTCACAAAAAAAAATTTCTACTAACTAACATCTTAATTACTTCCTACTATTTACCAGTAGTAATTTTTTTTACAGTTCTGATGTTAGTTATAGCAGACCCAAACAAATGGCCTTATATCTAATACATTTTTAAACATCCTTATACTATATTCATAAAAACCTTATATCTATATTCTTGTTGCTAACTATTATTATAAGTAGGATTCTACAGTTTTCATACCGTCTTTTACACATTGTCTTTGGGGAATTGTACCCTGTCATAAATAAATAAATAGTATAAATTGTTCAAATAGTATTATGAAATCTGTTTTTCTTTTTGCATATAAAACAAAATGTTATTTTAAACAGATTTATGTCTTATAAGTAACATATTCTCACAGTACACATTTCAAGTCATTGAAAGTTGCATATTTCATTGTATTCAATGTTTGTGATTGCCAAGAATGAAACACAAGGTTTATTTTCTATAATACCCAAAACTATCACTGGTTCACTTTGCACTTTTATATTATGTTATTGCTAAATGGTCGTATAGTCTTATTAACATAATAAATTGGTTAGTGTTTTACAATGGAGATTTGTTCCATGGGTACTATATTATTGTTTCATCTTAGTTCACTGGCAACTTTTACTTTATACACTTCTCTCTCTTAATTTTATGTACATGTGGTTTTCATTTCGTTATACTTTTATTGGTTAATGATTTATTTTGGGGGTATGGGGATTTGGGTGTCTTTTATAAGAGCATGACATCTTCTTCAGGACGCTGCCTTCTTCTTCTTTCATCAGTCTTCTTTTCTCCTCCCTTCTGGGACTGGTATCTTCTCCATCTTCTTCTTGATGCCATCAGGTTTCTTGGGATCTTCTCCATCTTCTTCTTGATTTTAGAAATACACCACCTGTATTGGTTGATCTTGGCTTATTCAGGGTTTCTATTCTATTTATTCTTCCTCGTTGTGGGTTTGGTCATAATCTGTACTGCTTGGTTATTCACTTTCTTACCTTCCTGGGTTATAACTTGAAAACCTTTGGTTATGAGACTGGTTTTGGATGACTCATCACTAGTAACTCATTTTATTTGAACTTGTATTCTTTTCAATAATAATGATTTCTTTCCACAGTTGCTATGAATTAATCTATTTATATTAAACTTAATGCTTTCTTCCAAATTTAAATATTATAACTTTATTATTCTAATGATCAATTGCCATTCAAAATTATGCATACATCTGTCACGTTACAAAGTGTACAAACAACTGATCAAAATTAATTTGTAACGAATGAATAAACAAATACTGTAAATGATTTTTAATACCGTATATAAAAATTTAGTCAACAACTCTGATGATGCTGTACAATAAAGGTGTTAATTGAAATGTAAGTCAGTAAATAAATCAAAGTAAACGCTTAAATACCAAAATAATATTATAAACAAATAAAGTTACTTGTATATAGTTTTGCTAAATGTTTTCCATGGTATTTTATACATATTTTATACGATCTCGCGTGTTAATCTACTCAATTTAATTCATTTTCAAATTACTTTCAACAGGTGAAACGTTTTTAAAAATTCTGGCATTAGATACCAAAAGTGTTTTCGGAAGTAAGTAAGGCGGGCAGAATTAAGAAAAGAAGCAATAAAATATGAAAGATATATGTATCGAAAATAATGTGTTTGAAAAAAATTATAATACTGTAAACAGGATTTTCCGTAAGTGCGTAATTTCGTATTTAGGTACATTTGGTTTGGGATACTGAAACATGTGCTTTTATTTAGGGCACTGAAACTGATGATACTTGGGGTTTATTATTATGTGCTCCTCACAACAGTGCTTACACGAAACATCAAACGTGAGTACTTAAGTATGTTTTGAAAATGAAGGAAAAAGTTTGTATTTTGTAAATCACTTTTTGTAAAAAATCACAAAAATTATTCTTTTACAAATATATGTATTCAATTATATTTTCACTGCTGTATGTAATTGGATATCAAAGTTTCATAAATACCTTGAACGTGTTTTGAAATAATTGTACCTACGCGAGAAGCGAGTACCCGTAATATCAACAAGGAACAGGTGTTCACGATCTGGTCCCGTCAAGTTAAAAGAATATTACATCAACGTTATATAATTATATACCACATTGCAAATTCAAACAGCCGAAGTTTTAATCACAGTCGTTTACAAATTTGTAGAGTGAACCTAATAACCGTAAGAGAGAAAATTTACAATTGATGAGACAATTCTTAAATCTTTAGAACTACGTCGCTATGAATCATATGTTTCGAACATAATTTACAGGAGAAGACAGAAAGAAAGTAGTTAAGAAGATGATTATCAAGACATTGGGAGGAAGTAGGATATGGGAAAAACAAATAAAAGATATAGAAAATGTACTATGAACCGGAAATAGATACAGTGATAACGTTAGGCAGTAGAGAGATAATGTCAGACCAGAGAACTGTGAAAAGCAGAGAGCGTACCGGACTACAAACAGATGAAACAAAGTCCGCGGAAAAAGTGATAATCCGTGACTCTCGTAATACACAAGTGTATCAAGAATTTCAAAGTAAACCCAAACTGTAACATGTAAGGGATAATGTAAAAGCTGTAATATATAAAGTTACACAACAACGCTTAGTATGTGCATGGATAGCAGTTAACTATAACACTAACTATAACTGTGGTTAGCGATTACCACATGATACGGTGATGAGCACTGAGCACGTCAACACACCACATTGTCAATCACAGCTGTGACAACGTGTCACCTGTTGGTATCGAACATAGTTCAGTGGTAACGTACGTGATTCAACTTACCCGTTTAGTCATGGCTGGGTCTAGTAGAAGGCCGGAATATTAAGCGTGGCAACACTGGAACAAGCTGATATTTGAGGACGACTGGACATAAAATTTGTTACGTCTTCACAAGTTTGGCGTGAAATACAGGTCCACGAAATATCACAGATACGAAATAATATCGGTTTGTGTGTGTGTGTGTGTGTGAGTTTGGGCGCGTTCGCGCGCGTTAACGTGCGCCTGTCTGGAGTCAGAAGTCTATAACGAAAATGCATGTAATTTGTTCAGTGTTTCATGAGCATGATAAATAACTAAAGGTCAATACTTAGACAACGTAATGCACAAACAAAATGGTTTTGCCCATCGTTTTACCAGAATTCACTCTGTAGTGCAATCCTTTTGGTAGAAAATGTTTCTCGATGATAGATCACTTCCTTGTGAGCTGTACGATCTCATAATGTGAAAACCTTTGGACTCACTATCGTTTGATAGTAGTAGGTGTTTAGTTATTACAGGAGTAGTCATCTCGTGGTGTGCACTAGAGTTCAGGCGGTCAAACATCGCCGGGAACAGTGTATGATCTGAAACCGTGTAACTGTGTCGAGGTCTCGGTCGACAAGTTTAGAGTTTAGTTGCAAAGGGGATGAGAGCGATACCATCCATGTGTGGTGTGTTGGCTGAGAAATGAATTAGTAGACTTCGCCCTACTCTTCCTTGTGGCTTGTTGGAAGTAGGACAACTAATAAACTTTTATCACCCCCTTCCCACCGAAATACACGTTTCACGAAATACTAAAGATACGAAATAATATCTGTGTGTGATCGTGTACGCGTACCTAGTTTCAGGTGTTTCTAATTAATAAGGCACTTTAAAATCTAGTTTTTAATTTTAGTCGCCTCGTGTACCAGGGGCTTTCGAAACCTTAGTTGCACTAACATAAAAAAGAGATGCTGAATATTTAGGAAAATTTTTTTCATCTGAAAGTACAGAAGATCTGCCTTTATACAAAACTACTGAACTTATTTAAACATATATCGACACGAGATTTTTGATAGCACTGCTGAAAATTCCCAGCCAACATCCGATAACCATTGCCGCGCACCATTTTGGACTTCCTCATTAGTATGATGTCGCCGCATGCATTTATTAGGTTCACTAATTATTTATGTAGTGCCCACTTACAGGGCACTCGAAACTTAAAAGTCGACACAAAATGTTTTCAAATTGTCACCACTTAATGTTGTCGGGTCCCAGCATCTATGCCTTTATCTCCCTTCAAAGGAGACAGTGTAATTCTGTGATACCGAGTGATCTTAGTAGCCGTTGTACCAGTCCGTCTTCATCAAACCGTTGGCTGCCATATCAGACATATTTCTGTAACAGTTTATTGAAAACAATTTACTTATCTGTTTAATGTTCGTAGGCAAACTAAGTTAACATCTTTTGGTTCAAGTAATAAAAAAATTACGTCGGTACCATTACTCAGCCTTATTTACCTCAGATCTAATGAAAGTAAGTTACTTTGTTTTTTTGTTCCCAGTTCGATTATATTGATCTTCAAATATGATCAGTCTCTGTCAGCTTACTTACTTTTATTATTTGTTCTGGGTAGTGTGCATTGGTTATTTGTACCACGTAGAACTACTGTGTTAATAAATAAAGTTGTGACTGTAATTTTCTCCGGCACTTAATTGTCAATTACGCTGTTTTAATATCGCGTTCCATGCGATCCTAGCAACAGTATTATTCCTGACAGTATACGAGGTTTTTTTCAGAAAGTATTGGGGCTCAGGTTTTCCCGTGAAGTGGCAACACTGTGAGGCGAATAAATACTGTGTAGCCGCTATTTCGAAAGCTGACACGACGTCCAGAAGATTGCGACTGACCAGCTAATTGCGTGGACATTTGAAGACTTCCAGCGTTGTTTCAATCAGTAGGATCAACGTCTCCGTAAGTTCCCAATGGCTCCACTTTTCAGGGGTTCATAACATTTTTTTGTAGTTAATGTGTCAGTAATTATTTTTTATATAATCAGTCTAATTACGTTCTGGACCCACCACGGGCACGGACTCGGGTTCATTCATTCTGCCGATATTGACGGTACGAATCCATCACGCGACCTCTAAATACGTTTACGGCGGTAGGTGAAGGTCCACTCAGTACCTTGCTGCCATTGTCCCACATCCCGGCTGCTATACATTCAACTAACCATACAGCGTTGTTTCTGTTTTGTTCGCATGGACAATGAACGTTTGTGTGTCTTGACAAAGGAAAAAATGATTCAATGAGTGTAGTATAAATCAATAGAGTGCCATGACAAATGGGCCACGTGTTGTTGTTATATGGGTATACAGTGTATTTGTCATTGATTGTATTATCGTCGTTGTTGTCGTTGTTGTTGTTGTTGTTGTTTTTGTGAAAAGCAATAAGTTAATACGGATCCGATTGATTCACGAGCATAGCGCACGAAGTAATAATAAATAAAATACTGTTTATGTCTTATCGCTTGTAAGTTTCATTCGTTCATTCTTTCACATTGCCTGTATACAGGGAACGGTACTTTGAAGGGTAGCTTTTAGACACATTTATAGTTACACTGGTAAGCTTTGTGAGGTGCAGAACTCGCTCACTGTTTTGAGCAAAATATTTTTTGTTATAAGATTTGTATCTTCTCACACTATTCTTGTTTAATTACTTTTAATAATAAATAAATAATATTTCTTTATTATTATTAGAGAGGGTTAGAGATGGTCGAATAGAGAGGGTTAGAAAATTTAAGTATCTAGGGGAAATAATTCAAGAGAATGGTTTAGAAACATCTGCTATAGAAGAAAGGATTCATAGAATGGAAAGAGCATAACTAAAGATATTTACAATAAAAAGTGCATATCAAAAAATGCGAAAATAAGGCATTACAGAACAGTAGTGAGGCCATAATGTCTATATGCAATGAATGTCTAGCATTGAATTATAATTTAGACAAACTAGAAATATTGGAAAGACGAATTATTATGAAAATATTAGGCCCACGAAAAACTTCAGATGGTAGGAAATTAAGAAGTAATGATGAAATATATCAAAGTATTGAAAATATAAGGAAAACAATGAGAAAAAGAAGACTAGTATTTTTTGGACATTTATGTAGAATGGACGATAATAGGTTAACAAAACAGATCTTCTAACATCTGTGGGGAAAGAAGTCAACATCAAGTTGGCTTAAAGAAGTCAAAAAGGATTTAGAAAAAAATTATATGAACGCAGAAGAAGCAATTGAAAGAGACGTTTTGGTGGCAAAAGTGTTAAAAATGGAAGGAGTCCAGAGTAGCAGAGAGAAAAACGTAGGTTCAAAGTGGACTGAAGACAGGAAGAAGAGACATAGTGGAAAGATGAAAGAATATTGGAGAAAAAGAAAATAACAAGGAATAAAGAATTGAAATTCGCATGTGGTCGATGCAAATAGAAAAATATATTTCATAAGTATAATTTTTTAAATTTTTATATATTTACATAGTTTTAACACTATAAACTACCATCTTCAGAATCTACACAGAAATTAGATAAAATTTTGTAAATCAAGTTAATGTAATGTTAATATTACCTTATATGTAACAGAAATTAATTCTGTAAAATTGCTATAGATTCCGAGTTCATATTCTAACTTAAAGTTTTCGTATTTGATGCTCACGTAGACGTTTACAATTATGTAAAAATGTTGGCTACTTTTTTTTGTTCCGTTGCGTCCTACAGTAAGAAAATTACAAAGTAAACATTAAATTCGAATCAGGGCTAAGTTCCCACTATTCTGATGTGTACAGTTTTTACTAACTTTTGATCCACTTTTTGGGATCCAGGTGCCACAAAATTTTGAAATTTCCACAACTGAATACTGTATTCAGATTTCTGTAAAAATTCTCATTAGTCTGATACCTTACATTGATATTACAAAATTGTGGTCCTCCGTTTTCCAAACTGCCTGTCTAGTTTTCAAAACCGACAGGGGGTCTGTGAAAGGTAAGCGTTTGAACCACGGTTGTACGTTTATTTATTCAAAAATGTACGCGTGATACTTCCCGAAACAAACAGGCAGACAGACAAAAACTGTTGAATTAAAATCAGGTACTTGCTTTGCTGGTTCAATTGACAGAACATTATTCGAGACCGTGGGGAAGTAAATATGATTGGTACCAGGAGGTGACACCATCTTCGTACAACAGTGAGTGCGTATTCAGCGTAGAGACGAAATGTCGACAGGATAGATTTGGACGAGGCGCTGTTTTTTAAGTCAAACTAAAATTTGTCTCTTGAGGAATCCGTAAAGAATTTATTAAAAGAAAAAAAAGAGTATTTGACGCAAACGCAGTTCAGTAGCAGACGACTCGGTTATCTGTCGCACTTTTAACCATCAATTTATGTTAACCGTGAGTGGTTAAAATCATCGCACCTAGGGAAACTGTCAAGTTGCCAATTGGTGTACTACAAAGAAAGGATACGGTTTGAATACTACAAAGACAGGAATCGTTTTGTAAGGTAGATACAGTATGACCAAGAAAGAGAGTTGTTTTACAAGGGAATTCCGAGGACCGAGTTGTCCTATCTACAACTCTCGGCCCATTCATTTCGAAGTCTTCTTTCGAAAACGCTGACTAAGAGGCCGGTACCTCTGGGAATACGATACGTGCAGCTCTACTCCCTCCGTGGGGTTCGGATTATCATGCTATCAAGGATTTATCAGCCGAAATCGTCCCCACCGGTAGACCTTATTTTCAGGATCCCGCAGCAATACTGCAAGACCGAAACCACAAACCAAGTTGGACCAAGTCCAACACCAAACATGACTATGGCGTCCGGAGAATCCAGGCCCCTCATCCATGCCCGACCGGGGCAAGGGACAGGCGTATCCGTCTCCTGGGGCCCCCCGAACTCCCGAGGGATCAGTTCAGTACCCCGTTACTAATAACGGGGCATCTCTCAATGACCAAGGGGCGACCTTGTATAACAATAGGAGGTCTACGAGTGGCCGTCATAGACCGCCTTCCAGGCCTACACAGTGTAAACAATGCGAAATAGGCGAATTGTTCAAGACAGTTCGGTGGTAGGCAGTGAGTGCGCGTGCGCGAGAGCGGAAATACCTATACCTCCGGCCAGAAGTGTGCAGTGTATAAAAACGGTGTTTAAGAGTTCCGTCAGTGGCGCGGAAATAGCATGCAGTCGATCTTCAGGCAATAAAGTACAAAGCGTTACGTTGTTGTTTCCGCTTCCATGTCCACTTGATCATGTATCCTATAACCTTGTCCCATTGGTAACGGACTAATTACACGAAAGAATTTCTATTTCAGTTTGTTTAGCTGCGGCGATAAAACATGTAAACTTATATACACTTGTGCGCCATCACACACACACACACACACACGCGCGCGCGCGCGCGCGCACGTGAACCGGTGAGTGATAAATGGAGTTTCGTTTGTTGGGTTTTTCTTCACAAGGACGGACGGACGGATGGTACCAGCGGCATTAATACGCGTCACGCACTTTGTTCGGCGCCGTAATTTATACGGTACTGACCCGAGACCGTTCCGTGTCTGGGCAGAGTCGTCCGTGACCCGCCGCGGCGTATTTTTAGAAACAACAACAACAACGAACCTGCCACGTTTTTGTCCCACATATAGCCTATATATTCTGGCTAAAGAAAAATCTCCGCCTGGAAAACTGTGACGTTCGTTTCGTCATACAGGTCCCGACGTAATTTGCGTAAAGCACGCGCTTGTGCGTGTGCGCTGTCTCGTATATTTTATACATAACTAGACATTGCTGTTGTTGTCGGAACTGATAAATATAGGCCGCATTACCGATTATTGCTTTTGTGACTAATAGCGCTGAAATGCGTCAGCGATTGCTGCGACATGCTGAGCAACGCGCGTGTCTTTGTGTGTGTGCGTGTGTGGCGAAATAAAGACGATGGCGGAGGAACCAAGGGGGCTCCCCTTCAAAAAAAAAAAAATGAATAAAACGATTTATAAAAATTGTGTTAAGGCGGTCGCACGGAACATAATAAATGGCGACAACAGTTAGAAATAAATTGAAGACACTCCTATAAAATATAGACACTCGAGTTAAATTTGACCAACACACAACAATAAATGTCACCTTATTACAGTTTCGCATTAATTCATACAATAATCGCTTTCCAGTAAACGCCAACAAATAAACTCCGAACCGTATTTGTAATATCCCTAATTGAGCTTGTCCGCTTCGAAATCCAGTATTCTAACCTAAGTGTCCTATTATAATCCAGTATTCTAATGCCATTGTCATTGTAGTGACATGTCAGGCCTGGATGCCGGTAGAATACCCATGAAGAAAATTGCATAGTTACAGCGACTCTGGAACTCGCTAGAAATGAAAATTTTGAACTTTTTTATTATAAATTATATAATTTTGTTGATTGTTACAAAAATAATCTTATACAAAGGAGTACAAACATGCTGGTCGCCCGTTATTATGGAAAATGCGCGAATCGAGAAATTTTATCGCTAAGCGGTGCTAGTTTTTAATTAAGATTTGGAGTGTGAAGCACATATCGGTATGTAATACGTAAATATATAATATTGTAATTTGCATACTGTTGGCGGACTCCAAGGTTATGATATACACAGCGCCCAGCCAAGGGTCACTCCACGTGGTCAACTATTTGTCACGCTAGCTGCACCACACACACACACACACACACACACACACACACACACACACACACACACACACACACACACACACACACACACACACACACACACACACACACACACACACACACACACACACACACACACGCACACACAGTCTCACTATAAATATTCAGCTTCTGTTGGCTTCGACTTTTTCGTGCGTGTTTGTTATCGGTATAAAACCCGATTCAAACGCTTGCCGCTCTTAAGTAGTGCTGTCATCATTCCAGATATCATGTGGGAAGTTGACGTAAGGATCACTTTATATTCCGGTTAGTTGGTGGCTTCCCAAATAGTTCTTTGCCGTGTATTGTATATATAAATGCGCGGACGCACAATATAAATAAGGGTAAATGGAGCTTAGGCGTGGTCAACTTTTACCTAAAACAGTTTTTATTGGGGCGTGGATACTTGCTTGCTTATAAAGTAAAATTCGCTTATAACGTCACGTTCCTCTCACTCTCAGAACGTGGCTGAGAATTTGGAACATGTATTCTTGAATTGCAACCGCTTTAGTGGGCACAAGGAAGAGTTCAGCCACATCACCGAAGCCCTGTTCCCACATCACCCATTGATTACGGTGAGCGTTGTGGGATGTGTTTGGTGGATCCTAAGGAAGCATATCATTTTTTTCATATACTCACGTCAAGTCAGTTGCTTAGTTTCTGTAATTTTGTTGTTTTTTATATCAAACACCTGCTATCTCCATAATTATGTCACTTCATATTCTTCTCAGGCGGTTGCACATATTCTTATCCAGTACTCTATCTTCATTGCTTTCAGCCTATCTGGCTATGTCCATCTTCTTATTTGAATTAGAAGTCTCTGTAATTCCATCCAACTTTGTCATGTTTACTTGCTGAACTGCTACTTGTCACGTTCCGGACGAGACATTTCAGTGTTTCCACCATTTTCAAGTCCTAAACCACGACAAAAAATATCCCGCTGGAACCCGTATATAGGTCTATACCCGTGTATCCTCCTTCAGGGCAGGTCAATCACTTGTCACTACCCTATTGGCTCAGCTTCGTTAAGCCACGCTCCTACTACTTACTACGAAGCTTCGTCTCTCGCTCTATTACCTTATTAAGCCGCACCGAGCTTTGTCAACTTACTTAACACTCTGACGGAATAAACATATCTCACCCGTGCAAAATATGATAAAATATTTCTTCATTACTAAATGCTGTTTGTGTATTTATTAGTATATTACTGTTCTTCTTTTTTACCTTTAAAATCTCTAACTCTTCATATAACCTCCTTTCATTTAAAGTATTTTCCACTTTTCCACAAAGGAGGAACAGTCTCTTCTCTTCTCTTTTCCCTGTCCAATCGAACTTGCTGAGATTATAGCCATCTCTTCGTTGATTGTCCTTAAATCTTCTTCCTATCGGCGATGTACGTTTAGTGATAGGCACCAAAGCATGCTCACACGTCTGTGCTACGCGATTATTTCACCTTTTCTCTAATGGGTTATTTGACCCACTTATCTAATATTCGAATGTTACGCTGATTTACGTTTTCTCATCACATTCAGTCGCTCTCGAGTTTTGCCATAATCTTATGCAAAGCCTACATTTCCTTTGTCTGCTCTTGTCTCCTATTTAGATTTTAAGAAACGTCGTACCACGGTTTTGTATACTCCATCTTTAACTGTAGGATTCAAAAATATATCTCTCCACATTTAAACCGGCTGACGGCGTTGTTTTGTAGTTACGCAGATTTAAGTACGCAGATTTATGTATATTTGTGGAATATTATATTGATTAGACAAAGGTCAACTAGTTGACTGGACCTGGTACTCATGGAACTGAATCACAGTAAACGATAGTTTATGGTTTTGTTCCAGCAATTATAAATAATAATATTTTCCCATTATTAAAGTATGGAATATTCAATATTATAATACGACTCTTGTACCCGTAGTATCTTAATGGTATAATGATTTGCCCGTGTCATTCCTTGTATATGTTAATTTGGAATAAATAGTTGTAAATAGTGTATCAGCTGATCGTGGAATATTTATGTTGTGTGTTTACGAATGTGATTTAAATATATAAGTAAAAGAATTGAATTATTCTGCCTTGGTTTCTGAATCAGAATTATAATTATTCCAATTCAGTAGTTAGAACTCCAAAATCAATTAAAAAAAATAGCGGTCGAGTCATCCCAAAATTTTCAGGTCACCTTCGATATTAGGCTTTAACCTATTATTTGAGGTTAATCTTGGTTTTGCAGTTTGCGTACTTCCAATGACTCCCCGAATTCTTCTTATCCTTGTTAATTATAAAATAAATGCTGATAATATATTACGTTCCTGAAATAATAACGCATGGATATGATTTAATAACATAATGGTTTAATCTCTGTAATATAAATTCAAATTATTGGAAAATTCCATTCGATACATACGGTTGTCACAATCGATATTTATCTCAGGATTTAATAATTAAATAATTTTAATATATTTCGTGGGAATTCTTGTGGCGGCTACGAAAAGTTCCTTTACATGATAATTAATAATAGAGAGTACCTTTACAAACAATATATTACTTATAATCTAAAAAATTACAAAAATTATATATTAAGTAACATACAAAGTTTGACGATATTCAGTACGCTTCGTAAAAGCATGTAGGTTAGAGCGATGTCAACATCATGGCTACTATATTGTCCATGTCAGAGAATAATGAAGTCTATTAATGTGTACAATAAATGTTTTCCTTGTGATCACTGTTCGTTTAGATATTGAATTTGTTTTCACTTAAAAATGTTTACTAGTGATTAGTGTTAGTGTAAATTGTTATATTGTCTAGAGGTTGTTCCTTGTTGGATAAAAATATTGTCAAATTATACTTTACACATCTAGACGATATTGCTGAAGGTTTTCTGGTTTATTCTGAATAATTTCTTGCTTGTGTGTGTTACTTGTTCATGAACATTGTAGTGGAGGGATTATTATCTTCGATGATGGTCATTCAGATCTTCTTTCACAAACGGGTTATCTATTTTTATATATTTTTTTTAATTACATCTAGACACGCACTATTCAACTGTTTTCCATCACAATTAACAATTAAGTGTTATTTCTTCTTTTTTAGTCACGGAACTCGTACAAACTTCTTAAATTTTGATTGGCCATTTATGTACATGTTAAGTGTTATAGGATCAACACCCATTAATTACTTTACATTTTTCTAAATTACCTTTAATAGATAATTTTGTTATTATACTCTAATGATACATGCACTGTTTACATGATGATTAATTATATAATTATAAACAATTTGATACTAAACATGCCTCAGTTTATAACTGTAAAACCTTATTAATTTGAATTTCTATGATATGTGGTGGAACAATTTGTTATGGTTGATTGTAATTTCTACTTTGACTGCCTGAGATAAATATATTTACATAAATTAACTGGTGACATAAAATCTTATAACATACAACAAAAACTCTTAATAATAATACTTGTTTTTAACAAACTTAATTATTTCATACTTTTAAACTATTGTCTGTATGATAATAATAAAACACTTTTTATAAATAATAAATAGCACACTATTTAACTATAGTTTGTGCCACTATTTATATTATGTCACTCATATCACTGTAAGGGGTTGTGTCCCTTTTTCTGTCCTTAATTATAGGCCTATATAATTTTCGTTAATACAATTTTATTATATGGATAGGTACTCTTTATTGGGTTTGGTTGTTATTCAGGGCAAGTTGATTAGGCCTACTAGGTTTATTTATTTAACTTTTTTCTGTTTACTGCCATATTCTACTGGGTTATTTCTGGGTTTCTTGATAATATTAAATAAGTCAAACCAACTAGGTTTCCTGTAATTTGCTTTCAATTATTATTTCTTGTTTCCTCTCTGGATCGGATTTCACTATTATTTACTATTCTTTTTGTAACATTTTGTTTCGTTACAATATGCACAGATTTGCCTGCTAATCACACACTGTAAGCAGTGACAAGTTGGGATTTATCAAGGTCTCGGTCAAGGTATTTTCAATGCAGCTTATTGCAGTCTTTCATAAGTCCCGGTTACCTGTTATCGCCAAAAGTTTGTGTCACATATCCATTGTGCAGTCACTGAAACCTTGTACAGAGTACATCAAATACTTCTGAGTATAATAAAAATTGGATCCTGAACATTCCAACTAAAATAATCCTTTTTTTCAGCTTAATTCACATCATTGATTACAACTAAGATATTGCAACGTCACAACAATTATACAAATATATTATCTTATTCTCAACGCAACTATAATATGTACTACAGGTCGCAGGATTTTGTTTCTCGTTGCGTCAAGTATAAGTGGTTGCACAATAATTAAATAATTTTTAAAGAGGAGCGAGATGTTGTTGACATGAAATAATCAATTAAACCCGTTTCAAAATAATCATTCTAAGATTTATTACTTGATAGCAAAATATTTAACTATTAAAATTTCAAACATTATACAAATAAACATTCATCTGTATAAGCTTTACAAGTAACCTGCTATGCTATTCATAACATACAACAAAAATAAACACCCATATAATCTTATTAACGAACCAAACATGTTAAACAAGTTATTCAAATTCTTTTTATTTGTGTGTCTGAAATTAACTCTAATTTTAATTAATGATAGCAACTCATTTACCAACAAAATAATATTAAGATTCAAGAATGAATTTATTGTTGCTATAAACAAATAAAATGATATTACATTTGCTTCCAATCTATTGTTGGTTTATATTGACACACCCAAAAAATGCAACAAAAGATTAATATTTCTTTTCTACAAGTTGTTGTTAAATTAGACTCTCTTATCTAACTACTATTTTACTTTAAAACTCTAATTATTATTTGTTCATATTTAAGTTCTTTTTGAGAGCTCTCTTCACAATAAAAAATATAATTGTTTTTGTATCACCTGCGTATATCTGCCGTTACCGTTGCGTGTGTGTGTGTGTGTGTGTGTGTGTGTGTGTGTCCAGAATCCTGAGAGTATGCTGATGCTGATGATGATGATGACTATGCTGATGCGGTTTTTGTTGTCTCTATGGGTTGTTACTGTTGGTGATGCTCCAGAGTTCCTCCTTACGTCTTGGTGTGAGTGTGGTAGTGTGTGTGTGTGTGTGTGTCCTGGTCTATCTCCAAACGGGCAGCGTGACGTCGTGTGTAGATTTCTTGAGTCTGAGTGTGTGATCGCCCAAAATTGCCAGTGGTATTTATACTGGTGGCGATTTGACAGGTACAGGCCTGCTTTCGACAAGCTACAGATGGTCAGTTCGCGCCAAGGCGTCCTTTTTATTACACTCACGTTTTGGTTAATTATCGCGAACTCATGACCATCCTTGTCACATGAGCGATATCATTGTTTGCGTAATTTTTCTCTGGTCACTCACATATACTACACATTAATTACTCTTCAATTACACTAGTAATTAATATTAATTAGTTAGCATCTTTAATATTGCACCTCTGGAAATAAATTTTACATCACCATACTAGTTAAAAATCCTTTAATGTAATGGTGTCTTTATAATTGGCGTAAGTCTTTGCTTACAGGTTTAACACAACTAATTAGTTTATTATAATCCTGTTAAGACATGATTAATTGACAACAAACAATTCGTACTCGTCACCTGATATTCTTCTCGCAGCTGGCTCACACACACAAACACACACACGCCGTATTTTTAACTATCGAAGCAGGTGTCCCTTTTTGACAGGCTCCAACCTGCATTTTCTTGCACAAAATTGTATAAAACTGTTCCTTATTCTATTTACACTAATTACAATATAAACATACCGCCCTGGGCAAATATGCACATATGTGTATTGTTGCAATATATTATTAATAACAATATTAAAAACAAAATAATTAACCTAATATTTAGCAGTTATGTGCAATTTTCAGTAAGAAACAAATAATGAACACTTTCACATCCCAACTAAATCTAGGAACACGGATATACACTTTGCAAATAAAATGAAGTTATTATGAGAATTGATGACAATTTTCAGTAACAATGAAATCATAAACACTTTCACATCATAAGTGTATCTAGGCATATTCTTTAAAAATTAAATGAAAACAGACTTATCTTCTGTTAATGATAGCAGCTCGTGTGGTCAAATTAATTTTAACGGTACGCAGGATGGAGGAGGTATTCAACTGGCTGTTTACTTATTAGCCAAGATTTCAAATGTTTAAGAAACATTGTTTTTTTTATGTCAGTAGGCAAACGATTGTACGATATAATTTATTTTATAAAATTCTAAATAAAATTTTGTATAATTTTAAATGAAAGACAATTTTATTTCACACTTTCCCTGTTATTTTCAGGCATTCTATAATGAATTTCGTATATTACCGGAAACATATACACTTTTTTCGATAGATTTACCAGTGGAGTACACTGTTAAGTGTGGTAGAAACTTCCTGGCACACCCTGTATAATTGTAGAATATGTGTATCAAGTGAACACATGAATAAAATCGATGAACATAGTAGAAACACACTCATCCTGGGTACAAAACAAAAATAAACGTAGGCCTATTATATATTTTCTATTTACCTAAGTTATCAAAATGCTTTATTTTTATTTCACACATTAATTGTCGAACTTCGTATTCCCATAATCTCCACTTCTATTAAAATGTATTTTAAGTATTTTATACACATAAAACTATATATAGTGTCTTATATGTAAATAATTAATTTTCTGAAACAAGGTAAATGAGTTATGCCAGACATTCTTTCTTAGCAGAATTCGAATATAATGTTCTTCTAAGGTTAATAGAGGATGCAAATGTGATGCGTACGTCCCGCTGTAGCAGCCAATTCCATGTGTTAATTTTGAATGAACTAAAGAGATAAGGATTTTCGGCGTGTGGGAAGATTACGCGGAACTTTCTTGCAGAGACAGTGGCGTTACGGTGACTTGCCTTCGTGTCGTTCCTGAAGAAGCCGCCATATCGGCGTATGGACTTCAGTTTAGATCTACCCGGCAAAGTAATACTTAGCGGTGATCTCCCAGGATTAGTACAAACAGGGTCTCTGTTTATGGGCAGGAAGTTTTTAATGCGGGAGTCCTACATTTTCAAGAAGTCTGCGCATGCATAAACCATTTTTTTTTTAATTCACTCGATTAAAAATACACGTACGTCAACTCAGGATGAGCTCGTAGGAAACTCCCATTCAAAAGGACAAACACTAGTGAACGGTTCGACCAACTGTTGTGTAAATTGTAGTGAGTTTTATTGATACGGCAATTGCACGTAATGACCTAATAGTCCCCGCTGGTTATAGATGTACCGGCGATTGTGTCGTGTTTGTGTTCTGTTTTATTCCGCACAGCATTGTTCGAGTGTTGCGTTCTGATTGCTATGATATGCACGTTGTGTGTGTGTCAGAGAGATAGAGAGAGAAACCTTTATGGTTTATAGAGTTCATCTAAACGTTCTGTCTAGAATTCCATGTTATTGAAAACGCTAACTTTTTACCACATTTATTAGTAACACTAATCTCTACATATTAAATATAAAAATTTTTGTGGAGCTGTAGCCATGCGAGCAAAAATTGTAATCGGTACTGCCCTGGAACAGTTCAGAAATTTTTAATTTCTGATGATGCTGATGTGTTTGTAATGTGTCTTATATGACAAAGAATGACGTGGTGAATAAGCTACGTAATTTCAACCATGTACGCGAGAACATCAGGAGAACTCAACGAGTAAAGAAACACTCCTAACGTTCTAGAAGGTGATATCCCTCCCCACACTTTTCTTGGGTCTGGGAATTGCATTAACGAAATCCCAGCCAGTCGTATTCAAGCGGCCGAAATAAGATTTCTGAGGCACGTGGTAGGGTATACTCTCCAAGGCCGTAGAAAAATGTAGACATACAGGGTAGGAACTGGATATCATGAGTATGCTCGATAGGATTGTCCAATACCGGGTAAAATGGTTGAAACATCGTAACAGGATGGATGACTGTCTCATCCGTAAACAATGATTGAATTATAAGCCTAAAGGACGGAGAGGTCCGAAGAAGCGCTCTAATCTATCTGTTTATGACCGGAACAAACCATTTTTGTTCAATCCTTATACAAAATGATGATGAAGATTTGTTATCTATACCAAAAACTCATATCCGATTTTTAGCAGATGTGTGAGTCCTGACATTCTTTACTCTGGACAGTCGAAACTTTCTACATATTCTCTGTGTGTGCGCGCGCGGGTGTGTGAATCGATATAATATGTGCGTTGTGTTTTAGGTAATAGGATCCCATGCTCTGGTAGTAAAATAGGTCAGTATAAAATAAAACTTAATTCGTGGCACTTATTACAAAATATGCGTTACGTATGCGTGCATATGTTCACAGTAATTGTAAATATTTCAATTTTATGTTCGCAGTGATATGTAGAATTCACTGTTTCCTTAATTATTATCTTCTTCGTCTTAAAATTACTCGCATGAAGTGTTCATCTTCAGAACATAAAAAATGTTTTAAACTTCTTTTTTTTACCTTATGAAAATGGATTTAATCATAATAGTATTTATTAATATACTGGAAGTAATAAATATGTATTAATTCGTAGTAAATAGGCGATTATTATTTTTATAAATTATTATAATACCTTTAGCTATCACAGAATGGAAAACCCTTGAAGTCTAGGCCCAAAGGAAGACCGAGAAAGAGGTGGATGGAGTGTGTTGAGGAGGACCTGCGAACTACGGGGATCAGAGGATGGAAGATTGTTGCTGAGAACAGAAGGGAATGGTGTAGGATTGTTAAGGAGGCCAAATCTCACAAAGGGATGTAGAGCCACAGGAAGAAAAACATTATAATGTCTTTACATTCAGGAAATATGTATCATTCAATTCTTTTCCAACAGATATTTTAAAAATCTTTTCTGAAATCTCTTTAATGGCACTAATGTCTTAACTGCGTTTCTCTTTTTCGTGGTTTATAATTTAACATTTCCGAGTAGTCGTGTTCCTTCCGCCACTCTAAATGCTGTTTCCAGTTAAGTTTATTTTGCCCCATTATATCCTAACGCCCATGAGATATGCAAGCTGCTTAACGTGGCGATATTCGGTCTGCATTGACAGAGTGTTCCAATATGTCTGCAACCACGCGGTATAACATCTTCTCTTGTGTTATAACTTAGGGAACCCGCAATAATTGGATCTGCCAATTATACAGGCTGCCTTAGTTGTGACGAGCTGAAAATAATCACAACAAAAAAACAATTCTTATAGCAGGATATTAGGAAGGGGAGACTGTTGATTTATGCACTCAGTTTACTCGGTACTCAGATGGCATCTCTTTATTACATTTGGTGATTAAGTTCTCTATTGAAAGTTCTCAAGCAATATAGTTTACTATATGATTATATATAGATGTTACTCCTTTACAAAGGGCCCTCAAAATATGATGTACATCTATTTTATTTATTCCACGGATCCGGGATTGAATATATTAAACGAATAATGGTCACCTTGCCATGTACAATATTGAAAATTTAACCATTTGAAGAATGGTTTTTATTAAGCTTTTAAAACAACAAAACTTTTAGTTTAAACTTTTATTCTTTTGCTATAACCAGTTTTATTAGATTTCAGACTACATGTTACATATAATGTCTGTCTTTTAAAGTCTTTAATGTTATTACATTTAAAACAGAAGTTTTAAAGTCTTTAATATGATACGTTAAATTGTCTTTTGTGGATTATAATTTTTGTAACTCTTAACCATGGAAGACAAGCCTCCATGTCACCTGTGTGTTTCCTGAAGTTGCTGCAGAATAGGTTCTTCGGTCCTCCGGGTGTTTCCTGAAGGTCTGTCGTTACCTTATCATCCTGTGACGGTGAAGTTCCTGAAGTATGTCAAATCATTCCGGGGGCGGTACACTCATCTCAGGCGACTGTAGTAATTCTTGTAGTTAGAATAAATAAATAGAAAGTTTGTTTCACTGTTATACACTTCACATGATTATAGATTAGTTGAATATCACCTTCTTGTTTGTAGTACTGTATAAATTAGATAGTTTGTTATTTGATAATAGAGAGAGATGTCATCACCGCACAAATTTACTTATTTAAATAGTCATTGAATCAACCCTTTCACATTTTTATATACACGTAGCGAAACAACGCTTTACGCTGCTTACGGCGTGAGCGCTCCATTGCAAGTGGTAGAAATAGTTAAGGGGGAGAGTAGTAATCTCAAGACAATTACTAGGCAACATAAAAGTAGTTCCGTGTTTCTAATTTAATTAAAGGACTAAAGTTTGATTAAATTATTAACTAGAGATATTCTTAGTTACAGAAGTTATCAAAGTACGTAACAGTGGTTTTATTTAATTATTTAAATAATAACAAATTTACAATAATACTTAGTTTATTTAGGGGTCAGAAAACAAGTTAATTCTGGTCAGTTCCTGTTTATGCAGGATTAATTAATAAGCTTTACCCTTTCTGTACAATTCCATTCCCTTTTATTTTATTATTAGACTTTATATTAAATATTATTATTATTTAATGATTGCAATAAGATTTAGTTTACAATGTGAGATTTTATTAAGAATTTAAAATTTCTCAGCTTATACATTATCAACTTAATTAATTAACATATTTCTTTATTAATGAAATCGTCACATACTCCGCCGCTTAAGCCACAGACTCCGGTTTATTTGTTTAGGAAAGTACCGGGAGTATGTTTGGGGATTTCCGTGTGTAATTTCTCTCACCCGTTTTTCTCTGTATGTAATTACGTGTTGCACAAGTCAGTCTCGACTTGCTTATTCTTACTATCTACCTATCATATTTTACAGACTAATTCTACTACTACATAAAATTCACACATTATAAAACATATTGTTAACATTCTAAATTTTCTTAACACTACTACTTATGACTACTACCGGGTTTTTCTTTAGTTGGGAGTTATTCTAGTGATAGAATTTCTCATTAAGTAATTTGTTACTTAATTATTCCTCATATTTGCTGTCAGCTGACTTCTTACTTTGCTCTACTTTCGAAGAATAGGATTCAAGGTTGATCAGGCCTCGTACCTATTTATACGATTAGCTAGCTAAATGTTACTCAAGTACTTCTTTGCAGTTGAGTACAAAACATATTCCTTTCTTTTTTTTTTACATTTATTTAACTTGCACTCTACCATTTCCTTCTTCGTGATAATGTTTTATCTGCGAAATATGTGTCCTTCGTACATATTTTTGAGTAGAGGGTTCATACAGTGCTACGGTTACTGGAGTTAAATATTTGTGAATTTGATAAGGACCGCACCATCGGTATGATAGCTTGGAAGTGGTCTTATCGATTGCACGACTCGTAGGATGTGTTTTACACATAACTAAGTTACCGATTTGGTACTTTACTTCATTATTATTGTTTCGTCCGTGATATTTCCTTGATTTCGCTAAGTTTGTTCGTAAATTAGCGCGCGCTTCATTCCATATTTTCCTAATATTTTTATCCCTAATTTCAAGGGGTAACAATTCATGCATTTTCCACTTAGTGGATAATGGGTGGTTAGGTTTATACTTGAACAATAATTCGAATGGGGTACACTTATGTCCTTCATGATGTGCAGAATTAAAGGCGAACTGTATCCAGGATAGGTTCTGGTCCCAAGAAGTATGGTCGTTAGCATGGTAGGCTATTAAAGCAGATTTTAGGTTTCGCAAATACCTCTCAGCTATATTACCTTGCGGACGATACTCTGTAGTGGTAATGTGGTCTATACCTAGTTTGAAACACATGTTCCTGAATTCCTTGGACTTAAACTGTGGTCCGTTATCCGACACTAGATGGACAGGAATACTGAATTCTTTAAATAATCTATGCTGTAAAATACTTACTGTGGTTGTAGCTAAGGCTCGCCGCATGGGGTACATCCAGACGAATTTGCTAAAAGAGTCTACACAAATTAGTAACATTGTATTTCCTGATTTAGAACGCGGGTAGGGTCCTGAAAAGTCTAAATAAATTTTGGAGAACGGGGTAGCAGGAATCTCTGTGATTAATTGACTTATTTGGCTGTTTCTCGCTGGTTTGCTGAGTGCACACAACTTAAACTTTTTTACAAAATTGGCGATCTCACTGTTCATATTTTCCCAGTGATATTCTTTACGAATTCGGTGTATGGTTTTATTTATTCCAATATGTGCTCCAATGGTGGAAGAGTGATAATATTCCATCAGCATAGGTTTAATAATATCAGGGGCGATTATTCGTAGATATTTTCCGTTCGCTATTCTACAACATAATACTCTCCTACTTAATATGTATTTCTCTGACTTATTTCCTTTTTCAAGTTGTTCAATAATTGGGCTCAAACTTGGGTCTTGTTGTTGATACTGGGCTAAATCCGTAAATGCAAGAGGAAATTCGGTAATTAACGTATTAATAATCGGCGTTTCTCTACTCTTGTTTTCGTAAGTATTACTACTAGGCTGGAACATACGTGACAGTGTATCGGCAACTACGTTTTGGGTGCCTCTAATATGTTGTACTTTAAATTTAAAACAATTTAATCTTAATACCCATCTTCCGATACGACCTAACTGTTTTGGGTGATTTAGTAGCCAAGATAACGCTTGATTATCTGTTTCTAATAAAAACTCCTTATGTTCTAAAAATGGTTTGAACTTCTCAAAAGCGAAAACTATAGCTAAACATTCTAATTCGTATGCGGAGTATTTCTTTTCTTGCTCAGTCAGGGTGCGAGAAGCGTAACTAACAGGTAACCTTGAGTTATCTACTTCCTGATATATTACTGCACCTAGGGCGACACTAGAACTGTCTGTCTGCACTACAAATGGTTTTGTAAAGTCGGCTAATTGTAGTACGGGGGGTGATATTATGCTTTCTTTTAATTTCTCGAATGCGGTTTGGTGTTGCTCATTCCATTCAAATTTAATTCCCTTCTTTCTTAAGGTATTTAGCGGTGCTGAAATTTCGGCTAGATGTGGGATATACTTATGGAAATAATTTATCATTCCTAAAAATCGGGCTATTCCTTTCGCATCCCGCGGCGGCAAAAATTCTCTGATTGCACGGGTTCGCTCTGGGTCTATGCTTACCTTTCCGTTGGCTTTTACGATATGACCTAAAAATGAGAATTGTGTCACAGCAAAATTTACTTTACTGGGATTTACGGTTAATCCAGCTTTCTCCAATCGGGTTAGTACTTCACGTAGATGATTAAGATGTTGCTCAATTGACTCGCTGTAGAAAATACAATGTCATCTAAGTAGTGATACACATATTTAAATTTTATGTCATGAAATAACTTTTCTAATAATCTGCTACATACAGAACTACCTTGGGATATACCAAAAGGTACCCTTGTAAATTGATACAGGTTGAAAGGGACGGCAAATGCGGTAAGACGTTTTGATTCTTCCGAAAGGGGTATCTGATGAAATGCCTGATTTAAATCCATAATGGTAAAGATTTTTGCTTTCGTAAAATAATGAAATGCACTGTGGATGTCGGGAAGTGGTATAGATTCAAATTCTATCCGTTTATTTAGTTGTCTGTAGTCCACAACTAATCTATGTTTGTCGTTACTTTTGGGTACTAAAAACGCGGGTGATGAATAAGATGACGTAGAGGGTTCGATGACTCCTTGTTCTAACAATTTATTAATTTGGTTCCTCATTACTTCCATTTTAGGAGGTGATAATTTGTATGGGGCTAAACGTATTACTTTGTTGTCGCTCAAATTTATTTTGTACTCTATCAGATCCGTCAGTCCTAACTTTGGGGTGAGGACGTTGGAGAATTGTTTTATTAAAGTCTGTATGTTCCGTCTATCTTTACTTTCCAGATGACTTAATTCAGATTCGTGATGCTTTATATGTGTAGAAGTGGTGCTAGTACTTTCTCTGTTATTTGCATTATCATGCAAGTTATATTTCCGTGAACGATCGAATCCAAAGTAAAATATCTTCTCGTGAATGTCTAAAATTATTCCTGTTTTACTGATAAAATCAGCTCCCAATATTAACTCGGGTCCTAATTCGTCGCATACCAACATTGGAAAATACCACGTTAGATTTTTAATTTTTACTTTAAACGTGATGATAAGTTTTATCATTAAGTTTTGCTTATTAGCTGTAGCGCATCTAATATTTACTGATTGACTGCGTTTAACTAAATTGTGTTTAAATAATTGATTGGCTAGCTCTTGACTAATTAAACTTCGCGTGGATCCGGAATCAATTAATCCGAGGGTGGATGTAACACTAATCTCAACTTGTATATACGGTAATTCACACCTATAGTAATCACATTTACTAATAGAGTTACATTTATCGATAAATTTCCTAACATAGGGGCCTAATTTTCTTTTGTTATTATTATTATTATTTTGTTTTAATTTGTGGTCTCTCAGGGGTTTACCTGTTTTCACGATGCTGCGGAAGACACAGGGTTTCGGATCTCCCTGCCTTACATGTTTTTTGGATAATGAGTTTTCTGATGGTACTGTTTCCGTTTACAGTTTCTACTGAGGTGTCCAGGTTTTCCGCAGTTATAGCATATATATTCTTTACGCGGGGTCTCACTGGTTTCGTGTCGAGGTGGTGGCTCCTTGGACTTACCATGGCCATGAACATAGGTTGGTCGCCGAAATGGTCGTCGTTCTCGTAGACTTCTTGTATCTGAGGATAGAGCTTGCGTTTCCTTTCTATGTGGTGTTGTGGATACCGGTGCATATCGATGCTGATCTGCATACCACACATTTGAAGAGTGCACACTACATTGTTCAAGGTCAGCGAAAGTAAGGGGTCTACTTATTAGTGCTAAACGGGAGCGTTCTTCAGGAGATAAGCCTACCAATATAGTATCGACCAATTGTTTTTCAGTCCAGTCGACTTGCAGTAGACGTGAAGATTCTCTGATGTCTGCGATATAGTGGGCCAGTCTTTCTTGAGCTCTTTGTACTCGAAGTACGGTATTTCTTTTGATCTCCTCATATATTCCCGTGGGGATAAAATATTTGATAATATTTGTATGAAGTTCTTCTACCGGAAGAGTCGAGTTTAATGCTTCTAGCACACGATCTCGTAAAGGTGGTTTACATTTGGGTAAGATGACCTGCTGTATTTGCCAATCGCTCAATTGTTGTAGATCTTTTATTTGCAGTAGATATCTGATAAAAGTCAATAGAGTTGTGATACTTAAGCCATCGGTGTAAGGAAATTCATTAATTATTTTCTCTACTGGGTGGGAAATCTTTCCGTAGAGGTCTACATTATAATATACGTTAGGTATACTTTTCGAAGGATTTGTGTTTGCATTAGGATTTGTAATCGCATATTTACTAGTGCGAGTATGCTGAACATTTGTCGGTGGGGGTTCTAACATAGTTTGGGTATTTAATTCTCTACCAGGTAATTGTTCATGACTCGGTTGTATCTTCGATACGGTGGGTGATTCGGGGTTCGAGGTTGAGAGAGGGTGTTCTAAAGTAGGGGATTGAACTGGGGAGATATATAATTTTTGTAAGTAGTGCTCAATTTCCTCCATTCTCGATGAGTCTGATTTTCGTCGTAAGTCGTTGATAATTATGGGTAATTGGCTTAATGCCTCATCCGCAAATTTCTGCACATCGGCGGGGATTACGGTGACGTCGGGCCAGCTTAATAAATTATTTAACCGGCGGGTTAAATGTTCTATACGTTGCGTAACGCGCAAAAATTCCGTAGGTGATTTTTTGTCCTGAAGGTTCTGAGATAATACTATCAGTTCCCTATATTTCGCATAACAGGTTTCTCGTTCGCCGTCATAATCGAGTTCACGCAATCTATCTAACTGCGAGGGTGTCTCTGATCCGGTTTGGCGTAATGATTTTCGTAATTCCGACACGGTTACATTCACGTGTTTTAGACCTCGTAAAAGTGCTTCGTAGCATAGCTCATCTTTTAATAATAGATCAGGATTAAATTCAGCCATTTCCGTAACGTGAGTGGCTATAACTAATTATTCTACTATTTGCATTAAATGCTATTCAACGCTTCCTTTTTTTTTACACAAAAAATATAAAAATATAAATCAATAGTATTCTTACTCCTTTTTCTTTTTACAATTAAACACTTAAAATGTTATGACAACCTTTATCGTTTTACATTGAGAGAGAGAGAGAAATTTCACACAGGCATGAATATGCGTACGACAAAAGGGGGAATCTTCGGTTACTAAACACAGGAAAATACACGCTTCTTATAACAATAGACCACACAAGGAGGGTGACTTATTGTCTAACTCAACTTGGGGGAGACCAACTATGACAGTTTTAAACAATCGGCAACAGGAAACTTACATGTTCGAGTTTGTCGTGAAAAAGACACGTTGATGAATGAGACTTTTAACAAGTACCTACATGGTTTGTTTACATGGGATTATATGTTAATATTACTTTACACATATTATATTTACAAATAAAGTTACCTATACTATATTACTATAATATCAATTATTATTTTTATCTTATTTAAAATTCTGACACATATTTAAATACATGAGTGAATAGATCAACAGCTTGTGTGCGTGGGATATCGGACACAATTACTTCTTTCTTTTCTCTTACGCAAAATTAGCAAAATAAGCAAAATAAGCAGAGTGGCGCAATTTATAACATCTTCTCTTGTGTTATAACTTAGGGAACCCGCAATAATTGGATCTGCCAATTATACAGGCTGCCTTAGTTGTGACGAGCTGAAAATAATCACAACAAAAAGCAATTCTTATAGCAGGATATTAGGAAGGGGAGACTGTTGATTTATGCACTCAGTTTACTCGGTACTCAGATGACATCTCTTTATTACATTTGGTGATTAAGTTCTCTATTGAAAGTTCTCAAGCAATATAGTTTACTATATGATTATATATAGATGTTACTCCTTTACAAAGGGCCCTCAAAATATGATGTACATCTATTTTATTTATTCCACGGATCCGGGATTGAATATATTAAACGAATAATGGTCACCTTGCCATGTACAATATTGAAAATTTAACCATTTGAAGAATGGTTTTTATTAAGCTTTTAAAACAACAAAACTTTTAGTTTAAACTTTTACTCTTTTGCTATAACCAGTTTTATTAGATTTCAGACTACATGTTACATATAATGTCTGTCTTTTAAAGTCTTTAATGTTATTACATTTAAAACAGAAGTTTTAAAGTCTTTAATATGATACGTTAAATTGTCTTTTGTGGATTATAATTTTTGTAACTCTTAACCATGGAAGACAAGCCTCCATGTCACCTGTGTGTTTCCTGAAGTTGCTGCAGAATAGGTTCTTCGGTCCTCCGGGTGTTTCCTGAAGGTCTGTCGTTACCTTATCATCCTGTGACGGTGAAGTTCCTGAAGTATGTCAAATCATTCCGGGGGCGGTACACTCATCTCAGGCGACTGTAGTAATTCTTAGTAATTCTTGTAGTTAGAATAAATAAATAGAAAGTTTGTTTCACTGTTATACACTTCACATGATTATAGATTAGTTGAATATCACCTTCTTGTTTGTAGTACTGTATAAATTAGATAGTTTGTTATTTGATAATAGAGAGAGATGTCATCACCGCACAAATTTACTTATTTAAATAGTCATTGAATCAACCCTTTCACATTTTTATATACACGTAGCGAAACAACGCTTTACGCTGCTTACGGCGTGAGCGCTCCATTGCAAGTGGTAGAAATAGTTAAGGGGGAGAGTAGTAATCTCAAGACAATTACTAGGCAACATAAAAGTAGTTCCGTGTTTCTAATTTAATTAAAGGACTAAAGTTTGATTAAATTATTAACTAGAGATATTCTTAGTTACAGAAGTTATCAAAGTACGTAACAGTGGTTTTATTTAATTATTTAAATAATAACAAATTTACAATAATACTTAGTTTATTTAGGGGTCAGAAAACAAGTTAATTCTGGTCAGTTCCTGTTTATGCAGGATTAATTAATAAGCTTTACCCTTTCTGTACAATTCCATTCCCTTTTATTTTATTATTAGACTTTATATTAAATATTATTATTATTTAATGATTGCAATAAGATTTAGTTTACAATGTGAGATTTTATTAAGAATTTAAAATTTCTCAGCTTATACATTATCAACTTAATTAATTAACATATTTTTTTATTAATGAAATCGTCACAGCGGTTATTCTGGACGCGTCACCGGAAAATGGCAGATTCTTCTCGAATCTCGGCGGGATTCTAATTGTCTTAATAAGAGGCCTATCCGTTTTTGATTCGTTATGTTTCCCTCTATTTCAAATATAGTACCAAATCCTCCTTTACTTTGTGGTCAAACGAATTTATAATTTTGGAAAGATTCAGTAATGAGTTCCCTTTAATTCTAACTGCCGTTATCAGAAAATTCTTTTTTATTTTGTTGATTTTTATTTATGTGTATTTTACATAGGAATGAGTACCGACGGGTGTTAGTAATATTGTATTCGCGATAAGCCATCTGTCATACATCTGTACGTCCACAATTAAGCGATCAGCGGCCGGCCAGGTTCAGTTTGGATCTGCGATATTAGATTGCGTTAGCTGAGTTGTTGTGACTTGCGGTTTACTATAAAGTTATTATTGTGTATCACTTAGTGCGACATTGTTAATAAGGTGGCTTTGTTTTGTTTGTTACGTTAGAGTGTGTTTGACAATCTTTAGCTAAAATAATTATATATGAGTATGTTTGTTTAATTGTAACGGTAACTAAAGTTGTAATTAGCGATTTCATCGTGTGTCGGTTGTCTGTTCCACTGTAGAACACAACGATGCGCGCGATTCTCGTAACACTATCGTTACATTGTAGATCCTAGTTCTCCGAGAACGACTTCGCTTATTATTCGGCCTTTTATATAATCGTTGATGAATCTGAATAATTATTGAAATATAAATCGACAATCACCATCACTGTGGACACAGAATAGACCGACGTTTCGGCCGTCGATTATATCTAGTTTACTTTTTTCAGGCCACCGACAAAGTACTTTCTAAATATATTTTATAAATTTATCAAAATAAAGGGTTTTAAACAAACCGTTTCTGTCGCTCTTTTGCTCACAGTTGTGGCGAATGTCCTGTCTTTTAGTGCGCATTGTTTGACTCCTCTTAAAAACGATACGTTAGCTGTATGCAGTCTTCATCTGTTGAGTTGGAAATGGACGAATTCCAATGAAAGTTATGTAATCGTTAAAATTTGTATACACTTTACATCGGTTACTTTATTATTTTTATTGTAGGCTTATTATTTAGCTATATTTATTTAGCTATATAACAGATGTAGTATTAAACGTTTACGACAACAACAACAGCAATAATAATAAAAATAAGGAATCCGGAAAACACTTAAAAGGACTCCAGATTATCCAAGAGGACGTCGAAGAACGTTTACCTCTCAGAAAAAATTACATAACTAAACAGGTTTCCAGACAAAGTCCAAGAAGAAGGCCGGTGCAATTAGGATCGAGGAAGGAGAGAGAAAATGAAGGAAGTGTGGGAGAGAAGGAAGAAGGAAGAGAAGAATCTGCTAAAATGAACATAGTCCACAGTCGCTCATACGAACCGAAAATAATAATAATAACAATTTAGTGATTATTATGAAGATGATTGCGAAATCTGCCATTATAGCACTGGATCAGGCCGGTGATCATGTATGGAGTGGAAACAATTGCTTTCAAAATTTAGAACCTCTTCTTAAAAGTGAACGATGAATTCTTCGGAAAATTTACGGCCCCAAGGAAACCGAAGATGTGTATAGGCATAGACCCAAAGAAGAGCTGTACAGGGATCTGGAATACCTGGAAACGGCTTTCTGAAAGAAAAGACAGAGATTCCTTGGACATATGGTTCGGATGGATCGGTGAAAATTAAATAAAAAAATTTTCAAATATATTTGGCAACTTTCCAGTCTGAACGAATACACCAAACAACTCAAAGAGAAAATTATGAAACTGGGCATCTCTCTGAATGACTGTGTTGATAGAAATACATACAGAAACAAAATTCAAACTCTTGAGGTTCTCTGCGGTGAGAATAAGACGCGAAAGGGGTGGACAGTGCAAAGGAAGGTGGCGCATAGTGTGTGAATGAGGGCCTTCTGGCAGGAGAAGAAAAGGAAATGATATTCGGATGGTCCACGGCTGGCCTGTTCGTGTAAAAAAGAAGTAATAATAATAATAATAATAACGACAAATATTTAAGATAACAGACACAGTCCGGAAGGAAGGAGTATCTTCCATGCCCACAAAACACGAATGAGCCCAGAGAAGTTGACCAAAAGAGTGTTTGCCTACTTTCTACTTAAAAAAAAAAAAACAAGATCTGGTTTACCGAGATGGAAATGTATCTGCAAGAAATTAAGATCACACCAACGTTTCCAGGATAAGCCCATCCTGAGAACAGGGCAACACGTCGACTGAAGAATGAAAGGACACGCACAGGAAACGAATGCAGGAATAGTTGAAGTCCGAGGAAGGAAACGGTTGAATGAACGTGGTCCATAGCTGGTCGGAACGAAAAAACGAGAAGTAATTTTGAAGACAGGCTAAAGTATTCTATAGTTATGATTAGACCGGTGATAACATATAGCAGCGAGACTTGGACTCTTGAACAAACAAGCCGCTAACGTAGTCAACCTTTGAAAGGAGAATTTTGAGGAGAATATATGGACCAATCCAAGTCAATGGGATATGGAGAATGCGTCACAATGAGGAATTGTACAAGCTATATAATGACAGTGATCTGGCCATCCGACTGCATAAATTGCAATGGGCAGGACACATCATCAGGATGGAAGGCAACCCAATACCTAGGAAGGTATTGTTTAGTCAGATCGAGGGGAGAAGGCCTGTCGGAAGACCCAAGCATCGCTGGATAGACGCGGTGGCGAGGGATGCTGATACCTTACTTAAAATAACACGATGGACATCGATCGCCAAGGACAGGGAAAAATGGAGGCGGATCGTTATGGAGGTGAAGATTCGACTCCGAGCTGTGACGCCATAGAAGAAGAAGAAGGCTGTAGTATGCAACGAAAAAAGTGGTCTATTTACTTGGCATACGTGATGTTTCTCACATCGGGTCAATGAATGTTTATCGTCTAGTCCATTGTTACGAAAGCGTATACGGGAATTGTTGTTGTACGCTGCTCTGCCGTAGAAACAGTTTATTTGAAAATAAGGAAGAGAAAATAAAGTGTAACGTATACACAGTTTAGTGTGCGAGAGAGCGGGATGCAACTGCTCCGGAGAGAGACAAGATGAATCTGCTGTCAAGTGTTCATGACTGATGACGGCTTAATATTCACTGCAGCACGCGGCTGAGAGAGAGCATCTGAAGAAGAAGATATTCACTTCGTAACTGTGCATGTGCATCATTCTATTTGTGTGTGTGTATGCGCGCGCGTTTCATACTTTCTTTGTTCATCTGCTGTTGTAGTGAGCAGAAAAAACACGGTCCGTCGTTTTCTTCATAACTCTCAAACGTACATAATAAATAGTTCTTCCGTGAAATATTATCGTCTGTATCCGTGATAAGCCATCTGTCATATGATGCACGTCTACAGTTAAGCCTATAAAGGAAGCGTTTTTTTTTTATTAACTGAATTGGCCGTTTCGCCACTATGCTGTAGGATAACAGAATCTATTGTGAGTTTTAATGTACGATATAAAAAAACAATGGTTGAAAGAGAATTCTTCAGAGTCGTCTTAATAAATGCCCTTCGGCTACAGTACTCTAATTACAGGAAAAACTGCTCACACGAGTTTCAGGACAGCGTTTAACAATCTCTCTTACTTTTTTAGCGAAATAGTTGTAAAAGAATCCATGTGTTTTATTTTCTAATCGTCTCCCTTTGTTCTCAATCGTTGCGGATGTAGAAATTGAGGGGGCGTATGGTTATCCATCCAGGATTCTGTACTCGTGCTTGGCACTTGACCTTGCAAGCGGAAACACGACCGTACCGTTGGGTTGAATTCAAAACATACTCTTTAATTACCTGTATGCAGTTGTAATTTCAGGATCGCAGGCTGCAAGAAACAGCCACTGTCGTACATCACATTTGTGGATCATAGATTTGAATTAGTAAAAACAATTTCTTATGTCGGTTTCGCGTGTAACCAGTGAAAATGTTCTGAAAGCGGACATGCAAAGACGAGTTCGTTTTGCTAATAACTGGGCCTTCTTCGGATAACGAAGAAAATGTAGCTCCGGACTGCTATCAACTATAATAAAGAGCCTCCTTAATAAAACACTGGTTATGACAGGGTTGGTGTACGGTTCAAAAACGTAGGTGACTAACAGAAGAAATAAAACTGCATTAGGAGTCAGTGGGGGGGGGGGGGGGGAACGAGACCGTACCGTCACCCCTCCCCCGGAGGGTCGAAAAAAGTTGACGAATTTTGTTAGTCCCATAATTTTTAGGCTATTCTATTATTTTTTCGCTGTGTATGCTAATATGATAGTAACTATTTTTAAATATACAAACAGGCTTATTACGCAGCATTTGCGTATACGTTTGAAGTATGAAATATAGGAAAATCAATTCAGTCAATAAGTATCTTATAAACAATATTTCAGTAACATTTTATTGTGTTTTTACCGTTTACTTTAATTGGATTGATTTTGGGATGTTATCACGCGTTTTCAACCACTTTAAAGATAGTAGTGTTGATTATTGTCATCTTGTTTTTTCTTTGTTTATGAAGCCGACTCGACCCCCTCTCCAAGGCCAAATACTAGATAAGATACAGTTAGGAGTATCTGAGAGAAGCATGTTAAGTAGAATTAACAGACCAGTAAATTAAGGTGATGTTAAAAAACTAAGCAATTAAGAGGAAATATACTTTAATACACTCATAGAACATGACCATAATCCGAAAGATGAAGATGAGAAGGGTTAGATGGGCTGCCTTGACACATTGTAGTAAAGGACATTGCAAAGTGTCTCTTTTTCTTCTAACCCAGATAGCAAATTAATCATATGGAAACAACCCAGATTGGAAGGTCAACGCAGAGATGGAAAATGTCGTGAAACGAGGTACAGAAAGGGCTGGATTCCACAATTGAAACATGGCTCCAACGGATGGTAGGGCTTTGGCAGGTCTTCTTCAGCAAGCTGAGATCCAGACTTGTAGTATCCATGATAATGATGATTAAGATGGTGGTGTTGGTGGTGGTGATTGGTGGACGCTTAATCGGAAGGAAAACTTTCTAGCGTTTTTATATGTTTCGACGTATTCTTGATTAGCAGTATGAAGTAGTGTGCTTTAATTTGTGGGTGATGTTAGTTACTAAAGTATTTCAGAAACTGTGTTTAAATTACCCTATTTAAATCTAATTGTCTTAGTAAGAGACCCGCCTGTTATTGTTTCGTTGATTAGTGTTTCGCTGTGTTTCAACGTAGCTTGGTGTAAAAGTGTGCTAGAACCTCCTTCATTTTGTGGTAAAAGGAAGTTACAATTTTGTAAAGGTGCATTAATGAGTTATATTTAATTCTAACCGCCGTTATCAGAAATTTTTTTTATATTTTTGACTTTTGATATTATGTATTTTACATAGGCTTGAGTAGCGACGGAAGTGAGTAATATCTAAGAGCAAAGTTAATTACATAAGAATTTATCAAATTCTCAAATTTATCAAAAAGTAATAACTGTTATTATGAAGACTAATATTTCTTGTTTAAAAATGTCTGTTTCTGGAGAAAATATATCAATTCTTTTGTTACTAGTAGTCTTGGAAGTATCAGAGTCGAACATAAGTGTTCTTAAATTTAAGTAGTGTCTCTTGTCAAGTTAGTATTAAACAGAACAGGTCTGTTTTTTTTTTTTTTTTACCAAACCTTTTATTACCATTGGCCTAGTTGCGAAATCATCAATAAGGCATAGCGAAACAGACCCTTCGAACTGAAGTTACATTTAAACGCTTTGAGATTTTGATGAATTATTCAATAACGGTTTGACGAACGCCACTGTAGACTACATCAAACCGAAACTGGGTCGGCGACAATAAACATTTTTTATTTAAAAAGAAAATTTAATGTGAGAATTCGGAAAGTTCCGTTGTAACTAATACGGTTCGGTTTAAAGTTGTTTACAGTTTAAAGAATGCCTGTCTGCTGGAAGGAGGCGAATCGTCTTTAGTTTATTACGAATTATTCGCATTATTTCTGTTGCAGTTTATGCTAATAGAGTGTACAACTTTCAGGGGACGCGATATTTTTTCCAGTAAATGTAAATTATGTTTTCATTACACGAGAGCAGAGCCTTGTGCCTGGCATTGTTTTACAGTTTGTTGGTTACAAGTTGTACAACAATTCGTGTTTGTCGTGCTGTATGTCTACTGTTCGCATAGTTTCACCGAACGTGATGTCGTCATTTGTAACGCCGCTATGAGTTTGTTTGTTTACGAATATCTGGCTGACGTGTACAGATGTTCGTTTATTCGTTTCACTTTAACTGCTCTTAATTTATTGGCTTAACATCGGTACTGTACAAACTTGTAACATTCAAAATAACATGTAAGACATGAAAAAAAGTTTTCCGATGTACAAAATGAACTGCATTTAGAATTTACTTTCCCTCTGGAGTGGTGGATCACTACCGTTCTGGAAGAATCTGTTGTATTTTTCGATTTAGAAGGATGTACAAACCGACAGAACACCTTCTCCCCCACAAACGAACGAGCTTTACAAACGGCCCGTAAGATTTACTTAGCACGTCCAGGACGAGGCCTTAACAGTGGACAGAAATCGTACTCGAATACGTGCAGTGACGGTACTAATATCGAAAATCTGTTACAGGCTAATTACATTGTATTGTGTTTTTAATTCGTTCGACTAATTATTTGAAAATCAAGTAGTCCGGGTGGCTTGGCGCTTCCAAACTGGTCAGTAGGTTCGAATACGTCGGAGGATGGACTTTATTTACTTGCTTTGAACATTGTTTCTTTACTTTGAACGAGCACATCCATGTGAACACCGTCACATATGTTAATAATATAAGTTCTCATTATTTTATAATTTAATTTTTTATTCAGTTTCATATATTTTAAAATCGGTATTTAAATTCTTTTCAAATAAGATTTTAATTTTCTTTAATGTAAGTTGTTTTCTGTTTATGTCTATTTTTCTACGAAATTTTGGTCTCTTTTGTTTTTAGGGAAAGTCGAGTTTCTCTAAACTGTATTTGTTTCCTACTAACTTTACTTACATCAATTTTCTCACAAGTAAATTTTCTACTTGTATCCTTTAAACGTTTAATGCGCTGATTAATAGCAAAGCTATTCTACGTCAGGTATAAAAAATTGTGTTTTGCGACACCTCGTTTTTGTGTTTTACAATACGTGTCTCAAAAATTACTAGAGATTGTAAGTTATATGAACTATCATCATCTGAAAGTATTAAACCAAGGAAAGTTTGTTCCGGTCTCAAACAGGCTAAGTCTAGAGCTGGTCAGTGCAGCACTTCCTCCGACGTCCTACACCTCTCCGCCCCTTCACCTTATAGTTCCATAGTTGTTTGGGGATGCGGCAGTCATCCATTCGGCAAAGATGTTCCCACCAATTCAGCCGCTACTGGGCAGTCCTGTCGAGTATATCCTTATTATTTGAGACAATTTAATAAGGATATGTTAATGGATATATTTGGATAATTTAATGCTAGTCCCCTGGATAAGATACTAGCATATCTCAGGGTAAGACCTATAGTGGGGCTGCCACCTTCAGGCTTAACATCCAGGCCGATTTTCTGTCTGGGTGTTCTGTCATAAACTGGCTGTCTTACCAAGCTAAAGAGACCAGTTTTCCCTGTTGAGATATCCATAAGGATCTTTAATTTGGTGATTTCTCCTTGCCTCCCACATCCTACGTCGTTGACCAATGGAATGTCATCCGTCTTTAGGGGCAATTTCTCACCCCAAGGGCAAGGGGGTGCCCTAACCTATACTCGACAATGACAAGTATAGAAGGGACAGCTTATACTGGCTATCACTCGGTTTCCACAGTCGCGTTAGCCACCTGAAGGTGTTGCCCATCCCCACCACTTGGAGGTGCAGCTGGTTATTTCCCTTCATCAAGGTGTGCGATCACCTTGCGAGGACTGTAGGATCTATTTTATTCAGTTTTTCAGGTAAGTAAACGATATGTAACCATAAATTTACACCTTAATTTATGTTCCAAGAAATTCAGTATGGCTTCATTTTGCACTTGGAACAGAAATCACGGTGAAACATTTTAATAACCGTAAGACGAAAACAAAGCGGTTTTGGACATATGTTTGCAGAAAGTTTTTTGCTAACGTTAATGGGTCGAATCAGGTTCTGAAATATTGCCTTGTAATATTGGATCACTCTGTATAAAGAGAAACAAAACGTTTCTGGATCTAATAACTTAATTCGCGACTATAAAACTATCGATTGCAATTTCTGTCGTATAATATTTTGAAACTACCATCGCGTACAACAGTAACAGTTCATAAGACCGATACGCCATGTTTAAAACAGTAAAGTTTGTCAGCAGCAGCAACAACTTATTCAATATCACCGTCTGTCTGGGTTTTTAGTTCCGACATGATAAAACCTGTTACGGCAATAACTCGTGCGGTCGGTCCGCGACAGTTAAAATATCATGAGCGAATGATATAAACAAAGTTGAAACGACCGCAGCGGGCGGCGAACAATTTGTGCCCAGACTCATGACAAATTAAACGTTATTGTGTAAATAAATTAACAACAAATAAGAATTATCGCCGAGCCGGTGACCGCGTTGTGGCGAAGTTTATATTCCCTCGTCGAGAACGATGACAGTCGATATCAAAGCAACTGGTGTTTGTGGTAATTTTATATCTTGCATGAGTATAGTTATGTTGTTTATATGTTTCTGCACGTCGTTAAACAGCGGCTGTGCCGACAGCAGAATGACGAAGATACGACGACGGCTTTCATTGATGGTGATCGGCTACGTTTGATGAATACTAGTTGTGGACTCAAAACGGTAATCTCGTCTTACTAAGGGTGCAATCTGATCGGTGCACACAGACAGTGTCGCGCAATTAAGAACACATTTTTACATCAAAAGCTTCCGACTGTCATCCTTCTGGCCGAGCCTTCCTTCAAACCCGATGAAGGTTCTATTTTCTGACATGTCTACAAAACGGTGTGTTTAATAAAACTGTTTTTTGCTTAGTATTTTACAAAATATCAAAAAATAGTTTAATTTATTATTTTTATAATTGTATAATAAATATTTTGTTATTATTATGTATTATGTTTTTTAATATGGAAATCTTAAAATACATAGGGAAAAGACATTTGAAAATACAAATTTGAAATGTCAAGGAAAGAGACAAGGTTTAAATTTTATAAAACGATGGCATATTTTACTATACGTTTTATTATATCGATGTGAAACATGGGTCCCTACAAAGAAGATTAAAAATCAGATTGAAACTTCGGAAATGAAGTTTCTGAGAAGAGCAAAGGGTTGCACGAGACAGGATCGATTGCGCAATGAGGATATTAGAGAAGAGCTACAGGTATTCTCCGTAAATGATAAAATCCAGACATATCGCAGGGAATGGTTACATCATCTGGACAGAATGGAGGATGGACGACTACCTAAGGTTGCGTTTCGATATAAACCCTTTGGAACAAGAGATGTAGGAAGACCGAGAACGAGATGGAGAGGTAATCTGTGAAGACGGAGCAGGCAAAGTGCCTACTCCGTGAGGTGCAGAAGAAGAAGAAGAAGAAGAAGAAGAAGAAGAAGAAGAAGAAGAAGAAGAAGAAGAAGAAGAAGAAGAAGAAGAAGAAGAATTTGAAAATTCCCGCCACAAAAATGAAAGTATTGCCATTTCAAGACAGAGATCAGTAAGAACAAAACTGATAATTAGCGATTAAATCGTATAGCTGGTAAACTGTGTTAATTATTTTGGGAATAATATTGGCTATGATAAAGATTATGATGTACATGTGCCAGATGGCATGTGGAAAAAGGCGTTTTCTTCGTTTTTAATGTTCGTCACATGTCCGATTAACCCGAAACAAATAACAATAAAAAAAAAAAAAAACAGAAAACAACAGATCCATAACAGTCACCTGTATTAACAACCACAGTGAAATAATTGTCCACAAATTTAAAAAGCATGGTACAACATTGCCTACAGAATACATTTTCTCTAAAAACACACATAAATGTTTAAAAAAAATTTAGCGTACCTGGAATTTACTGCTCACAATGCAATCAATTCTACGTAGCCCAGACAGGACGAGCGTCAAATAAAGATACAATGAACACATGAAAGCACTGTACGCCATTACTGAGCCCACTTTTCTAAATCACATCATGAAACAGATTGCACAAACATCATAACAACATGGAAACCTATGCGCAAAATACAAAGATCCGAAGTCTAGACACACTTGATCAAGTAGAAATGAACAAACACAGGAAATCGTATGGAAACAACATATTACATGTCGCACAGACATCAACGATCTGTTAACCAGTTCAAACAATGGCGCTATCGACCGGAACTGACATCATTTCCAGCGTCCGCCTCTGACGAAAGTACCAACAAAGAAAAACTGTTTAAGGCACAGGTAAAATTGTTTGTAGTTTTAGAAACAAGATCCGTCGTAGAAAATATTAAAATTGCAAATAATTATGACGTGACTAATACTGTCCTATGGAAATGAAGTATGAACATTTGAAAAACAAAAACGTAAATACAGGCCTCGGGAATGACGCACTAAACTCGAGCACATAACGAATTCGTTACTGAAAATACGAAGAATGAATTATGAGTTTTTAACTTCAGTGACAGATTGAAGGATTGTAAATAACGATGGAAAAGAACCTTTTAAATCTGATTCTTATGCTTTCACGGCTGGCGCCATAATTATTAAAATTACTATCCGGACTGTAAGGCCGTGGTCTTCCATTTTCTTCGTGTCGGAAGGTGTAAACTCGAACAGACATTTCGGCTCACCTCTGTAGGCCATCTTCAGTGTAATAAGGACTTAACCCACTGAAAGGTGTACGTCAGTACAACCACAGTACTATGGAAAAGGACGTAGACCTTGTCAGTGCGTTAGGTCCTTATTACACTGAAGATGGCGTCCAGAGGTGAGTCCAAAATGTCTGTTCGAGTCAACACCTTTGGACACGAAGTAAATAGAAGACCATGGCCTTACAGCCCGGATAGAATTTTAATACTTAGAACGTTTGGAGTGTCAATTTCGAGATTAGTCGAACATGTATCGAAGTGTAAGCTTTTAGGGCACTGATATTTTGGGCGAACTCGTAAAGAGATGGCTGAAAATCAAACAATATTTGATGCCTGTACACTGCAAGCGTGCCACGAGTTCCACTCGTCTCTTTTACCACAAGCCATAGTAATTTACGTCCTGTGAGACAAGCCTGCTTACTAGTACAGTCGCTGAAGCCGAAAAAAATAGAAATTGCAAATTAAGTGGCTTCTACGAGATTTTCTGCATAGGTCTAGATAAAAGGTAAGAAAGAATTAAAAAAAAAAGTTTACAAAAATTCTGTCGCGGGTTTTCGAAAAAAGGGAGGAGGAAGGTACAAAAAATTAATTTCTCGTGATTATCTTAAACAATATTAAATTTATGAGAAAAATACAAAATAACAAAAAGAAAGAGCATAAAATTATGCAAAAAAAAGGTTATTAGCATTTTTTTGTCAGGGCGAAACTTTTAGTAGAAAAATTAATTCAAAATTGGCCAAATTTTTCACAAGGTGGATTTTCACATAAATACATGTTTATGTAATAGACATGCAATTTTTTCAGGAATATAAGTTTAAAAACTCATTAGCATTCATTTATCTATATATTATTATGTATAATTTTTACTTATTTGTTACGCATTATAATAAAAATGTTATTAGAAAATGCTCTTTATAAATATATTCAAAAATAGTTTTTCTTCCAATCATTGAAGATTTTCACAATAAAATAACTTTTAAAACACAGATAAAACAGAAGAATTTATAGTTAATAATAATTGCATAACATTAAATAAAGATCCCACAAACAAATATTAAACACAAATAACAAATATTCTAAAAAATAGTACCCAAATCATAAATCCTAAAGACTCCTTTAAATATAAAATGGATAATCCTTGTGCACCAAAATTAAATTCTTTAATAAAATTACACAAAATCAATAAACCTATCACACCTTTAATAAACGCTAGAACCGCACCAAATTATAAAATATCAAAATTACTAACACAAATCATAAAACATAAAATTGAACTTCCAGCAAAATACAATATAAAAATATCGGTATGAACATGACTTCCATGTTCTAAGATTTATATTTAAAATACTTTTCGAAATGAACTATTTCCATAGAAACTACTTCTTTCTTCAGCCTTAACCACGGTACTGTGATCACTAACGGATACCACCTCACGATAGTGAACTCAATTTTCACTGATGATGGCAGTCGATAGCACTGGAGAAACGTCTGGTTTTGTAGAAAACATTGGATCAAGCCCAAACAGCCCAGGAAGGAATTTTAACAACAAACTACTTCTTTGTTGCCGATAACGTAGTATACATGACATATAAATAAAAATTATCCCCACCCCCTTCAACTATCATTTTCATTTATAGAAAATTACCCGCACCCCGTTCAAATAGACTCTTCATTTATAGATATTTCATCTACGTTTCTACAGTGGATTGTTATGATCTTCTTATCAGAATACTTTATTTATCAAAATTAAGTACTTTACTCTTGCTAAAACATAAAATGTTGCAGGTAAACTACCCTTTCTCCGTAACCGATCTTCACCAAAATCAATAGGCCTTGAGTTTTCTACAATTCAGGAACGTACACAAAAAAATATTTGATTCTGTTTGAATGTGCGGCAGTTATCGTTCGGCATAGAAAAAATTACCGTTGTTAAAACATAAAGTGTTGCTAGTAAACTACCCCTTTCCATTAACCGATCTTCACCAAAATGAGCAAACCTTGAGTACTTAACAATTCAGGAACGTACACAAAAAAATATTTGATTCTGTTTGAATGTGCGGCAGTTATCATTCGTCATAAGAAAAATTACCCTTGTTAAAACAAAATGTTGCAGGTAAGCTACCCCTTTCCCTTAACCGATCTTCACCAGAAACAACAGGTCTTGAGATCTCTATAATTCAGGGAGGTGTGAAAAAAATTATTTGATTCTGTTTGAGTTTACGGCAGTTATCCTTCGTCATAGAAAAAATTACCCTTGTTAAAACATAAACCGTTGCAGGTAACCTACCCCTTTCCCTTAACCGATCTTCACCAAAAACAATAGTTCTTGAGTACTATACAATTCAGGCTGTATGCAAAAAATTATTTGATTCTTTGTGAATTTGCGGCTCTTATCGTTTGCCATAAAACAAATCTACACACAGACACACACACACACACACACACACACTTTTCGAAAAATGACTTTTGTTCATGTTTTGATGGTAGTACAATCAGAATCTGCCGTTATCTTGAACACGAATTTTTTCGCCATCACCATACTTCCATTTCCTTATGGAACATGGAAGTAAAATAATATCGAACTCACGGAACATTCAATATCGAACTGCGTTAATTCAATATCTGTATGGCGCATGTACCAGCTGTCCTCGCTCTCCCTAAAATTCGTCAACTTTCAGGGTCTGTTCTTTTTATGCCCATGCACGGATATAAATTCTCACTATGTAGAAGAGAAACCTCAAGTTTTACGTACAATAGTTACATATTAATATTTTTTTTTCGGTTAATACGCGCAATGGACATATTTTTACATTTATTATTAAAAGTTACATTTATTTAAATTTAACTAAATGTTAACAATTCTTTACACCGCAGTCTTATAGAAGACACTTTGACCAATACGTGTTCATAATTTTGTTAAAAAATATTTATTTTGAAAATTTCTGTAGAAGTTTAAGTTAAGAAAATGATGTATACTTGCGAACTCAAAAAAATTATAAATTTTAAAACTCGCTCATTTTATGCCAATATCAATACTAATTTTTATTATATTTTTCAAACACCTATATATGTAAAGTTCATATTGTGAAGTTTGTTTTAAATGTAAATACATTTGTGATAAATTTTTAATATGTTTATGCATTAGTTGAAAAAATTAAAAACAAAAAAGTTATTACTTTATTTTAAGTATTTATTAATACTTTAAGTATTTTCTTTTCATTTTATATAAAGGTACAAACATTTAGCTTTAAAATGCTTTTTGATTTTTGTCTCTACTACTATTATAACGGATTTTATTAAAATTTATATGTTGCAAAGTCAGAAATAATTGGTCTTCCCGCTCATCGGGGCGGACTCCGACAATCAATTTTTTTTTAATATTTCAATTCCATTTTTCTCACAAAGTATTGGCCTGACAAAAAACATGATAAATAGCTTTTTTGTAGAGAATTTAAAGCTCTTTAATTTTTGTAAATTGTCTTTTTTCGTAAATTTTTTTTTAAGATAATCACGAAAAATTAATTTTTTGTACCTTCCCCCTCCCTTTTTTCGAAAACCCGCGACTGAATTTTTGTAAACTTTTTTTTTAAATCGTTTCTCACCCTTTTATCTAGCCTTATGCAAAAATTCTCATAGAAGCCACTTAATTTGAAATTTTTTCCTTCAGTGACTGTACTACATAGCAAGTGGGATATAGTGTGATAGAGACGGGGAGCGTTCGGTTAGTCTAAATTAGAAAGTTCGGTGAAATTCTGACAGTTTACCTAGCACTAAGAGGTTTTCCCCGTTAAACAGTCTCACCGATACGAACACCAGCGGAAGACAAATTATTGCATCGGTTAGGAAACGAAAATTCTGTTAAAAAAAAAGTTTGGTATTAAAAGAAAATTAATTGAGTTTTATAAATAGGGCAGCGAGCGACGACGGAACAGCCAGCGAAGTTAAGGGGATGGTACGGCGGCACGCAGCCCGCTAGTGTGGCGTGTGAACAAGATGATACCCCACGATTAGTGTGACGGCAGGGGCGAGTTTCATATTAAAATATTGTCTAAGTTTGGTGTCCGTCGTGAGCGCACGCGAGCCGGCGAGAGACCTCTGAACACACACACACACACACACAAGTTTAGGGATAAAGTTTTATGCGAACGCAATTTAATTGTCGTAAATTATGTTGTCTGCGTTTACATTAAACTGTTAGCGCTGTACCCCGACTGTACCTCGCGCTGGCATTTTTCTCATTGCCAACATTTTCAACGCATTGTTTGTAAATTGTGTTACGCCCGAACGATCTGTTTTGTATTAACTTCTCGTACATTCGTACCAGACGCGTAACTCAACCGTACGCGAGTGCACGCTTTGCCATTATAATCGTTTCACGAGACCGGGTCAATTAAATAGAGTTTCGTTTCTCAGTTGGGTACGTTTATTTCAAAACTCTCATTTAATATGTGCTTACAAACCTGTTTTCCTTTGATACCAAATTCATCACGTATACTTTAAACCGAACTAAATACGTATAAACGAATAATTAGAGTGATTCTTAAAAAAGTGGTGTATAAAATTGATAATAAATTTTTTTTTAATATATTGAATGTTTGTAGTAGCAGTAAATATAGTAATTATTTACCTCGTAGGCTTTCGGAACTTTTATCTTGTAGTTTGCTAATTGTAAAAACGAATTGACGTGGCTCACTATGAGCATACAAGTTAATGTCCGAAACACATGTCTCAATTAAGTACAGTGCTTCTACTAATTTTCTGTCTGAATATAGTGTTCAGTTTTGGAAATTTCGAAATTTTGAGCCAACAGGGTCCAACACGTGTACAACTATTTTCAAAAAAAAAAAACGCAACAAACCAAATCGGATAGCATAGTAAAGATAATTTTGACTACAATGAATATAATATTTGGGTTTGAAAATGTAAAAATTTTAGGACTTCAAAAAGTGTATTAAAATTTGAAAAAATTGTAAAACTTGATGCTGAACGCCAGAATAAAGGAAATGATGTCAAACCAAATCCGTATGTAATGTTTTCTACCAAAATGTTTATCTTTAGGAGCACCACGAGCTAAAGATGGAAGTCAAGGTGACTACATAGTTGGAAACATTAACTATCATCCGATGGTGAGGCCGAAACTACTGTCAACTTAGACTTTAGACCACGGCCTAACAGCCCAGCCAATAATGTTTCCAACTATGTGGTCGCCGACCGTGGAAGCCTTAAGAACTCTATTCAAGGTGATTAGTATTCAACTGTGTGGTTCTGTTAATATCAGATATTAAAATCGTAACCCTATATTTGTGCGCGTAAAGTCGTTTCGATTTTTATTATGTAAAGTGCTTCTTCCATGTTCCATAAGAAATGGAAGTATAGTGATCGCGAAAAAATCGTGTTCGAGATAAGGGCTAATTCTGATTGTACTACCCTCAAAACATGATGAAAAGTCATTTTCCGAAAAGTGTCTGTGTCTGTGTGTAGAAGTGTTTCTATGGCGAACGATAAGTGCCGCAAATTCAAACAGAATCAAATAATTTTTTGCATATGTACCCGGGTTGTAAATGACTCAAGGCCTATTGATTTTGGTGATCACCGATTAAGGGGGAGGGGTAGTTTACCTGCGACGTTTTATGTTTTAACAAGAGTAAAGTACTTAATTTGGATAAATAAAGTATTCTGAAAAGAAGGTCATAATAATCCACTGTAGAAAGGTAGATGAAATATCTATAAATGAAAAGGATAGTTGAAGGGGGCGAGGATAATTTTTGTATTGATGTTATAAATTTATTCGACCGAAAACTTAAAAATTTCAATAAAATATTAACAATTGATATCGTTTGATGTTATGTAACTACGGATACGTAAACAAAATAATTTTTAGTTTTCAGAAAGTCACAGATAACAAACGCTGGGCAATCAAACGTATTCGCTTTTTTTCGCGTTGTTTAAATAAAAGCTAATTTAATCAAATTAATTCTTACTTTTTAAAATATTAACAAATAGGTACAATTCGTATTTTGATTATCTTTCTCAGCGTTTTTACGAAAAGAATGCTGATATAATTGGTTTCTTCTGAATTTTTGGGTATATATTAAAAATAAATTGATAATTAATTAGAACATAGAAATATGGTTCTCCATACCGATTTTTATTACATAAAGTGCTCCTTTTTGCGTGTACAAATTCTGAAAGTATGTACAATATTGCTTTACCTTCGATAAAGTGTTTCGCATCGGACACTTGTACGCTGAGGGTGGGGGCAAACATATGCGCCGATTCAAGTCGAGTTAGCGAGAGCAGAGCGCAGAGTTACGTTACGACGACGGAGAAGTTGTTGTGTCAATAAAGCAGCAATAAAATCGTAGTCGAGAGCTAACTGTTGGCAACCAAAGGCGTGTACGTAAACATGGGAATATTGTAGGAGTTATGTTGTCATCCCTGGCAGAGCAAACTGGCTTGGCTGCCTGATGATATTGTTTTCCCCCTACGTTCCAAATCGCTAATTGTATTTATCTCTCTCTGTGTGTATCCACTCCTTGAGCTGAAAATATAAATCCTATTCGGGGCTTTACAACCGTGTGAAATAACGTGGTGATTCCACGTCCCTGATTATTATATTTATGTATGCATGTGTGTTCTATTCTTCGTGTACATGAGTTCAAAATAAAAATAAATTGTCTTAGCCTCATGCATTCCGGTGTATAATACCCGTTTGCATTCCTGCATCGCCTTCGGCAATACTCCATTACATGTCCAGTGGCGTATCTAGAATTTGGCTTTAGGGGTGGTCCGGGGTCGGGTCGGCTTCATACAAAAGAAAAAAACTGTTCAAGACTAATAATCCATATTACTATCTTTAACGTGGTTGAAAAAGTGTGAGAACATCCTGAAGTCAATCACATTAAAGTAAACAGTAATAACGCATTTTTAAGTAAAGGGTTTGTGAGGATCGGTCAAAAATATAACACAAATTTTAACTTATTTGTGTCGACGTTTCGACAATGTTTATTGCCATCATCAAGATCTGTGTATGAATACAAAAGAAATGTCAGGCACAACAGAAAAATTATTTGTGCGAACGTGTTTACACAATTATTTGTGTGAGTGTGTATGCGTGTGTGTGCGTATGTATGTATCATTGTATATGTGAAGGAGTTGAGATAGTTTGTTTACATCTTCAAATGTTTTCTTTAAGACAACGAGAAAATTATAATATCACAGAACTTAATTTATACACTATTACAATTTAAATTACTATATGTAATGATATTTTTAATTAATTATAAAAGCAATAATCAACAATTAGATATTAGATTGGTACAGAAAACGTTTATACATATAGCAGTGAACATATAGCGTAGTAAAATATATTATAACTAAAAATAGATTAAGGGATGATCAACTATGTAATTATTAAAAGTTATTTTTAACAAGTTTCACTCACTACTGGCATTAAAAACAATCATTAATTTATAAAAATATAAATTCTACAATAACTGTAGAACTTTACGACCTTACATCAAAGAGTTTACATACTGTTACAAACACAAGTAATAACGCAACAAAAATACGCGTCATTTAAACAGTGTTTAGAAGATTGGCTGAATTGATTTTCCTATATTTCATATTTCAAACGTATATGCAAATGCTGTGTAATAAACCTGTTTGTACATTAAAAAAAGAGTTCCTATTATATTAGCGTAGGGAGCTGAAAAGATAATAAAATAGAGTAAAAATTAAGAGATTAACAATATTCGTCAAATTTTTCGACCCTCGGGGGGGGGTCCGGTCCCGTTCGTCGCACCCGTAAATACGGTCCTTTACCCATTGTCTCTTTTATTGTCGTTAAGGAAACTAACTTCTTTCGTAGAAATAAGAATGCACGTTTCGTATAAGGTTGCCATCTCTTAAAACGTTAATTGGTAAAAATAAATAATAAATAAAATACATAATTGTTTTTTGTTGTGCGATAATTAATACGGTTACGATGGTCTACTGATCGTCGTATGGTACAGTGGAAAACAAAATACAAGACACCAATTAAGTCACTAATCACCAGCTTTTATTACCACAATTAAACAGTTTGTAATCAACAAGATTAGTCTCTTACAACAAATCAAATAAAAATTGGTCACACGCAATAAAAATGTCAACTAATATGAAACACAATTGTATTACAATTGTCCCGCACAATTATAAAACACCTAACACTTCGCCACAATACGTCGAACCGCACTGTGTAAATCGCCTGACAATAACTGACCTAAACTCCGCTGATTGCGTATATTTATACCACGCTGAAATACCAGAATATTCCATACTACACGTCAAGAACGCTACTAGAAAACACCAGAACGTAATTAATTGGGGCCTTGCACACAGCGCGCGCGGACTGGTGAGATCTGGATCAGTCTCGGACGCGTGACAAGTGTGACGTAATTGTCCTTCATCTCGGTAGCAGCAATACGTACGCACACACGTATTACAGCTGGAAGAGCCGAGAATGTTCTGTAATGGTGTTACATTTTTCCGCGGAACGTAACAATACTTTTTTGTATGATCACTCCCCAAAAAGAGCTTTCTCAATTTTCAGCTTCCCAATCATCCTTTCCTTTTGAGGATATGAATACATTATTTTCTGATGTAATAAAGTAGGTACATTGAAACGCTAAAATTAAAAAAAAAACTAACAATATTTTAAACGTAAATTCATAACGTAGTAAACATTATAGCCCTTTGTCAAACGATTAACTGTGTGTAGTGTATGGCTAATCGAGGTAACGTGCTACTTCAAGTCAACGTTACTACTCTTTTTTAAGGATTGATAAAATTCCGGAATCGTTCTAAAATCCCCCCCCTCGAACGCTCCCATCTAACATGAAAAAGAGAACGTGTGCGGAAAACCCCGAACGAATGACGACCCTATATTGTAGGAAGCATTTATACATTTTAGATGAATGCAGTGCTGTTTGCGGATGATCAAGTGGTCGTCCAAAACAGCGATGTTCTCTAGAGATCGGTGTTCCAGTTACAGCAAGTCGTTTCAATTTACAACATGAAAATTTCTGTGCAGAAGACAAGTACTGTGTCATTTACGGGCAAATACCCTTTGCGACCAAAGATTGTGTAATGTAATAAGAGTATAGAGCAAGTGGCACATTTCCACTATATTAGCTGTGATTATTATGTTGATCACAAAGTTGGCTAAATTTCAGTCAACATGTGGCACAATTCGTCGAGTGTTATCGAGGAAAACTAGGAAAGAGACTCGACTAAAATTTTATAAAGTAATGGATGTGCCAGTGTTGTTGATGGTTCTGAAACTTGTGTTCCGGCAAAAAACATCTGAGTAGTGTACAAACATATCGGAGATGGGATTGCACGCGAAGGGGTAGACTCTATAATTAAGACGTAGTTGAACGTTTTAATATCCAAAATCGTATTGCAGAAAACAAAGAGAGATGAATTGCTCATTTGAATAGGATGCCAGATGGCATGTTGTCTAAAGAGGTTTGGCAAACAACGCAAGCGAAGTACAAGAAGACGTAGGATGTATTCCTTCGGGACTGGAACAGGAGATTTGCCTAGTCTCTGCGTAAAAGAAGATTTACGCATTTTCCCGAATTTTGAGAAAATAAACATAAATTAAGCAATTGAAGTTGAATTTTGTTCAACGCTGATTGACTGTATAAAAATTATAATTCTATGGCCATAAAAATTTCTTATTTTGTATCTTAAAGTTTTCCGTTTTTCGTTCCACTGATCGAAGTCGGCCACAAAACAACACTATTGTTACTACGTAGACGATTTTAATGGCACCGACAGTGTAAAAATTACGACCGCTGTTTTGTCGGGTCTTCCGCCGGTTTTACGGTTCCGGCCGCGTTTTTACGGAACAGCTATCAAAGTTGTAGAGGTAATATCTGCGAACGGTTTTACAGTCTACCTGTGGAATTGTCTTCAATTATCAATGAAGCTAATCAGATTAATGTTAGCTCTGTGGCGTAGTTACGTGTACCCTCTTCTGTGTGCCGAGCGCTTTCTCTAACCCTGTGTAGCTTATTCCGCTGAATCAGACTGAAACCTGCGAACGGACTTGTATAGACAATTTACATGTAAACTGTTATACTATCGCTTTACTTTATAATTATGCAATCGCTTCGCAACGATGAAACATTTTATTGGAAATTTAGCTGTAGCTTCGCTGCTATGAGAGCAGTTCGCATTAACTGCATCATCGTGGAGCCGATGTGATCAATTCAACATACCGTTTCGAAAATTGTGTGTGTGTGTGTGTGTGTGTGTGTGTGTGTGTGTGTGTGTGTGTGTGTGAGGGGGCACGTAATATTTATTTATTTATGCGTTTTTTAAGTTTAAAATCTATTGAGACGAGTCTTTTCGTTGAAGCGCAATCGCACAAAAAATTTAGCGTATTTAATTTGACTTAGTACTTCTCAGAAAACAGTTTTTCTTTGTTTTTTTGTTTTTTTTTGTTTTTTTTTTACGAGGGAGACTGTGGAAAACTAATGTTCGTCGCAGTAGGGTCCGCACTCGAACGGTGTGCAGGACTCGCACCCACCAATGTTGTCCACGGCATGGATCCACCTCGGGACTCAGTTTTCGCAATACTTCAACGTGGTGCCATTTGTTCTTCGTCCTGTGGACGGTCATCTGTTTTAAACCTTCAGCGGGTCCACGTTATCTGTTTCTTGCTATTCTGTCAGCGGCCCTGGCAAGATCATTTTGTGATTCCTTTTTTTTTTGCCTTAGTAGGACCTACCTTCTGTATGCAGGCTGCTAGTGGTGTTCGCTCTGCATCATTATTCCGATGACATTATCGGGCTAGATCTGTCCCACTACATTTTTGCAGAAAACAGTAGAGGCTATATTTTTTATAACGATTTTTAATGTGTAACGTTTGCTCGTTAGTTCATGTTTTACATGAAATGTTTAAACATACGTTCGCTATAGTTGTGTTTTTACGAGGATTGAGATCTTAATGCGATGGAAAAGTGAAACACCAGACAAAGCGAAACACTCAACACTTACGTCGCAATACTACACGGCTAGTTATCGCATTACGCTAGACCCCCCCCCCTTCCGACGACGTTACTAGTTAGAATTCTGCATCGTCGTTGTGACAAAATATATTGTAATTTAACTATATATGTAAACTGTATGCACGTTTTTTATGTCATTTTTTACGTTCAAACTGGATGCGACCAGTATGTACTCAGAATCAGATGGAAGATAGGATTCAACAATACTTCTTCTAATGTATGTCTAAGGCCTTCACGGGAAGGTAATACTTCTTCTTCAGCACTACAGTCCAAAGTGAGCCCTTGTTTTCAACACCAATCTCTAATTACCCGTCATCGTCTGGGTGTAACCCCCTCACATGCATTCTTCTGAAATCTTCTACCACATCTTATCCTAGATCGACCCCTCGTACTGCTTTTGTAGACTTGCGCCCTCAGAACTTTATTTGGCGTACGCTGATCATCTGTTCTAGGTGACCTAGCCATTGTATTCGTTGAGCATTTATGAATCTTACAGTGCCCTCATGATTCAATAGCTCATCTATCTCCTGGTTTTTTCTTATTCTCCATTCATTATCTTCCTTAACCAGGCCATAAACAGGTCGTACAGTCTTTCTTTCAAACCTTCTTAGTGTTTTTTTTCCTCTTTTGCTAACTTTAATTTCTAATAATGGTATTAACTCATTAGTCTTTTTCCTTTTTATTTTTGTTTTAATATTCCTGGTTATTTCTTATTCTCCATTTGTCATCTTTAACCCGGCCACAAACACGTCTATGAAGGACTCAACAATATCCGTGTTTAAATTTACTTTAATAATAAATTTATTTACATTAGTAATACATTTATTTAATTAATAAATCAAGACGTACGTTTGCTTGAAACAGTAGACTTATAGTATAACGATTGCTAGACAACAGCACAAGAGAAACAACCGATAGCAATCGATCGCAGTCCTATATATTTATAATCGTAGAATATATTCTTGTATATTGGAAACAGTCGAGCCATACGTGCGAACGTCAGTGTGACCGGGTGGAGCAGTTTAATATTCCGCCAAGTTAGCCATTGAGAAATAATTTATTTAAATGCAAACGGTAGAGTAACTTCACAAGGCGACACGTCGTAAAGAAAAATGTAATAATTCAGTAGCAGTAGCAGTATTCCGTGAGAGCTGCATTATGTGCACATCTGAGCGTCTAACGGGGTAGTTTGAAATCAGCGGTTTTGGTCAGCACCACCGTATGTTGGTTTCGAACCACACGTGTGGTGTCACTTTAACATCTGCCTCTTAAGTGAAGGCCCCTCTTATTTCTGTTGGTTTAAACATTCTTGAAGTTCAGTGCTATACAAAACAAAAAAGTCAAGAGTATACATTACTATCTTTAAAGTGACTGGAGAACCGTGTGACAACATCCTGGAATCAGTCCCATTAAGGTAAACGGTAATAGCACAGTAAAAATACGCATTATTAAAACATTGTTTACAAGATACTTCTTGACTGAATTGATTTTCCTATATTTCGTATTTCAAACGTTTACGCAAATGCTGTGTAATATACCTGTTAGCGTATTTAAAAAGAGTTACTACTATATTAGCGTACGCAGCTGGCGAAAAACAATAAAACAGCCTAAAACTTAAGAGATTAACAAAATTCGTCAACTTTTTTCGGACCTCAGGGGGGTCCGGCCCCGTTACCCCCCCCCCCGTAAATACGCCCCTGCTGGCAACATACTTTCTTTCACGGCAGAAACCAGAAATTACAACAGTTTGAATAGCCGGTTTTGATGGCTATCATCTCACATATAAATATAAACATAAAGAACGTAATAACAAATCAATTTAGTAATATACGTAATAATTAAATATATAATAAATAACAGTGTAGGTTATATTATTGACACGCGACGGTAAATAATGCACGTGCAAGACGCTTCCCCGGAAACATAACGTTCGCCAGAGACACAGCGTCGAAGTAGGACACTGTCCTTTCCTCGGTCTGCTGGACGACGCCGTTTGGCATCACGTCTTGTGCTCTTTTCTTTCGTGTTTTCTTTCCTAGTTATCACGTCCATTATTTTAAAGACGCTTTGCTAAGGTACGGACGTGCCTTTAGGGCGAGTCTTCACGGCGAGGAGTTAAGTGCAGCGGGGGCAGGCAGGCAGCAGCCGGTAAAGGGACGAAGCAGGAGCAGGAGCATGTAGAGGGTTCGTTTGAGAAAAGGCACTCGCCAGAACTAACGCGGGACGTGAGACGACTGCAGCAGCTAGCCTCGCTCACACACACACACACACACACACACACACACACACACACACACACACACACACACACACACACACACACACACACACACACACACACACACACCACAGACAGCAAGCAGCGCGTCGGCACTTATGCCGTGCAACAAATCAATATTCAATACATTTAAAGTAAACGTTAAGTATTTACTTTTCAACTTCTAGGCACAGAGCTATTTGAAATAGAGGAACACTCACGTGTGCATTTGCGTGCGTATATACAGTACACATGCTTTCAATTACGTTAACTGTGTGACAGTATAACGTGTCGGTATGCTATGCATTATGCCCAGTGACTGATGCGACACAAAAATTGGATTTCACGTTACATTTCCCGTACCAATGTGGCCTTGAGATAACTGGTCCGTGGCATGCAGAACGTAATTATGCTGGTGCATACCATATAGATGGTGCCTTGTTACTAACGGGGACGGAAAATCCAGACTACAGTGTTGTCATCCATCAATATTGGAGGGGCTTGTTGGGCTATCTCGACCTTGGGCAGAACCCGCGCCCTAGTCTGAGCTCATGAACGCCGTGTGAGTCGGATTTCAAACATTGAGCCACGTACTACAAATTACAGGATGCTATAGTCAGAATAAAGAAATCTGTTCGTAAAGAACAATGGCCACTCGTGGCCGACGAATAAGTCCGCTTTTGCGCAATAGTAACTAACAAAATTTCAAAAATTTCGCATACTTGTGAGGCAAATCCGGACTACAGTGTTGTTTTCCATCGATATTGGAGGGCTGATTCGACCATTCAAGAATGGAACCCACACCGTAGTCTGATCTTGTGAACGCTATGTAAGTCGGATTTCAATCACTTGACCACGTATTCCTTCCCCCTGTTAGTACTACACATTACAGGACGATGGATCCATAATAAAGCCTTCTGTTCATAAAGAACAATGGCCCATTCGTGGGCGACGAATAAGTCCGCTTTTGCGCATTAGTAACTGAAAAACATTTCAGCAGCTTCGCATACTTGTAACCATAGATATGATGGAATGTTTCCACTTGTCTGTTATGTTTGTCTTCATGGACGTGATCTGCAGTCGGAAGCAAGGAAGCAAACCGTCCGTTAGCATACGATAGGAAATTTGGTACAAGTGAACGTAATTTGCCTCGCGACACGGGCCTTCCTGACAAACAACGTGACTATCAACATAATATTGTCCTACGAGAAAGTGGACACTTAGAAAATGGGTACAGCGCACCTGTGTGGTTGCCTTATGTGATTGCCTATCATTGATGATAGCCTATGATCGCCTTATGTGATGTTTACCATTTAAGCTATTGGTAATTCCGTTGGTGTAGAAGTATAGACAAATCAATTCGTAACATAATTGTAACTGAGTAAAACTTTATTTTTTCGTCGTTTTATGCTTTCCTTAAAAATCTGTGACTAATGAGTAAACTATTTACATGCTAGAAAATTGGCATTTTTTTAATGCCTGTATGATAAGAAAACGTAATTGGGGACCCAAAATGAAAGTTGCTCCGGCTTTTGTCTGCCACTGCCTACAAGACATAGGCCTAACGACAAACGATTCAGTTCCGAGTCCAGACAGTGCATGTCTCTCACCACACTAATATATATGACCTTGAACTTGTGGATCTGAACTTCAAAAAGGTTGAACTAACAGAATGCCGATCCAAAACACGGTACTTGAGTCGTTAGTAGGAAGCTCTAGTTAATCAGCTAAAAGGGGGCGATAGAAGCAGAAGTTCTACTGTTTGTTAGTTTGCAAGTAACGGCGGTTTACTCGATCGAGGCCCTACATCGGAAAGTTAAGCGTTAGAGGGCAGTTGTAACGTCGCAAAATTCATATTTCAGTTTCGCATCAAACAAACGCTTGTGTCCGCACAAACCTCGCGCACTCGTACCCATGTCAAACTGAATTTGTTTCTACGATTAACATTAAATTACATAGAGACTTATATAATAAACTTTTTAAAGATTTTTTGCAAACTTACTTTATTGAAAAATCTGCCAATCAGCTGGAAAATTGGTTCGTCTTATGTGAGTGTTGTGGGAAGTACTGTAAGCAGTCTCTCTACTTATTCTAACACGCATATGACTATTCAGGGACATTCTTTTAAGTAGTTATGCATCACGAGATGCGAGCTGCAGATTCATTGGTGACGAACACGTAAACAGAAGTAACGATACAGCGAGAGGTAGACGCGAAAGCAAAACGGTAATTTTGTAGTTCATTGAAAAAAATAGGGATATTATAAACACGAAATAAAAGGATAAAGATTAATGAGTTTAAAACCATTATTAGAAATTAAAGTTAGCAAAAGAAGAACATGAAACACTAAGAAGGTTTGAAAGAAAGACTGTACGACCTGTTTATGGCCCGGTTAAGGAAGATAATGAATGGAGAATAAGAAATAACCAGGAGATAGATGAGCTATTGAAGCTTGAGGACACTGTAAGATATGTAAAGGCTCAACGAATACAATGAAAGCGTATGCCAGAGAAAGTCCTGAGAGCACAGATGTGTAAAAGCCGAACGAGGGGTCGACCTAGGATAAGATGGTTGGATGATGTGCTGGAAGATCTCATGCGGCAGGATGGTTGTTAGGGGTTATACTGAGGTGGCAACGGATAGGTGACGTTGGAGAAGACTGGTATTGGAAGCCAGCCTTCATGTTAGGCTGTAGTCCTGAAGAAGAAGAAGAAGAAGAAGAAGAAGAAGAAGAAGAAGAAGAAGAAGAAGAAGAAGAAGAAGAAGAAGAAGAAGAAGAAGAAGAAGAAGAAGAAGAAGAAGAAGAAATATTTCGTGTATTCTTAAAAAAGAAAAATATTTGAAACAGAATATAAAGTTAAATTGAAAGTCAAGGCAAGGTATCAGTCTGAACCAACGTAAAATATACCTCGATGTTAACGTAAAATCAAATAAATTATTACTAAGCAACAACTACAGAAATAAAGTGAGTTAAACATTTTATATGAGTTTGGCCAGAAGAACTGTTAAATAATAGAAAGAGCCAATAACACTTTACTAACATAAGTAAAAACGATACTTGTACTCAAATGGTCACGAAACGATATCGTTGATAATACATCCCCATTACGTAAAATCGCCGAATGAAATATCGCAACTTTTAATGTTAAGTTTCGATAAATAACGTAACTGAAGCCGGAACTTTTGTCGGTACGATATGACCGATTTAAGTACATTTGGAAAGTCGAATAGTAGTGCGAATTCAGTCCATAAAAGAATTCCAAAGACTCCTGCGGAAAAACTCGCGAATAATAGTAAATAAAACTACTCAATTTAATCATAACGTTATCACACAAAAGCAGTTTCACATCGAACGTGCGGGTGCTGTGTACGTTTTTTGATACGTTTGAATTCTCTGTATATTTACTGACTTGATAATGTCACTCACGGAAGCCTTGCTGGTAATCCTGTTCAGTCGTCTGATTTCATCTCGTGGCAACAATCTGACTACGACCTATTGCCGTTCGTTCACTATGTTTGACTCCTGCATTTTTCAATCAGTAATAGTTTCCAAATCATTCTCTGGTCCAGAAATTGGTGCCAAGATAAAATTTCGGATTCCGGAAACAATCATTTATTTATATCAACGTTTTGTATTTCGCATGTTTTGTATCGTATTTTGTATTATGACCGTGTTTTATATAATCTTTGAACCTTGAGAATTTGTGATAAAAGTTAAATTAACGGATTTTGTTGCTCATGACGTGTCCGTTTATTAACTAATTATAAATATATAACTACTGACTCTGCGTAAAATAAGCTTGTATAAGCGAAAACTAGTTCAGGCTACAAGGTAAACGTTTAACATTTTCACCAATAAAAAATTAGTGTTCCGAGTCAGTAGTTATATATTTATAATTAGTTAAATTAACGGTTTACAGGGCACGTAACTAAGCCTTTGCTACTTGTTATTGGAAGGAATGTAATTAAATACCTGTTCGCAACTGATAAATCTAAAATATTTACTTCTTTTCAGTGACCATTAGTTGGACTGTCATTAAAAAAAAAAAAACTGGTTGGTGCTCTTTCACATAACTTTGATGCTCGTTCGTTGAAAGTAAACTGAGGAAAATAATTAAAATGAATTTACAGCATCTGACAACAGCGAGGCTCTATATATTTTGAGAAATAAATATATTTTTAGTGTAGAAATAAGGGGGATAAGAAAGATGTGATAATTGTAGAAAAATGTCAGATGTTCGTAGAAACATAACACATCGGATACAGTCACTGAGCAGATTCTTTTTGTCAACTCTCTACAGTTTGACTGTGATCATTCAAAAGTCTTATTATTAGTTTTATTGCAAGTTAATTTACAACATTGCAGTTACATTTTCATAATAAAATTTTGATGTTAAATGTTATAAAACCATTTCTTTTTCCTTCACAGAAACCTAGTAAAGTAATGTTTAGAAATCTGTGTGTAGAGTGTATACAATTTTATTATTTCGCACAAAATATTTCAGCATTTAGGCCATAACGTGGAGTTGGCTGCGTTCCTTGTAGTTCATTAACCGCTCGCAACATGTGATTTACGGAAGACAACAGAATGTAACTAAATTGGGTTACCCCGCAAAACAGTGTATTTGTAAGCAAATTGTTCTGCGTTGTTGTTTAATCGTTGATTTTGTGAAGTTCTAGGTCATCCTGAAACATTTCTTCCCCGTGCAACTGTCTTTACGTTTTCTGTTACCTGCATACTAGGAAGAAATTTGTAAACCATAAAGTATAGGCCAATATATATAAAACTACCGAAATTAGTTCCATAAGTTCTGAAGCATTCACGGTGGCTTCAACATTGTTGAGATTATTATTAGACACGCTGCTAGGCCGTGTCCGAAGTTGTTGCTCTCGACACCATCGGACGCCATCATCAGTGTCTGGCTATTAAATCCTATTAAATAAGATCGACATGCTGTCTGTACTCCCAAGCCAATCAGATAGCACTTGCTGGTTCGTTCATCCTGCTTTCCAGATTAGATCGTGATGGTACAGAAGTTTATAAGAGTGGCCCTTCTCGAGATAGTCTCTGCCTCATCTCTGAGATGAATTGGCGAACACCGTGCCAATCCAGACACTGATGATGGCCTCCGACGGTGGGCCCTAAACGTTTGTCGATAGCAACAACTGGAACCACGTCCTGCTAATAGTAATAATCTCAACTAGTTCCATAAGATAGATAAAGAAAAACAGAACATTTATCTACTAAGAATTATGTACAAAAATATAAAACGATAATTTTACAAAAATTAACACTGGTAGTGTTAAAATCAATAATAATAAATTATTTTAACTCATTATTTTCTCACATAAAATAACGTATCACATTTATGGACAACATATTGTCAAGTAATTAACTTTTCCGTTGCTATCCTAAAAGTAGGTGAAATTTCCACTACCCTGTGTGTCTTCAAATTGTACGCGTGAGAAAACGCAGTTTTCTCTTCTATTCTTTTTTTTAATTTTCATTTGTTCGCCACTTTTTACGTATTTCCTTGTCGGCTTTTAACTTCATTAATGTTAGTGGGCAACGTACATAAGTTAAGAATCTTTGAAAATTACACTATAACTGAACTCAGACTACCAGTCTATTGTACACTAAAGTATATCTTAGGGTAAAACAAAATATTGTATTGTGTTTGTAATGTAGTTTAGGTGAGTTATACATTTTTCAGTTATTGTAATTAAGTTTTTCTAACCCATTTGCTTAAATTTGCTTAACCGCGATCTCTTTATTCCGAGACTTTAAACAACCTTATTGTGAATATCGAGTTAAAGAGTAATTTATACAAATAAAGAAGACATATGCGTAAATAATTAAATTAGCCTTAGTTTTTGTAACACGTGCCTGTTATAAGTTCTTTGTTTTCAATATGCTCGTATGATTAGTTCGAAGCTCGCACGGCCGATGTCAGTAAATTCAATATTACGACAAAAAACCGGGCTGTTAGGCCGTGGTCGGTTGCTATCACGTCGGCAACGTTTCGCTTCCCCGTCGGGAATCTTCCTCAGGCAACCAAGAAGCGACAGAAAGTAAAAACAGAATAGCGGCAGGTGTACGCCGAACAGTACCCGATACCTGTATCAAGTAAAAGCAATCAAGTAGTTTAGTACATTTTGTTAAATGTAGTATACTCAGTGATGCTTTAATTAATCGCTAATTATACGAGGGTAAGTCAAAAAGTAAAGGCAAATTTTTAAAAAGGAACTTTTTATTTTGAAAACAAGATGACAAGTAACATCATTTCTCTACATAATCTCCCTCAACTTCTATGCACTTGGTCCATCTCTTGACAAGCTTCGTAATTCCGTCCTGGAAGAAGATTTGTGGCATCGTGCACAGCCATTCGCGCACCGCCTCCACAACCTCGTCATCCGACGAAAACTTGGATTCACGCAGGTGCTCCTTCATCGGACCAAAAAGGTGAAAATCACATGGAGCTAGGTGAGGACTGTACGGCGGATGCTCCAGCAGCTCAAAACCAAGATCTTGAATGCACTGGATCGTTTTCCCCGCAGTATGAGGACGGGCATTGTCGTGAAGCAAAAGCACACCTTTTGAAAGTTTTCCTCGCTTCTTTGTTTTGATTTTGGGTTTCAGATCTCGCAGTAGCTCACAGTAGCTGTCACTATTCACTGTTTGACCTTTAGGAGTGTAATGAATTAGAAGTGGACCTTTCATATCCCAAAACACTGTCATCATCAACTTTCCTGCAGAAACTTGTCTTTTGAACTTTTTTTGCTGTAGGCGAGGATGGATGTTTCCACACCATACTCTGCCGCTTACTCTGTGGTTCGAAGTGATGGACCCACGTCTCATCAACGGTTACTATGCGACTGAGAAACTCTTCTCCTTCCTCTTCTAAACGCCTTAAATGTGATTTCGAAATTTCCAAACGTTTCTGTTTGTGCTGGTCTGTCAGTCGATGTGGTACCCAACGAGCACACACTTTGCGATAATTTAGTGATTCGTGGTTGATTGCAACTGCTGAACCGTGGCTAATGTTCAACGCATGCGCAATATCATCAATTTTGACACGACGATCATCATGTATCATTCGCTCAACTGTCTCGATGTTCTTGTCCGTCTTCGAAGTGGATGGCCTACCTGAACGCTCTTCATCGCAGATAGATACACGACCATTTTTAAAGCGATTTATCCACTCATAAATTTTGCGTTCACTAAGACAGCTCTCACCGTACTGCTGCTGCATTCTGCGAATAATCTCCGCAGGTTTAGTCCCTTTAGAGTGCAGAAAACGTACCACTCCCCTCATTTCTTCCTTGGTGCACACGGACAACGGGGCACTCATAATAACCCCTGAAATAACTACGAATGGAGCTGAGCACTGAAACAACACAGCTAAAGAACAAAAAAACTTTGAGGTTATGATATGTCATTGTTCAGTCAGTGCTGCCATCCATTGCAGCAGGGAAAATAAAATTTGCCTTTACTTTTTGACTTACCCTGTATTTCACTTTTAATTTGCCTGTAGATTTTCATTTATCCTGTCTGAATATTTATGGCGACCAATCCGCCTCATAGGGAGTAGTGAGCCTCCTTGGGGCCATGCCTCTCCGCCTTCGTGCCTACGCCTTTACCTCAAGTAGTATACTTGCATGTTTTCAGTGAAACGATTGTGTACACTAGTAATTACATCGTTTGGAAATCATGCCCAAGGTTTACAAAAAATACCGAATTTAATTCAGTAATTTACTATAATTTAGGAAGCGAGTTACCACGATATGAGTAACATATATCTATCCGGCAAGTTTTAAATCCGTTTCTTTTTTAAGAGTCTCTTAATCTTTCTGAGTCCCGTTGAAAATTCCCATCTGTTAATAGAGAAATGATGGCCTGAATAACATCAGAAATCGAATCTTTCTTCACAACACAGTAGTTTTTGTCTCATTGTTATTGTTTTCTTATATGTTAATAGCATTATTTATTTTTTTGTTATTAACATTATTATTGCTATTATAGATATAAACTTATGTGACTGCAGTAATAATCCACTGAATTAATGTAACGAGTTCTCAATTGTAACTAGGCCGTTTGGAATTTGTCTGTCTGAATTGGAGTATGCACCACTATTTTGAATGCATCAACCGATTTTTGAAAAATTTGCCATATGCGTCGACAATTTTGTCCCACAGACGCCCAAAAGTTAAGGGCCGGGACGCAAAAATTTGAGGAGTAAAAATTGTTAAAAATCTTAGATATCCTTACGGGATAACAAATTAAAGAAAATTTTAACCAAAATCTGAATATAGTATTCGATTTTGGATTCAAATGTTTAGGAGCCAGGGTTCAGAAAAGGGATCAAAGTTTTGAAAAAAAAAATTGTAAAAATCCATTCCGGGTGTCACATTAAATGAAATTTATCCGCAAAAAATGTAGAGTTCCTTTGAAATTTTAGAGGCACTTCGGCCAAAAATTGAAGTCTAATGTTTGAAAAATTTGTAATCGTGTGTGGAGCATCACATTACGAGGAATTTTAATCATATTACGAACTCAGTATCTTTAACAATTTGACGAAATTAATATATTTCAACTGCTTGCATACTTTTTACCGCCTTCAAGAAGTTTCAGTCTGGAAAAAAATTTACATATTTTAATCGGAAGGGTAAATTTGTGAAAAGAATTTGGTAAAAGCCTATAGTGAGATATAGGCCTATGTTGAATATATGGGTTTCTGTTTGGTCATGTATGGTCACCTCCTCTAGTGTTTCTAGAGGTTAGCTCTTCTAACAATTGTGCATAGCGAAGAGCTTTACTCACTGCTTTAGAAAATTAAAATTGATTAATTTTATTTCTTTTAATAAACGTATTTTGTTTAAAACAGTGGGCGAGTCGCGCGGCTCAAGTTGCTCGGTAATATAGACTATTACTTAAACATTTATGTGATTTTGACTAAAATTATACACATTCCATTCTTACTTTTCTCTGTAAATCAATAAAGAACTGCACAAACCAAAATGTAATGTTCATGCAACTGTAATGAATCGTATACATCACTAGTACGATTTATTAAGACTGTTATAATCGATTATTAGAGATCAATTTTGATAACAAAAGAGCATGACACATAGGTCCTATTTGTGTCCCTACATGCTACAACTTTATATTATGAATCACGTTATTCGCGTCTTTAAAAACGGAACGACTTGCTATATTGCCTCACCGACTATACACTAAAGACTATACGCTATTATTGCCTCACCTTGAAGGCAATTCATATTGCCTTGAAACATTTCGTATATTTAAACCAATATAAACGTTAATGGCCCAACAATTGTCGATCAAAAGAACAAGACAAACTGTATGATAGCTGTCTCGGTCAGTTGCGACAAACTGTATGGTAGCTGTCTCGGTCAGTTGCGACGAAACGACGTTTTGTTGCATGTGGTCGCAACTGACCGAATCCGTGGCAGCTAGTAGGAACGTTGCTGTTCCAAACTTGGATTAGGTTTTAATTCTCAAATTTGTGCGAGTAACCTCTTTCTTCCAATATTTGTGTTTCGTTAGGTTAGGTTAGGTTGATTCTGCTTAGTTTAGGTTGGTATCCTTTTAGTTTGGTTACTCCGTCCACAAGTAATACGGAGGCTTATGAAGTTAGCGTACAGTGGGAAAGTAGATACAGTATTCATGTTACAATGAGTGATTGAGATGTCCCAGCAATTGTTTAGTTATGTAGCTAGTAATGTTGTGACGAAATGTGTTAGTATTGGTATAGATGATTGTAAGTTTTGTTATGCGTTGGATCCGCGCGTGATATCCTCTTAGCTGCGGGCAGAAACGGTTCTTAAGGGCCAAGCGTTGCGACCTAATGCTTCTATGTCTGTAACACATGACCGATGTTTCTAGTAAATGCCAGAAAGAAATCGACTGGAATTTATTAGCGAAAACATATTAGAAACGAACACTGTGGGTAAACTAAAATACGAAGAACACTTTACAGAATAAAAAAGACGTCGAACAATTACCTCGAACTCTCGACACGATCTAACAGGTATATAGGCCTACTACAGACGAACTGGATGCCACAGTCAGCTGATGCGTTGTCGTTTGATCTCGCGTTGAAACAGAATTTCACTGTTTAATGTATAAAAACCAACACACATACGCGCGCGCTGGCGCAGACAATCCAATTCCTCGACAGTTCAAGTTTATACGAGAAGTCAGTATTACAAAGTAATACATACAAACTGAAATGATTAGTTTGTATTGAACGGAAGCCAAACTGTTGTCTGTGTCTACGCTCGCCACCATTGTGCGTACTACATGCCAAATGACATACACACACACCACTCGATCCTCCATAATAAAAAAACTCAATCTTAATGGCTGAAATATAAACAATAATATTATCCCACGCCGCGCGTCTCCGGCTCCTCTAATTGCGTCCCACTTGAAGGTTCGGTCTGTGTCTGTGCTATGCATGCCATAAAACGACGACTGCTTTTTATTTTTCCGTCCAGTTTTATTCCACACTACATTAAATAGCAGTAAAATGGTAACGTTAACGCTTTTGTTTCGGCCTTTCCGAGTAAACAGCGATCGTGAATCCACTATTCCTTCGTAATTGTATTTATTTATAGTTAATAAAACAAACGAGTCTCCGTGTTGGTTTTGACCAGTTTTCACAAGGGCATGACACGTAAGACTTGGTTAGGAGCTGTCTGTGAAATTTTATAGTTTCAATACCTGGACTGTTAACAAAAGCGGATCAGTGTATTGAAGGTTTGAGATGTGGTTTTTCATTTCAAGGTGGGAATCTATTATGTATATCAGAAATTCAGGGGCAGTACAAGCAACGAGAAAGGTCGCCGCACTCAATTATGCCGCGTGAGCTCCACATGATTACCCTCCGCAGGGAAGTGATGACTGGTGATTTCTTGGTTTGGCCTGCTACCGGTTGGATGTGTTGACCGAGGGCGCTGATCGGAAGTGGCGGTGGAACTTCCTGAAAAGTGTCAGTATGGTGGCGTTCAGGGAACGGACTCCAAAAGAGCATTGCCGATACTCAGGTTAGAAGTTAATGAGCTGTCCACACGCAGGGTAACCTTCAGTCAATGAGCATTATGGATAGTAGTGCTCCAAACAACTGGGTAAGACATTCTCACCCATTTCCTGCCACATGTGTGCCCTGGAAGACTTTGTCTTCATAACCACACAGGAAGACCGTTTCTCTTCACTATGATCATCTTTCCTTTCTCAGAATATCATCCCCTGCTACCTCCGCACTAGCTTGCCTCCAGTCTCAGGCTCTTTTGCCTCATTATCTGTTTGATATCTTGATATCTCATGTGGACTTTTGCGATTATTTCTAAAATGTAGCCCCCTCAGATATTTTGGCTCCCGCTCTCTTACTTGGGGGGGGGGGGATCGCTCTCAAAAACAAACGGGTATTGTACGGTAAACGAGTGGACGCGCGTGTCAAGTTTCATAAAAATCGGTGGATGCGTTCAACAGTAATCGTAAGACATATCCCAGACACACAATCAAATTCACACAGACTCGCATCACTCGTTCAATAAAACTGCAATAATAATTAGTAAGCAAAATATTGCGGAAATAACAAAAGTTACCGTTAGAATGTAAGGCGTACAGAAATCAACACATAAGAATTAACCATAAAGTAAATGTAAAATAAAGCTTTCGTCTTGACAATGGGGTTGGAGGACGTAACGTAACAGGGTCTATTTCAGCTGCCATTCGTCGGTAAGAAAGTTTAAGTGTTAGTTCTAATTTATGTACGGTTTAAATAATGAGAATTTTAATAGTATTTTTTTTTGACAGTATTTTGTTTTTAATTGTTTATCGTTAATTATTTTTGTTTTTAGATTCTTGAGGTGATCCCAAATTCTTGGGGGTCGAAAAGTTAAGCGTTAAAATGTTACGATATGTGTGGTCTAGAATGGGGGCTCATCAGGTAATAACAGTCCGTCGTTTAAGAGTTGTCAAGATTGGAAAATTGTTGTGTACGAGTGCCTTCGTTTATAAAAACTGTTATTATAGTCAGTCGTTAGTAACGATTTCTCTGTTGTATAGTTATTTTTTTACACTATTATGATGATATCGGAATCCGGAAATAGTAATAACAGTGTTTAATACACTTACCATAAAAACGGGACATTGTAATATGGTATTATGTGGAGTAAACTTGACAGTAGTGTAATAAAATTGGACATTTTAATCGCGTTAACGTAACCAAACGGTTTTCTTATTTCCCAGTTTAGAGTCGTCCCTACTCCATAACGTGTAAATTGAAAACGTGGGATCGTACGCTGGAGAAGATCAAGAGCGATGAATATATGAAGGACGGGTACGGACGGAGAAGAGGTTCAGCCGTGGGATTTGTTATTGTTGTGAAGGCGCGGAGGTTAGTAGGCGGATAAATGAGCTATGCAAATTAAGAGGAAGGAGAGAGAGCCTACTCACCGGTAGGTATGGGCAATCATATCGCTATTACGGTAAACAGAGCCAGTCTTTCTCTCTTTGGACAGCTACACTCCTACCCTACAACACGTCGGTTGTCTGTAATTTAATGTACCTCCTGCCTGCTCACTCACGTTCTCTCTCTCTCTCTCTCGCGCGCGCTCTCTAATACGCTCCCAGCCTGCGTCTGTACGAGTGCTTTCACTGTGTACGAGCGCGCGCTTTGATGTTAGTTTTCTGTATCCTTTCGGGCGAGTACAGTGGTGCTTCACCACCGATGAAGTATAATTTAATTCGTTTCCATGATGTCATTATATTTACACTATGTTAGATTAATTCACCATGACTCTGTGGCGTGTGATACTGCCCTGCTTTTAAGTGTGCGCATGCGTTATAGAACAAGGATTTTCCACGGTGGACGTTATTGATGATAAGCGATGGGGAAGTCGTTGTCAGCAGTAGGGACTACGCCAGTTAAAGCCTACCGTATATTTTGTACGAGGGTTAGTTGAAAAGTTCGCGGAGCGACATCTATAGTTCAGCGGTATAACTAAACTTTTTGTTGTAAACGCCATATTCCTTGTAATCATCTGTTTAGTTTATAATATATCCGTCAATTTTTTCACTGTGTATCAGCTGTTTGAAATTTACGTGCCATGCGTATATTTTGAAAACTGGACAAAATCAAACATCGTGCAGGGGTTGAATTGTTTGTTAAAAACGTCTAGCAACGATAGATATTCACGAGGAAATTGTAAATGTGTTAGGAGATGCTGCGCTTTCAAAGACAGTGTTTTGAAAGTGGGATCTCGAGTTTAAAGTTTCTCGTATGAGCATTGAAGATGGTCCCAGCTGTGGACGCCTAGAAATATAAGTAGGCCTACAGATATTATTAAAGAATTTCATACACGGTGTTGGATAGACCGGCGATTGAGAGTGAATGAAATTGCTGAGGTCGTAGGCACTCATATGAGCGTGTGTATTATATTTTAGCTCCAGAACGTGGCGTAGAAAACGTGTGTGCAAGCTGGGTACGTCCGCGCGGGGATCACCTTCAGAGCCCGTACGGCCACGTTCCCACTTGAAAACCATTGTTTTTAACGGTGCAGCATCTCCTAATACACTTCCTAATTTGTTGCGAATTTCCGTTGGCGCTAGACTGTTTTAACTAAGAATTCGTAGTTATGTCCAGTTTTCCAAAAAAGCGTGACACTAAATTTTGAACAGCTGGATAAATTGACACAGGTAGACGAACCATGAATTTTACAACACACGACAAATTTTAGTTCTGCCGCTCCGCGAACTTTTCAACTATCCTCGTATTATACCGATAGCGAGCCTCGTTGCCTGTCTCCTTACTGTTTTCCCAAGACCTCGTTGGCGACCTGCCCAGTGGAAGGTTGTTACCCACCCGTGGTACGTCCCTGATTATTCGATTGTCCATGTCCATGTTCATGTGTCATTTTGTTCTCTGAATGTCCTTACGTAAAGGGAGGCAGTGATGGAAAACTTTGGTAAAATATTTTGAATATATATATTTTTTTATATTTTGACCTGCTGTTCGCCGATCGGTGTCTATTCTGGTCTCACATAACTCCTTACTTCCGCTATTTGCTTCTTTTCATTAAGTCTTACATTACCGTGGGTCCTATATACGTGGCATGTTTTTTTTTTTAAGTAATCTCCGTTTTAAAATTATGAAGGTGGCATTAAGTGGTGAAAATGATTTATTATAACTAAAAAAATCTACAAACTATCTTTCATTTTCACGTAATCACCGTTAACTTCCATGCATTTTTGACGTCGTTTCAACAGCTTCGTTATTCCATTATCGTAAAACTCCGCCGATTGTATCTTGAATCAATCAGTAACCCCGTTGTTCGTTCGTCGTAATTTTTGAACCGCTGCAATCCAAGGCATTTCTTTTTACAGCTAGGTTTTATTTCTATTGACAGTGTGATAAAACAGGCCACATTCGTTATTTTCACAAAGCTAGAAAAGTGTTACAGATGAATCGGTATGGAGAAACATACATGACTTCCATGTTCTAAGATTTATATTTAAAATCATTTTCGAAATGAACTATTTCCATAGAAACTACTTCTTTCTTCAGCCTTAACCACAGTACTGTGATCACTACCGTATACCACCTCACCACGATAGTGCACTCAATTTTCACTGACGATGGTAGTCGATAACACTGCCGAAACGTCTGGTTTTGTAGAAAACATTGGATCAAGCCCAAACAGCCCAGGAAGGAATTTTAACAACAAACTACTTCTTTTTTGCCCATAACGTAGTACACATGACATATAAATAAAAATTATCCCCTCCTCCTCAACTATAATTTTCATTTATAGAAAATTACCCCCACCCCGTTCAACTAGCCTCTTCATTTATAGATATTTCATCTACGTTTCTACAGTGGATTATTAAGATCTTCTTATCAGGATACTTTATTTATCAAAATTAAGTACTTTACTCTTGTTACAACAAAAAATGTTTCAGGTAGGCCTAAACTGAAACCCTTTCCCTGTAACCGATCTTCACCAAAATCAATAGGCCTTGAGTCTTCTACAACTCAGGCACATATGTAAAAAATTATTTGATTCTGTTTAAATTTACGGCAGTTATCGTTCGTCATGAAAACAATTCTCTTGTTACAACATAAAATGTTGCTGGTAAACTACCCCTTTCCCTAAAAAAATCTTCACCAAAATCAACAGGCCCTGAGTTCTCTACAATTTAGGGATGTATGCAAAAACTTATTTGATTATGTTTGAATTTACGGCAGTTATCGTTCGTCATAGAAAAAATTAACCTTGTTATCACATAAAACGTTGCAGGTAAACTACCACTTTCTCTTAACTGATCTTCACCAAAATCAATAGGGTTTGAGTACTCTTCAATTCTGGGATGCATGCTAAACATTATTTGATTCTGTTTGAATGTGCGGCAGTTATCGTTCGTCATAGAAACAATTACTCTTGTTAAAACATTAAAGGTGGCAGGTAAACTACCCCTTTCCCTTAACCGATCTTCACCAAAAACAATAGGTCTTGAGTACTCTACAATTCTGATATATTTATGATTATATAGTGTTATATTTATTATACAATTCTGATTATATACAATTCTCTATATAATATATTTTTGATCGCGTGTATGGATTAACGTTTTTCGCACCTAATTTTTTTAACCAAGTTGCTTTGTCATAGTGCCTTTGTTACTGATCATGAGACGTTAGAAAATTGAATAGACAATTTCGAAACCATAAGTCGATGATTTTCAGGAACTTTCGCAATCGTTTCTTCTTCCAGATCACCTATTATTACTATCGGGCCATCGTTTGTTCTTTCCTAAACGAATGTTTTCATAGCCAAAGTTAGGCAACATTTCATCATACAGGTTTTTCACCTACTGTTCTGATTTAGCTCCCTCTAACTTCTGGCTCTTTCCAGAACTAAAATCACCGCTGAAAGCGAGGATATTTTAGATGGTGTACAAGATTCGGGAAAATACAACGAGGCAGCTAATTGGTGATTCCGAAAGAGTAATTTGCAGACTGTTTCGAGAAGTGGATGAGATGCTGGGATAAGTGCGTGAAGTTCCAAAAAGAGTAAAGAGTACTACGCTCCATTGTGTTAGGGCATTTTCTCAAAATATTACATAGTTGGATGCTTTCTGGACAGACTCGGTACACATTTAAGCTTTGACGTTTATAAAGTTTATAAATCATTTTGGTACAACACACTCTCATGTAGCCTCAGGAAAGTATCGCCGTGGCTTCTGAATTACACTGTTCGCTATAAACATTTACTACAAAGCACACATATTACGTTCTGTAATACTACCTGGCGGTAACGGTCGAAATTGGCCACTAGTTACGTGTTATCAGACATAGTTTCCGCTCTGTATGTATTTCGTTTCACGAACGACGCGCTACCTGTTCACTATCAGACGAAGCAGCTCACAATAAAATAAAGTGTTATTCGAGCGGGAAAACAAAGGGACATCGTTCAGTAATAAAGTGGATAGCGGAAAAGAGACAATGAATATAAGCAACAGAAATGAGTTTCAAAGTGGAGCGAGCACGGCTGTGGATATTGGATGCGATACGAACGCGACAATACCACTCTTATTATTATATACGGATATAGCAGCTGTACTTGTTGAGAAGAAGCAATAATTTCATTCATTTCCATTGTATTTGTATTTATATACGGTACTGAAAAAAAGTTAATTTCCAAAACATGCCTTTTTAATAAATTTGCGTATTCGTACGGCGGTTTCTGTATACGCGTGGAACGGAAGTGTATTAAAATTTGTTTCCAATACAAGTTAATTCACGTGTAACTCATATACATTATTAATCGAGCGAAGCGAGTTCTCATTTTTAACTCGATCGTTTGTCATGCGTTTGCCTGTCTACTGCTTGGAGTATCCCTCACGGTAATTTTTGAATGCATCACCCGATTTTCGTAATATTTGACGTGCGGGTGCATACTTTTACTCCACAAAACTCTACTTTTTTTGAGATCGACATATTAGGGGCAGATAATATTTATAATTATTATTAGGGGGTAGAAGTGAAAAGTTTGAGGGGACAACATTGTGGGAGAAAAATCGCAAAAATTCATGTGGCGTTATCGAATTAAAGAGAATTTAACGTTAAACGTTGAAAAATTGTGAAAAACCATGTCTCGTATCTGATAAACGAAATTTTAACTCAACTCCAAATATAGGGTTTACTCTGAATATTTTTTAACCTTAAGAGCATCATGGGCCGAAAATGGAAATCAAAATATTAAATAACCTTTAAAAGTATGTGGAGGAAATATGAGAAATTTTATTCAAATACAAACTGGGTATTTTTAATATCTTATTTGGTAAAATTAATATCTGTCGACACCGTTCGCAAATTTTGGTCCGCACTCAAAACGTTTGTAACATACGTCCGCATAGAAAAAAATAAATAAAATAAAAACAAACATATATAAACTTCACATACGTATGCCTTATACACATCTGTGGAAACGTACCTAAAATAAAAAGCTAGACTAGATTATTTCTAATGTAAGCATTATGATTACACAGTAATGTAACTAAAAAAAAAATAAATAAATAAACCAACACAATAGTAGGCCTATGCAGTTTTTAGTGTTTGTTGTATGGTTGTGTGTTTTAAAATTTTATTTTACAAAAGAATAGAAGAATAATCGGACTTTTCTCAATTGTCCTGGTATTTAATGGAAAAATTTTTCTAATAACAAACATATTCCATTCAAAATGGTGAGTGAGTTTTGCAATTCTGTCAGCTTACTAATACGTTTACGTATAAATTGGGTCCACAAGTGTCTCAACTCTGGGAGTAAATTGTTTTCTATGCCGTAATATATTTAAAATCTGATACATTTTTTTGAAAGATAATTTACATTATGGCGATTTTCCTAACGTACATAGATCTTTTTTTTATAAACCAGTCATATGGTTCAGATGTAAATAACTGAACTCATGAATGCGGGTAGAAGTTTTAGAAAAATTAGCTTCTATTGTTAGCAAATATTAATTCTCTTCTGCGTACAACTTCAGTGCGGGAACTGTGCAAAGACACGGCGTCCCAGTTAGTGGTACCATGAAAAAGGCTTACGTAATATTGAACCATTTATCTCACTGTGACATACGCTTTAGGCGACACCTGGTAACAGACCACAAGGAAAATATGTGCAATATCTTGTAATCATGCATAATTCTTATTCATCAACACATTCTGTCCGGACTATTGGGCTATGTTAAAAATCACAAACGTTTCGCTACGCCGTCATAGTCATCGTCAGTGGTGCAGGCCCTCCTCTTTTGGCGACTGGTAACTTTTTGTTCTGATTATTTCAGTTACACTGTGGAGTAATAATTCACTATTTGTTATTTCTGGAATATGCACTCGGAAGAAATAAACTTTATATACTAGTATTATAAATAAACTGTTTAGATAAACCAATGTTTTTTAAAATCATACTGTCCATGGATGCAATCTGTACAGGCGTTGAATTTGCCTCGAGCGTAAAATCGCTTTTCGCTGAGCTCGAGACTCGTGAGGCGCAGGTTCCAACCTGATTTTCTTGTGGAATCGTTTCCCCGTGTACATCTATAAGTGTTGAACGGTAATTCACATAAAAAGCAAAGTCGTCCGTTGAGGTTTGTATTACCGTCGACGACTGCTTTTATACGCCCATTGGTTACGTTAAAAACATGAAAACCTTGCGTTCACTACCGCCTTCTCCAGTCACGGATACAACTTTAGAACGGCAATGTTTTGTTTTAGAATTTGTGGTCGCAAAACGTTGTCACTGTTTTTAAATACCTTTAAAACAGACTTTACGCTCCCTCCCAGCTATTTGTCTGGCCGCTAATTTCACGGTACTTAATTAGATCTTGCTGTTGCTGCTGCTTAAATCTCATTTAAGTTTTGATTACAAAAACTTTTAACACGCATGTGGAAAGAAGAAGGCGTGTTGTTGCAAACGTTGGGCGTTTGTCGTTACGGTGTGAATTATGATTGTTGGGGGAGACAGAGAGGTGTGTGACCGTCACACCCTCGCTGCACACTCTCCTGTTTATGTAGTAATTTGTTCCAAGACATGGAAACTAGTGTTAACGACAAATTCCAAATGATCTGCCCGTGGGCACGTCGTACACTTCTCCGATTACACCTTTTGTGTGCTGTGTTTGCATTACGTGCACCTTGATACCTGACACACGTAGTGGACGACACGTCACTTGTGCCATGAACCCTAAAGTGAAACTGATCACTACGCCGTGAGGTGCTGGTTGGAACGCTTGGACACTTGCACGGAGCCCACCTCTTTACACAATAATCACAATTTCCGGTGAGGCAGTGTCCGATAAGACTTAAATTCCTTTCCCAATGGTGTTTTACGTATATTAAAAAATTATCGCAGTAAAATTGTTATCATTAAGAAACATTCTTATTAATGTAGAACCCAGCTAAACAGTAAGCCTGTACACAGATAACTATAAATAACTAAAACATAAAAGTATATTAAAATGTCTTTCTGAAATTATCATTATTGATACACGGTCAGACCTAGAAATACATTTAAAACTATCGATAAAAATAAAAAGTTGCATGTATTATCAAATAAATCTTACGTATAGCGTATGCGTGAAGGCCTGAAAAGCTTGAATTGTAAAAACTTGGTTTGTATGGAAACCTGTAACTATTCAACGTGAAACTCTTTAGTGCGTGAGGTTAACTTATATTATATACGTATCCGATTTGTATTTCTCACAAAGTTCGTACCTTTTTTAAGAACACAGTTCTCGATATTTAGTCTGTCAGTTTTTCCATCCCTGAAGTGTTTAAATTTGTTTTCATTGAACATATGTATATTAATTGTAATATGCGTATATTTTTATGCACAAGTATTTATTTTCTAATGACATATGAAACTCCCATGCAGTTAGCCAGTTAGGTTAGGTTAGGTTAGGTTAGCAATCTATTTCAATCGGGTATCCTTGTCCGTGCTTTTATCATGTCCACCTTGGACGCTGTTCATAAGGAATGTACGTGTAAGTCTGGAGAGACTTTAAATAATCGGCAAAAAACAAAATGTTTTCATGAAGCGGTGGATACGAATGTGGAGGCCAGTTTAATGAGAAATGCATAGTCCAAAGTCATAAGAACATCCAGAAAGGAAGAACGCCTAGAATTAGAAAACTTTGACCTTGAGTTCAAGGACGTAAGAAGAATGGGCGAGAATAGAAAGTATAGTTTGTCGTGTGAAAACGAACTGAATAGGACTCGGTCTGAGAAGAAATTGCTTATTTTTTTATATCACTGAGAGAAAGTTGGAAAGGGTCCCACGGTTTGAAAGAAACAGACTGAAGCTGTTATATACAATTTAAAGGAGAGAAGGTAATATTGGAAACTGAAGGACGAAGCCAACTGTAGCCCAAGATACAAAGCAAAATTCGCAGATCAAGTCCGAGGACCTGCCGGGAGAGAACACTTAATAAATTCCTGACTAGTGGAATACTTTAGATAATTTTAACTTAATTTTTAGTCATCAAAGCAACCGTCCGTCTGTTACCACTACTGTTACAACCACTGTATGCGGCATTTCCTTATAAAAATTTGGCGCGTCTCGCTTTTTTTTTTTTTTTTTTTTTTTTTAACAAACTTCTCTTTTCCTTATTCCAGTTTCCATTATATCTTCTTTTTTCGTTCTAGAACCATTAATAATTGTCAGGATCAAAGTTATTGTTTTAAGAATATTCCTATTGTAATTGGAAGCGGTATTTAAATTTATTGTCTAAAAATAAAATACATTCTCTAGTCGTGTACACGACAAAAAACCCGTTAAAAATCTACTTTAATATAATTTATGAAATTTCTTTACGTTTTAATAATTTTAAAATAACCAATTTAAACGAAAATTTATGGCTAAGTCATTGATTTTGTGATTATCAAAACAGGTAAAATACTCAAATATAAAAATAGTCTACTATTAATTTTTTTAATCGACTATTGTCGTCTTCAAGGATTAGGCCTTAGTTGACCTGTTCAGAAAACTACCTGTGGTGCTACTGCTATCAGTATTTCCTATAGGCTCGTATCTCAAGGCTGCTACAGGTAGTCCGATATCTGGCACGCGGTACCGTCTCCTCTCTGATTGTCTTCTGCAAAGATTCGGTTTTTGTTTCACTTCTACTGATCCGTGGAATCCTAACGAATAAAACACGAAACGATGGCCGCACGAAGTGTTATAAAACACTAGCTATTTCCACATTCCCGTATCCAAGCGAAACGGGAAGAAAATAAAATTTTAGGTATTGATATTGTAACAAGATCCCTATCGAACAGCCGAGAGCGTCCTCCACCCGTCCATCCGCTAGTCGAGCAGGCGTAGCCTCAGTCAAGGCCGCAGTTAAGTACTCCCAGAGTGTTCAAGAACACTTGAGATACGCATTAAGCTGACGTGCAGTAAGGATGGAAAGTTATTCTGGAACTATGCGCGACCTACAGTATAAAAGCAAGAGCGTATGGCTTAGTCAGTCAGTTTACAGTGAGCGATTTCCTTAGCGCTGGCACTCTATTACTTGACATTATTATTGCGTACAAATATAACTTGAACTGTTGTAAGATACTACCTTGTTGATTACAAATTATTAGTTGTGATTAATTAAAGTTGGTAATTAGTGAATTCATTGGTGTCTGTATTGTTATCCACTGTACCATACGACGAACAGTGACCCCGTCGTAACAATATGATATTTTCATAATTTAAAAATTTGTATAAAGTTTCACCAATCACATTGTTACTAATCACTACCTATTATGAAGCGTTGTTTACAAATTTAGATAATAGGTAGATACCTGATTATATTATCCTTCATGCAACTTCAGTCGTTAGGTACGACGCGTTTCGGGCTCACAGTCCTGTCTTCAGGTAAAAATCACTCGAGATGAGCTCGTCAGTAAAAAACAATTAACACGCACATAAAAACACTGAATTCATTATACATACATATCGCGCGAGAACACGGTGTGCATCGTAGAGAATCTAAAAGTGTACTGGCTGTATAAAGTCCAATGCAGAGATATGCCGGTAATACTCCTTATGTCTGTGCTAGATTGTCTATTATAGTATCAAAGTGCGCGTTAGATTTGAACAAGACCATATCGTTCGAAAGGCACTCCTTCTGTAATCTAGCCGCTTTGTATGTCTCGTATTCTTCGAATGGATCTGTATATCGACCTTTTTTACAATAATGTATGGGCTTAAAATTAACGGAGAAGTCAGTGTAACTATGATTACAATCAATTAGATGTTACGCGTATGTCGATGTACTGTGCACTAAATTCTTTGTGTGAACACCTTCAGCTGTTCTTTGAACCTCTCTTCAAGTGTTTGAACCCAATGAATTGTTTACAAAGCTGGCTTACTTTCCGTCATCGTCATTGCCATCGTCCTTTGCACGATATGCTTGTTTTTCGGTATTTATTGTTCAGTATATATAAACTAAATGTAACAGTGGGTCGTGCAGGAAAATTGCCAAGAAGTGTGGCGAGCAGCGCGGCCCACTGAGTATTGATTTGTCGACAATAAACATGTTAACAGGGCGAAATTGAAACCATAAGCCTCCGTCGACCCGAACGTGTGTGTCCCTGTCCGTGTACGCGCATAAATTTGCCAGATCGCAGCGTATCGATAACGCGCTGCTGAATTCGATGACTCGGAAAAAACCGTTCACCTGATAACAACGGGTGGGACGCACAACCTTATCTCCGGTAATTATCAGCATTAATTAACTTTTGTTTTTGTTAATAATAATAATAATAATAATAATAATAATAATAATAATAACAACATGGAAGTCCGTCGAGGGTTGCTTCGCGTAGCGACGGGGTTTAATAGAGACTCGTTTCCAGGAAACTGTAATTATTTGGGGACAGTACGGTATATGCGCCCCGATGGCCAAAAGAACAAAGAAAAACCGCATGTTATAAAAATAATAATAAAGTAATAGTACTGTGTATTAGTTTCCTGTAAGCATATACGAAACTATTATTATTATTATTATTATTGTTGTTGTTGTTGTTGTTATTATTATTTGTAATAATTAAATTATTAAATTATAAACTGCTAACTACTCCTTCCAGTATGTGACGGGTTAGCGCAAAAATGTTGTAGTAATATATTTACTGAACGCTGAAGTCCAAACCGGTTTGAACAGAGCGTAGTAATGTTATCATTTTTCATTGTAACAGAGGTTTTGAATCACTGGGAGTGGTCAGGCTGATAATCATAGGTTGTCTGTATTTTCTGGCATGTTTTTCTTCTTCTTATAAGCATATTATACGGACCGCGTTCAGTTGCCACCCAGTCGTATAAAACTCGATCGGTTGCGATCGAGGTGGAAATTTAAAACCGGTCAATTGCGAGCCGGCCAATCGCGTACGAAAAGCTATCGTCCTATAAGCTACAGACACAGACTGCGTCTATGAAAAGCGTGTGAAGAGACGAAGATTCACGCCTGGAATGGTAATCCGCTACCAATGTCTGTTACGGCCAATCAGCTTTCTCTGTGCTATCGTAGAGTGAACTTTACGCTGTCGTAAGGTGGTGTCGATCGTTACTAACATTTCCACGTTATTATTATTAATGTATACCAGACGAAAGATTTATTCAGTCTGTTCCTGGACCGACTTTATTGCCTCCTGGTTTCTTGTCACTATTGTAGGTTTTGACTAGTTAGTTCTCTTCCATTGTATCGATGGTATGCTACGTTGAGCTGAAAAATAACAAGAGTGCTTACGTGACACAAAACACGCGCGATTCTGCGTGATATAACCACGTAACTTCGAGACGCCCCTTCCACACGTTTCTACTGGCATGCAGGCCCGCTGTGTCGCCACATTGCAAGGCGGCCGAGGTATAAATACTGGCTTTCGAAACGCCCGAGTTCAGTTAGACTTGGCGGTATTACAGGTGCAGTTCGGAGTTTAGTTATAGTTTAGTTGTTTAGTTTAGTTAGTTATTGTTGAAGTTTAGTCGATAGTTATTATTGTGTTAATTTTGCAAAACTATAATATGGTGACATTTATTATTGTTTGTTGGACAGATTTAATTTTCGTTACTATATAAGAGCGCCTTTGTTGATTTCAACTGTTGTTTGTGTCTAATTAAAGTTCGTAACTAGCGACTCGGTTGGTGTCAGTTATTCTCTTTCCACAGTACAACTCGACGATCCATGAGACCGTCGTAACAGTATCATTGAATTCTTTTCTTCTTCTGACTCTCCGGTTTCCAATAAACGTTAGCATCTTTCTTTAACATCCTCATTTCATTCCCAATCTTGTATGGTCTTTTCGAATTTTTCTTAAAACCCTAATTTCTGACATTTCTGTTGTCAGTTTTTTTGTTGCAGCGTACGGTTATTATTGGTCTTACAACTGACTTATACACCGTGGCTAGGTCACTTAGCGCGTATCACTTAGATGGGTGATCAGCGTATACCAAAGAAATTCCTGAAGTCTATAAAAGCAATAAAAGTGGGTGACCTAGGATAAGATGGTTGGATGATGTGCTAGAAGATCTCAGAAGAATGGATGTGTGGGGTTACACTGAGATGGCAATGGACAGGAGACATTGGAGAAGACTGGTGTTGCAAGCCAGGCCTCACGTTGGGCTTTAGTGCTGAAGAAGAACTGGCTTATACATTCTAACTTTAGTATCCTATTTTAGATGTTTGTTGGACCATATCATCAGGCTAAGTGTCAGGCACCCGGCTAATCTATCGGCTCCGATAACTTTTTTAGTCTTCAGCGTCTTTGTGAGTTGCCCCCAATACGTAGGTATATTGTGTTCGGTTATTGTGTTTTGGCGATTAGTCAGTTACATTGGCTTTTTCATGTTTTTTCTTTATTACTTTTGTAAACGTTATGTTTCGCTTAGAGGTGTTACGCCCATTTTACAACATTGTCTCCAAGTTTTTGAGAGGTCCGTATGAGAATGTTTTTGATACATTAGCCTCATCCTGAAACCCGTTGCTGAAAGTAAACAATTTACTTATCCGGAAAAATATAGAAAATTAAAAGAGTACAAGTGAATTTGGAAACATAATTTGTCAACATCGGAAAGACTGCATTATTGGTCACGATGGTTTGGACCTGGATAAGGTATAAATGCATGATACCTTTACATGTTTGTAAGAAAAATAGCGTATCTAGAATTTGCCCTTGGGAAGGGGGTCCGGGGTCGGGTCGGCTTCTTACAAAATAAAAATCAAGTTAAAACTAATCAACATAACTATCTTTAAAGTGGCTGAAATCAGTTCCATTAAAGAAGAAGGTAATAACACAATAAAAATACGCGTAATTAAACATTTTTTACAACATATTTAATGACTGAATCGATTTTTCTGTATTGCATATTTCAAACGTATACGCCAATGCTGTTTAAACCTCTTTGTGTAGGTTAAAAAAGAGTTACTACTATATTAGCGTACACAGCTGAAAAATAATAATTAAACGGCCTAAAAATTAAGAGATTAACGAAATTCGTCAAATTTTTCGACCCCCTGTGGGGTCCGGTCTCGTTCGTCGCTGTGTAAGAAAACACTAATTAAAATCCACTAACCCGTTTCCCCCTTCTACAGAGTTGGTGACTGTAGTTGGAATAGGAAAACAGCTTGTGACATTACGACCGTACCGTGCAGCTAGCTGACCAGTAGGCTTATGTAGTTGGATCCTCTCCCGCGTGTCCAGCCTTTACTGTAGGAAGGTGCATACACAAAATTACTATATAATTTCATCGGCTCCTCGTCAGTAACTGTAGCCAACTGAGCTTTGTGATTATTTCAATTTCTGCCGATTTCATAATCGAAAACCGGTTAACTGTTTCGGAAAAGAAATATTGTGGAACATTAATGGACAGTATCAACAGTTTTTCAACATTTACCATGGGTCTAATAAAGAATTTTAACGATGTGTCAATTAAAGTGTAGTGGGTTCATAAAATATGCACTCAATATGACCTAATTATATTTGTTCACCATCTGTTTATCTTGATTTTTCCAGCAGTCTTCTTCATCGTATACTATACCACACCCGTCTATCCACTTCTAGCATTCTCTTGTTCCATTCCATCTGTCCCCTCAGTTCAAATGTAACCTGTAAAAGTGCTGAAATCGGTGAGTCAGTTATCATTGTAACTTTTGACGTGTTGGTTATGTCTCTAGGTATTAGAGCAATTCTTAGTCAGCTGACTGAATGTACAAAATAGGCCTATATCGGAAGTACGTACGAGGTGTGTTAAAAAAAAAAACCCGAACTTTTGAATACCATATCAAACCGCACAAACAACGCGTGCCTAGCGATAGTTTTTGACAACAAACTGCCATTTACTATCAGCATGAGTCTTGAGGTATATCACATTGAGTGGAGACGTGCGCACGCTGGCTGCCGGATTAGTGACAAAGTCATTAAGAAAGACTTCGAAGAACAACGTTTGCGTATGAAATTTTGCAGCAAAACTAGGTTAAAACTTTGCACAGCCATTCTGGTTTTTGAATTAAGCATACGCGGAGGCCTGCATGAACCGAGCGATTAATTTAAGAAATTTCAAAGAGGATAAAAACAATGGTCGGTGAAGATCAAAGCAATGTCGAAATCATGGGATGGAGCTCTTTAAGTGGTAATCAGTGTATAACTGCTGAGACTTTCCGAGAGAATGCGCATCCATATAAGATCGTAAAATTAAAATTTTATCGAAATATTTAAATGTATGGTATCAATGAGAAATTCTTGCTACTCTTGTTGACTGACGATCAGAATGAGGCCCATTTTGAAATCGGTCAACAACTGCGTACCAATGCAAATGGTAATGACAACTTTGGAATGCAATGGAAATTGCTCTGTAAAGATTTCGCGAAGTTATACACACATGTTGTGTTAAGATCTTCATTCTCAGTTCGTTATAAATTCCCCGGACGGTGTGTGTGTGCCCGTTTCACTACAGCGCGTGTACCTCGAACACTGACGATCATGACGGGACTGAGAAAACGGCATTCCGGCGTCAAAACCTGTCGCTGACAGCACTCAATTGTGCAGATCGCTCTATGCGCAGGCTGACGTGCTACACAAATAGTTCGGCCTTTTTTTGAACACACCTCGTACAGAGGGAAAGAGGCAGAGGGTTTGGTCCTCCAGAGGCTCGTTAAGCTACCAGATCCGAAAAAGCTCGTACGAACAGTACAACAGAGGCTTGGTGTTTCAAAGCATTGTGTCCATAAAACATACTTCCTTATGCAACTTACTATTTTGTCTTCAGAGGGTGGAGCGTGACAGGAAAACGATGATCCGCGCGTTGGATGTTTGGCGGACTGCTGCACACCTGCACTAGAAGATAGTGAAAACCGTAACTAAAGATTCCAAAGCATAACTTTGAACACGATAGGTCAAAGTCCATAGGCGGGTAGTACAATACCTACGTTCTTATGCCCATAATACCGCTGTTTGATGTTTTCACGCCGACCAACATTCTGATTTCCTTTCTATGAACTACACAGTATTTTGTAATTTGTTTATATGTTCGATAAAAAGTAAGGCTTCAAACAGCCAGCTTGATGAGTTTTCTTTGGTTGATTTCTCTTAGGATGAATTGATCTGGATGAATTTCGCCGAAGGGAATAATGGTGAAATGTCTTTTGGAAAATGTGCCGGGGGGAAATGGACGTACAACAATTCGTGGTTAATAGTTATGCTTTTAAAAGATAAATGCGGACTGCATGCTGATAAATAAAAAAAATAAAATTCATTACATGTTCCAGAACAGTAAAACGGAATGTATTTCTGGACGGTAGGAAGCTAGTGCAAGTTGATCCCTTTAAATATCTTGAGAGCTGCATTACGTCAGATGCAAGGTGCACCAGTAAAAAATGAAAATTAGAATTGCACAAGCAAAAGGGGCATTTTTCAAGGAAATATCTCTTCTGGCGTCCAGTAACATGTCCTAGGAAACTAGAAAGATATTTATTAAGAGTTTCATTTGGAGAACGTGCACATACAGCTCGGAAACCTGGTCTTTCAGGAAAGGGAGAGGAACTACCTTGAAGCTTTGCAGAGGAGGTGGTGCTGGAGGAGGGCCTTAAGAATATCGTGGAGGGAAAGAGTAACTAATGTTGATGTTTTAAAGAGAGAGTGAGTGAAAAATGGACTCTGACTGGATCCATTATGGAAACGAGAAGCACAATGATTGGGGACCTGCTACGTCATTCAAACAGATTCACCATTCACTCGATGGAGGGGCGTGTAGTGTTAGGGAACTTCTACGCAGGAGTACGTGAATGGGATAAAAACGGAAGAAAGTATGTGGTCGTCAAGAGGCTGTCTACAGAAATTAAGTAATTGCAAGCCTACCAACCTCTGGGTTAAGAAGGAGGAGAAGAAGAAGAAGTTATATAAATGTCGACAGCAAAATCGTGGATATTAGTGGAAACGCATATCGCTTTTGTTGATCTGGAAAAGCATTTGATAATGTAGACCGTCAAAAGTTATGGAATATTATGGATAGAAGAGGATATCCACAGCATTAATAAATTCAGTTAAGATCCTCTATAAAAGTACATTTGTAGTCCTGGATCTGAATGGTAGGCTCTCAAGTGACATAACAATAAATAAGGGAGATAGGCAGGGATGCTGTGTTTCCCCAACCTTGTTTAATATAGTATACATTGACGACATGTTGAGAGCATGGAAATCCAGAGTGACTTCGGGAATACAGCTTAGAAAAATCAATTTGTATGGGTTGCCTGCTATGTGCGGATGCCATAGTTCTTATTCAAGAAAATGAGGATGATTTGCAAAGAGCTATGCTTAAAATACAAGAAGTGGCAAGAAAGCACTCACTGACAAGTTCAGTAAGAAAGACCAAAACCATGGCCTTTAAAAGTAAATATCCAGTGAGGAGTATGATAGTTATAAACAACATCACTTTAGAACAAGTGAGTCGTTTCAAGTATCTCGGCTGTGCTGTAAGCTATGATTCTGAATACGATATAAGAGAGAAGATAAATAAATTTAGGAATATTTGTGGTACGATTCATAGAAATCTTGTAAATAAAACAAGACAGCACAAGGATTAAATTTTATAAGACAATTGCAATACCCACGGTGATTTATGCAAGTGAGGTGTGGGTCATGACAGAAAAAAGGAAACAGGTAAGATACAGAGTGCTGAAATCCAGTTTCTTCGAAATACTTTAAATTTACGTTGCAAGATAGAATAAGGAATAAAGATATCAGAGCAGAACTTGAAGTAAATGACATAAATGAAATTATTGCAACTTACAGAATACAATGGTGGGATCATCTGCAAAGGATGGCAGAGGATCGATTGCGGAAATCGGCACTGAACTATAAAGCCATTGGTAGAAGAGACGTGGGTCGTCCGAGGATGAGATGGGTGCGGAATAGGTTTATACTGTATAACATAATCCTTGAAGAGGAGAAGAAGAAGAAGACATTACCATGTATATTTTTCAAAATAAATTGAAGTAGGTTCCAGATGAATACTCGAGTGAATCCGTGGCGCGTAAACGTTGTCGTCAGGATTCGAACCAAATTTCAGCGTACGCGGTATTCAAACCCGTTGCACGGTGGTGCGGTGCTGACAACTACGCTACTCCAGCCGCTTAAGTGTTAATTAATTAACTAATTAATGAAGCGAAAAGTTTGTCGTCGCGACGTTACAAAAGAAGGGAAGTATGAGGATGAACAGAAAGAATTAAGAGCTACACACTAGGCCGTAACCCCGGCACAGCAGCAGCAGCCATGAAAAATAAAAACACTTCACCGCGCGGCCGCCCTAACTGTAACGAATGGGGCGTTTGTGGCCTACAGACGTCACGTTAATTAATTATTTCAATGTTGCCACCAGTAAAAATCCGCGTCTTTTATTCTTTTCTCTTTCCCCTCCTCTCTCGGCGTGCCGCCCCCCTCCCCCCACTGACTCTCGCTACGTGCTTCCCGTGTCATTGGTATTTTCCTCTTGCTTTATTATATTTTTCAACCTGGCATACTGTTCGTCTCTCTCTCTCTCTCACTCTCTTTCTTTCTCTCTATCCCTCTCTCTCTATCTCGCTCTCGCTCTCGCTCTCTCTTCCTGTTCCCACCTTCACTAGGCTTATACCTAGACCGCCTCGTTACATTCCTCGCTAAGACTCTTGTTAAATTAGATAAATATCCCAGACTGTGTAAGCATTACCATTAGGCGCGTATTTTTTCCTGTACTGTTTAAATGTAATGTGTTGAAACATTCTTCTTCTTCTTCTTCTTCTTCTTCTTCTTCTTCTTTTATGGGTCACAATTCGGAGTCGGACCTTAGCATTCGTAATCATCCGCCTCCATTTTTCCCTGTCCTTGGCGATTTGATGTCCGTCGCTTTATTCTAAGTGTCAGGATATCTTGCCACTGCGTCAATCCAGCGATGTTTGAGTCTGCCGACAGGCCTTATACCCTCGATTTGACTAAATAGCACCTTCCTGTGTTAAAACATTACGTACCTACAAATACATCGCGATGGCAGGTCCTGTACACACACCACAATAACAGGTCACGTTAGAGAGCTAAGGGGTGAAGCTTCTTCCCAACAAACGTTTAGCACTTCAGAAATGTTTTCAAGAAACGCGTGAACTAGCCCACCGCCTCAACGCCCGAAGTGGAGGACCGGAGGACTTGACATTGGGCGTGTATTCGCCTTGTAGAGACGCCCTTCGTCTTCGTCCTTTTCCCGTAGTTCGATTTCGGAATGTCTTTCTAGCGTTTAGAAGAAGTCTAATGTATCACCAAATGTACAAAGCATACGTCTACAGTGGCGCTGAAGAAGGGCCTTACAGAATATCGTGGAGGGAAAAAGTAACTAATGTTGGGATTTTGAAGAGAGTTGGTGAAAAATGGATTCATAGCGGAAAGGAGAAGCAGTATGATCGACCACCTGCTACGTCATTCAAACTGATTCAAGTGCTGTAGCTATTCACAATCCAGCGGCGTTGTACACACTCGTGTATTACAAGCGTATGGATTAATAAATGTTAAAATAAATACAACACTATTTTTCTATATATCTTTCTCTATTTCCTACACATGTTTTCATCGCAATGGCAGTTTTGTAATTCCTTTCTCATAAAAATTTCTTGTACTCTGTTGAAATTGCTACCATTAGCCCTGGGGCTGCCAGGCCGTGGTCCACACTTGTTGTTGACAAACGGTTCGCCCCATCATCAGTGTCTGAAACAACTGGCACGGTGAACGCCACCAATTTGCCGCACTGATGAGGTAGACAGTATTGTGCAAAAGATTGTAAGCAGCTTCAACCAATCCTATCAAACAGGATTTGGCATGCTGTGCTCCCAAGCCAATCACATAGCACTTCACGCTGACTGATTGAAGCCGCTTTCCAGCTTAGATCGTGCTGGTTTAAAAGTTCATATGGGCCTTAGACTGTACCTCATCACTGGCGGACACCGTGTCAGGGGCCGAAACAGTTTCTCAACAGCAACTGTGGACGACGGCCTAACGACCCGGTCAGTAGTAGCAATTTGACGTCGGCCGTGAACTTGCATTTCTTGTAGCCAGTTGCACAATGTCTTAGACCACTTTGTTACTGGAAACAGTTTTCCTGCCAAAGTTTTTGGAGAGGTCCAAACAAACGGAAACTATATGGTGATAAGTCTAAACCAAAGTGGGGTCCACGACAATATGTCCGCGGACACTTTTAAGAGAAAATAGAATATACCGTAATTTTCTCCGATTTTTTTTATAGTCTAAACTCTAAATTTTAGAATCTTATAACAATTAGTAGAAGATTCCAGTTTTTTTTTTTGTTTCAAACTAATATTGTAACTGTAAAAGTAATTTCAAACTAAAAGCTTTAATAATGTCTTTAAATCATGTCGTGTAGCAGATCTGTTTCCCAGCCGAACTGACTTGAGCGCCGCATCAACGCAGAACTGATCGCGCTGTTTTAGTCCACGTATAAGCACTGTATCTTGCGTAAAAGCCATGTACCCAAGAAAAACGTTTTCCTTGTTGCTGGTTTGACGCCTAAGTAGTTGGATTTCGACACGTGTGGCTGGAAAGATAGAACCGAGGTTGGGAAAGTTAGAAATAAACTTGATGTTGAGAATGGCAATATTAAAATTATCAGACTGCAATTATATAAAATATTAAACCTAATAATGCAGAGATAATTGTTCAAAAGCAGCTTCATTGTTCGCATTAAACAACCATATTTCATACCACTAATATTATAAATTTTTCAAGTTAAGAGAATTTTTATTTAAATACATTTTAATTAAATTCAAACACTTTTTGCTATTAATTAAAATATAAGAGTTTGTATCATATTTACTGTTTGTTTTATTTCGTAACTCAGAGGGGGTCCGTGAAATTTTCATTTTTTGGGTAGGTCCGCTGACTTAACAGTTTGGGAACCACTGGTCTAGACTATAGGAGGGATGATCCAAAGCTTTCCAGTAAAGTTCTTTCAATTTTGCTTGCGTTGCAGCATCACTGTGGAGCCGGACGTTATCATGAAGAAGCAATATGCTGTGAATCGGAATCCTGGGACTTTTGGATCGATAGGCATCTCTGTCCTTCTCCAGAAGTTCAGAGTAGTACGCAGCGTTCACTGTTCTTTGTTCAGTTAAAAAGTAGGCGTACACAACGTTTTTAGCATCCCAGAAAACAGTCGTGAGACGTTTGCCAGTAGACAAACGTGTTTTTGTCTTCACTGGACTTATTTCGTCTTTTGCCACATTACTCTATATTCATCATCTTGACTTCAAGAGTATAAAGTTGCGGATCAAACATGGCAAAGCGATCCAAAAGCCTCTGAGATTTCACCTTTTACAGCCTTGTGGTTGGCTTCAAAATTTTGGCACCCATCTTGTAAAGTTTTGCGTTAACTTTAAGCCGTTCTTTAATAATTATCTGCACATTTCCCTATCTTATTGAATCAATGAAGGGTTTTTGAAACGACAGTAAAACTACAGTACTGTGGCAAAAGGCTAAGTGCTCCCAAAAAGGACCGTCTTATATAAAATTTTCGAGTTTCACGATGTCGGCTGAAAATTTATTTTTTTGTGTTTGTTAAAAATACAATACAATTTTATTGTTTTTCAAATTCATCTTAATTTATTGTTATTTCAATTCACGATAATCTCTCCTCTCTACTACATTAATCTTGATGTGTGACGTAACTCAAACATGCTCAGATCAGACCTCCTGGTTTTGCTTGTAATTGAATTAGAGAGCCGTTCAACACATAGACACCCACACGAACAGGGCCGGCCTAAGAGCAAAATGCTGTGTGTGCAAGAATGAGTTTTGGCGCCCCTTACAATGAAAATGGGTATAGAAAACCCTCCAAAAAATGGTATGGGTACTCTATAACTGAAATTTGTCGGAACTTAATAACTGAAGTTGGCATTTTAAAGGGATTAAAAACCAAAAACTAAAACTAATAAGTTGTTAAATAGTAAATATTAAAGTAAAGTATTTAGTACCTTTTCATTTTTTTATTTTTTTAAATGACTTCTTCTAGTACTAATTCTTTTAACTGACTTTTTCAAACTTCAGTAGGCAGCACAGATACAACACCAGACGCGACAGATAGACTAAACATGTGATAGTGATTGTGACTCACTATTTACAACTGTTCAGTTCTGTCAAAACAACGGAGCGGACCGTTTGGAGCCAGTAGCCAGTCTCTTTACTGTACTTTCAAGCAACATTTTATTTGTTGAACAAAAGTTATTAACATATTCAAATGGCTAATTTGCATTCAAAATTACATAAAACTTTGAATTTTTACCATATTATTTTTTTATATTTTTTCTCATTTCGGCGCCCCTTCCAAAATCGCATGTGTGCGACTGCACACGTCGCACACGCCTTAGGCCGGCCCTGCACGCGAACGTAACGTTGCAATACGCATGCGCACGCTACGTATAAGAGAAGTGTAGGCATTAATTTATGCAACATAAAACGTTGCTCAAAATTGGCCCTCACAGAAAATTTTGAGATTAAAATGTTTTAGAGTGAAACGAGATTGATACTGTTGTTCGTCTCAGTGCTCGGCAGCGTGTAAGTCTCGACCCCAAAACTTGGGCCGCAGTGATAGTGAGTTGAAACCGATCAGATCGTTGTGGGCGAAGTCTGCCAGCTTTTGGGTGTTTCACCGTTTCTTTCTTGTATAGTACACCGGGTGACGTGTGCAACGAAGTTGACATCTTATTGATATCTTCTCCGGTGGAAGAAAGTCTCTTTAACGTTTGCTTGCGTGTAGGGTAGGCGTGTAAATTTTCGCGGATGTCGGGAAGCGGTGTAATTGGTTAACGGTGTGGGAGGAGCGAATGTTGTGTAAAACGACGAGATACAAGAGTAAAGATAACAAGAGAGGCGAGAACAATAGTTTTGTGTAGTAAGCGGGAAGCCGGCCGGGGCACAAGACGTCGACGTCTATTGTGTTGGAAACACGCCAAAAATGTATTCATACGGAGGTTTACTGAATTTGAATACGGCATTCGGTGGACTCTACGCACGAATCCGTTTAAATGTGCAAGAGTAAATACGGTCCGACACGCGCGTCGAACGTCAGTGAGGTCAACAGAGGAAAAATATGGTCGAGATAGACAGAAGAGTGACACAATCTTTTCTGTGTGTGTGTGTACAGAAGTTTATATTTGCTACTAGCTGAGTACCCTCACTTCAGTACGGATCAGAAAAACATGGAAATTAAATTTTTAAACCAGCTTATACTCAGTGTGCTAACTTTTGCTATTTGACTTTTAAATTTCCAAATGAAAAGATTTCCAATTAAAACTAGCATTTCAAAGTTCGGAGACAAATTATTATTTTTATATTGAATCATATACCGAAACAGCAAAATAAGGATTACAAAATCATGGTAGGAAATCATGGCACTGAAGTATGATTAATTAAAAAAAAAATGAATGCCTTCAGAATATGATATTTGAAAAATGAAGTTGTGGAGTAGATATTGTCAGTTGATGAAACCTGACAGATTAAGGAATACGCAAACTAGAAGGAGAGTGAGATTCAATGTTATATGTGATAGCATTGCGTAACAAACCGTAGACTGTAAACCTACTAAATCCTCGACCTAAATGAATAATTGTGTGTGTTCCCTCACAGATAAGAAAAAGAGGCAGACGAAGAAAAGTTGGAATACAGAAACAAATGTCACAGAAGACACAGAACTGGGACAAGAACAATGAATCTACGAGGGTCAGTTGAAAAGTTCGCGGAGCGACATCTATAGCTCAGTGGTAGAACTAAAATTTTTTTGTGCTGCAAGACGTACATTTTGCGTGAACATCTGTTAATTTCCAAATATATCTGTCAGTTTATTCACATTTACCAGCTGTTTGAAATTTTTCTGTCACGCGTGTTGAACAAATGATTTTTCTGTTAAAAACGTTTCAGCGCCAATGGAAAATCACAACGAAACTGTAAATGTGTTAGGATATCCTGCGCCTTCAGAAACAACGGTAAGTGGGGCACACACGAATTTAAACGTGGTCGAACAAGCACTGAAGACTTTCCCAGCAGTGGACGTCCAAAAATTGCAACAAAAAATATTGCATTATTGAAAAAATTTCGTAGGGTGTTCGAAGACCGCAGATTGAGGAGTGGATGACGTTGCTGAAATCATAGGCATCTCGTATGAGTGTGTGCATCATACTTTAACTGAAGAACTTGATGCGAAAAGCAATGAATTCTAAACAATTAATAAATTGATAGATCGATTTGTAAATTAACAGGAGTTCACTTAAAATACAAACCTTGCAGCGCACAAAAAATTTTAGTTTGACCGCTATGCTACAGTTGTCGCTCCGCGAACGTTTCAACTGACCCTCGTTTTGTAGTCTAAGAGATTTGAAACACATTTCAAGAAACATATTCTTAAAAACACCCCACGAAGGATGGGTACCGTATGTGAAAGCAACGCCATATGTGTGTAGTGTCTAGGCGTATGTGAATATTAGATACAAAATTTATTTAAAATTATCGCAGTCTAGTAATCGCAAGAAAAATTCCAACGCATATAATGACCGGCATATACACATAAATTTGGCACAGTTGGCAAACTCAGTGGCTTCGGAGTTTTTTTTTGTAGGTCAACTGTTTTCTGACACAAGGTTTTTATGAAAAACGTTTGAAATAGTTTATGATACAGAAGCGTGAAATACAAGAAAATATTACGTTAAGACATAATTTTAGCCTATATGACTATCGGTCTCTCGTCTCTCGCTCAGTCTCTCTCTCTCTCTCTCTCTCTCTCCCCCTCTTTCATCCCTCTCCCTGCATCACCAAAACCTTTCTTTTTGTTCCTGAGTGATGATGAGAAAAACAGATATGTAAGCTATAATTTTGTATTCTTTTGTTTATTAATTATTTGTCTATACATTGTTTATACGACTATTTCTTGTGTGTGTGTGCGCGTGTGTGTGTGTGTGTGTGTGTGTGTGTGTGAAATTTTATTCAGTATAAAATATGAATACGCATACATTCAGTATATAATGTATATTTATAAATATTTTTTAAACAGATTTTATTCAGTACCGGTATATAAATACGCATACATTTACTTTCTTAATTTGGCTGTGTATTTCATTAGAGCACTAACAGCGGGGGACATGTTTTAGAGCACTCATTTCGAAAACGAAGATACCTTTACAAATAATTAAAAAACCCTTTTTTGTAGTACGTTGAAACAGTTGTACATTTTTTTTCAGCGAACATGAACTACTTACTCTTCAGTGTCTTTCGACTTACCAAAGAATGCCTCTGCGTTACTCTGTTCTTTTATGAGAGTACAGAACTAAAAATAGCATTCCAATTGTTTTCAATGGGTTTTCAGAAAATATTCCATTCATTCTAAAAAATATTAATTTTCTGAAAAATCACGAAAAACTAAAAAACTCTATTCATAACGACTTTCTTTAATACATTCTAGTTTCATCGTAAGAAAAATTATTGTACTCTTGTACTTGTTTTCTCTTCTTTCCGTTCCTCGACCTCTTGTTTCGCTTTCATAATCAGTTCAGTTTTTTCGTAATTTCGAATTCCTTATGGCGTATAATTTCTTTACAACTTTTACCACAAAGACCACGGTTTCACGCCCAATTCCCAATCTCTGCAAGAATCTTACACATAGTTGTGTACGAGTCATACGACGCTTGCGCCTACAGGTGCTCAGTTTACACATTATCATATGCTTCTTGTACCGTGTATACTTTCAAATGTTTTCGCACCTTCAGAACCGTTTTTAGATACTTTATTCGGTTTGACATTCTTAAAGGATGAATTGAGGTTGTGTGTTTTACCGTGAGTGCATTTTTTATAAGAGATTAGGATGGGAATGTCTCTCATAACTTCTGCTAAAGCTTATGTATACTGTGTGTGTGTGTGAACGTCCATTTTGTTTATGCTTCTTATATTTACAACATGTACCTGGAGTAGGAGTGCACAACTCTTGAGATGGTCTCTCATCTTTAAAAACTGGTGGATTAATAACAACGTAAAAATACCTCCGTTTATATATAATTCTAAAGAGAAAAACATTTTTGTTTGTTTTATTATTTGTTTATTAGCAATCAGAAAATACATTCTTTAAGCTAATCTGCTTACACATAAGAAATGTATAACTAAATGGCGTGAAGAGGTGTTTCATCTAGCGATGTCATCTCGTGGTCCGTAAAGCTCGGATGATCAAAGTCTTCTCAATCTTCTGTCGATTGGAGCATGATCAACGTGTTACGATGGTCGTAAAGTCTTGTTTGGTGTGTTTGGCCACGTTCGTGAATGACTTCACGGACGTATGGAATATGGAAGTCTGTGTGCAAAATGTGGTTGCGCATGCGCGATAGCTCGTAGGATGTGTGATTGCTATGTTAGATTTGGTGGCGCAGCCCCAAGGCTTGATTCCGTAAGTCCATATTGGTTTAAGGACATTTTTATAGAGAACAAGTGTGTTGTTCATAGAAATATTAGATTTTCTGCCTATCAGCCAATTAATTTCCTTAAATCTTAAATCTAGTTGTTTTCTTTTCTGTTTTATCTGGTGTTTCCAGGTCAGTTTAGCGTCTAAACGAAGGCCTGGGTATTTGACAACTGTTTGTTGGCGCATTTCGATATGGTTGAGACTAACTATGAGGCAGTTGCCTCTCCGTAAGGTGAATGTAATGTAACCTCTCTATACTTTTGGTATTTAAAGAGAGGTTACAAGCTATCTAGAACTAGGCAGGAGCCTAGAGAAGCAAAATTATGCTGGGTCCAGTATCACGGGACTTGCAATGAACTCAGCCATAATATAACAATAACAGATTTATTATATCTCTGGAATTCATACAGGTGTACAAGATAAATATATGTATCTATATAAAAAAAACTACCAAAAGGTACATGTATAAATTAAGTGTACATCAGCATAAGTGTGCATAAGGGTGCACAAAGTAAATGTATATACATATATATAATATAAAAATGTTACATCACAACAAGCATACATAAATCCAGTGTGCATCAGAACAAGTGTATATAATTGCATATAAGGTAATGTAGATACATATATAAAATATGAAATGCACAACGTAAATGTAAAATTTTCTCCATCGTGTGGCTAGCTAGACACATAACAACACACACAGAGCACAAGGTACACAGACTCACAATCATTTATTTTCAACACGCATGCCCCTGTAATGCACCCACCCACCGGGTAAAGCAACTATCATCTTATACCCCGGCAGTGATAAAATATACGCCCGTCGGCAACCCGTTCAGTAGGATAACATAAACGCCAAACCCCTTTAAAGACGAATAATTCATGAAGCATAAATGAAACCGGACCACCCATTTGTCTAGCATACCGTTTATCAATGACCCATGATGAGTGTGTGAACCTTAGTTCCGTTCGCAGCATTAAGTAATATTAACAAAACTCATCACCTACTTTCAGACAGTGTTCATAAAATTCTAGACAGTAGTGACTTCACAAAATTCCAAAAGGAATTAAATCCTTATGTACCTTAATAGACAGAAATTAATTACTTGAGGCTTTACAATTTCATAAGATTTTGACAATATATATATATATTTAATTTACCCAAAAAAAAAGGAAAATGATGAAAACCAGTGTTATATTCAAAATTAACACAAGTTCTATACGTGGGAAGTCAACCCATATGTGTATGCCAGTTAAGAAAACAATCAGTTTAGCCCTTGTGCAAGGGGCAAATCAGCTAAAATAATTCAATAACATTAGTAAATGGTTTCTATTAGCCTCAGATAACTGTAGAAAATAATTAAAAAAGAATACAATAAGGTGGTTGAGCTCTGGCATCTGTGGGAGCGCGCCCACATGTAGTTGACAAAACTTGACAGGTCATCAGCCTGTCTGATAATGCCCCAGCGCGTGTCCAAGAAACTAAGTGCCCATTGTAAACCCTTAAAACGTCCCAAAAAAACTTCAGGAAAGCCCCCAACCCTTAAATGTGAAACCACAGTCAATGTAATTTTTTTTTTTTACACCGCTGTTCCAGCCGGAACAGGGCTACAGGGCGGTAACCTAAATTTGTGTAATGAGTAAAAGCAAAAAGAGATACAACAGTAAAATGGTACAAGAGTGAAATGGCTGGCGCGCTCCCGCAGTGCAGCACGCACTTACAGTCATAGCATTTAGTGTTATAGAAAAGGGTTATAAAAGTTCAGTAATTTTTATCGAGAGTGTTCAGAGTCATGATCACAGTTCACTTCCCAATAGACAGTCTGGACACGGGGTCCCCTGGCTTCTAAGTTATTCACATAAAACAGGCACACTGCCGGTTCGGCCCCCAAAAAGAAAAAGCATAAATGTCACCTCATAAGTGCTGGCGAGTGCGACATAGTGATTCCGTCTCCATCTCCCTCTTCGTAGGCGGTCTTGACATGGTTCACAGCTTGGGCAGATGATCAGCCCACCGCAGACCAGGAAACCGACTTAGTGCGAGAACCCGGGAGCCAATTACGCTTAGCCAAGCATAAGATAAAGTTACTGCGTAGAACGAATCGAAGAGAGGAGATGGAGAACAATTCTTCTAGCAGAGGCAAGCGTTGACTGCCGGTCACCGGCACACAATCGTAACAGCACAAGGAGAGCTGCGCGCGCAACGGCACACAATGCCGCTCCCCTTCACACCGCCGAACAAAGGTCGCGAGTGCTTCACGTTATGTTACAATAAAATGAAACTGTTCTAAAATATTTTGTAACGGCCGGCTCCGCGCCGGCACACCCCCACCCCGAAAGGGCAACCCGGTTGCCCCACAAAACTCGGGAAAGTACCCAGCAGTGTACTCCCAACTGAAAAATCCGGTGGACATCGTGGGTAAGGTGGCCAGTTAGACTCGCTCCCAGGAGAACAGAGGCTCAGAAGGGAAAACGAAAGAGACGAAAGAAGACGTGTAGAGTGTAAGTGTGCGGTAGCTGCACGCTGACCTGATCAGGGCCAGCCCACAGCAAAGAGGGACAGAGAAGAAAGACAAAAGAAAAGTTCGGGAGCTCCCTGAGTTCCGACCTCCTGAGGCTCGTCCACCCAAGCCAGAACACGATAGCCACCTAAACAGGGCCATCTGCCCCATGTAATTACGGGATAATTCCCCAATACTATTCCCCATTTTACCACTACCATACTGTACGGGCCAAGGGGAAAGGGGGGCGATGACAGTCCCCCTAATGCGGTGGTCCCACTGGGACCTAGCGGAAAACCATGTCAACTGTGACTATGGCACTTTTCCAATATATATATATATATATTGTGTTTTACAAGTGCGCTCCAAGGGCATGCGGTAGACGATGTGCGGTACGAGGAGCAAGATCGACCCCGCGCCGCACATCGCCCACCCTCCACTCTCTCTAACTCCTTTTTTTTGCTTTTTCTAGTTTTTTTTTTCTAGGTAAGGTTAGGAAAATCGGAAGGTGGATGGTCAAGGATGATTAAACGTTCATAGACTAGGACTGAAGGTACGGACCTGGCTCCCTCCGGATATAAGGACGATTGGAGAAACCAGCGCTCGCGCAGGCAGGGGCGCATCCCTGAAGTAAACGATTCCCACTGGGACTGTGAGAAACATCTACCCGCTACCATATTATTCTCAATCTCGCCCCCGGAGCACACCCTCTCAAAACCGAAAACATGCCCACCCGTACAGAGACCGCCATCATTTACCCCCCCCCTTTTGTTTACAGCCCGTTTACCCTTTTCGACATAATTTCAATTTAGAAATGTGTGTGGTAATCTCTTTGGGACTACTACCCTGTTCTTCTAATCGCGCCGTCACCGGTGACGTAAACCCGAGGATACGGTACGGCCCCGACCAACGATAGCATAATTTGGCGGCTCTTTTATCGGCAGCCGAGCTGATCGGGTGGCTCTGGCAGTAGACCAAATCTCCTACCTTAAAGGGATTTGGAATACGCCCCTGATTATACCGAGCACGGACGCGCTCGTGCGCACGGAGCAAATTCTTCCGGGCCTCTTTCCACCTATCTGCCGTCCTGATGTCTGGGTTACTCGGCAGAAGATCGTCTATATTCCATAAGTTGGCCAAGGGAAGCGTAGGCGAGAAACCAAACATAACTTCAAAAGGAACGGCCTTATGACTGTCATGCAGGGCCGTATTGAAAGCTAGTTGTAACCACTTTAAGTTCTGGTCCCAGGTAGTCTGTTGCTCAGCGTGATAGGCAATAAGCGCGGACCGTAGATTCCTATTGAACCTCTCCGCATGGGACGGCTGCGGGTAATACGGGGAAGTGGTTACATGCTTGATGCCATTGGCGAAGCACATTCGCCGAAAGTCGCCAGAAATAAATTGTGGACCATTGTCCGAGACAATGATGGCCGGAAGACCGAAGTGCTGAAATACATGACTCTGGAGCGCGTTTATGGTCAATCGAGCAGTTGCCTGCCGTAAGGGCAGTAGCCAGGCAAACTTCGAAAAAGCATCCACACAGACAAGTAGGTAAGCATTACCTGACTTGCTACGCGGGAAGGGTCCCACGTAGTCGATGAATAGCTTCTCCATCGGTCTGCTCGCCACATCAGATGACAACAGCCCCAACTTTGTGTTTTGGGCAGGCTTGCTTAAGCCACAGAGATGACATGCCTTCACCCGAGTTGCTATGTCCCTATCCATGCCCTTCCAGATGAAGTTTTTCCTAATACTGGAAATGGTCTTCGAAATTCCCTTATGTCCACCTACCGGGGAATTGTGATAGTAGCTGAAGACCATGGGCACTAACTTGCTAGGCAGCACGATCTTCGGGGCACGTCCCTTTCTTTCTCGACAACACAGGACGCCCTTGGACAAGAAGTATGGGGCCTGCGCGTTACCCTCTTTTATTTTTTGGATGACCGGACCCAGCTCTTCATCATTCAACTGATGGGGTAACACATCAGTGAAGGCTAACGGGAAGTCTAGTAGAACAGAACAGGGTTGCTCAGATTGGGCTTCACTGGGTTGGGAAAACATGCGTGACAAAGCATCTGCAACCACATTTTGAGTTCCCCTAATGTGTTGCACCTTGAACTTAAAGGATGAGATTTTAACCACCCATCTACCAATCTTACCCAGTTGCCGGGGGTGAGCAAGAAGCCAAGAGAGAGCCTGATTGTCGGTCTCGAGCAGGAACTCAGCGTGTTCCAGAAAACGCCTGAACTTATCTAGAGCGTATACCACTGCCAAACACTCTAGCTCATATACTGATGACTTTCTTTCTTGCTGGGTCAATGTTCGTGAAATAAAGGCCACAGGCTGCCTAGCACCATCAACGACTTGGGACAGAACCGCCCCGAGCGCCACCGAACTCGCGTCCGTCTGTAAGATAAACTGTCTCGAGAAGTCTGGCATTCTCAGTACTGGGGGGGAAATAATGGCTTCCTTCAGAGTCTCGAAAGCCTTCTGTTGCTTTTCCCCCCATACAAATTTGGCGCCCTTCTTCCGGAGTTCATTCAGAGGTGCCGCAATCTCCGCCGCGTTTGGGATGAAACGCCGATAGAAATTGACCATCCCCACAAATCTCGCGATGCCTTTGGCATCCTTTGGTGGGGGAAAGTCCCTGATCCCCTGTGTTCGCTCAGGATCCACAGTGACACCTCTATGGGAAATCAGGTGGCCCAGAAAAGAAATTTGTGTCTGGGCAAACTTCACCTTTTCAGGATTGACAGTGAGGCCGGCACCCCTCAACCTGCACATCACCTCCTCAAGATGACTCAAATGTTCCTCATACCCCTTGCTGTACACCAGCAAGTCATCAAGATAATTAAAAACGTACTTGAACTTGACATCGTGAAAAACGGTGTCAAGCAAACGGGTGAGTGTTTGGGCCCCTACCGCTAGACCCATAGGAACCCTAGTATACTGATAGAGGTTCCACGGAACACAGAATGCCGTGTAGGGCCTACTTTCTTTCGTCAAGGGAATCTGGTGATATGCAGAGTTGAGGTCGATGATGGTAAAATACCTCGCCTCACTGAACCAATCGAACGCGGAATGAAGGTCAGGAAGTGGGACCGAATCTACCTCGATGTTAGCGTTCAGCTTGCGGTAGTCGATGACCATCCTGTGCTTACCTCCAGGCTTGGGCACTAGGAACGCTGGACTGGCATAACTGGATTGAGACGGTTCAATCACCCCTTGATCTAATAATTCTTGAACCTTCTCCCTCAAGATGTTCATCTTCGGAGGGGCAAACTTATAAGGGTGGGAGCGCACCACCTTGGAGTCCGTTAGGCGGATCTTATACTCCAAGAGATGTGTGAGCCCAAGGGCCGGAGTTAATACAGTGGGGAAACGCTCACACAACTGATCTAAAGCGGACCGCTGGGACTGGGAGAGGTGGTCTCTAGATGTGTCGGGGCACTTAACCTCTTGGATATCTTGCCTGGTCCCCTGATATCCAAGGAACGGGATTACAACTCCCCGATTGAATTTAAAATAACATTGGTGCTCTTGGATGTCAATAACGAGACCACTTTTGCAGATGAAATCGGCACCAATAATGCATTCAACTCCCAGAGCAGGAGAAACCAGAATGCTCCACACCCAAGAAAATCCCTCGATTTTAAACTTGAATGAAACTACCCGGGAAATGGGCAGACTTTCCTGGGAGGCCGTCCAGCACACTACGGAAGACTTTTCTGACCGTTTAATTAAACCCTGTCGCTCAAGGTCCTCGCACACTTTAGATGAAATGATGGATCTTGCTGATCCGGAGTCAACTAATGCTCTGAGTTGACTCTTTTTCAACTCCAACAGCAAGAAGGGGCATACGGAAGTGGGTCTAGAGATGGTTTGGAGGACCTTGCTACCCAAAGACTTGGGACCTACAACTGGCCTGGAGGCGCGTACCTTAGAAGACCCGCGACAGGTAGGGGAAGACCTCCGACATATCTTCCCCTCATTGAGCCTTTTCTGAATGACTTTGGGCGCCCTGGGGAGGGACGTTGGACTCGACCCAACCCCGGTACAAAATCGTCTGACGTGGCCCAACCTACCACACTTAAAACAAGTCACATTAGGCGAACGACGGCGCCTCTCGCTACAAGAGTTTGTAATACTATTTTCCTTACCACATGAGGAGGGAACAATTCGCCCCCCATGCCTCTCGTGTCTTAACTTATCATGGGTCACGTGCTCACGGGACTCGTCAATCACCTGGATCGTTTTAGAAAACACACATAGCCGTTCGAGGTCCGCAAAACAACGTGGACGGTCCGCGAACACCAAACGGGATCTCTCTTGGGGCGTCACCCCTTCTAAGATTCTTCCAACGACATCCTTCTCGGGCAACCCTAACCTCAAAACCCGAGCACATTTACGGATATCCTGCACAAAATCCCCCAACGCCTCTCCGTTGGCCTGTGCGCGATAGAACCGGCTAAGTTCCAAACGCCAACGTCGCCGACGGGGTATGAAAGAGTCCAACACCTCCCCATGGAGAGAGTCGATACTGCCACCACGACGCAGAGTGCGGGTGACCAGCTCAGCCAATAAACCCCGGCAGTAGGATATATAACGGACAAGAGGACCTCATCGGACAGCCCCGGAAAATCCGCCAACTCCAGGACGATGTCCAGAAAAACCAACAATTTGCCCTCATCTTCTCCATCCACTACCGGAAGTCTCTGGAGGATGCCGGAAATAGGATTGGGTAGTCCTTGATACCCTACCCCCGCCAGAATCACACAATACACTGAACACAAAACATAACCCACAAAAGCATATTTACAAGAAACGGAAAAACTCAAGTACTGTCCTTCCTTTGAGTAGACCCCCGGGTTCTCTAGCGCTGCGGAAACCTGGCCTATTCTGAACCATGCACTCCACGACGGAAGGAGACAAGAGACAAGCAAGAATACCAGACACACATAACAGCAAACAGCAACTCGACACACACGTCGTACCAACACATAATCACAACAACCAACTAACCATCAACTAAAAGTCCTAATTCTGGAATTACATATACTTCGACATCAACCGGACACAAGTCGGTTCCGGTACCGACTCCCGATCGGGCCATACCGCATCCCGTCAATATACCACGCTAAACACCGACCCTAATGAACATTCCAACTTCCAAGCCACGCTTGAGACTCCCGGCCGTACAAGCTATCAAAATTTTTAAACACCATTAACCGCCTCAGTGGTGCGACCCGACTCACAAATTAAACAACTTATAACTAGCCTACACGGGCCTATATCAACTAAGTTACAATAATTGCATTAATATTTCCGAGTCTGCAAGCCCCGTCACACACCAGGACCCAAGGGTTCAGGCCTAGAATGAACCACGCTCTGCTACCATTTGTAACCTCTCTATACTTTTGGTATTTAAAGAGAGGTTACAAGCTATCTAGAACTAGGCAGGAGCCTAGAGAAGCAAAATTATGCTGGGTCCAGTATGACGGGACTTGCAATGAACTCAGCCATAATATAACAATAACAGATTTATTATATCTCTGGAATTCATACAGGTGTACAAGATAAATATATGTATCTATATAAAAAAAACTACCAAAAGGTACATGTATAAATTAAGTGTACATCAGCATAAGTGTGCATAAGGGTGCACAAAGTAAATGTATATACATATATATAATATAAAAATGTTACATCACAACAAGCATACATAAATCCAGTGTGCATCAGAACAAGTGTATATAATTGCATATAAGGTAATGTAGATACATATATAAAATATGAAATGCACAACGTAAATGTAAAATTTTCTCCATCGTGTGGCTAGCTAGACACATAACAACACACACAGAGCACAAGGTACACAGACTCACAATCATTTATTTTCAACACGCATGCCCCTGTAATGCACCCACCCACCGGGTAAAGCAACTATCATCTTATACCCCGGCAGTGATAAAATATACGCCCGTCGGCAACCCGTTCAGTAGGATAACATAAACGCCAAACCCCTTTAAAGACGAATAATTCATGAAGCATAAATGAAACCGGACCACCCATTTGTCTAGCATACCGTTTATCAATGACCCATGATGAGTGTGTGAACCTTAGTTCCGTTCGCAGCATTAAGTAATATTAACAAAACTCATCACCTACTTTCAGACAGTGTTCATAAAATTCTAGACAGTAGTGACTTCACAAAATTCCAAAAGGAATTAAATCCTTATGTACCTTAATAGACAGAAATTAATTACTTGAGGCTTTACAATTTCATAAGATTTTGACAATATATATATATATTTAATTTACCCAAAAAAAAAGGAAAATGATGAAAACCAGTGTTATATTCAAAATTAACACAAGTTCTATACGTGGGAAGTCAACCCATATGTGTATGCCAGTTAAGAAAACAATCAGTTTAGCCCTTGTGCAAGGGGCAAATCAGCTAAAATAATTCAATAACATTAGTAAATGGTTTCTATTAGCCTCAGATAACTGTAGAAAATAATTAAAAAAGAATACAATAAGGTGGTTGAGCTCTGGCATCTGTGGGAGCGCGCCCACATGTAGTTGACAAAACTTGACAGGTCATCAGCCTGTCTGATAATGCCCCAGCGCGTGTCCAAGAAACTAAGTGCCCATTGTAAACCCTTAAAACGTCCCAAAAAAACTTCAGGAAAGCCCCCAACCCTTAAATGTGAAACCACAGTCAATGTAATTTTTTTTTTTTACACCGCTGTTCCAGCCGGAACAGGGCTACAGGGCGGTAACCTAAATTTGTGTAATGAGTAAAAGCAAAAAGAGATACAACAGTAAAATGGTACAAGAGTGAAATGGCTGGCGCGCTCCCGCAGTGCAGCACGCACTTACAGTCATAGCATTTAGTGTTATAGAAAAGGGTTATAAAAGTTCAGTAATTTTTATCGAGAGTGTTCAGAGTCATGATCACAGTTCACTTCCCAATAGACAGTCTGGACACGGGGTCCCCTGGCTTCTAAGTTATTCACATAAAACAGGCACACTGCCGGTTCGGCCCCCAAAAAGAAAAAGCATAAATGTCACCTCATAAGTGCTGGCGAGTGCGACATAGTGATTCCGTCTCCATCTCCCTCTTCGTAGGCGGTCTTGACATGGTTCACAGCTTGGGCAGATGATCAGCCCACCGCAGACCAGGAAACCGACTTAGTGCGAGAACCCGGGAGCCAATTACGCTTAGCCAAGCATAAGATAAAGTTACTGCGTAGAACGAATCGAAGAGAGGAGATGGAGAACAATTCTTCTAGCAGAGGCAAGCGTTGACTGCCGGTCACCGGCACACAATCGTAACAGCACAAGGAGAGCTGCGCGCGCAACGGCACACAATGCCGCTCCCCTTCACACCGCCGAACAAAGGTCGCGAGTGCTTCACGTTATGTTACAATAAAATGAAACTGTTCTAAAATATTTTGTAACGGCCGGCTCCGCGCCGGCACAGTAATGTGTGACGACTTGGATTCGTTGGCCTTGGTTTCCCATTTTCGTAAAGACAAAAACTCTGAAACTTTATTTAAATAAAAAAAAAATTGTAAAAACGATTTCAAGAACTGAGTTACCTTAATATCCGAGTCCTTGGGTTTTATCTTTCTTTTTCTTTCTCTTTAATCTTCTTCCGCGTGTGTTTCTGATGAAACCCATATATTTTGTGACGTAGCGTGTAGATACACTTCCGTCCACAATTCTAAAATTGACAATATTCGAGCCGTTTATTATTACGTATGATTGTTATTGCGGCCGTTGTTACGTGACAATAAAAGTGAATAGTGAAAATTCTACCGGAGAAAATAAAAAAATACATCGCGTTACTCGTGCGTGTCTGTGTCGAATAACATTTCACTTAGTCGTAACTTTGTACTGAGCGTATTTTAGAAACGTCGCGCACGTGGTAATGTTGGGAGGGGGAAACAGTTATACAGAAAGCCTTTCAGCACACACACACGCACACACACACACACACACACACACACACACACATTTACGACAACGTGGCCACGGCGCGGCGGTTATGCATGTCCAGTTTCGGCAGGTGACGCGGCCTTCTCACGCGCGGCTGTTTATTCTTATTGGCAAGAAAAAAAAATGTGCACAATAAAATGGAAATTTATATACGAATATGATCAGAATTTTAATTTACATACGTTGTTTTGAGCCTGGCGCTAGACAATTGGATAATTTGTATTCATTTATTCGTAGGTAGAAGTTTTAATGTTTTCTGTCGTAAATAGTACCGTTTGCTAGCGTTCGTAGGAAACTTTATTGTGTATTGTATTTAACGTGTGTATTGCAATTTATAGTTACAAAATAAATTTTGATTTACGGGCGACACACGAGAAAAGATGAAAGGAACGTATGCAAAATTTGTTTCTGCCGGTGTAATCGCTTGTTAATTAATTTGTTGCGAAATTTTGTAGAAGATTATAACAACAAAGCGAATTCTGATTCGCGTGTTATTAAAATAAATTAAATTTTCCCCATATGTAATGGGGGGTGGCGTCGCGACGTATATATTTTTGGATCTTATTTCCGACGCGCGTTTATGTAAATCGGCAGTATAATTACCGGTGTGAAAATAGTTAACGAACTATTACCACATTCGTGGAACAGTGGACGGTGAGTACAGTCACGGTACTATGATAACGTGCCACTCGGTCGTCCTCGTTTGTCAGAAACGTTCCTTTAAATTTAGCGTTTACCCGTCCTTATTCGTCCGCTTTCTTACTTTTTTATTTTGTAAAGAATTTTAAGAAAATATTGTTTTTAAACAAGTTAACAATGTTGAATACCTGGGCTACAGTGTGTCTTATAATGTAAGCCGGATGGATCACTAAGCAACTTATAAGTTGCATAAGTTCAACCTTATGTGCGGGACCATTAGGCGAACCGTTAAGTCAGCAAGTAAAGGAACACGGTTCCTAAAATTCTACACTAATACTTTTAAAAATTCTAACACTTCTTTATGGGTCTGAGAATTGGACTTTAACGAAAGGCCAGGCCAGTTGCATCCAAGCGGCTGAAATGAGATTCCTCAGGCACGTGGCAGGGTATAGTCTCCATGATCATAGAAGAAACACAGACATACGGCAGGAACTGAATATTATGAGTATACTCGACAGGATCGCCCAGTATCGGCTGAATTGGTGGGAAAATTTTTTGCAGCACGGATGACTGTCGCATCCCCAAACAACTATGGAACTATAAGCCGAGGGGACGGAGAGGTGTGGGACGTCCGAGGAAGCGCTGGAGTGATCAGCTCTAATCTTTGCCTATTCGAGACCGGAACAAACAATCCTTGGTTTATTCCTTGAAGAAGATGATGATGATGATTATTATTTTTAAATGTTACTATTTCATAAATGTAATGATTTAATTTGGCCAGAAATACAGTGACAATGATGAATTCAATATAGGCTAATATTCATTTGCAGACTGTTCCTCCGACGCGGAACACTGGTAGGCCTATTTATAAACACCTTGTTATTTGAATTAGCAGTCTCTGTCGTGAATTCCAGCTTTGACGTGTTCACTTGCTGAACTGCTACTTATCATGTTCCGGACGAGGCTTTCCAATGTCTCCACCATTATCAAGTCCTAAACCACGGCCGTCACTATCAAGTAAACACGACAAAGTTGGTATTTTATAAACAATTTTTACTTTATTGCTTCAGCCACCTTTTGCTCATTGCGAGCTTTATCAGAGGCTGCCGCTTGAAGTGCTGTGTGTTTTTTGAGATAGTTTTATTCAAAACATCGTTGTTTTGTGTGCGTGTGTTCTACAATTGTGTTCAAATAGTAGGCTTATGTGTTATTAAATCGTGTTTTTTCCTTTTTAATGTTGTTTCCGTTTACTTTGGTATGTTCGTATCTTAACAGTTGTTCGAGAGTGTCTAATTTTCGACCTTTTATGTTTACGTAATTTTCATGTTCTTTTTGATGTTTGTGCATGTGTGGTCTGCTTCAATGAAATGGTTTGCTTAAGTGGATTCAGTGCTGTTATAATAATTAACAAACTCCTACGCAAGACGTAAAACAATGACAGAAACAGCAGCAAATTCATAACGCTCGTCACAACCTCACTAACTTGTAGCCGCACTGAACAAATAGCTCGAAGATGTAAAAACGCAGGCTACAACATCGTATACAGAACCACAAACACAGTCAAAAACGCACACACACACAGACAGGTAAACAAATTTGATTTACCTCATATTTACAAACAGAACTGCTCACAGTGTAACAAATTGTACATAGGCCAGACAGTACTCAGCTCCAAACGAAGATATACTGAACACATAACTGTATCACATTTCACCACCGAATCCACTTAATGTAAGCCATCTCATTGAATAAGATCACACATGCACAAAGATGGAAATTCTACACGTACACATGAAAATGCCGAAAACTAGACACACTCGAACAACTGGGCATATACAAACACATACAAGCACATGAAAACAACATTCTGAATTAACAAACTCAATTTAAAACCACACCGTTTGACACACACATGACAACAATCTTTCAAACTAACAGGCCATCTCGAAAAACAGATCTGGCAGCGCTCCTAGCGGCAGCATCTGACGAAACCAAAGAGCGAAACCACCCTCAGGCAGTAAGGTACAACTTTTTTAGAATTTTTAACTAAAATACTAGTGGTCTGCGTCTGCGTAGATATTGCAGATCAATAGTGATAATCGGACACGTCATTGAAAAACAAACCCAAGAATTCAGTATAATATTAGGCCTATATCGTTTTTAATGTCTGTTGAAAAACATTTTTATAAATAATTCATTTGTATAACAACTTGAGGAGTGGAAATGAAAACTAAAGATTCTAAAAAACATCGTTTTGCCGATTCGATAATCAGTCGATCTGAGAGTCATTATGAGGTTTGCTGATCGGTGACTAGAAACCGAACAAAATTGGTAGCCAGTTGAGTTCGAAAACGACGTCGATTTCGAAATTCTGAATAAAATTCTGAAAGCGACGAACAAAATCGGAACAAGGTTTCAACAAATAACTACGCTTGTTGTATTGCATATGGTAATGACTGTTTCTAATAACTTCCGTGTACCATGAAAATATAACAATTGCGAACTCGTGTTTCTCCAACATCGGGGCACCGGAGAGACGTTTGTATCGTAATCGTTTTCGTCATCATCGTTGTTACAAAGCTAAGTCAGTTCCCTTACTAACAAATCGAATAATACGCTTCCCTGTGTACACTAAACGAAAGTTAATAGCGTTCCTTTATGCGAGCCGCGCGCGTAAAGTAACACATACACTCACAGAATCGTAGTGAATTTTCATTTGAGTACGTCCGCTGAAGACGAACAGTTATTGCTTTCCACGAGATACGGACTGCGTCTTTATTACACTAAACTAAATGCTTTAAATGTGCACTTTTAAGTTCTTTACGTTTCGTAGTATTCACTACGTTCTGTTGTTGCTTTTTATTCAAACTGATTTAGTATTTTTATTTTCCGTTTTTTTAAGACAACCTTAAAACGTCACCATCAGTTTTATTTTCCGTCAGGTCAGGAAAGAATACCGTTTCCTTTACACGACTTGAACGCTGTGTTTATCTGTCGTTTATCACCAGAAAAGTTACACCTTGACAGATGTATCGCAGATTTGTTTCATATTGTTCTTTAATTCGATTTTTAACTTGTAATTTTAAAACGTGTTCCAATTTTGCCTACTTTTTTCATCTAAACTTCCCTACCTCTTTCCTCCAGTGCAGGTGAAGAAGTTATAACTTCATACCGCAATGGGAAAGACGATTGGACATGCGTAAAAATATATATAGTTTTGTACACAATATAACACAATAATAAATTTGTTCTGCAAATAAATTTTATTTTATTATATACTATTACAACGGTCTACTGATCGTCGTATGGTACAATGGACAACAAAAACAAGACACCAATAAAGTCACTAAAAACCAGCTTTAATTATCACAATTAACGGTTTGTAATCAACAGATTATTCAACAAGAATATTCTCGTACAACAATTCAAGTTAATCTGTCCACACAAATAAAATTTACAGGCATTGCACAAATGCAATGCACAGAGAAGGACATTGAAAATGCTTCAATAAATCTAAAAAATATACAGTATATATTTATGTTCATTCACCAATCAATGAATTCATTCTTCATTCACCAATCAATTAATTAATTCTTCATTTACCAATGTACAGATTATAAGTTAAATATAGTCGCATTCATAAGCGAAGTTTTATATGTGTACTACGTTATTGACAACAAAGAAGTAGTTTCTATGGAAACTCACCGGTTCCCATTTTCGATCACGCACCCGCGGTCGTTTTCAACTGTGCGACACGTCCTTATAAACATTTTCAATGTTAATAATGCCAACTATAAATAATTCCGCACTGTAATCACTTTTTACTAATACACCACTTGAAACGCACTGAGTAAATCGCCCGACAATAACTCGGCCTCACTTGAATAAGTCGCCACTTCAATTGAAACTAAGCGTCGCTGAATGCTTATATTTATACCCCGCTGAGATTCCAGAATAATCCACCCTGCGCGTCAACGCTACTAGAAAACACTAGAACGTAATTGCTTGACGCCTTGAACACAGTGCGCGCGGACCGATGAGTCTGGAACAGCCTCGTTAACGCATGTTAAGATTCACGTATGCACACAACATTCCAGCTGATTCCGCTGGGATAGCTGAGAAACATGTAGAACGCTCTGTAATGGGGTAACAATACCTTACGTACTTCAGTAAAATTATTTTCTTGGCTGTTGGGCCGTGGTCCTCTTCTTACACAACCAAACGTTTCGACTGCAGCTACGGCAGCCATCTTCAGTGAGTCTCTTGTTCTGCTCCTCTGAAGATCCACTGAAGATGACTGCCGCAGCTGCAGTTTCGAAACGATTGGCTCTACAAGAAGAGGACCACGGCCCAACAGGCCGGAAAATAATTTTACTAAAGATGACTCCGGCGGTGAAGGCTTTAACGTTATGATACTCTACGTACATTTTACGAAAAGTATCTGGATCACACACAGGATTATAAGTAATTTAACGAATAATATATTTATATTTTATATGGATTAAAATTATGTGAATGCTCCAATGTTTGTTATCCCAATCGTGATACCATGCTGATACCGTGTTATCGTGACGGTTATATTCAAAATCTGTGACGTTTGTATTTTTATTTATATATAATAATATTTAAAGAACACAAAATACTGACTAATGATAAAATGATAGAACAGGTGAGCCATTTTCACTATTTGGGAAATGGTATTGGCTATGATGGTAATTATGATATTGATGTTAAGTTAGGTAAGTTCCAGACGATCTGTGGAAAAAGTCAACCATGTTTCTGGAATCAAGGTGCGTCGAGATACAAAATTAAAGTTTTACAAAGTTATGGCGGTCCCTGTACTGTCCTGTGGGTGTGAATTATGGAAAACAACCCAGAAACAAGTAAGTAATATACAACCCTCGGAAATGGCGTTCTTAGTAGGAGTTAAAAGGTGTTCTAAACTTGACCATATAAAGGATGAGGCCATAAGAGAAGAATTACAAGTTTTCAACTTGAATGAAAAATTAAAATATTACAAACAATGGTGGAGAGAACACTTACAAAGAGTGTCAGATTCCAGACTGGCCAAGCAAGTCTGGAAATACAAAGCTGTAGGGCATAGGCGTGTTGGCTGGAGATAGACCCAGGAAGAGACGGCTGGAGGATCTTTGAAGGCGGAACAGGCAGAACCTTGCCTATGCTGTGTTGTGAAGATGATGATGATGAATATCTAAAAGTATAAAATAAATTGTCTTTATTTAAATGTGTTTTTAATTAATTAATTATTGTTATTCAGTATGTGTATTTGTACATAAAGTTATTTTTAGGTCTATCTCTTTAAAGAGTTTAGTTAATGTTTGTGTTGAATTTCCGTAGTAAGTGAGGATTACGATTTTGCTAATATTCATTTTTTGAGTTTCAATCCTAGTATACATATTAGCTAACGTTCTGAGTGTCTGAAAATTGATATTTATTTTTTAGTCACTGTGACAAAATTAAACTTGAAATATGCGGCTTTAAGAATACATTGCGGTGTTGAAGGAATCTGACGTGTGTCTGTCCCGCGTAATATTGTACTATAATTTGGTCATTCTGTCTATGTGTATTCCATTTTCACTGTGAATGTCGGATTTAAATTTCATTTAATCAGAAACTGTGTTACCTGTATTATAAATTATTTTTAGGCGTGTATCTTTAAATACAGCTTAATTGAATATTTCAAGAAAATAGCTGATATTTCTAGTGACCTTATAGATGAGCTAGTCAATCTCATCAACATTCCGTACAATTTTAATGGGACTTTAAAGCCGAATGTTGTTCCTCAAACTTATAATAAAAATCTGTTAAATTTGTTCGCTTGTATTTAAACATATGATCCTGATCATTATGCCAGATGTCAAAGAAAACATTTTAATAAACAACTTAACAATATTAAGGGTAGATTTCCCAATATGGTCGTTCTTATGAAATTAACTTCTAATCCTAATTCGATTAATCTTTATAATAGAATCAAAGAAACTCTTAAAGATAAAATTAATTGTGAAGGAAATTATTTTGATATAACTGATGAAGATAATTATCGTGAGATATATCTCATCGAAGGTATTAGAAAATTTTATAACCCATTTCAATAAGTTATTCATAAATTTAATTAGAATATCTCATTAAATTTTGTTGATGAAATACTACTTGAGTAATCGTATTATAATAAATGGAAATATCTATTTATGTTAAAATGTATGTAGTTAAAATGTTAAAATATATGTATAAATTAAAAATGTATTTATCACTACCATTAGTTAGATTTTCTTTTATATTTTGTCAGTAAGAAAAGGTTGTGCATTTAATATTTTATATTCGTACAAAAGTAGTCGGTTTCTACTACTTGTGAAAGTTTGGGAAAGACAACCTGAAGGAGTTTCTCACTCTTAACAGGGAAGCTATTTATAACGTTTTACCAATAACCTCAGTTAACACAAGGCACTGCAACAGTCTGTTGAAAACTTCATCACCATCGGCGGTGCCCCCAGACCTTTTTGTATCTTTTGCATACAATTTTTGTCTCAGCTTTGGTCTGCTTACTTCTCTTTTGTCACCCAACCTCTGAGCCTCACAGCTGGAACACATGAGCCCGTCGAAGTCTTCCCTTTGGTAATAATCGCTTCGGCACGATCACCCTGCTTTAAACTGATCTCTAATACTCGTATGGTTCTCCATTGTTCAGATTTAGTTTAGACTTATTATCCGTACACAATTCATATGAATGTTACTTTGATAATCCATCATTTTGTCCACCAACACATAATAATATACATATAAAGACGTACTCTCTCTCTTTCTCTTTCACACACACACACACACACACACACACACACACACACACACACACACACACACACACACACACACACACACACACACATTTTATATTATATATTATAACATTCCTCTAATGTACGTGATATTATTGTGTTCATTAAAAGCTGTAGATCTAAATTAATATCCTAACACCCGGCTGGATTTTTAAATTTTTTCTAACTTTGATGTCTGTTTTTGGGCCTCGGATTCAAAATCTTTTATTACTAAAACTTACACTATACAGATTGTGGTAAAAGTTTCCTTTGATTAACTACCTCACAGAGATTATTGCAATTTTCCACAATTTTGACCCCTTCACATTTTTCCCCCGTCCTTTTTATTTTTTGGGAGATGAATCTCAGAAACAACAGAATTCTGTAGGGTAAAAGAATGAACATGCATGCCAACATTTACGAAAATTGGTTGATGCATTCAAAAATTATCTTGAGACAATACCCCAAATAGACAGACGCAAAAATCCCAAAGTTTCGAGTTAAATCTGTGAAGGGGCTACTTTGGCGCAGTGTGTTGGTGTTTTCCCCGGAAGCTTCGGCCGGACATTAACGCCCAATCCGTGGTATAGACGATGGCTGCCGCGAGATCTGCCGAAACGTCTGGGGGAAGCAACAACAGATCACGCCCAGATGGTCCGGTAGCTTTTAATGCATATGACGCGGGAAAGTCTTAATACTTTATCTTTTTTATGTTGTTCTGGGCTACAGATTTTATATTTATTTAAAAATATAAGACTTATTTACATAGTAAATTACCATATGGCCAAACAGTTAACATGGTACTAACGTGTAGAGAGAATGACGGACGAGCGGCTACCTAAACAGAAGCGGACACTAGAAGGAGGAACAAAACGGGTAGATCGTTGGGAAACTGGTGTCGACAAGGAAATTGGCGGAAATCTAAAGCTCAGCAGAGACAAGCGAGCGTGGGAATCGGAAACATTATGGAAAGTTGTAAACGGATGTTTAAATAGATATTACATGTATATTATTAGTTAGCTGAGTTAAAGCTTTTATATTTACAGTGTGTACGGGAATCTCGATGACGAATCGAGAGTGTTATTACATCATAATTATGTAAGACAAAATTTTGTAAAGCCTGTAAACGCCTCACTTCTTCATCTTTTCTAGGTTAGCAGCCCATAGGCTGGTTGACAGCAGCTCGCCATTCTTCATGCTTCTCTGCTTTTCTTTTCAACTCACAATATGATGTGCAGTTCATATCGACCATAAGCTGTTTCATATAGTCTAAACAAGGTCGACCTCTGTGATTCTTCCCTTCAAGTGTTCCTTCTATTATTCTCTTAACCAACCCATTGTGTCGTAGTATATGGTATATAACCTATAAACTTAGCTCTTCTGCCCTTTAAATTTCGCAGAAAGCTCTTCTCCTCCTGAGCTCTTCTTAAGACTTCCTCATTCGTTATCTTCTCCCCCCCGCTTATCTTGAGTATTCTTCTGTGGCACCAGATCTCAAATGCTTGGAGTCTTTTCTTGTCACTGTCTCCAGTTGTCCAAGATTCACTCCCGTATAGGGCAACATCCACATGTATGTCTCTACTAGATTCTTCTTTATTTTTAGGCTGATAGTGTTTGAAGGGAAGAGGTTTTTCTGTTTGTTGAAAGCAATTTTAACCTGGTTAATTCTGCTTATAATTTCCTTACTGTTACCTCCATCACTTGTGATTTTACTTCTTAGATAGTTATATTCTTTAACTGTCTGGAGAACATTATTTCTAAGAGTTATTCTGACTGGATCTTCTTCCTTCCGACTACAGACTAGGACTTTGGTCTTTTGTTAAAATTATTTCCATATTGAATTCATTCTTCATTACTTGATCCGTTGTGTCAAGAATCTTTTGTAGATCTTCGTTGCTCTCTGCAGTCACTGCTATGTCATCTGCGAACGTAAGCATGTCCACTTTTTCCCCGTGTATGTTTACTCCGAGATGGGTGCCTTCTGTTACTCTATCGATCGCTTCTTGGATGTAAAAGTTAATATATTTGGAAAGAAACAGAGATTTAAGGTCGGTTATTAATACTAATCGTTGTCTCATGTTTGAGTTGAACGCACGGCATATGATGTAGTTTATATACTGTGCGACTTTCCAATTCAGATGGCAGCGGAACACGTGCATGCGCCGTTTGTACCTGTGTGTGTGTGTGTGTGTGTGTGTGTGTGTGTGTGTGTGTGTGTGTGTGTGTGTGTGTGTGTGTGTGTGTGTGTGTGTGTGTGTGTGTTCGAATAAAGCTTATCAGTGACTGATTAATTGTGATATTGTAGCGATATCGGATTTTCTTTATAAGCTTCTGTTTTTTTTTCCAGCGCGCTTAATCGTGGCTTAACGGTATTACACGGCTGACACGGTTTGAATATTAAACGGTTTCTCATAAACCACAGCGACTAATTGCTTCGGTTACCGCCTTTTCTCTGTCTACCAGTAAGTGGCTCTGTTTCTTTACGTGTTTATCTTCTCCCCGCAAAAAAAAAACGTGAACAACGAAAGCATGCAGGAAGTGTTTCAAATTGTGATTTGTACACGATGTCGGTACTAATGTGCTGAATGCATTTCGCGAGCTTACCGGGTCGCGTTATATGGATCTACTACGTTCCTTACAAACTGGTTATTACTAAGCCCGTAGAAGGTTCATGTTCTCACAGAAAAATACTTTTAAAAATAACGACTGTACACTGAGTATTTTCATTAATGAATGTCATAATTAGTAACCATAATTGGTATGCAGAAAACTATATCTTCTTTTAATATTTATTTTGTTCTTACCTCATTCTTTATATTTTCATAAAAGCACTTAGGGTCCGCGTAAGTGCGTGCAGTTGTAATTTCTTATCCATCTGTCACAGACCTGTGCGTGAGTGACATTTAACTTTATTACTAAGAACGGTGTCTGCCCATAGACCTTTACCCTTTACTGTTTGTCGTAATGCGCCCTCTTGCCGTTTCTGATGTGGCGTCCACAACAATCCTACTGTCATTCATTTCCACGCCCGCGTGTGGGCGCCTGGTCGCCGTGCACGGTGACTACCAATCTGTGGTATTTCCGTCCAGCACACACAGCTTTATCGGGGCGCGGAACGAATTGGGGCGGGTTGGGGCTTATCCCGGGGCTCTTCCATCTCTGGCAAGTATCTGCGCTAGATAACCACTCCTTTATCGGTGGACTCGATAACATGAAAGCGTAATGAACCCTAGTGTCGTAGCCTATCCACGTAGGGTCACCTTATTCAGTGGAAGAAAACTGTTTAGGGCAAGCTGATACGTGGTTGGTTGGCCTAACGGAGCACGAGGTTAACGCGATGACAAGGTTCTTTCAACGGTATCAGAGTTGATAATCGGTACAATGCGTGCGTGGTGACACGATCAAGCGTTGAGTCTGTGTACTCGAGACTGGTTTTGGTCTTCCATGTCCGCCTGACTGGATAACAAAACTGGGCGCGTTGTGTCTTTCACAACAGTTGTTTTTATATGCCAGAGCATTAGTCTCCTTTCATGAAGAGATGGTACTACCTCGCTCATTGACGTCGCCAATGGACGGGAGATCGGGGACTTTGTCTGTCCTTCTCTGGCAAGCTCGTTCAGTTTTCTGTGAATGTACGTCGTATGTAAAACGTCTTCGGTTAAGAGTCTTCGGAGCTGATATAAGATCTTGCTCTCGAGGTACGGTGGTGGTAATAAATTTATCCACTCCCGAGGCTACGTGTCGTCCTCTCTCACGATATGACCAGCGAATTATAGTCTTTGTATCCTATTGTAAGACGTAAAACGAAGGTCCCCACTACAGTTCTTTGCGTACTTCTACTTAAGTCTTCTTTCTCGTCCAGGTCTTTAATAACCGAATCGATGAATATTCAGTAAGTAGAAACCGATAACTCTCTCAAAAGAATAGCCAATAAAATTCAGGTAAACCTTATTACTTATTTGATAATACGAAATGAGGAGGTGTTCCACGAGACTTAAAAGTGGTTCGAGGATTCTGGAAATTAAGAAAGAAGTATATGTAGTCATGTAGTCTAGTTTGTAAAGTGAAACTTGTACGAAGTGGGTACGAAAATGTAAAGACAAACTGATAAAGATAATCAAATAAATGAGCAGAACACAACCGACGACTAGCTTTGAGCAACAATACCAGCCCAAAATTCCACTGATGGAGAAACAAATAATGTATGCGAAAAAATCACTCTGATATATATAAAATAAAACGTTAACTATTTCATTTCATTTTTCGTTTACCTTAAATATAATTCAGTTGGGTAAAATTAGTTAAATTAAAGTAGATAAAATTCGTTTTGATTAATATGTAAGTTAATATACTTTTCCTTAATGGTCTTAAGAGCTTGGAAGGAAGGCCGTGGTCCGCCTTTTCACTACATTTCGACTCAATACTCGCCGTCATTCTAAAGTTTGGAACCGCGTGGCGACAGACATGATTCATATTGTTTATAGATCACAGGTGGCATGTTGCCACAGTGTGTAAGAAAAACACATGATCGGGTGTTCATGTTTCCGATAAATTTGTTTGTCGAAAATACCATGATGTGTTGATAGCGTAAACTTGAACGCACAGACAACTGGAAATCAACAGTGTAGCGTATGTCATCGAGACACGTCGGGGCGAGCGAGCGCGATGAATTCCCGTTCTAATTTACCGAGTTTAAAACTGAAACAGGAACGACGGCGCGGCAGTGCGGTACGTGGTCGTCTGACGGGATAAGGAAGACAGAGTGGGAGAAGAAGAAGATAAAACTGTTTGAAGTTATATGTAATTGTGGTGTGAGGGTGGGGGAGCGGAGCGTACGATGACGTCGGGGCGTGGGTGGGGGGGATCAGGTTTGCACCAGATAACAGTCACCTAATAATGTCTTGCCAAGCTAATGGGTATTGGAAAACGCCTTAACAGATTTATAGGCTAAACCTTACTTATATACTACATATTGCACACGTACACACAGACGTCGCTCCGTTACCGTGGTCTGTATTGTGCGCATTTTTGTTCGTTTTTACTATTGTTATCTGCACATGTTATGGATTTATTTGTTGTGATTTTAAATCTTCATTTGTTGCTCTCGTTTGTTCTTTTGCTGTACTTCAGCAGCAACCCTTTCAATTAAGTCGCAGAGGTTACTACTGTATCTCCCGGCTACAGAGTATTGTTTATTGTCAGCCCTCGAAAGTTCGGAATAATTTTTCATTACAAAAATGCGTTATATAATTTTAGTACAGCATAATCCGTGAGTCTCGTATTTGTTGACTGCATTGTCACGCTGTAAATTTACTTTTTTAGAGGCTGTTTTCATCATCATCATCATCATCATCATCTTCTTCTTCTTCTTCTTCTTCTTCTTCTTCTTCTTCTTCTTCTTCCTCTTCCTCTTCCTCTTCCTCTTCCTCTTCCTCTTCCTCTTCCTCTTCCTCTTCCTCTTCCTCTTCCTCTTCCTCTTCCTCTTCCTCTTCCTCTTCCTCTTCTTCTTCTTTTTCTTTGTTCCGGTCTCAAATAGGCAAAGATTACAGCTGGTCACTCCAGCGCTTCCTCGGACGTCACACACCTCTTCGTTCCTTCGGCTTATACTTCCATAGTTGTTTAAGGATGCGGCAGTCATCCATTCGGCAAAGATGTTCCCACCAATTCAGCCGATACTAGGCGATCATGTCGAGTATACTCATAATATTCAGTTCCTGCCGCATACCTGTGTTTCTTCTATGATCATGGAGAGTATACCCTGCCACGTGCCTGAGAAATCTCATTTCAGCCGCTTAGGTGCGACTGACCTGGTCTTTCGTTAAAGTCCAAAGAGGCTGTTTTAGTGAAACTTTTCCGTGAAAGTGTTCGAGAATAATGAAGACTATTAATCAAATGTCGGTTCGTAGGACTGTTTATTTTACACTAATAAGATGTGCGACGATCCAAATAGTCCAACACTATATCATGAGTGTTGTCTAGAGTTTACTCATTCATGGGTCTACCCTGTGTCACTGATAATTATCATATTAATGTTAACTAAATATCACAATTAGGACTGTTGTGTAAATAATTGAAGATTAAACAACAAACACAATAGATTACTACAAGATGATTTATCTTAACAAATTACAGTCACATCTATATATATATATATATATATATATATATATATAAAGCTCAAAGTCTGAGGTTTTATGGGTACTGAATACAAATCCACACCGTTACACCGATTGCCACCAAATTTTGCACAGGTAACCGTTGACACAAGGCGCAAAATACTGTCTAAATTGGAATTTGATATTTTGCCCCGGTCGCACGATTTTGGCCCTTTTAATTATGATTTTTCGTTGACGCGTATAAAGGTATTAGCAACACCATGGAGACCAGAATTAATTACCATAGTAACAAGTAAATAAACAAATGTTATTTAGCGGCATCGGAACTGTACATTTATCCTTCCTGGAGTACATTTTCGATGTTTTATATAATATGCGATTGTATCGATATATTACGATGTGGAAAGTGTACTAATTGTAAATTGTCCATTTGTGAGGTTAGGTAACAACGGGTTTTGGTTTTTAGTTTACTGCTGAAATAAATAAAAGCCATGGTTGAGGAAAACATAACGTTTAATGTGTTATACAATGCTTCTAACACAGTAACACTTAAAATAAAAAATTTAGCGTTTTTGATTTAACAGATACTTTATAAATATCTCCAAAGGCTTTATAAACGGCTACTTTTAAATCTCCAAAGGCTGTTGCAACAATATAATAATTTAATACAAGTGTTGAAAACAGCTTTGGAGAGAATTTGACTAATGAGTACAAATTTGTTATACGAGCTGACAGAACGCCAAATAGACATAGACAATAAAAATTATATTAAAATACTTATTAAAAGTCAAATATTCGCGTGCGAAGCCGCGGGTAACAGCTAGTTTACTATAAACATAATTTGAAGCACATATGTGGTATATCTTTTAATGTAATGTGTAACTAATTTAAACGGTATCATAATTTATAATTAATATTAGTATTATCAACATAACTCAGTCTTTGTTCAATCTATATACAACAAGAAAGACTATTTTTATTGTTAGTACAATAACAAAAATCTAAAGATTTCAATGATAATTGTCAGTGGTGGATATTCAGGGCATCTAGGTAATCTCAGATGAACCTGAAATTTTGTCTAAAAAAATTACAGTAGTCATGTTTAATTTCCTTTTTAATAACTTCAATATTCATAATTCGAATTAATCATTTTAGTTTGTATTTTCCTTAGTGGAATAATTATGAAAGCGAAAGCGGCCGGTAAGAGAGATCCGTCTCGTCTGAGATGTGAATCTTCCGGCACTTCTCTACGCTTGGGATACTGTCCATCTCTCTGTTGAGAGATGCCGTCAACATAGTAACGTGTATCCTATTTGTTGACGGTTTGTTTTATGTATTTATAGTAGTAAAACTTAAATCGTCAAACATTATATCTGCTTAAAAATTATCACCGTATTTTCCTGCTGCTAATTTACTCGATAATCAGCCTTATCTATCGTGATATTATCATGTCAGGCTATTTTAAAATTTAGGATTTTTTGCTTTTTAAATTTTGTCTTTTGCTCGGTCAAATTTTGCACTATTTTTTTTTTAATTCATTAACAACAATAATAATAGAAACCTAACGTGGCTATTACACACTTTATATTCACTATACAGTTTACTTACAAGAAAAAGTGAATTTTTTCATAGTTTCCTGGAATTGGGGGAGGAGTGTCATGAGTGTTCTTTAGAGACTGAAGGGCCCGCCCACTGTCACTGATAATTATTAACGTTAACTAAATATCTAAGTTATGGCTATCGGTTAAATTACATGAATAATACGTAACAAATACAACATATTACTACGAGATGCTTTATCCTAACAGATTACATTAACACTTAGCTAAAATTCATTTAAAAACTGTAATATAACGTTTTAAGGATACAGCGCATATCTATGTTACTTTTTACGTATTTTTCAACTAATTTAAACGATAATCATAATTTTGATATTACATAGTATTTTATTTTTAATATTAGTATAATCAACAAAAGAAAGACTTTTTTTTGGTCTGAACTGTCGAAAGTGTATGCGCTTTTCACAAATAAATAATAGCACACAGTATGGACCACAATCATGTTTGTTTAATATGGATAAAAAGTATTACCTTTGTGCTACACCATTAGACTATAATTGTGAAGGGATTTGGTAGCTTAATATATCTTTTTCACTACTGAAGATTTATTGTTCATTTTAGTCAATGAACAAGACATTCGGCAGCTGACTTCCTTGACAGTCTCACAAGCGGAAGGTAGAAAATAGAGTTATCTGAAACTAGTTCCCAGATAAAACCATTTTGCTTTTATCTACCTTAGACTTTTATTGAACCAGATACAATAAAATATAACGTACGATTGTGAAAATAATAATTTGTTTTCTTCTTTGTTTACAGGAAATCGCCGCGATACTCATCAGTTTTGAACGTCATTCGGACTGGCAGTCGAAGGAAGTCAAGATCAGGTATGTTGTTGATATACCAAAACATATAATTAAAAATCAGTAGTTGCTAGTCTCACAAGTGTAAATTTGATGGTTGTATTGTTACGAAAGTATTACAACTTGAATTAGTACGATGGTCATCTTAAAAATTAAGTTTCCCTATTTTTTCTTACAAAAGAAAATGGCGCAAGCAGGCTGAACGAAGGTTGAAGAACTTTTATTTGTGTGTAGTGGCAGCAGTGCTAAAACCTCATCTGTTCCATACCAACTTAATAACAACACTAAATTTAAATTCATGGACGTTCCATTTACCAGCGTGTCCGGTTCGGTTTTTGGCTACAAAAAATGAATCAGCGACTGAAATTCATCGCCACTTAGTTTCTGTGTACGGACCTGAATGCACAAGCATTCAGATGGTCCGCTGCTGGCATACTTTGTTCTTGAAAGGAAAAGGTTTGTTGAGAAACAAAGTTCTTTTGCTCCACGACAACTCATGTCCTCATTCCTCGCGAGTCACGCAGAATTTGTTGGAGTCGTTTCGAAAGGAAATTTTCGACCATCCCTCATATTCACCCGATTTGGCTCCGAGTAATTTCCATATTTTCTCCCATCTCAAAGAACACCTGGAAGGACAACGTTTCGAAACGGATACGGAAGTGAAACATTCGGTTGACGCCTGGCTCCGAAACCTGGGCACACAGTGGTTCATAGAAGTAATTGAAAAACTGCTTTTACGCTACAGAAAGTGTATTGACAAGCCTGGAGATTATACTGAAAAATAAGTACCTGTTTTTGAATAAAAGTATAGTTTTTTAATTTTTACTTGTTTTTATTTTTCCTAAATCAGGGAATCTTACTTTTCAGATGACCCTCGTAAGTAGCCGATTATTCGTGAGCGATGGTACAGACCTTACGGAAAATATGGACTTAATAAAATGTGTGTGTGTATGTGTGAGCTCGTGCGCGGCTTTGTGCCTAGATAATTATTGTGTAAGTGCTACGGAATTGAGTCATAAACGAACAAATTGTTGGTGGAATAAACGTACAACTGAATCTGCCGACAGTATTTCAAACAGTAATTGTCAGCTGTAACGGGAAGTCAAAAGTTGTGAATAATGCCACGACTTTCTATTAACGCATGTGACAGATTATTAAGGCGAGATTAGTTAATTGTAAGTTGGCTCTGTTCCACGAGTTGGGCCAGTCGTGTTTTGTGTCCGTCACAACAATTATTTCGTTATTTGTTTGAAATTATTAGCTCATGATTTTATTTTCATTAATGAAAATTTTTTTAAATCCAACTGGTATTACATTTTCCTTCATTACTGAAACATTGTGTTGCAAAATAACAGACCCTGTACACCTTGGAAGTTAACTGTTATAGAAAAAAACGTGTCTTTTGTGAGTCTCAAAACGATGTCAGAGCTGTAAGCAGATGGTTGCCGTGTCATTCTCCGTGTTGTAACGTACGGGGTATATAAATATTGTCTCTTCATAAACGTACTTCGCATGTTGTTGCCTTACAGAGTTAGTATCTGGCGAACGAGCGCCGGTCATGAATTGTTTGTTATCTCCCTGGTAGCGGTGAAAATGAAAATTGAAATGACAGCGGAGCAGAGCGGAGAGCGAGGAGCAAACGGGGTCACGGATGCGAACAAAAGTACAACGTAAATACGTAAATGCAGTTATGATATATTGCTCGCAGGCCGCGAGAAGCGCCGTATTAAAACGAATGCATTTCAGCGCGCGCCTGAACGGGTATGCAATTTGCGTCGCGGCGTGTATTGCGGTTTGCTCACTTGAGGCCGTCAAGTGTATACTGTAATGCATCCCTAATTCAGTGTAAAGAAAAGAACTGAACGAGTATATCATTTAACTGTTTAAAACAATGCATATTTAAATGAGCAAGTCCGAAAGCAGTGATGCCAACTCGATCACGCTAAAAGTCTCCAAGTACCGCCCATGAAAACTCCATTTTTCAAATAAAAATTCCCTAAATTTCAAAAATATTGTGAATTGTTTTACCAAGATTCATTATTATATTTTCAAAACACATTGCATTTATTAATAAAATATTAACTTTTCATAAACTATTTCCATATTAATGATATTATGGAACTCAATATATCAATATTATTATTTATGGAACTCAATATAGAAGCCTGCTTCGTGTAATGGGCACTTTCTACTATGATCTTCTAACTATTGCATATTACAAGACATATAACTTACGTTTCAGTCATGTTCGTTTCTCATTACAAGATATAGAAATACAGAAACTCCTTCTTGCGACGCTACTACAAATTTTTATTCATTTCGCACGGCACAGAAATGTTGCACAGGGATTCGCAATTTATACATTGGTCATGGGTGTATGTGAGTAAGAGAGCAATATTACCCGTGTGATTTGTCTCTACTCACAGCATACAATACTAATTAAGTGTTACTAATCATCGCTTCCTTACCTCTGCAATTAAGTAAGCTTACCAAAACTATCGTCAGGGTTTCTAAAATAGTATACAGAAATATTCTATAGAATATTATTATCAAATTATGAATATATCGATGACTTTATCGTTAAATTCAGGTCATAATGTTTGTACGTAATTTGATTTAGATCTGCTATATCGAAAATAGCCCCCCAAATTGACTCGTTAAATGCTTGAATTGACCCCAAAAAGTTAATAATCGTAAATATACATCGCTAATACGATAATCAAACTGGCATCACTGTTCTAAATCACTTGTAGTTATTACCAACATACGAGTAATCACACACACGTGTTCGTACGCAGCACTCCGTTATGGTTCTCTGTTACGCGCGTTGCGTGTGTGTGTGTCTTTTTTCGGATGGAGTCACGCGTTGTGTTTGTCTGTTTCCCGCAACTTTTCAGCGGATCCATCTCGCCCTTCTTCAGGCAGATTCCTCATCCATAAAAACTTATGGAATGTCGACTTCACTGCAGTGCACATCAATACGTTTATTAATCCGTGGATTTGTTTGTGTATACTCGACACTTAATTTGATACGTTTTGCCTTAAGTGCAATTAGTTGTTTTGGTGCAAACGACAGCTTCGGTAACGGTACCGAAACTTATATATCATTACAAGATTTACAAGATAAAATTAAATGTTATGTATTAAAACAAACAGAGTTGCCTTCAATTTCAGACGTTTTCTGTCTTAATTGGACTATTTTTGTTATTTTGAACGAGTACAACAATTCGGGTAGATATATTCTCAGTTTCTCATTTTGACAGTTTCTGTCAACTGCAATCTGTTGAAGTATTAAGTTTTCTGTTAATAGTTTGTATTTTGAAAGTGGCCGGCGAAACAGAAAGAAAGAGCGTTGGATTTTCTTGGCCAAGTTACTATCCATAAATATGGCAAACTGTTTGAAAAATGATGTATGTTCTATTTCAGTTTTAAAATTGTCACCTCAGACTAACGTTTATACAACGGCATGATCTGTTCCATAAAAACTGTAAACAACCCTTTTTTGAAAGATATCTTTTTCTTCTTATGTCTTCAATCCTAATATTGGTTTGCACCAGTCTTTATCTTCTATTGTTCCTTCCATTACCAATTTTAATAATCCTTCATGCCACAGTGTATGACCAATAAGTTCTACCCTTCTTCTAATTATGCTTTTCAACAAACACCTCTCATTTCGTTTCTGTTCACCACCTCTTCATATGTAATTTTGTCAGACCATTTTATTGAGCACAAATTTCATTGACGCTAACACTTCTAGCGGCTCTGAAGAATTGGCTATTTAATTCCTAGTGACAGAAAATATAAATGTAGTTCTCTGTTAAGTAAGCGTTTATATATGCTACATTTGATCGTTCCCTGATTACTATGCCAACAGTGTCGAAATGTTTACAGTAAAAGATAGTTTTATATTAAAATATTACAGATTAACTTTACCCGTAAGCGAATGAAATTGTAAAGCCCACAGAATCGGTAGTCGTCTGCGGGTTAACTTAACGTTAACCTTAAATGTACAATGAGCACTTAAACAATTGTAATTATTAGTTAAGTGTCACATATAAACGACTTAAGAGAACCTTGCATCTACTACCGCTCAATGAACGAGCAACACGCACATACGACAAACAGAAAATGTCCAAACACACGGTGCCTAACACGGAGAAAAGAAATCTGAGAAGCGCTTTTCTTATCAATGTGACGTGCGTTGATATTTGTTCTTTCTGTGCGGGCACTTTCTGTACGATAGTTTTATGTATATTTTATTCGTTAGTGGTAATAACTATTTTATGTGGCCCTTGTGTCAAAACTGTCTCTGTCACGTAATTTTTGTGTTATTATACAAACTCTGTTTATTATGTTGTACTATTGTTATGAAGATTTATCGAAATGGTGCTAGTAATTTCATTTAGTCCCGGCTAAGATTCGTTGTTGATTCGTTCGTTCGTTGTTTTGTTTTGTAATAGTGGTAGTACCACCAGCAGCAGCAGCAGCAGCAGCAGCAGCAGTAGTAGTAGTAGTAGTAGTAGTAGTAGTAGTAGTAGTAGTAGTAGTAGTATAGTAGCAGTTGTTGTTGTTGTCGGTTGTTGTTCTTCTCCGTCTTCTTCTTCTGATCGTCCTATTCCTCCGGCTTCTACTTTCTCATCCTCTTCCTTCTTCTCCTTGCTCTCTTCTCCCTTGGCTTCCGCACTCTTATTTTCCTTTTTCTACTTCTTATTCTTCTTCTATTTTCCTCCACCGCCTTCTCCTCCTCTTCCACCTCTTTCTCCTTTCTTATTCTCTTTCTTCCTTTCCTTGTTATCTTCCCCCTCCGCCTACCCCTATTTGTCATCCTCATCCCCCTCCCACTTCTTCTTCTTCTTCTCCCCCTTCTTTTTTTCTTCCTCCTCCTCTATCTTCTCACCCCTTTCGTTCTCCTCCTCTCCATGTTTAGGCTTGTTTTCGAGACCGTCTCTTGCCAGTGGTTTTTTTATATCTCTTTTCTCAGTCACAGTTTGATTAAGGAATATTGTTTCATCCTTTTTCTTGTATATATTCTATCCACTTTAGTGTGCATTCGTATTACATAAATATAATGCTATTCATTTGACAGGCAGTTCTCCTACGTTGTTCCACAAGTTGAGTTCTACCCGCACATTTCACGTGGTAGTTACAGTACGTGTTATTGTTTTGTCAGGCTGTTATAAATAAAAATCATGAACGAAAACCAAGTTACAACTCTCCGCGTATCGACACCGACTATTGGAATGACATATGCTCTTAGATAGGCCACGACACCTTACCGATGTATTGTGCTGCATCAGTATCGGCAACTCAGATTCTATATCACAAATTTGTCTCGTTGAATGCATTACAGAAGCGTGGAAAATGTTTACCTTTTGTTTTGTTCATACATAAAATATTGTGAAACATTATAGCGTGTTCTCACGATTTCAATTTACACTAAAATATTATATAAAGTGTGCACTACTAATGTATGTATGTAACACATATTTCTGCTTCCACGCTTCCAAGCTTGAAAAATTATTAGCGCGCGTCCGCCATAAACCAGCCGTGTCGTTTCTCACACAATAAATAATAAAGACAAATTGGACAATTGTGAATTAACTGTTTGTAAGACGCGATTTATTCTTCTGGAATCCAGAAGCCGGGTTGTCCTGTTGAGGTTAAATTTACGTTCGCAAACGTTTATGTATTTTTGTATTATTTTCTTCTGTAATGCGATTAAAAAACATGTTTCTTAATTTATTCACACTACAAATATTAAGTAAGGCCAATCCTCCCGCATTTATGAAAAGGAATTTTGGTAAAGTTTACGAATTAAAATTATACTTTTATTTCTTATACGTAATTTTATTGGTATGGTTTCTCTAATATTTTTGTGTAATTGTTCCCAGCCACATGATAGTGAGAACGTTTAACTGTTTTAAAAATCTTCTTCTTCTCCATTCTAGCATTAGGCCTGCAGCCTGTTGCGGCTGTAGCCGTGGAACTCACGTTCCACAAGGCGCATTGTGTAGAGGGAATAATGTGTGCTTTTGTTACTTGTCTAGGCCCAGACATGCCAGACAAGACCGCCGCAGTATTATTGTCCCAAGCGACAGCAGTGTAGGCAGGCAGACCGAGTCTTGACTTTGAATCGATCCCACGACCACAGCACAGACATTGAGAGTGTGTCCCGAACTCTCTTGATTCTGGTCCTTCTGGACTTGATTTAAGTCATAGGTACCCTTGGACGAAGCTGTATATCAGAAATACCGTTAAGAGGGCTAGTTGATCGCAAGTGGTTTCATAACGATTAGTGACCGATGTGATTAAGTGTTATCCAAGTGTTCTTGTTATAGTTGAAAACTATGAGTTTATTAACATATTTGTTCTGTACAGTACGTAATGGATACATGCGTTAGTTGTATAATAATTAATATGTTGTATATAACAATAATCCGTTATATTATTCTGTCACAAATTAATGTCGAGATGTCATTTTGTCAACAAGTATGTTACGTTAATCTGTGTGTCGTAGGAAACGGTTATGTACAAATTTCACCTGTCATGTTTATGTAACGATACCTAGGCATGACTGAAGTAACGTAGAATCAAGACAAAAGATATAAGTTGACTGTTAAGTTAAGATATTCAGTTGACTGGTGGAAATCCAGAAAAATAACTTGATAATTTAAAGCTGTGTATTTAATTTTGCAAGAAGTCAGGTTTCGTGAATATTAAATATTAAAATATTGAATACAGGGTAGCGCAAAAGTTACTTGACACTTGTTTAAAATGCCCCCTGCTGAATTTATCTACACCAGCAAAATGGGGTACAATAATTTTTGCCCATAATGTTGGCATTACAAAACCGATAATTTTGTCTTGACAGGTTGGCAATACAACGCACCTGTTTAGACATGTTTGTCAGTTGCATAGTAAGTAATTTTACTGAGTGAGAGTTGATTATCTGTGTTAAGTAGTTACGATGTTAACGAAAGAAGAAAGGATTTTTGCTCTAAAAACTTTTTATAAAAGTGATGCTACTGCAGTTAGTAATTCAAATCCATTGTCTACACAAGCTTTATACAACTTACGAGATAAATTTGAACAACATGGATCTGTTATGGTTGCACCAAGATCTGGCCGCCCAAGAACAGCCCAAACAGAGGAAAATGAATTGCGCGTTTGTTTAGCTATGACTCAAAGTCCACAAAAATCAACAAGAAGATTATTTGAACGAAACTTTCGGCAGAAGAGTGATTGGTCAACGGGCAGATATTAACATGCCTCCACGTTCGGCAGATATTACGCCAATCGATTTTTTCGTATCTTCAAGGTCTCTGTTTATACTAAAAAGCCTCGGATCATTGAACAACTGAAAGATTATATAGAGGAAGCATTCCATAATTTGGACAGTGATCGAAGACTATGCCGTAGAGTGTGTAATAGTGTTCCAGAAAGACTTGAAAAATGTATTTCAGAAGATGGAAAGCAGTTTGAACGTAAAAAATAATTGTAAGTAATAATAACCGTAAGTTGCCTAGCTATAAATAAATTCAGTACGCTCTTTTGAATTCCAGTGTCAAGTAACTTTTGCGCCACCCTGTATTAAACAAACATGGACCACGTCCAGATACTTTGAATTCTTGTTCCTAATTCAGACGCTTACTCACCAAGCTATTTCTTTTGGCATTCAAACCAAGTTAAATAACCTGACATTCCTTCGGGATACCAAAAAATCGGCCAACAGTTAATACAGCAGAATACTGTGATACGATTGTTAACGTATTAATCGCAATTATTAACGACCACACAAATAGGACGGTAATGTGTTTAGATGATAGTTAATTCGTTTTTTTATCCTGTATACTTCAAAATGATTGCTTGAAAATGAAGTGTCTTGAATTTAACAGTATCGGGGAGGATATAAAATTATAGATAAAAGTACTGCTTAGTACAATTGTGAAAGTGAGCAGACATATCGGGTTTGGATTCGTTGTAATAAATAAAGAAGGCTTAAAATTTGATTATTACAACGAAATTAAGTTAAAATAAAATTACTACGTCACTAAACAAGGGAGACGGTATTTTGGTTAGGCGGAACGTTCTCGTCCGGCTACGGCTGACTATATGGTTACTATGACAACAGAATTGTTTGGATTATTTTTCTTTCTTCTTGTTCTTTAAGAAGTAAAGGTAGAGTAAGTTGTTTATAACACTTGTGTGTCAGTTGAAAGTTATTCATGTTCGAGTAATTTCAGACAACTATTCTGTTGCTCTTCTTCGTGAATTTTTTCCACAGTATACCCTTACTTACATCTCACCAATTTGGCATTGCCGGGAAATCTCAGACATGTATCCGCTCTTAGGAGAACAGAGGCTCAGAGAGAAAGCGAAAGAAGAAGAAGGAAGAAGTGTAGTGTGTACATGCATGTGTGCCCGAATGTGTTTGTGTGTGAGTATGAGGTGTGCATGCTGACCTGGCCAGGGCCAGCATACAGAGACAAAGAAGAAGGAGAAAAGAAGAAAGACAAGTTTCGGGCCCAAGCGCTCTGACCTAAGGCCTCCTACACTTAACAACTGAGACCCAAAAGCTATAACTAACCAGGACCGTTTTCTATTCTCTATGACAACTTCCATCCCCTCTCCCAGGACTGAAGAAACTCAACACAACTCCGACCATCCCGACACGACCCTATCCGCCATGCCAACCCCACGGGACCGCCCCTACACGTCACCCTCACTGGTGACCACCACCTACTCCTACCGCTGCCACTCACATACGCGTCCATAGGACCAAACAAGGTGTCACTAACCTTGATATGTGAGTGACCATATTACTACTGTCCACCTCTTGGACCGACCAGCCATATGCAGCAAAACAAGGCATCTACAAATCCTTGACATATGACTGGCCCACATCCCTACACTAGGGCGGATGGACCCGATTAGCAAGGCAGAGAAGACCGCTTCGAGGGCACGCGAACATCAATCCATATCATATTACTGAAGCTTCACCTTAAACCAGTTGGCACGGGAGGGGGGTAACTTCTCTACAAAGCGACAACTCTCGCTCCCTACCACTCAAGGAGAAATATGCGGGGGACATTAAACAGAGAATGCGGCATGGTATTTAACAAGTCGAATTCAATATAAATAATAGATCAGCTGATGAACAAACCAGGTTGGCCGTGAAATTGATATATCAAACATAGAACAGTTAGATGAAACAAGCACGGTTTATCAGATTAGGAAAACAACAAATAAATTCCACCATGCAGACGGCTATCACCGGCTCAGAGTCCAACTCGCCTAAATCGCATAGTTTACAACGATAAGCTGCTTATAATTTACTAGGTCAATACTATAACATTTCACCTCCTCTGTTCTTAGAAAATACTCTGAATATAACTCCGCTGGACAATATCTAGAATCCCCATAAAACGACAAACAACAGCTTTTTTTTAATTTTTTTTTTATACGATTGAGATACGAGATTGCAATAACATTATCATGAACAACCTTAGCCATATTTTCAAAACCTTTTCTTTACTTGACCTCACAATGTACCCTAAATAAAACTACCGTATCACTAGACAGCAACTGAGAAACCAACCTTGGCGCCGACCAACTCTCCATAACAGTTCTTTCTTTTTTTATTCGATTCAGTAGACTGGACTCTGACCCCCAAAATTTACATAATTACCAGCACACAAACAACAATCTAACACTAACATCACAACACAGACAGGAAAGACTTTCCTCCATGCAAGTCACCTCTGGGTTCCTTAGCGTAGCGAAGGCTCGAGAGATTACTTATGCCGAGCTAACTTCCCTGACGCCGAACAAGAAAACGAACAACACGAACAATGACAAACATAACCATCAAACAAAGCACCGCCACACACTATACAATATACCGAACAACAAAAACAAACATCCTATTCAACCCATCAATACCATATTTTAATAAATATTTTCTTTTGACAATCATCGGTGATGACGACGCAGGTCTGACCACACCGCATCCCGACGAGGATTCTAACTTAAAGTACTCGTGAATAAATCCCCCTGACAACTAACACGTATCTAAACCGCTCCCATCATTCTTGGATACAAAACACCAAAGGCCTCCGGTAAGTTACATACATCCTCCAATCAAAATACTCAAAGAAATATTCGGGCGTGATTCCTGCTTGTCTCTGATTCACAAATATTAGCTAAAGGGCACGCATACATAGTACAACAATAACAGTAACACATAGTATAACTCTACAAAACATCAAACATAATATTTATAAAATTTCAGTGGGCACAACAGTCCCGTATCACATTTCCATTACAGAACCCGAATCCCTCTTAACTCCCTGCCAAGTGCAGTAGCCAAGGTCTACAAAAAATTGTCTTAATTTTTTTATTGTTATCTCTTCCTGAAAATTCCGTCCCAATTTTACAAGTCCTGTCACATACGGAACCACGCTCTGCTACCATTTGAGCCGCCTCATTTCCCCTTCTCAAAGTTTTGAGAATTTTTTTTTTGAAAAGGGGAAGGCGTCCCGTAAAATTTAAAAACTAGGCCAAAGACCTAGAGGAAGCTTAAAATGTACCAGGCCCATTGTGACAGGACTTGGAAATGAAACAGCCTGATTAACAAGACAAATTTTATTAACGTTTGGTTTCAAAAACATCACAACACTGATAAAATCACACACAACATCTAGTACCGCAAGTACCTAGTTTTCAAACCTTTTTCCTAAATTTTATATTAACTTGACTATATCGTACAGTGTTGCCAAATTAATTACATGAACAAGAAAACTGCCTAAAAATATGCATAGCTCATCAGAAATATAGGATTCTATGATTGTAATAATCACATACGCAGAGTTTTAAACAATAAAAGTTACAATGTGTGATCCACTATAATCAATCATGATATGTCATTTATATGAGTGCTATAACAGCCTAACAACAGATAAATTCTTTTTTGTGCGCCCTTTCATAACAGCCTAACATCTATTATACAAAATAAATTCATAATTATTAATTACCCTTGGTTCTGCATTAATAGAATTTGAAATACTTCCATTACATACTGCAGTGACACATGTGACCAGCAAGTCAGCTAGCATAACCAGCCCACTATCAACCGAAATCTTGAATCCGAACAATTAAATAAAACAATTAAATAGAAATATAGACTAAACTAAAAACGGCAATTTACAATGTGTAAGGTCACACAGAATTCAAAATGACCGGACCCCAGCCGCATGCCTAAGCCAGGCTTCCCTTGCACAGACATGACCCGGAAGAGTGAAAGAGACAAAAGAATCGAAAATAATAAATTTAAAAGTTAAAAGAATAAGCGCAAGGGTATAGCGAAATTCACAGCCCAACTGTAAGCCACTTCAAACATCATTAAAGTAAAAAGTGAAACCCGACAATAGCATGTGCAAGGCTGACATGGTAATTCATGAATGTTCCAGCATGTAGTTCAGCCGGACTGGCTTGAATAAAAAGTATATATGTCATAAGGTACACAAAATTAAGTTTACAAAAAAATTAAGGGAGCTGGCGATGCCCGCTAACCCGCATACAATTTATGACTCCTTATTAGTCTATGGTGTAATACAAACAGTGCACAACTGAGCACATTTTCTACGGACACGTCAAGTTCTGTCTATTCATATCACTTTACAAGTTAAGTTCAAAGAGAATGTAATTCGATTTGTAGAAGGTGTCAATCACGTGTGAATTCTGTTGCGAAACTCGAGCTTGAAATTATGGAAAATGGTCACCTTGTATTCCGTGGTTAGAAGGCGATCAGCTGCCTGCGTGTAGTTTAAGGTTACAGAAGTCCCCGTTGCAGTTCATTGCAGATAGAGGGTGAAAGATTCGGGTTCCCAGGTTACATTCTCTCGACGGCGAAATTCAGGTTAAAGCTTAGCTGCTCAGCAGATGACCACGGATGGAATTGTAGTCATCCTCATCTCTCGAGCACTTCGACGAGTCAGGAACCCAGGGGTACTTTATCGATTAGCGATCCATACGGATATAAAGATGAGCAGACGAGAAAATTTTCGCCGCCGAGAGATGGTGAATCAGCAGTAGCGGAAATGGAACTGACCTGTGCTTGGCACAGTCGTCAGTGAACCCACATGGTCTTTTCAGTCACCAGAATGCGCGAGCATGACTTCAACGCACACCGGGCGTCCGAGGCAATATAAATACGAAATTTACTAAACCGTAACGGCGCCGTGATTATATGCTTTGTGCCAATCACGGCACATCACAAAAAATTAAGAAGGCTTTGGGGTGATGACTGAACGAGAGGTACACGGGTAAAATTATGGTACAAACGCTTTAAAGTTGGCTGAGAATATGTTTAAAGCGATCCACGTTCTGAAAGGCCTTTACCAAGCTGAAAAGTCGAAAATTTAACTCGCGCAAGCTGCATAAACGAAAACCGACAGCGGACAGTGCAATAATTAGAAGAAGATGTAGAGATTCTGCGGACTTATGTTTCCTAGATGTTGACGGAAGATCTTTGCATGAAACATATGGCAGCAAAATTCGTTTCACAACTGCTATCCCAAGAGCAAAATATCGCTAGGGAGAACCATACTTGACTTCCATATTCTAAGACCTATATTTAAATTCATTTTCGAAATGAAATATTCCTATAGAAACTACTTTTTTCTTCAACCTTAACCTCAGTACTGTGGTCACTAACGTATACCACCTCAAGTTAGCGCACTTGATTTTCACTGATGATGGCAGTCGATGACACTGCCGAAACGTTTGGTGTTGCAGAAAACGTTGGACTCAGGGCAAACAGCACGCGAAGGAATTTCAACAACAAACTACTTCTTTGTTGCCAATAACGTAGTACACATATAAAAATTTACCCCCTCTCCTTCTTCAACTACCCGTTTCATTTATAGATATTTCATCTACCTTTCTACAGTGGATTATTATGACCTTTTCAGGATACTTTATTTATCAAAATTAAGTACTTTACTCTTGTTAAAACATAAAACGTTGCAGGTAAACTACCCCTTCCTCTTAACCGATCTTCATCAAAATCAATAGTCCGTTGAGTCCTCTACAACTCGGGCACACATGCAAAACATTATTTGATTCTGTTTGAATTTGCGGCAGTTATCGTTCGCTATTGGAAAAATTCTACAGACAGATAGAGACACAGACACTTTTCGGAAAATGACTTTTCTTCATGTTTTGAGGGTAGTACAATCAGAATCAGCCCTTATCTCGAACACAATTTTTTTCGCCATCACCATACTTCCATTTCCTTATGGAACATGGAAGTAAAAAGAATACAATAGGCTGAAGGTAGACAAGATTTGCTCGATACCCATATTTTCTCAGAAAGGTCATGACTGGAGACGAGTCGTTTGTTTATGTCCACGACCCCGAACAAAAGGCCAGTGCCAGTCTTCCCTATGCGGAATACATTATCAATACTACAGTCACAGATAACACGTGTTTACACAACAGTGTCTCACAGATAACTGAATAGTCTAATATGTTATTGAATGTTCACGAATGCGTCAAACGGTCATATATGATTGGCTGCCGAGTAACAGTGCAGTTAAACAACGGGTTCCCGTAATGTTCAAAACGGTCGGATACTTTTCGGACATACCTCGTATATCGCGGGTTATGACGTGTGTACTTGTTAAGGTCGACCGATAAAATTGATCACCGCAACGTCGGCAGGCAAGATGATCGTATTGCTTTCTCGATATTGATTGATGACTCGTTGGGCACTTGGAGAAACGTATTAATACAAAGGTTTTTAAAAATATATTAACACTTGGTACGTTACACAGTTTTTATTTAACTCTGACAGCTGTTTCAACTTATTAGGCAATTCTCAAAGAGACTCAAAGATCAACTAAACTAAACAACAAAGAATGTAAGGGTGGTGAACATGTGTTTAGGGTGTGTACCCGGACATGTGTGGGTGTTTAGGATGAAGGGGGTGGAGAACCTAGGGAAAAGGTCAAGTGTCTGTAAATACTATACAATTGCCTTTCGATTACACTTAGTTTGTTACAGACACTTGACCTTCCCTCTAGCTTCTCCACCCCCTCAATCCTACACACTACACACATGTCCGGATACACACCCTTAACACATATTCACCACCCTTACATTCTTTGTTTAGTTTAGTTGTTCCATGATTCTCTTTGAGAATTGGCTAACATGAAACAGCTGTCAGAGTTAAATAAAATCTGTGAAACGTACCAAGTGTTTATATGTTTTTAAAAACCTTTGTATTGCTTTCGGTTTTCCGAAGTGTAAACCTGGGCGCAGTATTTACCGTGTCGTGCTCACGCATGCGGGTAGTAACGTTTAAATACAGTCGTGTAGATAGTCGATCATTGGCACAGTTTACCGTGTCGTGCTCACGCATGCGGGTAGTAACGGATAAATACAGTCGTGTAGACAGTCGATCAGTGGCACAGTTTACCGTGTCGTGCTCACGCATGCGGGTAGTAACGGATAAATACAGTCGTGTAGACAGTCGATCAGTGGCACAGTTTACCGTGTCGTGCTGACGCATGCGGGTAGTAACGGATAAATACAGTCGTGTAGACAGTCGATCAGTGGCACAGTTTACCGTGTCGTGCTCACGCATGCTGGTAGTAACGGATAAATACAGTCGTGTAGACAGTCGATCATTGGCACAGTTTACCGTGTCGTGCTCACGCATGCGGGTAGTAACGGATAAATACAGTCGTGTAGACAGTCGATCAGTGGCACAGTTTACCGTGTCGTGCTCACGCATGCGGGTAGTAACGGATAAATACAGTCGTGTAGACAGTCGATCAGTGGCACAGTTTACCGTGTCGTGCTCACGCATGCGGGTAGTAACGGATAAATACAGTCGTGTAGACAGTCGATCAGTGGCACAGTTTACCGTGTCGTGCTCACGCATGCGGGTAGTAACGGATAAATACAGTCGTGTAGACAGTCGATCAGTGGCACAGTTTACCGTGTCGTGCTCACGCATGCGGGTAGTAACGGATAAATACAGTCGTGTAGACAGTCGATCAGTGGCACAGTTTACCGTGTCGTGCTGACGCATGCGGGTAGTAACGGATAAATACAGTCGTGTAGACAGTCGGTCAGTGGCACAGTTTACCGTGTCGTGCTCACGCATGCGGGTAGTAACGGATAAATACAGTCGTGTAGACAGTCGATCAGTGCCACAGTTTACCGTGTCGTGCTCACGCATGCGGGTAGTAACGGATAAATACAGACGTGTAGATAGTCGATCACTGGCACAGTTTACCTGCTGTCCAAGGAATCTGTTCTGTGTAGTAGTAATAATAATAATAATAATAATTGGTTTTGAAATTTACGATTGTCGCACCGCCGAAAGTCTACACGTGCATATTTATACGTAACATACCCGATGTATTGAAAACGACTGTCGGATTTGTAATTGTGGGCAATGTGTGTGTGTAAATCATAGTGAATAATTAGCGGCTTTCTTTGTTAAGATGAAATCCGACTTATATGCGAATACGAACACACACATCACCACCAGAACATACAAATGCGAGCGTAGGCCTACATGAGAACCATGTTGCCGGTAAAGTTATATGTGCTCTCACTTTACTTCTCCCCCCCCCTCTCTCTCTCTCTCTCGCTTCGGGGTTCCGAAGAGTGCAAGTCGGCTTTATACTGCAGAAATCAAAGGATTTTTCCCGTTTACCGAACATAAATCGTTGGTCAGTACCTGGAGTTTTATTTCAAAAGCTGACGATTATTGTAATGCCATTACATTTTTTATAGCCTCCACGGTTACTGTTCTTATGGGCGTAATTATGAAGAAACTGTTGTCACGCAAGAAATATTGTGACTACGAATTTCCAGGTTTCCTTTATCCAATTTACAGGTAAAGAGTTCGGATTAACTAAAAGTTTAATACAAATTTTAATAGGGTATTCGAAGGGAAAACTATTTCTTAGAATTATCAATAAATTCGAATTAACCAGACTTTACAACAGTAGCTGGGAAATAGAAGAAATGTTTAAAAATATTCTAAATAAAATAGAATGTATATAACGTAATTATGTATGTATACTTATTCATTTATTTAATTTAGAATAAGTTTTCGAAATGTAATAATTTTTCTTAATGGTTTCCTAATGTATATTTCATTAAAACATTTCATTACATTACATTGCCTGACATCATCACATACGTTTTTTGACTAATTTATTGTTTTCTCAAATTTTGAAATTTAATAACCAGAACTCAATAAATTTTTCAGCTGAGCTATGACAGTGTTAGGCAATTAACGATTTCACGAAATGGGAAATAGCAAACTATAGTCCAAGTAGGTAGCATTTTGAGAAACGTATTCTGAACGAAGTAAGTTAGATATATGATAGAAACTGCGTTCATAACATCAACAGACTGTTTAAATGTGTGTGTGTGTGTGTGTGTGTGTGTGTGTGTGTGTGTGTGTGTGTGTGTGTGTGTGTGTGTGTGTGTGTGTGTGTTGGGTGTGTTGGTGAGGGAAAGGTTCTGCATTATTGTCAGGGGTCGATCGGTTTGGCAAGAGCTCCTCGTTCAGCTCACCTTCCTTACCTGTGTAAGCGCAACACCCAACATCTTCCATTATTTACGGCGTGCAACAACCTTGACCATTCTCACTGTTGCTCCAGTACGTAGTTTATATTCTGGTATTTCTTGTCTTTTCGTACATCGAAGAGATCGTAGCTTTAGTGCGCATGTGAATATTTTTCTGTTTCTTCTACGTTTACGTTTTTGCATTGCATTTATGTGTACACTGCATTGAACCAATGAAAATTGTAGGTTTCTTTAATTACTTCATAGGCGGGAGTTCTGTATTTTGAGGGAATTTTACGACATTCCCTGGGCAGCACCATAACATAAAATGCTTTTTTCATCTTCCAAATCGACTCAGCGTGTGGAAATTTGATCCTGTGATGACACGTGGACTGCCGAAGCATTGTGTGCGCCACAATATCATACCTTCCTTGTATGACGAATCGTTTGTGCAGTCTACAAGGACTCTGCCGAAGTGCTAAACTATTTCAGTACAATCATTTTTCGATTTCTTCTTCTTCTTCTTCTTCTTCTTCTTCTTCTTCTTCTTCTTCTTCTTCTTCTTCTTCTTCTTCTTCTTCTTCTTCTTCTTCTTCTTCTTCTTCTTCTTCTTCTTCTTCCTCCTCCTCCTCCTCCTCCTCCTCCTCCTCCTCCTCCTCCTCCTCCTCCTCCTCCTCCTCCTCCTCCTCCTCCTCCTCCTCCTCCTCCTCCTCCTCCTCCTCCTCCTCCTCCTCCTCATCATCATCATCATCATCATCATCATCATCATCATCACTATGCAACAAAACTTCAGTGCAACGAAGAGTAGCCGTTGAAGTGGCGTGCTCTTATCGACGCCAGTGTTCCTGTTAGTTTCGGGGATTATCCCTATCAGCCTGTTGGCTCTGTATTGGAAGCTGTCTATTAACTGGTGGATACAGGAGGGAGTTGAATCGATAGCCGAAGCCAGGGATCTAACCGTTCGTCGGTGACAGGGCCGCTGGAACAACGAAACTAGAGCCAGATGAACTGCCAGACCGATAGGGAACCTGAGGGAGTGGTTCGATCGGTGAGCATCAGCTATTACCTCATACAGTTTCTTCTGATTGCGCAGGGGTTATTTTCGCAACTACTGTTTAACATGGGGAAAGCCGTAACCCCGGTATGTCCTCGTGGGGACTCCCATCTGTACAACGCGCACCGCACTTTCGTCGAATACGTGGGCGGCGGGCAGACATAGACTTAAGGCGGAGATTGGTCAGACAACGTCCGCCAATATCGTGAAATCATGTTGTCTGACAGAATCAAGTGGCGGCATTTGTGGAAAGTGTGCTGCGCAGAAAGAAGCAAGAAGAAAGACGTCTTTGAAGTATCGAGTGCTGAAGAAGAAACAAGAAGCAGCCTGTCTAGCGGCTAAATAGAGGTCTCGTCTTGATGGAGTGCCAAAGCGGTCTCGAAGTGGTTATCCTGAATAGGACGTGGGGTTTCAGTCCATGGGAGTCCCACACAACTGTATCTCTCTGAAGATTCATAATGCATTTTTCTCCTCATAACAAATTATCATATGAATAATATTTTTATGTTCATAAAATTCATAAATAAACCTCCGAATATACAGAATAATTCTGTGAAACGTGCGTCAAATGGAGATACAATATAATTTGATAAAATACATTTGCAGAGTATTTGTTATTCTTCTTCGTATTATTATTATTATTCTATCAGGGACTAGACCAATCACCTGTTCCGGTTCCAGAAGAATATAAAGACTTCACCAACGGTTCTTAGGTCTTTCTATGCTTCGCTGCCCAACAGGCTTGTATTGCTAAACTTCATTAGGCAACCTGGTGGCATCTGACATTCTATTCAGATGAGCAGTCCATTTGTCCATCCAATACGTTCTTGAATATTAAGAATGTTTAACTCTTTACGAACGTCTTTGTTGTAGAGTCTATCTCTTCGTGTGCAGCCTTTAACGTATTTGTTACTTGAAAAATATTTACTATATAGAAAACCTCGATCCAGGAAATATCGATGAGTTACCTAAAATATAAATCCTTAAATTCGTAGTGACTGTCAATCAATGAATTCTTCAGTGAATGGTTTGTGAGGATCGGTCAAAAATGTAACATAAATTTTAACTTATTTCTGTTGACGTTTAGACAACGTTTATTGCCATCATCAGGATAATTGTTGCTGACGCCAAACACACAACTTTTCACTGAACTCACAAACCCTTCACTGAAAAACTAAAATATAAAGTTAATAATATTTTAGTACTAATCAATATTGTACTACATTAAATTGCTAAATTTTAAAACTAGACTTTTTAAAATGTAACTGGACTTCTTTTTGGAAATTACTAAATTGTTGTATGATTCGAGCATTACTGTGTGAATATTCAGCTATTCAAAAATCCATAGAATTTTACATAAACATGAAAATTAGTATTCGTGTGTAAACGTCAATACCAAAATACGGTTTTACGTTAAAATTCGGGGTATTTCTTTTAAAGGAGTAATTTCTAAAGGAACCGTTTTTGGTACTAGGTCTTCTTAAACCGTTTCATTACTTTAACCTCCAGGACACATGGTCAGAATTTTCCGTAACTTCATGAACAACGTGTTACGTATTAGACTGGATCTGTGTACTTTATGAATAGCGTAAATAACGTCATCAAATAGCACGTAGCGCGAGAGAGCTGTTGGGTCGGTCTAATTAAAGCAGCGAAGTCGGGCCGTAAGCGGAGAAACAACACTACCTATTGTAGCACGTGAGCTACACCGTGATCCGTGTAACAGTGCTTGTAACTGGTGCGCAGATCGGTAATGCCACCAACTCTCCGGTAAAACTATTCCTACGCTTCTTTCGAAGCGTCGACGCTAAGTAGTAATCCGATGTCCTTGCGGTTATTGAATTTACACATGTGTGTAGGCTATAGTTTGCTTAAACAAAAATATCTTCAAGACTAAACATATGTTGTGGTAATACAAATTATACATTAACAATGATAGTTATAACAAATCCCCTAGATTCCGGCAATTTCGATTATCTAATTAAAAATGTATCTTTGTGTTGTTGTTGACGTTTTACAATAACCAAATGTCATATCTGTCAATGTAAGAACAGTAATTATTTTTTAATTCGTCCGTAGTACTGTTCAGTGCAATTCAGTGTACCTAAACTACAATCGCTACTGACAATTTTTCACGCCACACTGTATCCAGAACTGCAGTCCGAAATCAGTGCGCAGCACTGAACACCAGAACAAATAACTGAACACCAGAAAAAGCGTTACTCACAACTCTGATAAAAGTGTCAATAAACTGAAACGGTCGTACACGACAGTTTAACAAGCAACACACAATATAGCTTCCTTTAGTAAAATGTTCACCGATTACAAATCTCCGCAAAAATTAATTCACAATTAAAACTTTACGCCCGATACTGCTGTCTAATAACACAGACTGAATCGCAAAACTCACAACTGGCCGCGAGGTCGCTGTGGGGCGCACAGCCGTGGGGGTTGATTGTGCGAGATGAAGTGCTTGCCCGTCGCGCGCTTGTATTGTGACGATTTAAATTGTGACATTTACAGAATAAAAAAAAAAAATTTAATTAATTAAGGTTGCGTACAATTAACCATTTAAATCTCACAATAATAATAATAATAAAAACATGTAGGTACTAAGTGTGAATGGAAGAAGTAATTAATAAGGGCAAAGTATCCATAAAGAAAAGGCATATTGTAAATAATTATTATGTTCGTATTTAACCCTTTGCTTCCTATCAAGCGCCTACCTGTTGATACCGGACTCGACATGTTTTCCGAGTCTACTGTAATTAAAAAAAATAATAGAGTAAACTAATGTTAATAATTAAAGTATCTGTAGACACAGATAGTACCTAAACCAATTAATTTAAATGATGTATTTTATCTAGCGATAGTTTGTATAAATAAAAAGTTTATTTAAAGAGAAAACAGGAACTATATATGCTCGCGGAATAAACACCCCACTCTCTCTCGTCATGTACGAGGGTAGCGGACGAAAAATCGCTCTCTTGCGATGACGACGCCCAGCTGTGCAGACGCACGAGCAAAATGCTCTGTTCAAAAGTTATGCAATTTGTTGTTAGTGTGGATTAATTAATTATTATTTTGTAGTTTACTAACTGTTAAAAAAAAAAGTGTAACATGTAACGTTAACAAAAAGAAAATTCCAAAAACTTTGTAACAAGAAGAAAGATGTAACTACAAACGACGAGTGTTAATAAAGAAAAAACGATGACTGCAATCTTCACCGATGGACGAATCTTTTCAACATCTGACCTGTGGTCATGGTCCATCTAAATGAGAACTCTAGTATACCCTACCGATGATGCAGTTCGAGACATCTGAGAATCAACGAGTATCTGTGTAGAAGACTCTACCTATCCTGCAGACGTATTAAGCCATGAACAACCGAGACCAGACCAAGACGAGGACGACGTTTTAGGACTCCCAAGACGGAACCACATGGAGGCGATTACTACATCCAAAAATAGAGGTGACTCGATAGCACGTCTATCGAGGAATAATGATAATAGTTTTTGTAACGCAATACTCTATTTAAGAGACTTTCAGAGACGATTGATTTTATAAGAATATAAAAACTTAAATTTGAGAATTTAATTGTAACTATTCAATATCATTCAATTGTAACAGTTGTAGCGTCACAGAACGTTCCATAAAAAGAAATCATTTATATAGTAAGTTAGCATAGGAGGAAAGTGAAGTGAACAGTATCGAACCCAAGTAGTCCCAAAAAATTGTGTAATTTTGTATAATAATTATTTCTATCAACTTGAAAAAACGACCAAACTATGACTAGACAAAACCCCATATATATTATTAAAGTGAATAAGAGTGAAAAAAAACCATAAGACACTATAAGAGAGAGAAATAATGTCAGAATCCACCAGAATAAAGTCAATAATTATTAAGTTTTATAACTATGAATATAGTATTAAAAACTATTTTTTGTGAATAAATGGACATGATCCATCATTATATTATGTGATGTAAATAAAATAAATGTATTAAATGACTTAAATACATTATTAGAAAGAGTTTAAGTTAAAATAAAAATTGTATATTTGCAATGACAAAAAAATATTAATGTGTTGGATTTGAGACCATACACCAAGATTTCATGGAAAAATTAATTATTATCAGATTTAAATAAAAACTATATGTAATTGTCAGGCAGACAATAGTGAACAATTTATCTTAAATAAAGGAAGCTGTCAAATGAATAAAAAGCAGCCAAAATAGCCAAAAACAGTGTTAACTAAAAACATGTAATAGGCATCTAATATTGTATAATTTATGAATTAAATGTTGCCAAAATGCAACCAAACTGTATTAGAAAGCTGTAATATGATATAAAGCAACTATACTAATATATCTGACCAACTTTAACATTGTAATAGTCAAGTCAGCAAAATATTTACTTATACCATGTATGGCTGAAGCCAATTGTCCAGTACAAAAATAATCAGATCTGGCTAAAATACTTACATAATACTAACAAAAATAAGATAGAAAGGTACAATACATCAGAATACCTTAATAAGAAATAAACTCAGTTGAAAGTAAAATCAATTCTAAAGGAATTTAACTATTTAGAGTGAGATTTGTCACACCATAAAAAATGACATCTCAAGACAATCAATGATGCTATGTCATCTTGTGATAAATATAATATATGTACAAAGTAACCAGGTATCACAAAAGATAGACAAAATAATAAACTCTGTGTGTATAGTGGTGAAATAATACATATATTAAGGAAAAAGACTAATCATTGTATTAGAAAATTGACAAGAACCTAGGCCATGAGCAGAGGCCATATAAAATTGTATTTATTTGTGTTTTATTGATGTTAAAATTTGTTTATTTTGTTGTAGGAGAGTAGTAGTAGTAGATGTCCAGCTTGTGAAGGGAACTTTATAACTCCACAACAATTTTTATTGTAAATATTGAGTTTTTAATGACTACAACTCAAGGTGAGGGTTGTATATTGTAATGTTTTTTAGACTTAAGTTAATTAGATACCAATCATATTTAGTATCGCTAGATTCAGTAAAAAACAAGGAATTTAAATACATTAATGGCATACAAATTGTAAGTACTAATGTGAAACTGTTTGATAAATACCAGTGTAAATTTTGAAATATCCATTGTATGAAGAATAAGAAATTCGTTCTAAAAGCTTCTACGGAAGTGAAAATTGTTCTATGACATTCCATTTCGTTTATTCTCGAACAATCTAGAAAGAATTTTACACAAATATACCGGAAGTCGACGAAAACAGTCATCCCAATTTAGTATAAAAGCGAGACAAAATTTGACCGAAAAACACTTGAAAACTGAACGCCAGAACTGATGCATCTCACACAACACTGATCAACGCAGCTAAGGCGAGAACGAGAGGCGAAAAAATCGACAAGACACGGCAGGAAGGCTTTTTCCCGTACATAGACATACCCGACTGACTTAACCTCAACGAGAGTCGCCAAAAAATATCGCTGAAATAGAGCAGCGATACGGCAAATTCTAATAGAAAGCACGCAGCCAGAACGTCGACGGCCCAGGAGGGTCCCAACATTTAATAGAGAACGAATTCTGCTGTGTTCGCATTGACTGACTAACGTGACAAATAATTCCCCCGAACGAAACAAACAATACACTAGCCTTCCTCAAAACTGCATGGGGATCAGCGCTGCGGTGGCAGATTTCTGAATCAACGCTAAACAGATGATTCGTAGTGGCGGCGTTTGAACGAGATTTTACTGCCAAACGTTTTGACAAAAAGTGCGGAAAAAGTAACGATCGGAAAAATTGACTTTAAATAGATTCAGTGTACACCCGAAGAGGCGAGATCGAGAAACTACCCGAAGGAAGTGTCCAGTGAGAGAATAAACGACCATTGGAACGTGAGTTACCAAAATTAAAATCATTGTTACCTGGTTACAATTATCACACAGTTGTACTTTACACGCCACACATACACCTTCAAATCACTTAGTTTTTTTTTCTTGTAAGGCATCTAATTGATATGTCTTGGTAGTTCAAAGGAGTCACGTCCTGAGATTAAAGTTTTTTCATATATTAAACTCATGCTTGTCAACTGAGTCAGAATCTGAATTATACTAGCCGATACTTGATTGGACATATAAAAATTGTCAATAATAATAACTTGTAAAATTTTTTCTCTGCAATTTTATAATTTTTATGAATGATAGTCCTTCAGACGATTTGTTTGTTGTTTTTAAAGAATCATTAAACATAACTGATTTTTCAAAGCTAAACTGACTTGTTTAAATTTTTTTGTAGATTTAAAAATTTTATCAATCACATTTAATTTTTTCTTGGAACAAACGTTTCCAAGTGGCGCCCACAAAAGCATAGTTTTAAGTTGTATTACAGGACTACATCACTGCAGAGGATCCAGTCAACAGAGTAAGTAACAAAAGTGCGCGGAGGTAACGCCCGACATTACAACACATTTTAAACAACACCCACTATATTTCTTTTCGTTATAAATTGGCAGCCCAACTTGTGAGGCTTGAAAAAGACGTAACAAGCCCGGCAACTACCAACATATTAAAATGCCGCAACCAAAGGGAAAAAAGGTGAAGAAGACTGTGGAACCCGAGTTAAGTATGGAAGACGGAGAGACAGTACAGGTCGAGGAAACGGAATTAGAACCGCCCACACTAGAAAGGGAAGGACCGGTACAAACGGCAGATGAAATAGAGGAGCAAACGGGAGAAGAACCCATACAAATGGTAGAACAGACAGAGAAACCCGAACCAGAAAAAATAACAGGGAGCGTTGACCCGAATATAATGATGATGATGGCGATGCTCCAAAGAATGGAAGAAAATATAAACGAAAAAATGAACAAAAATACAGAATCCCTGAAGGAGGATATGAACGAAAATACTAAGAAAAGTAATGAGCAAATGTTCCAAAGGATGGAAGAAAAAATGAACAAAAACACAGAATCTTTAAAGGAGGGTATGAACAAAAATATAGAATCCCTGAATAAAAACAGACAGGAAGATAAGGAGGAAATAAAAGGAAGCATAGAGTCCCTGAAAAAAGAAATTAGCATAAAATACGAAATAGTAAACAAAAGGATCGATGATAATAAGATCGATAGTGACAGGAAGGTCGAAAACATGGAGAAACAGTTGGAAAGGTTACGGGAGGGAAACAATACACGTTTCGAAAGCATAGAGGAGCAAGCAGTAGAGACCAAACAAGATGTTAGAAATCTTGAAAACAAGGTAAGGCAGAACCATGACGCCATCATGCAGGAGGTGGGAGAAGTCCAGAAAGACGTTAGCGAGAGGAGGCAGGAAACATATGACATCGCTAACAGGCTGGATGAACAGATAAAAATTAACAAAAATAGTATACTGGAAATAGACCAGAGAGAGAAAAACCTGCAGGAAAGATTAGAGGCGCTGAGAGACACACCAATAATACTCATACGTGTCATGGTGAAAACAGGGAAGTAATCAACTTCCAGGACTACCGACGAAACCCAATGGAATTTTTGGAAAGAATGGAGGAGGTTATTGGGAGAAGTAGAGAAACAAGGTGGGACAGGATAAGACAGATGCTTGACGAGACATTTAAAAATACTAAGGATAACTGGTGGATAGCGGTACGACCCGAAATAACGAATTTGGCAGAGTTTAAACGCCAATTTAAGGAAAAGTATTGGTCAGAGACCGCACAAAACAGGGTAAGAATGGACATTTTCTATGGCAAATACGACGCGTCCTATGGACAGTCCCCGACGTCTTATTTCCTGGGAAAGGTATGTTTAGCACGGAAGTTGATACCGCCGATCCCAGAAGAATGTTTGGTAAGGCAGTTAGCTGGACATTACAGCTATGGGATCAAGGATGCCCAATTATACCAACAAATTAGCAAAATAGCCGATTTGGCCAAATTATTGGAAAATTGCGAATCCACAGGAAGGTTCCAGGATTACCAACCCCCCAATCGTAAGGTAGAGTACAACAACAATAATAACGGACCAAACCGGAATGGAGGTGGGAACGGTAATAATCTAAACACCAATAATCAGAGTAATAATATCCCACCAAATGGCCGAAATGATACCACTCAGGGCCCAATTAACCGCAACTATCCGGGACCAAACAGAGGTAATTACACCGGGAATAACTACAGTAGGAACTTCCACCAGGGAAACGGTTATCGCGGGAATAATTATAGAGGAAGTAATTATGGTCAACGTAATGGTTATCGCAACGGGGGAAACCAAGGAGGAAGCGATAGGAGAAACCAAAACGAGTACAGGCCCCAGGTAAATTATACAATGGCCAATAACCGACGGCCATATCCACCTAATATACCCACTTACATGTTTTACCCACAACAGGCGCCAGCTAGCCAGGGTAACACGGCGAATAGCCAACCTATTAACGGTAATCCCGAGGTCAGGCCGGAAACACAGACGGGTCAGCAACCCAATGTTCCAGGAGACCGGGCCAATGAGACAGTGGCTCATTTAAACTAAACGCGGCAGTGAAAAAGGAAAACCGCCCTTCACTGAACCAATATTATGGGGTGACGAACGACGAACATAGACAGGACAAAGACGGGACTATATTAAGAATAAATAATTACCTTAAGGATATTAGAGAGGAGTTATTAGAAGAAGGTGACGATATCATTAAAAATAGCAACCAAGGGAACAATAGTATCGTGCAGATTAAAGCATATATCAATGGCATAGAAGCGATACTACTCATTGACACGGGGTCAAATGTGTCACTTATTGATAGCATTGAGTTAGAGCGGATTAAACAAAATAGTGATTTACCAATACCCACTCTACCGATAAATAACATTGTTTTAGTCGGAGCAACGGGGAGGCAAAATAAATCCATAAAGAAACAGGTGTCATTAGAAATGACTAGTAATGGGGTAACAATACCAATAGGGTTATTAGTGGCGAGTAATTTACCCATGAGTATACTAATAGGCTGCGATATACTTAGGCCATACAATGCTGTGATAGATTTGGAAAGTAAGGTGATAACTTTTAAGACTAACAAGGGGATTTGGACCAGTAATTTGATCGATGTCCAAGGAAGTGGTACAGACGATACACCTTATCAAGCGATAGTGAACCATTATTATTGTACCGATCGTTCAATCAATATGCCATTATATCAGGAGGAAAACCCAGAGTTGTGGTTAGAAAAATTAGAAGAAATACGGGATTTCCAAAGGACGAAAGCAAGGGGTCTGGTCAGCGAGAAACAGGCGGAACAATTAATCGAGGTATACAACCATTATAAACACATATTCTCGAACGCTCCAGGTAAAGCCAGAGATTATCAGTGCACCATAAAATTTAAAACTCCGGTGGAATTTAACAGGAAATCGTACCCGATCGCATACTCGCTAAAGAATGAAGTCAGGGAAGAATTGAACAGGATGATAGAGGACGACATAATCGAGTATAGTCATTCGCCCTTTACCAGCCCAATCATAGCAGTGCCAAAAAAGAACGGAAAGGTACGTATATGTCTCGATGCTAGGGAGATTAACAAAATGATTGTTAACGACCGCACCTCACCTGGGGAGATAGAGGAGATATTAAAAAAGTTCCACGGAATCAGATATATAAGCTCCTGGGATACGGTATGCGGATACTGGCAGATAGAACTCCACCCTGATAGTAGGAAATATATGGCATTCATATTCGAGGGCAGAAACTATCAGTTTAAGTAGTTACCTTTTGGCTTAATAAATTCTGTGGCGGTGTTTGTAAAGATAATGGACAGAATATTGGGGCAGGAAGTACTGAAGTTTACGACAGTGTACGTCGACGACCTACTGGTGACTTCAGCGAATTGGGACGACCATTGTAATAGGGTTGAACAGGTGCTACAGAAATTATCGGAGAATAATATCACCCTCAAATTAGACAAGTCCCAATTCATAGCAAATGAGGTGAAATTTTTAGGATTTAATTTAACAGAACAAGGGATTACTCCATCCAAAGAAAAGGTAGAGGCCATACAGAAGTTCCCCACCCCAAAGAATAGGAAACAGCTGCAGTCATTTTTAGGAATCTGCAACTATTACAGAAAGTTTCGGTCCAATTATTCAGAACTAACTGCCAGGCTCCAAAAGCAGTTATCAGCTAAAGACAAATGGACTTGGGGACCAGAGCAAGATGGAGTGCTCAATACCATAAAGGAAAAGTTTTTAGAAACAGTAATGTTGCATCATCCCGACTTTACAAAACCATTTTTTCTAAACTGCGATGCCAGTAACGTGAGTTTAGGTGCAGCCCTCTATCAGGAAGATCAGGACGGTAACCATTTAGTAATTAGCTTTGCTAGCCGCGTGCTGAACAGTTGCGAAAGAAACTACAATACTACCGAAAAAGAACTGTTGAGTGTAGTTTTCGCATGCGGTAAATTCAGGACATATATATTAGGGTACCCCGTAACAGTTAGAAGCGACCACAAATCTATATCATTTTTAAAGCATTGTAAACTGAACCATGGAAGGCTGACTAGATGGGTTTTGGCCTTGCAAGAGTACAATATCACATGGGAATATATACCCGGCAAACAGAACGTAGCCGCCGACGTCTTATCTCGCGTCAATATACCAGACCAAACCTTTGACGGCGAAAAGGAACAATTAGCCAAGGTTTACCACATTATTAAGAGCAGGGAGGATTTAAAAAATATTTTGCACGAAATAAAGTCACAACAAGAGGCCGATCCGAAATTAGGAGACATTAGAAAAAGGGTACAGGATGGCGATGAGGTCATAAACAGATTTTATTGTATACACGACGACACTTTGTTTATTAGGAATACCCCGCACCAGGAGAGTTGGAAATTAGTGATTCCACCAGAGATAGAGAGACCGCTAATAATCGACTATCACGAGAGGTACGGACATATGGGTGCCCTTAAAGTAAGGAAGGCATTGGAGGAGCAAACATACATCAAGGGGATGAATAAGAAGGTGCAACTGGCGATACGATCGTGCGATATTTGTCAAAAAGTTAAGGGTGATAACGAAAGGAAGGAAGGGGTCATGATACCCATATTATCTACCGAAAAATTGGAAAAGGTATTTCTCGATATCTGCGGACCCTTTCCACGCAGCGGTGGGAGACACCGCTATAAATTTATCGTAATCATTTTCGACCACTTTAGCAAGTATACAAAGCTATACCCAATAACTAGGGCAACGACCAGGAAAATAATAGACATAATAATGAAACGTTATATAATGGAAGTGGGCCGACCGTATTCTATAATTACGGACCACGGTACTCAGTTTAGGGGAAAACTTTGGAAGGAAAGCTTGGGAGAACACGGAATAAAAACGTACAAGACGTCCGTATATCACCCGAATAGTAACCCAGCCGAGAGAGTGTTAAGGGAGGTAGGACGGTTACTAAGAACATACTGCCATAACGAGCAGAAAAGATGGCATGAATATGTAGCCTCTACCGAGGATTTTCTCAATTTCTCGCATCACAATACCATCGAGATGTCGCCATATACGGTTATGTTCGAAAGACCCCCACCACGAGAGATAAAAGAAATTATTAATTTTCCCGACGAACCCGCATACCAATTTGAAGGGGCAAAATTTTATAATAAGGTGTTAGAAAAAACGGAACAGCAGCGGAAAAAATATATCAGATCACAGCCTAAGGCAATTAAATATGAGGTAGGTGAAAAGGTGTTAGTTAAAAATAGAGAATTGCCCAGTGCTATACAAGGCATAACGAGGAAATTGCTACTCTTATATACAGGGCCTTTCACGATAACCAGAGATAATAAGAACAATACCTACGAGGTAACTGACACAATTAGGAACAAGGTAAAAGGTACGTATAACCAGACTTCATTAAAAAAGTACCATGATTAAAAAAAATCGCAAGTCGAATACTCAATCAGTAACCTAGTACCATGACCAAAGACCCAAGTCAAATACAGCATCATAGAGAAGGTACCTTGACTAAACATGTCAACGTGAATTTTTTAACTTAGCCATAATTAGAGAGGAGGTAGAGATTTTTAAATAAATATAAATATTATTGTATAATGATTGTTATTAATAAATACTACGAGATGGACACATTCCACCATAGGCAAGATTTATTTCCAATAGCCATGTCAACGTATATTTACCAGCTTACCCGTACTTAGAGAAGGAGAGAGATTATTATTAATAAATACTACAAGATGGACACTTAGTAAAGGAGAAAGAAGGAGAAATACTGTCATATATTTGATACTAAATGGAAATGATAAATGAAAAATGAAAAAAAAAAGGGAAAACAGTGTGTTACATAAGGAGGTAATGATGAATATGAATATAGCTATTAACATTGAATGATTTTAAACGATAATTTTAACCTGCGGAGAACGATATATTAATATAATTGTGAATTAATCAGAAGAGTTTAAGAAAGGGAATTTATGTGTAGGAGCCTATGATCTTTGAATATTGTATTTTTTTTTATTATTATTATTATTTGTTGCAAAGGTGCAATTATTATTTTCTGAACAGGGATGTGTTGCCTCTGATTTCAGTAGTTATAGACAGGAAGGGACAGAGAATGTATGCCATAGCGAGCCACTCTGACTCCCAACCCTCTATGTAAGTTAGGGAATTGATAGGGAATTATATCAAAGATTAATTATAAAACATCAAGGTAAAAAGGAAAGGAATAGGTGATACGACAAAGAACGAACTAGGAATATTGAGTTGGATTAATATATTAAAGGAGTAGTACAGGAATTTAATTATAAGATAAAAGAATGAGATATAAAGAAGCTAATAAAGGGTTATTATAGAGATGATAATTTCATCAAAACCAAAGATATGTTTTTACAAAATTATCAACTTTAACGGTGAGGCATATGTAGCGTCACAGAACGTTCCATAAAAAGAAATCATTTATATAGTAAGTTAGCATAGGAGGAAAGTGAAGTGAACAGTATCGAACCCAAGTAGTCCCAAAAAATTGTGTAATTTTGTATAATAATTATTTCTATCAACTTGAAAAAACGACCAAACTATGACTAGACAAAACCCCATATATATTATTAAAGTGAATAAGAGTGAAAAAAAACCATAAGACACTATAAGAGAGAGAAATAATGTCAGAATCCACCAGAATAAAGTCAATAATTATTAAGTTTTATAACTATGAATATAGTATTAAAAACTATTTTTTGTGAATAAATGGACATGATCCATCATTATATTATGTGATGTAAATAAAATAAATGTATTAAATGACTTAAATACATTATTAGAAAGAGTTTAAGTTAAAATAAAAATTGTATATTTGCAATGACAAAAAAATATTAATGTGTTGGATTTGAGACCATACACCAAGATTTCATGGAAAAATTAATTATTATCAGATTTAAATAAAAACTATATGTAATTGTCAGGCAGACAATAGTGAACAATTTATCTTAAATAAAGGAAGCTGTCAAATGAATAAAAAGCAGCCAAAATAGCCAAAAACAGTGTTAACTAAAAACATGTAATAGGCATCTAATATTGTATAATTTATGAATTTAATGTTGCCAAAATGCAACCAAACTGTATTAGAAAGCTGTAATATGATATAAAGCAACTATACTAATATACCTGACCAACTTTAACATTGTAATAGTCAAGTCAGCAAAATATTTACTTATACCATGTATGGCTGAAGCCAATTGTCCAGTACAAAAATAATCAGATCTGGCTAAAATACTTACATAATACTAACAAAAATAAGATAGAAAGGTACAATACATCAGAATACCTTAATAAGAAATAAACTCAGTTGAAAGTAAAATCAATTCTAAAGGAATTTAACTATTTAGAGTGAGATTTGTCACACCATAAAAAATGACATCTCAAGACAATCAATGATGCTATGTCATCTTGTGATAAATATAATATATGTACAAAGTAACCAGGTATCACAAAAGATAGACAAAATAATAAACTCTGTGTGTATAGTGGTGAAATAATACATATATTAAGGAAAAAGACTAATCATTGTATTAGAAAATTGACAAGAACCTAGGCCATGAGCAGAGGCCATATAAAATTGTATTTATTTGTGTTTTATTGATGTTAAAATTTGTTTATTTTGTTGTAGGAGAGTAGTAGTAGTAGATGTCCAGCTTGTGAAGGGAACTTTATAACTCCACAACAATTTTTATTATAAATATTGAGTTTTTAATGACTACAACTCAAGGTGAGGGTTGTATATTGTAATGTTTTTTAGACTTAAGTTAATTAGATACCAATCATATTTAGTATCGCTAGATTCAGTAAAAAACAAGGAATTTAAATACATTAATGGCATACAAATTGTAAGTACTAATGTGAAACTGTTTGATAAATACCAGTGTAAATTTTGAAATATCCATTGTATGAAGAATAAGAAATTCGTTCTAAAAGCTTCTACGGAAGTGAAAATTGTTCTATGACATTCCATTTCGTTTATTCTCGAACAATCTAGAAAGAATTTTACACAAATATACCGGAAGTCGACGAAAACAGTCATCCCAATTTAGTATAAAAGCGAGACAAAATTTGACCGAAAAACACTTGAAAACTGAACGCCAGAACTGATGCATCTCACACAACACTGATCAACGCAGCTAAGGCGAGAACGAGAGGCGAAAAAATCGACAAGACACGGCAGGAAGGCTTTTTCCCGTACATAGACATACCCGACTGACTTAACCTCAACGAGAGTCGCCAAAAAATATCGCTGAAATAGAGCAGCGATACGGCAAATTCTAATAGAAAGCACGCAGCCAGAACGTCGACGGCCCAGGAGGGTCCCAACATTTAATAGAGAACGAATTCTGCTGTGTTCGCATTGACTGACTAACGTGACAAATAATTCCCCCGAACGAAACAAACAATACACTAGCCTTCCTCAAAACTGCATGGGGATCAGCGCTGCGGTGGCAGATTTCTGAATCAACGCTAAACAGATGATTCGTAGTGGCGGCGTTTGAACGAGATTTTACTGCCAAACGTTTTGACAAAAAGTGCGGAAAAAGTAACGATCGGAAAAATTGACTTTAAATAGATTCAGTGTACACCCGAAGAGGCGAGATCGAGAAACTACCCGAAGGAAGTGTCCAGTGAGAGAATAAACGACCATTGGAACGTGAGTTACCAAAATTAAAATCATTGTTACCTGGTTACAATTATCACACAGTTGTACTTTACACGCCACACATACACCTTCAAATCACTTAGTTTTTTTTCTTGTAAGGCATCTAATTGATATGTCTTGGTAGTTCAAAGGAGTCACGTCCTGAGATTAAAGTTTTTTCATATATTAAACTCATGCTTGTCAACTGAGTCAGAATCTGAATTATACTAGCCGATACTTGATTGGACATATAAAAATTGTCAATAATAATAACTTGTAAAATTTTTTCTCTGCAATTTTATAATTTTTATGAATGATAGTCCTTCAGACGATTTGTTTGTTGTTTTTAAAGAATCATTAAACATAACTGATTTTTCAAAGCTAAACTGACTTGTTTAAATTTTTTTGTAGATTTAAAAATTTTATCAATCACATTTAATTTTTTCTTGGAACAAACGTTTCCAAGTGGCGCCCACAAAAGCATAGTTTTAAGTTGTATTACAGGACTACATCACTGCAGAGGATCCAGTCAACAGAGTAAGTAACAAAAGTGCGCGGAGGTAACGCCCGACATTACAACACATTTTAAACAACACCCACTATATTTCTTTTCGTTATACAGTTTAGATATTAACGTAACGTAGTGTTATTAATACCATTCTTCTAATGGAATATATATAAAGCCAAAAGGTAAAAGTCTTGCAAGATAAAATTTTGAATTAAATATAATTAAAAGATTAGAGACTAAATACCAATGGTTACCCGGATCCGGGGGTATAGCTAGATAAATTTGTTGTGATCCCATATTCTAAATAAAGCATTTCACTTAATTTTACTAATTTAATTAATAACGTCATGGGATCTGTTCTTTGGAGTAAATGTTATATTTCAAATGTTTAATAAAGCCAGTCTTCTTGTTACACACATATACTGAGTATATAAATCAACAGTTTCACCTTCCCTGATTCCTTGTATGTCTTACTGTGTGTTGTTCTGATTTAAATTTCAGCTCGTCTCGAATAAGACAGCCTTAAATAATTGGCAGAACCAATTATTTTGGGTTCCCTCCGTTATAACTCAAAAGAAGAGGTTATAAGATGCGCCACTCTGCTAATTTGTTCAAATTTTGCTACTAATAAAAAAAAAAAAAAAATTAAAAATTTTTGTGACTTGTGTTGCTAAACAGTAATTGTGTCCCTATTCATAAGCTGTTGATTTATTTACTCGTGTATTTTAATATGTGTCAGAAATTTAAATAAGATAAAATAATAATTAATATTATAGTAATATAGTATAGATAATTTTATTAGTAAATATGATATGTGTAAAGTAAGAGTAACATATAATCCAATGTAAACAAACCATGTAGGTACTTGTTAAAAGTCCCATTCATAAACAACCGCCATTCACGACAATCTCGGACATGTAAATTTCCTGTTGGCGATTGTTTAATATTATCGTAGTCGGTCTCCCCAGTTAGAGTGAGAACAATCGGTCACCCTTCTTGTGTGGTGTATTGTTATTTGAAGCGTGTCTGTTCATGTGTTGATAACCGAAGGGGGAATCTTTTGCCGTAAGCATCTGTAAACATGTGTGAGATGTCTCTCTCTCTCTCTTTCTATGTAAAATGACAACCTTTGTTATCTCATTTTAATTGTTTATTAATAAACGTGTAAGAATACTATTTATTCATATTGTTATGTTTGTGTAAAATGATATAGCGTTGTATAGTAGTAAATACTAATCGTAGAATAATTAGTTCTTGCCACTTTACGAAAATGGCTGAATTTAATCCTGATTTATTAGTAAAAGATGAGCTATGCTACGAAGCACTTTTACGAGGTCTAAATCACGTGAATGTAACCGTGTCTGAATTACGAAAATCATTACGCCAAACCGGATCAGAGACAACCTCGCAGTTAGATAAATTGCGTGAACTCGATTATGACGGCGAACGAGAAACCTGTTATGCGAAATATCGGGAACTGATAGTATTATCTCAGAACCTTAAGGACAAGAAATCACCCACGGAACTTTTGCGCGTTACGCAACGTATAGAACATTTAACCCGCCGATTAAATAATTTATTAAGCTGGCCCGACGTCACCGTCGTCCCCGCCGATGTGCAGAAATTTGCAGACGAGGCATTACGCCAATTACCTATAATTATTAACGACTTACGTCGAAAGTCAGATGAATCGAGAATGGAGGAAATTGAGCAAGACTTACAAAAATTATATATCTCCCCTGTTCAATCCCCTAATGTAGAAGAACCCCCACCACCTAAAGTTCAGCGTACTCGTACTAGTCAAAATGCGACCACTAATTCTTCGAAGGAAATACAAAACGTAAATTTGAATGTTGACCTCTACGGAAAGATTTCCCACCCAGTAGAGAAAATAATTAATGAGATTCCTTACACCGATGGGTTAAGTATAACGATACTGTTAACTTTTATAAAATACCTGCTGCAAATAAAAGATTTACAACAATTAAACGATCGGCAAATACTGCAAGTAATATTACCCAAATGTAAACCACCATTACGAGATCGTGTACTAGAAACATTAAACTCAAGTCTTTCAGTAGAAGATCTTCATATGAATATAATCAAATATTTTATCCCCACTGGAATTTATGAGGATATCAAAAGAAGTACTGTACTTAGAGTACAAGGAGCTCGCGAAAGACTGGCCCACTATATTGCGGATATCCGAGAATCTTCACGTATACTACAAGTCGAGTGGACTGAAAAACAATTGGTCGATACGATCCTAGTAGGCTTGTCTCCTGATGAACGCTCCCGTTTAGCACTAATAAGTAGACCCCTTACTTTCGCGGACTTTGAACAATGTAGTATTCATTCTTCCAATGTTTGGTACGCAGATCAGCACAGACATGCATCGATATCCACTACACAAAATAGAAAAGAAATGCATGCCTTAGTATCTGACGCAAGAAGTATACAAGAAAGAAGACCGTTTCGAAGATCAACCAATGGCCATGGTAAGTCCCAGGAGGCTCAACCACTCCAGGAAACCAGTAAGACACAACGTAAAGAATATGTGTGTTATAACTGCGGAAAATCTGGACATCTCAGTAGATACTGTAAACAAAAAAGGTATAATCAAAAAACTCATTATCCAAAAAACATGTAAGGCAGGGAGATCAAAAACCCTGTGTCTTCCGCAGCATCGTAAAAAAAGGTAAACCCCTGAGAGTCAACATAATAAAACAAAATAATAATAATAACAAAAGAAAACTAGACCCCTATGTAAAAAAATTTATAGATAAATGTAACGCTATTAATAAGTGTAATTTCAGTAAGTGTCAATTACCTTATGTACAAGTTGACCTTGGTGTAACATCCACCCTTGGTTTAATTGATTCCGGATCAACGCGAAGTTTAATTAGTCATGACCTCGCTAATAAGTTATTTAAACATAATTTAGTAAAACGCAGTCAATCTGTAAACATTAAATGCTCAACCGCTAACAAACAAAACTTAATAATAAAACTTATCATCACGTGTAAAGTTAAAATAAAACATTTGACGTGGTATTTTCCAATGTTAGTAAGCGACGAATTAGGACCCGAGTTAATATTGGGAGCCGATTTTATCAGTAAAACAGGAATAATTCTAAATATTCATGATAAGAAATTTTACTTTGGATTCGATCGTTCACGGAAACATAACTTAGAGGATAATTCAAATAACAGAGAAAGTACTAGCACTACTTCTTCTCATCTAAAGCATCACGAATGTGAATTAGGTCATCTGGAAAGTAAAGATAGACGTAACATACAAAAGTTAATAAATCAATTCTCCAATGTGCTCACCCCAAAGTTAGGACTGACGGATCTGATAGAGTATAAGATAAATTTGAGCGATAATAAAGTAATACGTTTAGCCCCATACAAGTTATCACCGCCAAAAATGGAAGTAATGAGGAACCAAATTAATAAACTATTAGAACAAGGAGTCATAGAACCCTCTACTTCATCTTATTCATCCCCTGCGTTTTTAGTACCCAAAAGCAACGATAAACATAGATTAGTTGTAGACTATAGACAACTAAATAAACGAATAGAATTTGAATCCATTCCACTTCCCGACATCCACAGTGCTTTTCATTATTTTACGAAAGCAAACATTTTTACCATTATGGATTTGAATCAGGCTTTTCATCAGATACCACTTTCAGAAGAATCGAAACGTCTCACCGCTTTTGGCGTGCCTTTCAACCTATACCAATTTACTAGGGTACCTTTTGGTATTTCCCAAGGTAGTTCTGTATGTAGCAGATAGTTAGAAAAATTATTTCACGACATAAAGTTTAAATATGTGTACCACTACCTAGACGATATTGTTATTTACAGCGAGTCAATGGAACAACATCTTGCACATATACGTGAAGTATTATCACGATTAGAGAAAGCTGGATTAACTGTAAACCCCAGTAAAGTAAATTTTGCTGTGACACAATTCTCCTTTTTAGGTCACATCGTAAAAGCCAACGGAAAGGTAAGCATAGACCCAGAGCGAACCCGTGCTATCAGAGAATTTTTACCACCGCGGGATGCGAAAGGAATTGCTCGATTTTTAGGAATGATAAATTATTTCCACAAGTATATCCCACATCTAGCCGAAATCGCAGCACCACTAAATACTTTAAGAAAGAAGGGAGTAAAATTTGAGTGGAATGAGCAACGCCAAACCGCATTTGAGAAATTAAAGGAAAGCATCATATCGCCCCCCGTACTACAATTAGCCGATTTTAGTAAACCGTTTGTTGTGCAAACCGACAGTTCAAGTGTAGCCCTAGGTGCAGTAATTTATCGGGAAGTAGATAACTCTCGATTACCAATTAGTTACGCTTCACGCACCCTGACGGACCAAGAAAAGAAATACTCCGCATACGAATTAGAATGCTTAGCTATCGTTTTTGCGTTTGAGAAGTTCAAACCATTTTTAGAACATAAAGAGTTTTTGCTAGAAACAGATAATCAAGCTTTATCCTGGCTACTAAACCACCCAAAACAATTAGGTCGAATCGGAAGATGGGTATTGAGATTAAATTGTTTTAAATTCAAAGTACAACATATTAGAGGCACCCAAAACGTAGTTGCCGATACCCTGTCACGTATGTTCCAGCCTAGTAGTAATAATTACGAAAACAAGAGTAGAGAGACACCTATTATTAATGCGTTAATTACCGAATTTCCTCTTGCATTTACGGATTTAGCCCATTACCAACAACAAGACCCACGTTTGAGTCCGATCATTAAACAACTTGAAAAAGGAAACAAGTCTGAAAAATACCTATTAAATAAGAAAGTATTATGTTGTAGAATAGCTAACGGAAAATATTTGCGTATCATCGCCCCGGATATTATTAAACCTATGCTAATGGAATATTATCACTCTTCCACCATTGGAGCACATATGGGAATAAATAAAACCATACATCGGATTCGGAGAGAATATCACTGGGAAAATATGAACAGTGAGATAGCTAACTTTGTAAAAAGGTGTAAGTTGTGTGCACTCAGCAAACCAGCGAGAAACAGTCAAATAAGCCAGTTAATATCTGAGATTCCTGCCACCCCATTGTCCAAAATTTATTTAGACTTTTCTGGACCCTACCCACGTTCCAAGTCAGGAAATACTATGTTACTAATTTGCGTAGATTCGTTTAGTAAGTTCATCTGGATGTACCCCATGCGGCGAGCTTTAGCTACGACAACAGTAAGCATTTTACAGAATAGATTATTCAAAGATTTCGGTATTCCAGTCCATCTAGTGTCGGATAACGGACCACAGTTTAAGTCCAAGGAATTCAGGAACATGTGTTTCAAACTAGGTATAAACCACATTACCACTACCGAGTATCGTCCGCAAGGTAATATAGCTGAGAGGTATTTGCGAAACCTAAAATCTGCTTTAATTGCCTACCATGCTAACGACCATACTTCGTGGGACCAGAACCTATCCTGGATACAATTCGCCTTTAATTCGGCATATAATGAAGGACATAAGTCAACCCCATTCGAATTGTTGTTCAAGTATAAACCTAACCACCCATTATCCACAAAGTGGAAAATACATGAATTGTTACCCCTTGAAATTAGGGATAAAAATATTAGAAAGATATGGAACGAAGCGCGCGCTAATTTACGAACAAACTTAGCGAAGTCAAGGAAATATTACGAGCAAAAGAATAAGAATAATAAAGTAAAATATCAAATCGGTGACTTAGTTATGTATAACACGCACCCAACGAGTAGTGCAGTCGATAAGACAACTTCCAAGCTATCTTACAGATGGTGCGGTCCTTATCAAATTCACAAATACTTAACTCCGGTAACTGTGACCCTGTACGAACCCTCTACTCAAAAATATGTGCGAAGGACACATATTTCACAGATAAAACGTTATCTTGAAGAAGAAAATAGTAGAGTGCCAGTTAATTAAATAAGTAAATGTGAAAACAATGTTTAGTACTCAACCGCAAAAGTACTTGAGTAACCTTTAGCTACCTTGTCGTATAAGTAGGTACGAGGCCTGATCAACCTTGAATCCTCTTCTTCGAAAGTAGAGCAAAGCAAGAAGTCAGCTGACATCCAATAAAAGTAATGGAGTAATTAAAGAGTAAATTCTATAACGAAGAAAAACTCTCTCGAAAGAAAAAGGAAAAATCCAGTAGTAGTAATAAGTAGTAGAGTTAAGGAAATGTAGAATGTTGAAAATACTTTATAATGTAATTTTTATGTAGTAATAGAATTAGCGTGTAAAACATGAAGTATATGTATAGATGGTAAGAAACAGCCAGTCAAGAATGACTTATGCTGCTAGTAATTATATACAGCCAGAAACGGGTGAGAGAAATTTCACACGGAACTCCCCAAGCATACTCTCGGTACATAGCTGACCAAAATTTTAGGAGTCTGTGTTGGTAAGGAGGCGGAGTATGTGACGATTTAAATTGTGACATTTACAGAATAAAAAAAAAAATTTAATTAATTAAGGTTGCGTACAATTAACCATTTAAATCTCACAATAATAATAATAAAAACATGTAGGTACTAAGTGTGAATGGAAGAAGTAATTAATAAGGGCAAAGTATCCATAAAGAAAAGGCATATTGTAAATAATTATTATGTTTGTATTTAACCCTTTGCTTGCTATCAAGCGCCTACCTGTTGATACCGGACTCGACATGTTTTCCGAGTATACTGTAATTAAAAAAAATAATAGAGTAAACTAATGTTAATAATTAAAGTATCTGTAGACACAGATAGTAACTAAAACAATTAATTTAAATGATGTATTTTTATCTAGCGATAGTTTGTATAAATAAAAAGTTTATTTAAAGAGAAAACAGGAACTATATATGCTCGCGGAATAAACACCCCACTCTCTCTCGTCATGTACGAGGGTAGCGGACGAAAAATCGCTCTCTTGCGATGACGACGCCCAGCTGTGCAGACGCACGAGCAAAATGCTCTGTTCAAAAGTTATGCAATTTGTTGTTAGTGTGGATTAATTAATTATTATTTTGTAGTTTACTAACTGTTAAAAAAAAAAGTGTAACATGTAACGTTAACAAAAAGAAAATTCCAAAAACTTTGTAACAAGAAGAAAGATGTAACTACAAACGACGAGTGTTAATAAAGAAAAAACGATGACTGCAATCTTCACCGATGGACGAATCTTTTCAACATCTGACCTGTGGTCATGGACCATCTAAATGAGAACTCTGGTATACCCTACCGATGATGCAGTTCGAGACATCTGAGAATCAACGAGTATCTGTGTAGAAGACTCTACCTATCCTGCAGACGTATTAAGCCATGAACAACCGAGACCAGACCAAGACGAGGACGACGTTTTAGGACTCCCAAGACGGAACCACATGGAGGCGATTACTACATCCAAAAATAGAGGTGACTCGATAGCACGTCTATCGAGGAATAATGATAATAGTTTTTGTAACGCAATACTCTATTTAAGAGACTTTCAGAGACGATTGATTTTATAAGAATATAAAAACTTAAATTTGAGAATTTAATTGTAACTATTCAATATCATTCAATTGTAACAGTTTAGATATTAACGTAATGTAGTGTTATTAATACCATTCTTCTAATGGAATATATATAAAGCCAAAAGGTAAAAGTCTTGCAAGATAAAATTTTGAATTAAATATAATTAAAAGATTAGAGACTAAATACCAATGGTTACCCGGATCCGGGGGTATAGCTAGATAAATTTGTTGTGATCCCATATTCTAAATAAAGCATTTCACTTAATTTTACTAATTTAATTAATAACCTCATGGGATCTGTTCTTTGGAGTAAATGTTATATTTCAAATGTTTAATAAAGCCAGTCTTCTTGTTACACACATATACTGAGTATATAAATCAACAGTTTCACCTTCCCTGATTCCTTGTATGTCTTACTGTGTGTTGTTCTGATTTAAATTTCAGCTCGTCTCGAATAAGGCAGCCTTAAATAATTGGCAGAACCAATTATTTTGGGTTCCCTCCGTTATAACTCAAAAGAAGAGGTTATAGTATGTCCCCGTTCCGGACTTCTTACTTTGGGCCGTACTAATTTTCCGACATGCTTCCACGATATTCTTGATGATGCGTGAAGAACAATCAGGCAATGGAAGGCGCGTATTAACTCGAGAACCGGTAAAACTTTCCACATTGCAACGCCCAGCGGCTTACGTAATACACGTACGACGTCAGACGGCTACTACGCCTAACTCATTGGTGTAAGAATATCCACCTAACATCAATTAATTTCGATACTGTTATTCTGTTATTTCATACTTGTCTTTATTATTTAATTCATATTAAAACCTCGGATGATACTGATCTATTCTGTTAAACGTGTGTCAGGTTAAAAAATACAACGATAATAATATAAAAACTATAATTGCAGAAATATTTATCACTTGAAAACTAACATCTAACGTGTGTGTGTGTGTGTGTGTGTGTGTGCGCGCGCGCGTGTGGTAATGAGGGGTGGGCCATAAATAGGCATAGAGTACATAGTATACTTTTGATAGGATATTGGTAATACATACTAACATCGTAGTATTAAATAACGACTTCTTTTACTGTAATTCATAACATTTCAATTGTGTTTGTGTACATTTTATTGACGGTTCTTCCCAGATAAGACATTTGACAGTACTCAGTTCTTTAGTTGTTTAACACTGTTTATTATCTTAAGCGGTCGAAATGTCTTCCGTCAACATTATAAAATGCACCCGAAACACTTTGGCATTTGGTTAAGCATGATTTCACAGAACGGCAACCGCCGACCTGGGTTGTCCGCCAGAAGAACGTGTTGCGGTCTTGGGAGGTTAACAGATTAATAGAATAATTATTTCGTATAGTGATTCCAGATAAGTACCCAGTGAAAAGTTAGCAACGCCAGCACACTTTACAGACACTGCAATCCCCTGTTTTAAGAGATCCGGCTAATAATGGACAGCTATAAGAAACATGGAATGTTGGAAAATCAAAGACAATAAGGCTCAGTAATGACGCTTAGGTGTCCAGGGGTCGTCGAGCCGTGTGACATATTCCGTTAATCGACGGTCTTGTCTCCCGCGCGGTTCTCTTCATAGCCTACGCATTGTTCTGGAATTGACCGCCAGTCATACAGTGCTTCTATCTAGATTTAGATCTAGGTGAGCGAAGTAAAAGACCAATTGAACTTTGTCACTGAGTATGTTCAGCAACAATCAGAAAATGAAAATATATCGCCCTATTATGATCATTTGCGATTTGCCTTCATGAGCTATTGATGATAGAAATTAACTGTAATCAATCTCAAACAAAAATTAGTATTCATTTTTAAGCCAGTAAATATAGAAAGTGATTCTGACACATAGCCGCCTTGTTTTAGAAGAAGACAAAAACGTTTTTACTATAATTATGAATACTTTGTGTAAAATGTAAACTGTTCTTTACAGTGGACTGAGTTTTTACTTATGTATACAGTATTTTGTGTATGATATAACTGTTTTTTATTGCTGTACTGTTGTACTGTTATCTACTTTATATTATTATTTGGAGTTCCGCTCTAAGGCAGGTCTTCAAATGGTAAAAGCTCTCCAAGATGTCCTATCGCATGCCAGTCTTTTTGTTTCTTCGTAACACCCTCTGGTTTTAATGCTATCTATTAACTTCATTCTTCTACGCCCTTTTTTTTCTCCTTCTATGACATTCTCCATGGCAGTTGTAAGCAAGCAGTCTCTTCTTATACAATGACCTAACCAATTCCTTTTCCTATTTTCTATTACCTTCAGTATTCCTCTCTCTTCCCTATTCTTCCTAAAACTTCATCATTCCTTACTTTATCAACCTACCTCACTTTTTCCATTGCTCGCCAAACCCACATCTCAAATGCTTCTAATCTTATCTCATCCTCCTTCCTCAGTGTCCATGTCTCTGCACCATATAAAGCACCGCTCCACACATAACATTTGGCCAAGCTTTTTCTCAAATTCTTATTAACTTTGCCACACCGCAGTTTTTTCTTCCCATTAAACGTCTCTTTCGCTATAACAATGATTGCTCTAATTTCACGAGTGCAAGACATATTTTCACTTATCAAGTTTCCAAGATATTTAAACCACTCAACTTGTATTTTGGTCTTGCCCTATCTTTATGTTTGCCCTTTTCCTCCTCTGCTAATCACCATACACTTAGTTTTCTCCTTATTATTCCTCATTCCATATTCCGTGCATACTACGTTCAAATCTCCTATCATTTCATTCATTGTCTCTTCCTCTTCTGCTAAAACAGCCATGTAATCAGCAAATCTTATACATTTAATTCTTCTTCCACCGACATTCACACCTTTTGTTTCGTCAAAGCACTTCCTAATCAAGTCATCAAGATATATGTTAAATACATTTGGTGACATACAGCAGCCTTGACTTACTCCTCTTCCAATTTTAATTCCTTCTGAACTCTCCTTTCCGATAAATATAAATACAGTAAAATGAATAGTTATATAAAAAGTTACTGTTTTTATCCACGTAGTTTAAATGAGACATATCCGTACTATTAGACCTACTTGATATATACAATTGCAAGGGACTTTCAATATAACGTAGGCTACACTTCACAGCCACTATTAGTACGTTATAATGGGGGTTTACAGTAGTACGACAGCGGAATCAGCTGAACGTAATGCTTCGGTAATTCATTAACAGTACGAGTGTGCGTTCAAACGCTGATGATACAGTTCGTTTCCGCGGCAGCAAGACCCTCGTTAAACATGTGTTTGCTTATAAATAAGATACACACGGAACGTTCGAGTGTTATTAATTTCACGTAGAAAAATTCGCTTATCTACTTACTTCGCTGTGAAACGAAACGTCACGGAAGAAAATTAATTTCCGTGCACGAAAGTAAAGGTTCAAATAAACGGTGATGTTTGATAAGACGTTCCTACACGGCACTTGATTATATTATACATATAAAAAATCTCATCGGACTTAATGAAAATTTGTAAAACATGCAAATGCAGTTACAGATACACATACAACAACAAATTATTTAATGCCATAATATTATACTTATCATGTGCAAGCTAACCACTATTATAAAAAAATTGATTTATTATTTATTAAAAATATTGTTAAAGTGACTGCATAGAAAACTAACAAATGTTCTGGTATAAGCGATGTGAAATCATCTTCCGATCATACGAAGCCGCATTATCCTCCTTGCGGTTTAACCCTGGTAATTAAAAGCTATAAAATCTCGTAATTAAAAATACGAGACCTATTCGGAAATTAACCACCGATTAGCTGATACACGCAAAGTGGTCGCTACATTGTTGGTCGCTTTCTCAGGTTTTAACACGAGCTGTTTTTCAGTGAGCATTTCGGTTCCTACAAGTATATTGGGATGAACAGGTGTTGCATAGAATAAGTAGTCGGTAACCCGTGTATTGGAATGCTGTCGGATGTTTTAATGACTTTACTACAAATGACACTGCTTTGATTTTAATACAGTTTACATGACAATAACTCACTAATTACTCTGTCTCTTTTGACCTGAACATAAATTAAAATAAATCTTATCTTATATAATTTAAATACATCAAACCTTTTTGTAACTAGTTATAATACTACCGACTCGGAACACAAAGCTTTTATTTGTAAAAATGTAAAATTTTTACCTTATAGCCTGAACCAGTTTTCGCTTATTAAAAGCTTTGTCAGAGTGTGCCGCTGGGAGCACTGTCCGTCTTGTTCTTGGCGATGGCGCCGTCTTTTGAAAGGTCGATGTTGTGTGTGTGAGGTGTGATATGTTCGAATAGTATGTGTGATTTGAGTTGTGTCTGTTCGTTTAGATGTAGTTTTTATGTGTTTTTTGTGTGTTTGTATATTTCTAGTTATTCAAGGCTGTCTAGTTTTCGGCTTTTTGTGTGTACGTGTAGAATGTCCATGTTGCTGTTAATGTTTGTGTATGTGTGGTTTACTTCAATGAGGTGGTTTACAAACCACGGCCATTACGACATAGCCGTAAACCAGGAAAAACAAAGGTCATGAAGTGTTCTAGATATCAAAATAAAAGAATTAGATATTTTGGTCTTATGGAGGCGAGCGCAATTTGATACCTTGAAATATCTTGGGAACTGCATTACATCAGACGGCAGGTGAACCAGAGATGTAGAAAGTAGAATTGCACAAGGAAAGGGGGCATTTTTCAAGAAAATATCTCTCCTGACGTTTAGAAACGTGTACCTGGAAACCAGGAAGGCATTCCTTAAAATAAAGAATATGTATTTATGGCTCAGAGTTTGTTTAGTGCAGCGCTCTGTATGCACTAAACAAACTCTTCCCAAACCTCGATTCCTTCCTATACAAAATAAACGGGAAATACTCGCAAACTGGTAAACAACGCACTTCCCTCCAATCCATAGCCACCTCCATCAACAGAACTACCCGCAATACCCGCAGACCTTCCTTCCTCATAAGCCGCCCACTTACCATAGCCGATGGACCACCGCGCAGAACTCATCGCCGCCAGCGTCCAAGAAATAGAAACACTTAATTGCCACCTTCTAACATACCCAACCTCCTGATCCTTCCTGATCACATAACAATTTAAATTTTCCCCAACTACTTTCCTAGTCTTTAGCTCTGTTCTTTGTGTCCCCCGCGTACCTTGACGCCTCTCTGTCGCCTCCTTCCATCTTTGGCGACCGGCGTTACTCGTCCCTGTCTTGGCCGCCCTGCAAAATTAAACAAACAATAATAAATGCCACTTCCATTAGCCAATTCCTTCACCTTTGTGGCTACAAACTACATCTACATGCACTACTCTACCTTCTATGTGCCTCCATCTCCCTCCTTCCGGACCACGCTGGCGTGCGTCTCCCCACATTCTACCAGCTTGACGCCTGCCCAGATCAACCCGAGGCTTGTCCTAGGACAGGTCTCAAACAACACGAAAGAAAATGCACAGTGGGAAGTAAGACACGGCAGCGAATGTTCTTGTACGATGTTGACTGTATGGAGCTGCGTGCAAGACATCGTTTCTGTGTCATATCATTTCAAAACCTCCCATACCTACAGTAACTTCTTTTTCTCTTCAACCCAGAGGTTGATGGCCTTGTAATTTCTTCTAATGACAGTCTGATAACCTCAACACCCTTTCTTTCTTCTTTTATTTCCTCCATGTATTAATGTCTGCGCTTCCCCTCTCACTACACGTCTCAATCGTTCCATCAGACCAGTTTAAATGGCATAGCAGGCGACCAGCTTTAGGCTACTGCTTCTTCTTTCCGCAATCGTTTGAAACGGAATTCTTCTTTTGTCCACTCTTTTTAGTACCTCGTCATCCTCCAGTACCACATCTCTAAACCTTCAAAGCTAGCTCATTTCCTTCTAATTTTCTAAGGATGAAATTTTCTCATATTTCTGAACCATACTTTTTTTCGTCCTATTTGAGACATGTCCGGAGGACAAGTCTCGGGCTGATCTGGGGCAAGCGTCCTTCAGCCAAATGGAAGGATGTGGGGAGACGCACGCCAATGCAGGCCTGAAGCGAAGACTATGAAGGCACCTTGGAGGTAGAGTAGTGTGCGTGTGTGTGTGTGTGTGTGTAGATGTAGTGTGTGGCCATATATAACGTCTCCCTTGTTAAGACATTACAAAAGTCGGGAACCAGTTAAATTGTTAGCTATTAATTAAACTAGCTGCCGTTGTTAGTAAACTTTACTTACCAACTAATTATAACAAATTATAAATCAGGAATTAGACAAGGGTTGCATAAATTTATTCACTCGCTGGGTATTAGCGAAAACATCTCTTTATTGTTATATTTATCTCTTATACTTTACTTTGCTTTTAAAATAAAGATTCTAGTAAATTCTGCATTAAAATATTCTTTAAATTTTTATTTCTTACTCTTTTTATCTCAAAATCATTCAGCTAGGCATTATTTCAAGTACCACGGATCCGGGTCTCAACTTTGCAATATTTTAATATATTACAACTTCATCCAAACTATTCTTCAAATAGAATAATAGTTTGGTGTAAATTTTCAGAATTACTTTACCTTTAAACATCGTAATGTTATTACTATATCATTACAGAGATTACAAATATTTATATGTTAATTTTTAAGTTATCTAAAAGTCTTTACTGTTCTTTTGTTACTTTTTTTGAAACAAATTATACACAAATGTTATGATTTAATATCACCTGAATAGAACATGATTTTGCTGTGGAGATCCGTGATGGTCTTCTTCAGTCGTCTTCTTGGGTGTGATACAATGTTCCTCTTGATGCTCCATTTGGTTGATCGTTTCCGAAAGGTAGTCTATTTCATGACGATTGGATTCCGGTACTAGAAGTTCATACGGTTGTTCTTGTAATTTTCTTCTTCTGGAGTCGGTTGTTCACAATTTACATTTTAAAAGTTCTTATTTTAGCAGCACAAAAATATGGTAAGGAACATATCTTACCACTTACTGTTTGTTAAGAGATGTGTCGGCTAAGTTCTTTTTTTTTCTTTATATTATATTTTACCCATATTTCTTCACGCACTACATTACTATTTTTTATTATTACTTCCCAACGCTACATTGGGTTAAATCAAAATAACTATTAACGTGATTTTATAGTTTTTGAGCGGTATACAGCTACATGTAACTTGACAACACATTTGCGACATCCTTACATGTCGAAGTTTCACCGGCGAATGGGGCATTGTTTAGCGGCGGGGAGTCTGTAAGCTGGCGCGATTTACGCGCTGAGAAAGTAGTTCGTTCCTTTAACAGTATTAATTATTTATTAACTAACTAGTAAAATTTTATGCTACCTTTTGGTTATGAGTTAGGAATTTCCCTTTTTTATTAGTACGTCTTTTATTTAATTAACGGAATTATTATTTTTCGTTTAATAACATCGTACTTTGCGTGTTCGTTCTGGACAATTTGCACGTTGATACAGGAATCTAGGTACAGATAAGGGGTGGAAAATACTCTTACTTGTTATAAGAACAAAAATTTAATTTGTGCTATTTAAACATTTTTTTTAAATCGTCACATCCTCCTGCACCTAACGATGAAGACGGGGTGACGGGGTATTAAATGAAAACTACAGTGATATCTTTTCTTTCGTGAAGTTCCCTTTCTCTCGTTTCTTAACTACTACCTTAATATTATTTACACATAAATAAATATTCTTTATTTATCTATTTATTACTCTTAGTTTCCGTAACTTCACAACATCGTGGCCCGATTGATTACATTTGCATACTCTAACTATATTGGTTAGCTTTCTGCACTCTCTTTAACCCTTGTAAAGAACTTTCTTTAACCCTTGTAAAGAATTCTTTCAGCGCGGCGCCATTGTGACTTTGTTACGTTTCTTATCTCTATTTCTTAATACTACTAAGGTAATCTAAAGTCGATCCCATACTCGACCTTAGATTCTTTCTTAATACTAATATCTTATTCTACTGAGACAAGCGGAATTTCACGAAGGGGAATCTTTATTTACTTTTAAACAATCAGCTGTTACAATGCCAGAGGGGTCAAACACTTTACACTGGACGCATTGTATTATACACTGGGGTGGTGTTTATTGTTTAGCGATGCTGCCATTTATAACAATAGGGGATGGCTTACTACAATATTTCCTGCACGAACGAATTTGTCTCTTACTGGCAAGCTGGGGAATTATTTTTGAACAGGCCACGACCAGGTATTTACACGATTCAAATATACTTTTATTATTATTTTCTCTTTACTTATTTTACTACTACACTTTACACTTTTATTACACATTATTTTTATTTAAGATACTATTCAGCTTTTTAATTAAAGGACTTATTATTTATTTTATATCAAACACTTATAAAACTTGAATTCATTTAAACACACACATATCTATCTATTATTACACATAGAATCTTATACTAATTAATCAAATTAAAATTATCTCACAACAATTCAATTTTCTGTTCTGTTAGATATTATCAGTCAAAATAAAACGATAATATTATTTTATAGTGGAGAGAAATTTCACACACGAAGAGTTCATTGCTTTTACAATACCACAAAGGGTCAGCTGTTTGGGGGAGTCTTATTGTTTGCATAGGGTGGTTTAACAAAGGAGGGCGTTTCAGACAATCCTAAACACGATAATTTCCTGTTCTGAACTGTCTGTTATGTCCGCGAGGGAAGGTTTGTATAGGATGCTCTATACGTACAAAGGGGAGAGTTTACATTTCTCGACACGTATTTAACATGAAACAGCCTGTCAATACCGACAGGTTTAAAATGGAATATTTCCCAGCAATGACTTGTTTATTACGGCAATGTCCCAATACTAATATTATTAATTCTTAATTAAAACCTTACTTATTTATTTGTTCACGATTTCAGAGTGAATAAATTTATATATTCTACAAAGTTACTGTTAATAAATTATCACAATGTACACAATTTTTTACACAAAAGCCTTGAGCAGCTACACAGTGTCGTAATTTTATATGTGACACTCTGTAAACAATTGCCTTTTTTACGGGAGCAGAGTTGCGCAATTTTAGTAACGTAAAAGCTTGTTACGACCTTACAAAAGTCGGGAACCAGTTCAATTGTTAGCTATTAATTAAACTAGCTGCCGTTGTTAGTAAACTTGTTGTTACCAACAAATTATAAATCAGGAATTAGACAAGGGTTGCATAAATTTATTCACTCGCTGGGTATTAGCGAAAACATCTCTTTATTGTTATATTTATCTCTTATACTTTACTTTACTTTTAAAATAAAGATTCTAGTAAATTCTGCATTAAATATTCTTTAAATTTTTATTTCTTACGCTTTTTATCTCAAAATCATTCAGCTAGGCATTATTTCAAGTCCCACGGATCCGGGTCTCAACTTTGCAATATTTTAATATATTACAACTTCATCCAAACTATTTGAAGAATAGTTTGGTGTAAATTTTCAGAATTACTTTACCTTTAAACATCGTAATGTTATTACTATATCATTACAGAGATTACAAATATTTATATGTTAATTTTTAAGTTATCTAAAAGTCTTTACTGTTCTTTTGTTACTTTTTTTTGAAACAAATTATACACAAATGTTATGATTTAATATCACCTGAATAGAACATGATTTTGCTGTGGAGATCCGTGATGGTCTTCTTCAGTCGTCTTCTTGGGTGTGATACAATGTTCCTCTTGATGCTCCATTTGGTTGATCGTTTCCGAAAGGTAGTCTATTTCATGACGATTGGATTCCGGTACTAGAAGTTCATACGGTTGTTCTTGTAATTTTCTTCTTCTGGAGTCGGTTGTTCACAATTTACATTTTAAAAGTTCTTATTTTAGCAGCACAAAAATATGGTAAGGAACATATCTTACCACTTACTGTTTGTTAAGAGATGTGTCGGCTAAGTTCTTTTTTTTTCTTTATATTACATTTTACCCATATTTCTTCACGCACTACATTACTATTTTTTATTATTACTTCCCAACGCTACATTGGGTTAAATCAAAATAACTATTAACGTGATTTTATAGTTTTTGAGCGGTATACAGCTACGTGTAACTTGACAACACATTTGCGACATCCTTACATGTCGAAGTTTCACCGGCGAATGGGGCATTGTTTAGCGGCGGGGAGTCTGTAAGCTGGCGCGATTTACGCGCTGAGAAAGTAGTTCGTTCCTTTAACAGTATTAATTATTTATTAACTAACTAGTAAAATTTTATGCTACCTTTTGGTTATGAGTTAGGAATTTCCCTTTTTTATTAGTACGTCTTTTATTTAATTAACGGAATTATTATTTTTCGTTTAATAACATCGTACTTTGCGTGTTCGTTCTGGACAATTTGCACGTTGATACAGGAATCTAGGTACAGATAAGGGGTGGAAAATACTCTTACTTGTTATAAGAACAAAAATTTAATTTGTGCTATTTAAACATTTTTTTTTAAATCGTCACACATATAGGTAAAGGAAGTGGCTGCTGGAAATGCCATACGTTTATACATAAGGGCGGCCAAGACAGAGACGAGTAACGCCGGTCGCCAAAGCTGGAAGGAGGAGACAGAGAGGCGTCAAGGCGGGAGACACAAAGAAGGGGGATAAAGACTAGGTAAGTAGTTAGGGGAAATTTAAATTGTTACGTGGTCAGGAAGGATGGCAAGTTGAGTACGTCTGAAGATGGGAATTAAGTGTTTCTGTTTCTATGACCCTGGCGGCGAGGAGTTCTGGGGGGAGCTCCATCGACTATGGTAAAGAGGCGGCTTATGAGGAAGGAAGGTTTGCGGGTATTGCGGGTGGTTCTGTTGATGGAGAATTGTAGGGAAATGCGTTGTTTACTGTTTGCGAGTATTTCCCGTGTATTTTGTACAGGAAGGAATCGAGTTTTGGGAAGAGTTTGTTTAGTGCATACAGAGCGCTGCACTAAACAGACTCGAGCCATAAATGTGCATATTCTGTATTTTCAGGAATGCCTTCCTGGTTTCTAGGTACACGTTTCTGGACGTCAGAAGAGATCTTTTCTTGAAAAATGCCCCCTTTTGCTTGTTCAGTTCTACTTTTTACATCTCTGGTTCACCTGGCGTCTGATGTAATGCAGTTCCCAAGATATTTGAAGGTATCAAATTGCGCTCGCCTCCCTACGTCCAAAATATCTAATTCTTCTATTTTCATATCTAGAACATTTCATGACCTTTGTTTTTCCTTGTTTACGGCCATGTCGCATAATTTTTTTACGATATTGTATGATTGGAAATATTGTCCATCAATCATAAAGTGTATTCCAAAATAAACGAAAGAGAAGAAAGTATAATCACGTCGAGAATCTCTGACGTCAGTTGTGGGTTTGACCGACTGTGTTACAAAGAGACAGCCGAACCACGAGCCAGGATGTTAATTTTGAGAAAATTCCGTTCGTCAGTTGAAAGAAAATTTAAACGATATAATTTGAGAAATGTCAACGGATCGCGCGGTATTCAAAGGTGTGAAAAGTGTAGCTAGTGTGCAGACTCGTAACAAAAACAGCTAACGATGTACCGTGCCGTACCGTACAAGCACGTATGTGGTGTACACGCCGCGCGACAAGTGCAGGCGTACACAAAAGCGTGAACAAAGCGCGAACGGTGTCGAAGCCGATCTAATTAACAGAGAGACACAGAGTCACAGAAACACGACACAGACACAGACATGTCGTCGAGAGGCGGTTGCCTCTGCTACAAGTGTCTCATGTTAAAACGTCACCACCACATACGTAAAGTAGCTGCCGCTGAAACCAGTCTTTTAAATCACACTTAAAAATTAAAAAAGAAGCTAACGATTTCTTTGAACGAACGACGGATTATGAAAAACAAAAACGTCCAGATTAAATAGATGCAACAGATCTGCAACAAATTATTATTTTCTACTTGTCAATTTTCCGCCTTCAGTGCTCGACGTGATAGCCTTGCACAGTTAAACAACCGTTCATAATTCTACATCTGCAAAGACGAACACAAGGCGGCTCGATAGCCGCGGACCGGACCATTGCACTCGAAAGGGTTACGCTGTTGCACACATCTGTGTAACAAAATTGCCGATTAGCGCTTTCAGGCTTCACAGCTTATCATCAAATCGGAAATATATCGATCTGGTATATATGTATATATATATTTATTTATCACATATATATTTCTGATTTGATAATGAGCTGTGAAGCTTGAAAGCACTATTCGGCAATTTTTTTACATAGTGGTGTCCGACAGCATAATTTTTGTTTTTAGTTATAATTTAATAACACCGTTACAATGAGAAACGAGAAGTAACAGGGAAGACAGGGGAAAACAGAAAAGTTATTGAAAGATATTAAACAGAAAAATTCACCTGGTTATAACATATGTTAAGGAGAAAGTACCTTACTGAGAATATAAAAGAAGACAAACGAGAAAATGCGGAAGAAGAAGATTAACAATGTTAATGATATCACGTGATGACGACTTTACGAAGCAATGAAGAGGGGCGCATGGAATAGAGTGAAATCTTCGACCTATAGTAAGACAGAAGACTTGAATAACAATTTTAAAAAACGCTGAAGAGCACTCTTTCGTGGCATTCAGTCACCACACGCGTATATTGGAAGCACAATCACACATTTACGTACACAAAACTAAGACTTTTTGTTTAAAGTTATTCTAAGACCACAGCCATCTGTACTTTACAAGTACGTAACGGTAAGCGCGTAGAGAATGTCAAATAGGAAGTCCACCATACAAAAAGCAGAAAGGAAGAGTGAACAACGAGATAGAGAAGGGGCAAACAGACGTAGACAGAGTGAGAGGGAAGTGTACAGTGAGCCAGGGGGATGTTTATTGACTTGGCATTTAAAGCACGCTTCTCCGCCCGCCGTCCTGGACGAGAGGGCACAAATGTTACCTTTGATAGATTACACACCCCTCGCCCTACCAGCATTAATCATTCAAGATAAAGACGCACACACATACAATGAAACAAAAACAACACAAATCGTCGTCGTAAGGAAAATACCTGAATACGATACAAAAAAAGAAAGTTTGGAACCCGTGGGAAGAGCGAAGAGCACGGATTGGAGGAGGAGGTCCGCTTTCACGGGAAAGCCCACGAGTTTTAAACAATTTTCCGATAGTTGCGAAGTATTAACGTCGATCGTCGTCTAAGCGCTGAGCCAAACTACACATGGCTGTATACGAGGGTCAGTTGAAAAGTTCGCGGAGCGACATCTATAGCTTAGCTGTAGAACTAAAATTTGTCGGGTATTATAAGAGTTATACTTCATGTAAACAAAAATGTTAATTTTTTCTGTTAATTTTCAAAACTATATGTCATATTATCATTGTTTAACTGTTATTCGAAATTTACGTGTCACGCCAGTTTTGAAAAATGATTAAGATCAAGAATTCATTGTTAAAAAGGTCTAGCCCCATGGAAAGTCACAACGATATGGGTTAGAAAAAGGTTGCACCTTCAAAAACAATGTTTTGTAAGTGGACATTAGAGTTTAATCGTGGTCGTACGAGTGCTGAGTGTGATCCCCGTAGTGGACGCCCAAAAAGTGCAACAACTCCAAATGCGGCGCCCAACTTGCACAAAGTTTTTTCATACCAAGTTCTTGAATTAAAATCCGATACACACGCTCAAGTAAGACGCCTGTTGATCTCAGCAATGTCATCCACTCTCAGTCGTCGATCTTCCAATACTGTGTGTAAATTTGTTAATATTATCCGGAGTTGTTCACTTTTTGGCGCCCATTGCAGGGATTATCTTCATTGTTCATATAACCACATTTAAGCTCGAATGCTTAGTTACAAACATTGTTTTCGAAAGCGCAGCATCTCATAACACATTTATCATTTCGTTGTGATTTTCCATTGGCGGTAGACCTTTTTAACAAACAATTAAATCAAGCACGATGTTTGATTTTGTCAATTTTTTAAAACACGCGTGACATGTAAATTTCTAACAGCTGATAAACAGTGAATAGATTGGCAGATAGATTTGGAAATTAACAGACGTTTACACGAAATATGAATCCCACAATGTACGAAAAAGTTTAATTATAAGTATAACATTACCGGCTCGGAACACAAAGTTTTTTATTGATAAAACAAAAATTTACCAATATTACAATTTACCTTTAGAAAGGTAATGTAAACTTTTTACCTTTTACCTTATAGCCTTATAGCTATAAGCGGCAGCTTCTGACAAGCTTATAATAAGCGAAAACTGGTTCAGGCTATAAGGTAAACATTTTACATTTTTACCAATGAAAAAAACTTTGTGTTCCGAGTCGGTAGTGTTATACTTATAATTAAGTAGTTAATCAACGGACACGTCATGGACAACAAAATCCAAGCAAAATTTTAGTTCTATCGTGAGGCTATAGATGTCGCTCCGCGAACTTTTCAACTGTCCCTCATATGATGTACCATACGTTGATCAGATGTTACTAACACAGCAAGTGTGACTGCTTGCACACGCACACACATACACACACACACACACACACACAGTAAAACTCTATTGAAATCACCATGATGTGTTCCTGCCTAAGGGCAAGTCTTACAGAGCATGCTTCCTCCATGCTTTCCTATCCTGGCTTAGTCCCTTCATTTCGTGATTTCACATCCGTATATCATCTGGTCTGTCCTCCACCCTCTACTTTGATTTCCATTTACCATCCCCTCCGGCGCGTCCACCACCATCACATCACCTCGTATTTGCCGCATAAAGTTTTACAATAAATTTCACTTCCTGCCCTTTATTACATCCGGCACTCTCCTTTTCTCTTCTACTCTTCCAAGCACCACGTGATTCGTCGCTCTGTTCTTGCAGAAAATCCGTTCCGTATCCACATCTCGAAGCCCTCTAACCTCCTCTCTTCGTCTTTCTCCTCATTGTCCAAGTTTCTGCCTAGTGTAGGAGCACTCTCCAAACAAAGAAAACACATCATCCCCTGTCTCAGCTTTACGTCTAAGTCGTAGCGTGACCACAGTAGAACAGAAATCAAATCATATTTGACATTGAATTGCCTGCTGAGAGAGAAAAAACCGTATAGTCTTCAGGAATAACAGATTCCTCGGTTCGGTTAAATTTATTTACTCTGTGTGTGTGTGTGTGTGTGTGTGTGTGTGTGTGTGTGTGTGTGTGTGTGTGTGTGTGTGTGTGTGTGTGTGTGTGTGTGTGTGTGTGGTTTCGTGTTTCTTGGCTTCGGGTTTTAATTGTTCCGTTTACAACATAAGCTCTACATACGTTCGCGGGTCGAGACCGCAGCTTGGATTCGTCTGAAACATGAAAACCGTTTATTCTGAACATTACAATAATGAATAGTTGACGTGCTACGCTAAGCCCGCGGACTGATTAAATTATATTTATATATAAAGGCGCGCGCAGTCCCACTTCTAATCGCTCTGTAATTTCTGTACTTTGAAATTTTAAATTTATCGTTTTTGTCCCGTTGCGGTGCATTCAGCGTTTCGCTGCCCACTACCAGGTAGGTTTCGCTAACTTGTAATTTTTCGATGTGTTCCGACGGTAGCAAAGCGGCGCGCGCGTGTATAATTATGTATTAAACGCGGTCACGTGCAAACATTTCAGCACAAATAACGTGTCTCTGTGTCCAGCGCCGTTTATTTAGCACCTATAAGCGCTGTCTATCGTTTTCACTAAAGGGGTGATGTTATTGCCCTATCGTCGCCCCCACCCGACGCACGTCCACACCGTCATTAACCCGTATGTAAATGAGAGAACGATTTGCTTATTTACCGTACATGCAATTCGTGTAAGCACACACACACACACACACATATATAAGTTCAGATTTCTTTAATTACAGTGTGCATCGAATGTTTGTACTTTACTGTATACATAGGCCTAGGTAATATTCTTACGACGGTCTCACCGTTCGCCGTATTGAACAGTGGAAACAAACTATACATACTGTTACACCGTTACAGAACATTCTACGTGTTTCTCGGCTATCCCAGCTGTAATGTTGTGTGCGTACGTGGTTCTTAACGCGCGAGGCAGTGTTACGTAATACGGAACAGTCTCGTAAATTCGATAGTGTTGTTCAACAAGCTTCTCAATTAGCCCAACGGTGCGTGTTTCTGCGAAGGTCGCGTTGACGTGTCCTCTAGAATTTTCGCTTGCTTGTTAAGGACGCATATTATGGAACTCTGCAGACTATAAATAGCCCGTACCTGCTGCTTAGTTTTCAGTTATTGTCGGGCGATTATACAGTGCGTTTGAGTTGCGATTTATTCCAGTGCTGTTCGAAGTATTGTGTTAAAGTGTTATGTGTGTTATAATTGTGCGAGTCTGTATTAATTGACATTATTATTGCGTGTGAAATAATTTTTTATTTGATCTATTTATGTATTTTCTATTTGATAATTTTTTCTTGTTGATTACGAACTGTTTAATTGTGATAATTAAAACTGGTTATTAGTGACTTAATTGGTGTCTTGTATTTTGTTTTTCACTGTACCATACGATGATCAGTAGACCGTCGTAACAATACTATTACAACGATCTCGGTCAGTTGAAACGAAATGACGTTTTTATCTGTTCTTACGCGGTCAGTTGTGTCCCACTGACCGGATATGTGGCAACTAGTAGAAACGTTCTTATTCCAGACTTCCGTGAAGTTTCAGTTCTGTAACTTTTTCATTTGTGCGGGTAATTTCTTTCTACCAATATTTTTTTTACGTTACGTTAGGTTAGGTTGGATTAGGTTAGTCTAGGAATGAATAAAATTATAATGGTAGTGGAGCTTATAGGCCGATATTTTCGATTTCAATTGGTCGGGTTGCAATTAGCCGTTTTCAGTTTCCATCTCGGTCGCAACCGGTAAGAGACCGCGGTTCAAGAGGCACCATGAAATTACAAATTACCGGCTTTAATTAGTCACAAATAACAATATTTGAAATCAACAAAGGTACTCTCATACGATAATTCAAGTTAAATTTGTCCTCACTCAATAATAATTAATATCACCTTATTACAATATCGCACTAATTATCACAGTAATCACTTTCCGCTAATCCGCAACGATCACTTGATCCGCCCTCTACAATATCGCCAGGTGTAACTGACTTCTAAGCCGGCCGTTGTTGCTTATATAGGTGCCGCAGAGGTTCCAGAATAATTTTTCATTCGTTTTGGCGGCGAGCCGGCATAATTTGTATAGTTACAAGTGCTCGAACATTCTATAGGCTACTTGTTTGACTGCGCTGCCTTAACCGAGACGCTCGGCTAGCCGAGAATAGTGTAGAATGACGTTCTCGGCTTTTCGAGAGCGTTACGTAATTGTCGTAGCAATATCTTAATGAAGTTAACAATTTATACAATATTAACAGCTCTGATCATCACCGTTAAACGAGCATATTGATTGTGTAAGCTTACCGAAGTGAATCAGTTACTGCAAGTAGAGTCCATTAAAAAAAAAAAATTGGTACGGGAAACGTATTTATTTATTTATGTACGTTTATTGTTTATTTATTTAACCCTGAGGATTTTATTTACAACATTTTCTCGGAATTATGTACTATATAACTTTTTTGTTGTTTTTAAGGTTTATTTATTGACAAGTGTAGAAAGTTAATTTACGGCAAATAAATAACGCCTGTTGTTCGACTCATATGTTTTGTGATATTGATTAAAGATTCGTTGGCCATTGGTGGAATATATTACTGTTACGAGAAGCCTACCGAATAACCCAGAACATTCTCCACTCTTCCCCCCGTCCAGTGTGGCGGGTGTTGCCCAGTCAGGGCCGCGTTCAAGTTTTGTTCTAGACTCGTCAAGAGGCCACTTGAGATACGCATTAGCGTCAGCATTAAGTGGCGTGCAAATTAAGGATGGAACGTTAATTCTAGAACTCTGCGCGACCTATAAAAGCAGAGCGTCTGGCGTTGTCAGTTCAGTTACGTGAGTGATTTTTGTTAGCGCGGATCAAGTGTTTGTCGAAGTGAAGAACTATTGTGTGGAACTCTATTAGTTGACATTATTGTTGCACGTTAACTAGTTTAACTTGAATTATTGTACGAGTTGATTATAAACTCTTATTTGTGATCATTAAAGCTGGATATTAGTAACTTCACTTGTGTCTTGCATTTTATTTTCCACTGTACCATACAGCGATCAAGGAGACCGTCGTAACATTACGTAGAAAGATTTAAATAAACACAAATACTTGGTAGTTTCACAGTGTCGGACTTTTCATAATATGTTTTGGGATTTTCAACAACTTTCTCCTCGGAGGTCCAAGGCACCGAAACGACTTAACAGCGCATTTTTTTTTTACGTTTCCGATTGATTCCTTTATTATTTATGGAGTACGATAAATGTCTTCTAAGGACGTTACTACGTTCTGTAGTGTACGACCGGCAGTAGGGATGCTACCTTTGAGCGTCTGGATCTGCTTCGGAAACACAACTTCTAGCTTCGTCCGCCTCTGGGATCGTTGTCCATTTGCCACCTTGAACCCTTACCGGATAGCATGTAATGGATAGCATGCAAAATAAGAGGACAAGAATTACAGAGTGCTGTTGAACTATACAAAATGAAAGACTCCCCTTGTCCTTGAAACTTAATAGCGATGGAGTCGAAGTCGTCTTCCTTTCTTGAAGACGTATGCAAAGAGTTGAAATTTTTCAGTATCCAAGTTCGCATAGCAGCGCAAAACAGAGAGACACGAGTGCTCACCTAAGTAGGATGCCGGATGACAGCTTGCCTAAGGAAGTTTGGAAGTACAATTATATTGGACAAACAGTATAGGAAGAAGTTGGTGAAGTTGGACCTAGGAAGCGTTGGTGAAATGAATGTATTTCTTTTGAGACCGAAACAGGCGATTCGCTTATTCCCTGACGGAAGAAGCAGAATACTATTTTTGCCTTTGATTCCATAAAAGTATCATAAAAGTACCATAAAATCTTTAACTGGCTGTAACTGGAAACTATATGTTATTGCGTTCTTTTTTTTTATTTTTACCTGAAGAATAAGCTCTGCGCGAGGAAGGGGGGATAAAACATTCTGAATAATTCTGTATAGTGGAATCTGTATTTTTTTTCGGATTTCGTCTAAATTTTTTAGTCAAAACCGTGTACTTTCAAATCAGATATTTGTTAGTTGTGTACGTGTTGACGTCTGGTAAACGTTCCGTTCTGGACAAGGCTTTTCGCCGTCTCCACCGTTCTCAGGTAACCTAAGACTACCAGTTTTTGCCAGAATAATAAATACTAGCTCGAGAATAGTTGAAGACGCCGAAAGGCCTCTTCCAGAAGAAGGTCGCAGACCTTCACGGCCGGAATCTGACTGAAAATCGTTTACCGGGCTGTTCACGATATTGGTCTCGTAACAGGTCTCTCACGGAACTTGGTACCTCTTTCCCGCGCCACTGAAGAAGGCCGTCGTGATCACGGGCGAAACGTCAAGTTTTCACAGTTTAGTGACGTTGTTGTTATATTATGAACCACCTCAACAATAACATCCGCATTTTTTAATGATTTTGGACCACGGCCCAACAGCCCGGTAAACGATTTGGACCACGGCCCAACAGCCCGGTAAACGATTGCACGAGAGACTTTGGTAACGTCAGAACTGATCGAACAAACGTAATCTTTTTTTATTACTAGTGAACAATAAAGAAAAATCAAACATACTCGAGGAAAATGGAGTTTATAAAATACACTGTGCAGAATTCGATGCTATTTATATCGGACAATGTGGCCGTGCTCTGAAACATCGCATTTCTGAACATACGAAAACGATTTTAACTAATGCAGCCAATACAGGTTTTACAGATCATTGCTTACAACACAATCACTTCATAGATACAAAAAACGTAACACAACATACAAAAAGGTAAAAAATGGATTTATTAGAAATTCTAGAAATTAGAAAACCAATCAGAAGTAACAAAAATTTAACAAACGAACAAACTGAATTCTGTGTATCCCCTTTATTAAAAGTTGTTATTTAGTTTAGTTAATTTTTATATTTTGCCTTCCGATTATACTTAGTTTTTACAAACACTTGACCTTCCCTTACTAGTTCCTCCATTCCCCCTCCGTCATACACACCCCACACACATGTCCGGATACACACCCTAAACACATGTTCACCACCCTTACATTCTTTGGTTAGTTGTTCGTTGATCTCTTTGAGAATAGCTTAATAAGCTGAAACAGCTGTGAGAGGTAATAATAAACTGTGAAACTTACCAAGTGTTTGTATATTTTTTAAAACCCTTTGTAACGTTAAAATGTCTGACAACGTGGCATCAATCAGTGGAGGAGGACGACCCACCCTAAAGACTCCAGCCGTGAATCTAGAATTGGATTTTGCAATATAAACAATTGACCTCACTACTCTGGGACCTGTATGTGTGCTCTTGCACACGAGTATCGGTTAGTGTGCTTGCATGTTTGGAAAAAATAAAAATAATTTGCCGCTTACGATTTTTGCGTTATATAATTCCGCGCGGGTTTCTCTTTCCGTACGCTGCCCGTTTCAATTACCCAGTGTACACAGCACTTGTATGTTATCTTAAATACGTACCTTATATATTATATAAACAAGCCAAGGCACACATGTTATACGTGCGTGCTCCGCGGCAAAAGTAATTAATTAGTATGTATTATTGCCGATAATAGTATTATTAATGCCGCTAATTAATGTTGTTTACTGTTTATATTATTTAAACGGTAGGCTGTTGGCGTGCCGCGGGCAGTAAACGGTGCTGGACTCCAATTGAAAACTAAATATCACGAAAAGTACGTATTTACACTTGGACTATACCGGCCGGCCCCCGGCTACTTACGGTCGCGTGTGTGACGACGTTTTGAACCGGAGAGCATAACTTTTGGGTCCGTTATTCATTTCTATACCGCTTGGAAAATAATTGTCCTAAAACTGTCTTCCAAGATATACAACAGATGGAGTTGTTTAAATATCTTTGAAGCTTGATAAGTGAAGATATGTCCTGCACTCGTGAAATTAGAGCAATCATTGCTATAGCGAAAGAGACGTTTAATGGGAAGAAAAAACTGCTAGGTGGCAAAGTTAATAAGAATTTAAGAAAAAGGTTGGCCAAATGTTATGTATGGAGCGGTGCTTTATATGGTACAGAGACATGGACACTGAGGAAAGAGGATGAGAAAAGATTAGAAGCATTTGATATGTGGGTTTGGCGAGCAATTGACAAAGTGAGGTTCCATTATTATTAAGTAAGTAAATATTATTATGCACCTATAATATTATGAAATATTCCCGTACAGAAAAAATGTATTACTTACATTTAGTTGAGGTAAGAAACTATAAGAATATGAAGAAGAAAAAGACAACTATGATTATATTAAAATTATATGATTTAATTATAATATAATTGGATGATATAAAAACATTAATAATTTATTGTTGTACAATAAACTGTTGTTATTATTAATCATTATTATTATTATTATGTAATTCTTAGGATTGGGACATGGAATGTTCGCACTTTTTTACAGGCTGGTAAATTGGAAAACATAAAGCAGGAAATGATTAAAAATAGACTAGATATACTAGAACTTTGTGAGATGAGTGGGAATGGAAAAAGTGAGGTGGGTTGATAAAGTAAGGAATTATGAAGTTTTAAGAAGAATAGGGGAAGAGAGAGGAATCCTGAAGGTAATAGAAAATAGGGAAAGGAATTGGTTAGGTCTTTGTTTAAAAAGAGACTGATTGCTTACAACTGCCATAGAGGGTGTCATAGAAGGAGAAAAAAGAAGAGGGCGTAGAAGAATGAAGTTAATAGACAGCATTAAAATCAGAGGGTGTTACGAAGAAACAAAAAGAGTGGCATGCGATAGGGCAGCTTGGAGAGCTCTTACCGTTTGAAGACCTGTCTTAGGACAGAACACCAAATAATAATAATAATAAAACTATTATGTTTTTATCTATTTACGTTCATAATAAATTCAAGACTAACACAAACCTGTGTGTGTGTGTGTGTGTGTGTGTGTGTGTGTGTGTGTGTGTGTGTGTGTGTGTGTGTGTGTGTGTGTGTGTGTGTGTGTGTGTGTGTGTGTGTGTGTGTGTGTGTGTGTGTGTGTGTGTGTGTGTGTGTGTGTGTGTGTGTGTGTGTGTGTGTGTGTGTGTGTGTGTGTGTGTGTGTGTGTGTGCAGTAAAGGTTCCGATATCCGGCACAGCCGGAAGCGAGCAAGTTTCTGGGTATCGAAAATTTCCGTATAATGAAACGTAGCTTATGTTACTCGTACAGAATTAGAACAAATTTACTTTATTTAGCGCATATTATTAAATTATCGAAGCCTAAATAATGTTAAACTTTAGTTCCAATTCCTGTAATTTCAGTTCAACGCTTGCTTCCCTAACCTTGATTACACGTATAAGTCAGAATTATAAAACATGAATTGTTTAGGGCCATTATGTTTGAATGGTAACCTTCAAATCTGTCTCAAAAAAAAGAAAACACCCAATATTAAATTTAATCCATATAAAAATGTTTCCAGGCTGTATTACTCTGTTTTTATCAGAAACATAAAACAAAATAAAGTTTAAGAACAAGTTACAAAATACACTTGATGGTTTCACAGAATTAAAGCCATCAAACTTAGTTTTATTATTTAACTCTGACAATCGTTTCAAGCATGACAGTGAATGCAACTAAATAGTCGTTGTTTTCAACTTAACTGTAGAAGTTATTAAAACAAGGCTTTCCACCGACAACCCAACCCGTTCCCATACAACGTGAACATGTGATAAAACATTCTCACGTAGGCTTCCGCGGCTTGTGTCCATTTCCATTATGTGTTTAAAGTCTTTTTCCGGCATGGTCCGCGTCAAAAACGTTGTGTCACAAGACATTTTCGACGCAGTCTATACCGGAAGAAGACTTCAAATACACAATGAGAGGAAACACACATAACTGACAAACGACGAAATACTTAGCGATGTTCGTTCGGTCAATTAATTAGACACATTTTAAACCACATACTCTGATATACTAAGTACCGTGATTTAAACCAGTTGTACCGATGTTTCCGCAATGTTTATAGTCAACTTCAGTCGAAATCTTTACAGCTGTGATTCGGGCGTTATTTTGCCTACTATCGTCCTGAAATTGACAATAAACTCTGTCGAAATGTCGGTGAAAATATTTAAAATGTTTTCTCCCTAATTAATCAAATCTCGCTAAACCGTTCATCATTTGTTAGCGGCAGCTATTATAAAGATTCTGAGTAAACTGCATTAGTATAATCAGGCTATACGAAAATAATTCAATTATTTAAAGAAGCGTTACTTGTATTACTTGTACACCTACCATCATAGGACAAGGGTTAGGTTAGGTTTCATTATTTATATAATAGATTCACAAGATTACAATACAGCCTACAGCCTACAGTAAAGCCTACAGTACATCAAAATTAATACAATGTTACACACTTAGCTTAACGCACTTTCTAGTATAATTTTAATTAATGGGAAGCGCATAAAAACACGATTATAACAACAACAAAAAGTTAAGAAGACGGCATTATTCTTACGTGTTATATTCGTTCATTTGAGAACAGCTGACCATATGGTTACCATTGCAACATTGTTGTTTGGAATTTTTTGTTCTTTTAACAAGTGAGCAAAGAAAATTTGTGTATAATATCCGTGTGGTATTTAGAAGTAAAACACACAGTCGGCTTTTTTCACTACTCGGGAAATACCAGATTTGTGTTTCAATTACCTTGAAACAGAATTGAACGCAGTATAGTGTAGGGCACAGCCGGACATTGTACAGACTGGACAACTTAAAAGTTGTATTGAATATTTAAAGAGAAGTATTCATAATATATCTATATATATAAAAGAGAAATACCACTGACTCATCACGAAATCTCCGAAACTATAACACCTAGAAACTTGAAATTTGGCATGTAGGTTCCTTATGTGATGTAGGTATCCGCTAAGAAGGGATTTTTGGAAATTCGACCTTTAAAGGGGGAAAAAGGGGGGGAACGTTTGCCTGACTAACTGACATAGAATCAACGTAGAGCAAAAACTACTGAATGGATATCAATGAAACTTTGAACATAGCTCCATCATAGGTCTTAGGTGCTCGCTAAGAAACGGTTTTAAAAACTTTCACTCCTAAGGGGCAACCCCCCCCCCTATTGTATGTATGTATCTATGTATGTATGTTCCACATCTCCTCCTAAACCACTGGACCGATTTCAACCAAACTTGGCACAAATATTGTACGCGACGGGAGAACCAACATAGGTGAGGTGCTTTTTTCGATGGGGTCCTTTGGGGGGTTCTTTGGGGTCTTCCACATCTCCTCCTAAACCACTGGACCGATTTCAACCAAACTTGGCACAAATATTTTACGCAACGGGAGAACCAACATAGGATAAGTGTTTTTTCGATGGGGTCCTTTGGGCGTTCTTTGGGGTCTTCCACATCTCCTCCTAAACCACTGGACCGATTTCAACCAAACTTGGCACAAATATTTTACGCGACGGGAGAACCAACATAGGATAGGTGTTTTTTTCGATGGGGTCCTTTGGGGGGTTCTTTGGGGTCTTCCACATCTCCTCCTAAACCATTGGACCGATTTCAACCAAACTTGGCACAAATATTTTACGCAACGGGAGAACCAACATAGGATAGGTGTTTTCTTCGATGGGGTTCTTTTGGGGTCGTCCACATCTCCTCCTAAACCACTGGACCGATTTCAACCAAACTTGGCACAAATATTGTACGCGACGGGAGAACCAACATAGGTGAGGCGCTTTTTTCGATGGGGTCCTTTGGGGGGTTCTTTGGGGTCTTCCACATCTCCTCCTAAACCACTGGACCGATTTCAACCAAACTTGGCACAAATATTTTACGCAACGGGAGAACCAACATAGGATAATTGTTTTTTCGATGGGGTCCTTTGGGGGTTCTTTGGGGACTTACACATCTCCTCCTAAACCACTGGACCGATTTCAACCAAACTTGGCACAAATATTTTACGCGACGGGAGAACCAACATAGGATAGGTGTTTTTTTCGATGGGGTTCTTTGGGGTCTTCCACATCTCCTCCTAAACCACTGGACCGATTTCAACCAAACTTGGCACAAATATTTTACGCAACGGGAGAACCAACATAGGATAGGTGTTTTCTTCGATGGGGTCCTTTGGGGTCTTCCACATCTCCTCCTAAACCACTGGACCGATTTCAACTAAACCTGGCACAAATATTTTACTCAACGGGAGAACCAACATAGGGTAGGTGTTTTTTCGATACGATCCTTCGGGGGGTTCTTTGGGGTCTTCCACATCTCCTCCTAAACCACTGGACCGATTTCAACCAAACTTGGCACAAATATTTTACGCAACGGGAGAACCAACATAGGACAAGTGTTTTTTTCGATACGATCCTTTGGGGGGGGGTCCTTTGGGTCTTAAAACTATTAGACCTGGTTACTATGGCAACCCAATAGAATAGATTCTGCTTACCATAGCATCGGTGGAAGTGTCCCGCGTAGGAAATAGCGCGGGAGTCGTCCGACGGGCCTTCCCCGGAGTTCATCCACGGAACCCGGGGAGTCTTAGGTCGGATCCCGTGAAAGACGGCGGGGCAAGAGTCCACGGTTCTTATAAATAAAGGTATAGGTTATGATATCAAAGGTGGTGCATGCATCTTAAGAAACTTCTTAATAGTGTGTGAATTCAGAGTTGTTTCAGTTTGAATTTAAAAGTGGATAAGTTAAGATCGAAGTAAGTTATAAGCGAGTATAAAAAACAAAGTTTTGATAGCAAATGTATTCAGATCGTAGTGTTCAGACAATATAAATGCACTTGCTTCAGTTTGAATTTAAAAATTGATAAGCTGAAATCTATAGAGGTATTGTATTGTTAGAAAAAGTTTAGGAGACAGTAATTTAACAAATGCCTTATTTCATCATTAACACAATGAATTATAAAAGACAGTAAATACGCAGCGCGTGCAAGTACTGTAGACATTTTATTGAAAACTAATTTAGCTGTTCGCCCTCTCCCAGAGTTAGAAATCGAGCAGGAGCATCACGCGCAACGGAATTCTTCTCCAGATATAAGAATACAGTTTATGACATGTTCTTAAACAGGTGCGCTACACCTGGTATTCCTCCAGTGAGAATGCGAACGTAACAATATAAGGAAGATTATACAATATACGAGTAATATAACGTTAGAACAAGAATAGGTGCCTATGACCTTATGAATAAATTATGAACCCGAGCAACGCTGGGTAAATCGGCTAGATATAGATATCTATATAAGCCAAATACCACTGACTGACTCACTGATCACGATAGCTCTGAAACCACTGAATGGATATCAATGAAACTTTGAACGTAGCTTCCTCATAGGTCTTAGGTGCTCACTAAGAAACGGTTTTAAAAACTTTCACTCCTAAGAGGCAAAAAACCAAATAATGAAATTTATCGCGGGAATTGCATACTTTGTAAGTGAAGTGGTTGACATCTCAGTTTATTGGAAACCCCGAATACATTTAGTTCTGAGTTTTTAATCATTGTTTTAAATTGAAAAACTTCGTTGTTTGCAGGTTCTTACAGTCGAGAAAATTTCGAAGTTCAATTAATTAATAAATGTATGTCCTTTTTTTCTCGGAAATGGCTCTAACGATTTTCTCGAAATAAATAATAAATAGCTGTTGCTACGAGTGTAAATAAACAAACTAAGAGTTGAGAATTTGTACAATCTATCTAATGCTATACTATTAAGCGAGCAATAATTGTACAATTACGTACAACGTGAAACTCCGTAGCGAAGCACGGGTATTTTGCTAGTATATATATATATATATATATATATATATATATATATATATATATATATATATATAATACTACGGAAGATTAAGAGTTTCGGCAGTTTTTCAATAAGTTAGGTAGTGCCCGTTTCAATAAGTAAGGTAGTGCCCGTTTAATAGACAACGGGCGACATAGAAATTTTAAGTAGAAATTAAAATCTTGAAAATATCGAGTCTCGGATGTGTCCAGAATGTGATTCTAAGAAACACAAGTCGATCACCTAAATTTTAACAATCGAAAAATATTTGTTTAATTGCTATGTAATTTAACTGCGCAAATTGAATGTTTCGTATTTTACATGCAAACCTGCGCGCTTGTGTGTATTGCAAAATCTCCATTATCCAGTACCTCATCATCTGGAATGTTCATCCGAATTCTCACCGCAAAAAACAACAATTTTCTGGAGCCACGTGAGTGAACTAAGTTATTCTTGTAACACTTCTTACACTGGGGATCAAAGTTAAAATACTTTTTGGCACAAATCTGATTCAAATGGAATTTTTTATATGGAGTCCAAATATCTATGTAGTTTTTCTCCGTGATCCACGGTTCCTTCTAACGTCTAGACAAAAATGTGGTATATATTTACAAACATACATGATATTATTCATTTTATTTAAAATTTGACTGTTGGTGTTTTCCTTCTTCATTTGACGTCTAAAACTTCTCTGTTCAGCTTCCAAAAGTCGGAATAAAACCAAGGTGAGAATTCTAGAAATGCTTTTTGAGAGAGACATATTGCACCCCATACTTTTATATTACTGTAATAATTCACGCACAGTCTCTCACCAGTTCGTTCTTTTCGATTTCCTATAAACGTTTACACGCCATGATCTTCATTCTGCTTTGTTCAACCTGGCTTAACAGATCTTCGAATTTTCCGTCCTTACTCTAAAATTCCTGCCCTGATTTTAGCGTCATTAATGCGAAGAAATATTCCTCCATATAACGAGCCCAACACCATTTTTATCTATCGCCTAAAAAAGTTTTTGAAAATCCTGAGTTGTCTATGAAGTTGGGACAGAAGAATCGTGTGACAGCTGGTTAATGAGGAATAAGTTTACTTTATTTTAAATAAGTTTCGAATTGTGAAATAGTCGATTTGTATTTTCAACAGTAAACGTTTAACAAGTAATAATGGGATTTACCGGTGTTCACTCGTGTGTGTCATTTACAGTTAAGTAAAATCGTACAAGAGGCAATCTCTAATCTCACACGGCTTCAGTGTGTCACGGATAAGACTAATCGTGCGCTCGTGCCTGCGCGCACACTCAGCCCCGCTACTCCCAGCGAACTCGTCCCTCCTGACGTCGTACAAGTACACATGGTAGTAAAATAAAGGGTTAAGACAAACAAAAAGACAAAGGAAATAATGGGAGAGAGAACGGTAGAGTGGGTAGTGTTTGAGAAGATGCTGGTACTCCGGAGTCAAGAGTTAAACCAAGGGTTACATTAAGATATGTCGGTAAATCTTAACGCTCTCAGCCTCGCGGGACACTTTTTGGCACAATTCTTATTGTGTTTTCTACGTTTTCTTCTTTATTATCATCGCGATTCTCGCTCGCCCGTCTTGTTTTTAACAACACCACTTATTTATGTATATAAATAAATTGTTTTGTGGAACTAATTTTCAACACTTTGCGCTGTGCTGGAGTTCATAACTCAACAACTTTTTACTCCTGTACGTAGGTGTCCGAACGCGTTTTGATTTATTCAACGACCCACTACGGTGGCTTTTTGCAGACGGCAAACTTTATTGGCCGAACCAGAGACAGTGCATTACGTGCAAAAAATTAAACACACGCCGGGCTATTTCAATTTACTAACTGCCACCGCATCGGGCAGCGAACACGTAATGCCTTGTCGTTGTCCCTCCGTGCGGAGTGTTCTTGTTGTCCGCTCGAACTCGTTAACAAAAAAAGCATTATATTGAATGTGTCTTTCCAAAAATACGTACATTCATCGTGTCGTCGTTTTACTTAGTTTTTATGATTCACGCCTTCTTGTCTTCTTCTCCAGTGTTATACACCAACTTTGTCACTACTTATTGCCACACTGCTAAATACTTCGTTCTTGACGAGGCCTTTCGGTGTCTCCACCATATTCAGGTCTTAAACGACCTTATTTCTTGTATTTTCTTTTTTAATTTACTTATATCCTTGTTAATTTGTTTTTCACCCGTTCCCCTCTTATTTTTCTTATTTTTGTACATCTTTTCAATTGTCTCTTTTACCTCTTGCCTCACCTGTTTCTCAATTTCTTCGTTTTGTATTTTTTCCGTTATTATTTCACATTCTATATTAATACTTTTCTCTATTAATACTCACTGGTGGTGCATATCTCAAACTCTTTTCTAACAATTTTTGTTCATCTTCCGTAAAAGTAATTTCAGTTAAATTAACAACTCGTTCCGCAAAATTATCGTTTCTATTTCTTTTGTTATCTGTGTTTATTTTCTGCTTCAACAATTTATCTAATTTCATTTGTATTTTTTCGTTTTTAATTCTTAACTTCCTATTCACATAATCTTCACCAAACCCATGCAACATCTCTTCTATCTCGATAAACGAAAATATTTTGTATTATTCTAAATGTGTTTCGTATAATTCTTTGTTAAATGTATTCAGTTTTCCGTAAAGGTGCTTGATTTCCATTTTCAACCACAAGCTTTCACTTAATTTCTTTACCTTCTTCTCTACTTCTCCGCTGTTTTTTATTTTAATTTCGGCGTATTTAGGTGTTGTATTTTTGTGCATGCACTGTTTATTAAACCATATTTTACTAAGCGTTTTCCTTAATTTAACTTTAATTTTCAAATACTTAAAAACACTAACCATACCTTATTCCTCTTGTTTCTATCTTCAACTTGCAACTCAGTTACATTTCCAGTTTTGTTAGTTTTATTAGCAGCCATCTTAACACCTACTTTGTCACTATTTATTACCACACTGCTGAATACTTCGTTCTTGACGAGACATTTCGGTATCTCCTACGATGGTGTGGAGATTGTAAAACTTTTCAGGTAGTTTTACAATTAGTTGAGTACAGACTTTCTTTTTGGAACCGCTTTTCACCCGTGGTTTGTGATGTTTAGAAATCCTTATGCGACGTCATAGGTCCGTAGTCTGTGTTACTGTTTCATTCTTGTTTGTATGTTAATACGATATTTTTAATTGTAATTATTCTTTTTATGTTTCTGTTGTCAACCAACTTTTTCGTTAATTTCCATTATTGTCAGTTTGTGTCGTCATTGTCAATATCATCACCATCATATTTTCCAGATCATCCGTTCTACCAATATATTGTAGATAATGTTTTACAATGTTTTTTAGCTCAATAAAGTATGCTGTAGTTATTTATATTTGTTATCTAATGTCGCAATTTGTAGTAAAAAATACTGATAACGTCAAAACTCAATGTAACTACTAACTCTAGGTAACAAACTAAAAAATTTTATTTCAAAAATTCTATAAAAATGTTGAATATTTTGCGTGTCAATTCATAAAACATGTGAATACTTAGTTCGTGACGTCTGATAGAGTCCGTTAATACCACGACTAAAAATTATAACAGCTGATGAATAATGTATACTTCTTTAAAAACTTGAAAAAGAAGCAATACCAAAGTTCTATAACATAATAGCTGTCCCAACTTGATTATATTGATAATAAATTGATTATATTGAGTTTATTATACTGGTAACAGGGGAATTCTAAAACCATTGGTTGGATACAAAATGATGTAATCAGAAAAATAGTACTGATGTCAAGAAAGAACGGGGAGTTAGGAGCATTACGGAGAAACTGATGGAATACATACCAGTGTGACATGAAAATTTTTTAAGATGTCAATAGTCGGAATCTGTAAATTATTGACACTGTAGTCTGTATTGTTATCGGTACTGTATATGTGTGTATAGCAACAGAGAAGAAGTGTTGATCGCCATAGGAGAAATGACTAGCCAAGTTCTAGTCTATGAAATTACAAACACAAAACGTAAGTTTATATGGTGATAATGATGACATTGATGATGGTATCTGAATATAATAATAATTATTATTATTATCCCTCCCCTCTGGTTATTCCTTATTTGAGGCAATATAGTAGTGAATTTGTCCCCTGTGAATTTGTCACGATGTTGTGAACAAGTTCCATAAGGCGTGCAAGTTCCAAAATTATGTGCGGGACCACTAGGCGAACCCTTAAGTCAGCAAATAAAGGAACACGTCTAAAATACTACAAGGTGATGGCTCTTCCCACACTTCTTTATGGGTCTGAGAATTGGACTTTAACGAAAGGCCAAGCTAGTCGCATCCAAACAGCTGAAATGAGATTTCTCAGGCACGTGGCAGGGTACACTCTCCATGATCATAGAAGAAAGACAGATATACGGCAGGAATTGAAAATTATGAGTATACTCGACGGGATCGTCCAGTATCGGCTGAATTGGTGGGAACATCTTTGCCGAATGGATGATTGCCGCATCCCCAAACAACTCTGGAACTATAAGCCGAGGGGACGGAGAGGTGTGGGACTTCCGAGGAATCTCTTGAGTGACCAGCTCTAATCTTTTCCTATTTGAGACCGGAACAAACCATTTTTGGTTTAATCCGTGAAGATGATGATGATGATGATGATGATTAATATTATTATTATAGCAATATTATTTTTTTAGGAGGAGGAGAAATACATTTATGAACCAAAATGTAGGACTCCCACTCACTAAAACCCCACCTCCGTTGAACGATCACCGACCTCTGATCGTTTATCACACTACTTCAGACTAGGCCAATATACTGCGCCCATTGGGCTCACTTCAACATCGATCTCCTCTGTAGACGTTCTAAGTCTCCCTTCTTCACCCGAAGGATGTTCTCTGCGTAATGTGTCACATGATTCCCCTCTTAGCATAATAGTTAAAGTGAATAGTATAATTATAATATTTTTTTGTAAGTAACTCGTTAAGTTTCTTGCAGGATTCTTCTATTAAATATATTTTACTTTTATTTTCCGTAAGGAAATGGAACTACGGTAATCGTGAAAAATCGTGTTGGAGATAAGGGCTGATTCTGATGTACTACCCTCAAAACATGAAGAAAAGTCATTCTCCGAAAAGTGTCTGTGTGTAGAATTTTTTCTTTGGCGAACGATTACTGCCACAAATTCAAAAATCCAAGAGGATTTTGAAGATCAGTTAATGGGAAGGGGTAGTTTACCTGCAACGATTCACGTTTTAACAAGAGTAAAGTAATTAATTTTGATAAATAAAGTATCCTGAAAAGAAGGTCATAATAATCCACTGTAGAAAGGTAGATGAAATATCTATCAATTAAAAGGGTATTTGAAGGGGGGGAGGGTAATTTTCTATAAATGAAAATGATAGTTGAAAAGGGACGGGATAAGTTTTCATATGTGTACTACATTATCGGCAACAAAGAAGTAGTTTCTACGGAAATATTTCCATTAAAATTAGTCATACATAAAACTCGGTTGGGGGTATTTTTTTTATAAATTATCGAACCGAATTCAAGTAAATGATTTTAAATATAAATCTTAGAACATGGAAGTCGTGTATAGTTGTGCATACCGAATTTTTATCAAATAATCCAAATAGAGGCAAAATCTTGGAAATAATCAAATTAGTTCTGCAAGTAGAATGTTGTTATTGTTATAGTTCTATTTTTTACGTGACGCACGTTTCACAGAATACATCTGTATCATCCGAAGTTTCTAAACTAATTCAGTTAGAAACATCTGATGATACAGATTTATTCTGTGAAACGTTCTTAAGGTAAGAACATTCTACTTGCAGAAGTAATATAATTTGATAAAGAAAAATATAAATTGTACTATTTTATTGTATTATGACAAAAATGATTTTATTCTACTAGTAAAAATTTTTAAATATTATGCACCTATAATATTATGAAATATTCCCGTACAGAAAAAATGTATTACTTGCATTTAGCTGAGGCAAGAAACTATAAGAATATGAAGAGGCAAAAGACAACTATGATTATATTAAAATTATATGATTTAATTATTATATAATTGGATGATATAAAAACAATTTATTGTTATACAGTAAACTGTTGTTATTATTAATCATTATTATTATTATTATGTAATTCTTAGGATTGGGACATGCAATGTTCCCACTTTTTTACAGGCTGGTAAATTGGAAAACGTAAAGCAGGAAATGATTAAAAATAGACTAGATGTACTAGAACTTTGTGAGATGAGATGGGAATGGAAAAAGTGAGGTGGGTTGATAAATTAAGGAATGATGAAGTTTTAAGAAGAATATGGGAAGAGAGAAGAATCCTGAAGGTAACAGAAAATAGGAAAAGGAATTGGTTAGGTCATTGTTTAAGAAGAGACTGCTTGCTTACAACTGCCGTGGAGGGTGTCATAGAAGGAGAACAAAGAAGAGGGCGTAGAAAAATGAAGTTAATAGATAGCATTAAAATCAGAGGGTGTTATGAAGAAACTAAAAGACTGACATGCGATAGGACAGCTTGGAGAGCTTTTACCATTTGAAGATCTGCCTTAGGCCAGAACACCAAATAATAATAATTATATAATTTATTATTTTTTAATGTTGTCTTTTGAGCGGTGGTAAACCTAAAATTTTTGTGACATATCAGGACGAGTAAAGAAAATACTGGATAAAATATAATCTTTATTAAACTTTCACACGAATCTATTGTTAGAGCGAGAGAGTGGGAAAAAGAGAGAGAGAAAGATAATTTGTTAGTGGTGCGTGTTGTATTTTAACTAAGCTGTAAATGACCGAGCTTCCGGAATGAGCTGACCGGAGTTTCGTCGTCTAGAAATAAAGAATTGGCCGTCCCAGTGTTTATGGAGACACTCTTAGCTTCCATTTCCCCAGCAGTAGAACTTATGTGTTGTTGGAGCGTATATTTTGTGCCTGCTGCGCGCTCGCTAGACCCATGCTGCGTTTCCCCTCTCTCAAGGTGCGTCTTCAGCTTAGAAAAAGTGCATTGATTTACTGACTGTATTGTTATTAGAAACTTTATTGTTTTTGTACGCTCTCGTCCGTGAATAAGTTTACATACAATAAAATTAAATAGAGTAAAGCGAGATTAGCCGACTTTAAAAATCATTGCTACAGTAGTAGCATAATTTAAATTTACAATATGTTCACGTATTAACCGCGATGACGCCGCTCCTTGGATCCCTACAGGTTTGCCCATGTCTCGCTCCCGTTGATCGTTTTTGGAGAAGTCGTGTCCCTTAGCTTCAGTTGCCTCCAGGAACTCTTGACACACCTCCAGCAGTCTCTTTCTGAACTATCTCCGCTGATAATCCAGTATTTATACCCCGGCTGTGTGGTATAGTAGTGACGCATCTAGCCTGGATGGCTAGTAGGACAGTCAAGCAACGTCTGGAAGGCGCGTCTCGTATTATCTAGAACGTTACGTAATCCTGCCGCTCATACTACGCGTGCAAAGCTTCACGTATCCGCACGTGTTGTCCATTTCCTCAGCGTACTATTATTGTTACATCATTATTGTACATGATGATGATGATGATTGTTATTGTTGTTATTATTATTATTATTATTATTATAAAGTGGTTATTACGTTATATTTTATATTATACGTATAATTTTCCGAATTATTGTATTGTACTTGATAAAATTTGAAAAGGAAGTTATATTTTCCCTTTTCTTCTTGTTACTCTAAGAGAGATAAATACATGTTTCATAGCAGTTATCTGTGAATAGTTAACGAGAAACTTAATAGAGACTCTGCAGTCTCCTATAGTAGTAACGTGTGAGAATAATGGAACAAATGAATTCTTTTTTTTAATCTGTTTACTGTAATTGGTAAATAGTGTGCACTGTTTCTGTCAAAAAATTAACGTGTGTTTAAAATATCTTTTTGCTGACCCCATGATACCATTTTTTTTATGAGTTCAGAAACCGCTATACATGAATTTTATTAATAAATGCGCTATACCATCGTAGCAGATGTAAAACTTAATTAAGACCTGTTTTACTTCCGTGGCCTGTAGCATTGTGACAATGTGAGAAAGGTATTGCCGAGAACTATGATGAATATGTTGAGACGATAGTTTACTATATCAGGTTGCGAGTTTTGTATCTGCTGTCTTAGATAACTTACATTATACAAAACCTATTTTGTGATCACAGGCAAATCACTAATAATTATTACAACTCTAATTGAAGATTAAATAATCACAGCCAACAACAAACTATCGCGTTCAACCGTTTTTCAATCGTTTACTATTATCCAACACTAGTGTAGTACACAATAAATGCTACTTATTTAACACTGTCACACTAAATAATATAAGTCACCAATTATATAGGCACACAACAGCTTGCTGAAACCACTTTACACTAAACGCACTCGGAATCGCAGTCCTAATCGCAGTACGCATCTGAATCCTGTGTTTATACTCCGGGTGTCTGACGTAATACGTGACAAAAATGACCTGCATGCCGGTAGAATAAGCGATCATGATTTGGAAGGCAGGTCTGGATGAGACGAGAAGGTGCATGAGCCAAATACTACTGTTCACGTAATGCGTGCAGAGTGGTTGCACATGTTATCTATCATTTCAGCGTACAATTGCGCCTGCGGATTAAATCACACAAATCGGCCTGCCTTTGTTCTTCACCTTCACCTCGTACAGACTTTTCATTACAAACCAAGCAATAAATCTCTTCTCCAGTGCGATGAAAATAATTAATAACCTCGTGTTATAATTTTCTTGAAATATGTAAAGAGTTTAAGTGGAACTATGCAAACGAGCGCATTTAAATAAACTTTTTACACCTGTGGAGTGGATACGTATCACAGCGTACGCACGCGTTCGCACGTGAACCACCGGGTTTTTGTTCCAGCACGTTTGACATTTAAAAATTAAAGTAACTCGTGAAAATTCCACTAATTACCTGCCCACTGCCATCTCCCCCGCCCCTCTCTTTCGCTCTCTCTCACTCGGTCTCCGTTCGCGTGTGTGCTACCGTTTATCTTGTGTTGTTTTGTTTTCTAAAGACTTCTATTATGTACAGCGTGGCGGCGGTCTACAAATATCTGTTGCGCTGGGGTTGTTCACTAATTTAGCGCCGCTGATAACGAACGGGAACACAAATGACGAAATAACACAAATTTTTCTCTTTTTTGCTTTGTTAAATTTTTGCGAGCCAAATTAGTAAGTATACTTAATAATAGGTGTTCGTGTTTGAAGCAATATGTTTTTCTTCTTTCCGCCCACCGTATTTAATGGACGCGTTAATTCACACAGCGCTGTCTGTTTTAGCATTGTCCCAATTTAGCATCTATATAAATGAGAGTAAAACTTATGACTTACAAAACACTCAACACGTTTTGATTTCTTTGTGTTAATACACAACCTACAGTGTATACTTTATGTGTTAATGCGTGCGTGCTATTTGTCTTTTTATTCTTCTTCTTCGGCACCTCACGGAGTAGGCACTTTGCCTGTTCCGTCTTCGCAGAGTATCTCTCCATTTCACTCTCTGTCTTCCTACACCTTTTGTACCAAAGGGTTTATATCGAAACACAAACTTAGGTAGTCGTCTATCCTCCACTCTGTCTAGATGTTGTAACTATTCCCTGCGATATCTCTGGATTTTATCATTTATGGAGAATACCTGTACCTCTTCCCTAATATCCTCATTGCGCAAAGATCCTGCCTCGTGCAACCTTTTGTTCTTCTCAGAAACTTCATTTCCGAAGTGTGAATCTGGTTTTTAATCTTCTTTGTAGGAACCAATGTTTCACACACATATAGTAAAACAGGCGCTGCCATTGTTTTATTCAAAATTCAAGCCTTGTCTTTTTCCTCAACGTTTTCCTAATGTGACGCCACGCATCGTCTGAAACCTCTATATTTTTGTAGTGATATCTCGGCCTGTGCCATTACCAATCCTGATAGTGCAACCCAGGTAATTGAAGTCAGACACTTGTTCTAAAACTGTTTCCTCAAGAACAACTTTTGATCTGACTGGAAACGTCTTTAAAAAATGCATAATTTTTGTTTTCTGTTTTTATTGGAGTGCTAATTATCATATACATAAATCTGTACTATCTTGGTTGTGATATCACGTATAAATATGACAGAGACTTTGTCAACAAAACTAATCAAGCCTTGTGTCCAGCACTAACAAAAACACGCAAAGGTTTATCGTGAAGCAAGTCCACTTATATACTTATTTCGGCTCTCCTTGTAGGGCTGTATAGGGGTGAAACGCGAACATCAACACAAACAAAGGAACAAAGACTCCGACAAATCGGAGGTGAAATTCCTCAGAACTGTTGATGGGTTTTCAAAAGAGGATAGGACATGGAATGTGTTGAGTGTAAAACCACTGGAGGAGGAAGTGCATAGATATAATCCGAATTGGGAAAGTCACCTGGCCAGAATGGATGTAAAGTGCATACCAACACTATTGCTTCGTCACAAGCCTGAGAGACACCTTAGTGTGGAACGTCCATTGAAGATTCCACGATAACTTCTCCCCGTACAGTTGCCCCCAATAACAATTCTTCACTGGACAGATACCCGCTGACAGTCGTGAAATTTCTGGTCTTGAGAGTCCTTTCTTCGTTTTACCTCGGTTCCTCTTCTTCAAATAATTTTATTATTAGACAAAAAATACCACTCTCCGTTTGCATGATTGTAACTGCTTTGGCTTAATAAACCCAGCGGTTTAGACATTTTCTTTTTTTTTTTGAAAGCGTGTGGTAAACAATGCAAACAATAACCAAAATGTTCTTCTGTTTGGACATAGCAACGAGTATCAAAGCAGCAGTTGGACAGTGTGTGAGCAAATGAACATTTTAGAGTAGTGCGCGGAATCACTCATAACTTTCATCTACAAAGCTACTGAGTGAGTCGTCAGCTGTCTGAAGACTAGTAATAATGTAAGTACTAAATAATGAAAAAAGAACATTAATAAAACTTCAAGTACCGGTACCGGTAACAGTCAAAAAAGTTGAACAGAAACAACAAAGTTATATAAACAAACTTTTTAACTGTCGACATGAGACATCATGCTTTCATACGTCATAAGACGAAAAAAATTATTAATGCGGAAATTGACCACTCTTCTTAAACAGTATCACAATGGATAAATATTGCCAGTACAGGTGGCAAATGTGGAATGTATGGATGCATATGTGAGCGGCCGTCAGTCTGCACTGTGAACAGGGCCTGAGATAAGAACAAATGACACATTCGCTACCACAAATGAAACGTGTCTATAAGAACACACTCTCTCATAGTCCGTACCCCTTACTTCACATCAGTCCATATCAGTATTATATTTGCGATAATTGATATGCAAAGCATAAACGTAGATCAAGCGTATCTTAAGGAATAAATTTAAGCAAAAGAGGTTATTAAAATTTTACACGGTGATGTCCATCCCAAGCTGTCTACATGGTAGTGAAACATGGACATTGACGAGTGCACATGAAAGTCGACTACAACGTGCAGAGGGGAGGCTCCTTAGATCAGTAGCCGGATATACTGGGTTAGATAGGAAAAGGAATGAGGACATCCGTCATGTGCTATATGTAAGACCAGTGAATGACATGGAGAGGGAATGTAGACAGAAATGGTTTGATCACGTTAGAATGTGTAGCCCCATCCAGAATACCACATGTGAGTCCAAAATAAATGAGCGGACGTCAGTCTGCACTGTGAATAGGGCATGATGTAAGAAGAAATGACACATTAGCTATAACAAATGAAACGTATCCATACGAACACACTCTGTCTTAGCCTTTGTCTCTCACCCACCCTACCCCTAAAGGTAGAAGAATAGTCTGGGACGGCCAGTGAAAAGATGAAAATATCAGTTGTAATAACGGACGGCGTAATAAGGTTTGAGCCTTATACTTACAAAGAAGAAGAAAATAAACCTAGTTTATAGAACAACGACAAACAAAATCGAAGAATTTCAAGAGCGTAATAGTTAACAGTTAATATTTTTAACCAAATGTGTATAATTATCGTTTCAAATTGGCCTTCCATCATTTAAAAGTTCAAGTACAAAGTTTATAATTTTTATTTTTTATTTCTACATATTCTGTACTCCAAAACGAGCGTGTAAAAAATCATGACTAAAACCCCGTGTTAGGTGATGTATTTGGTAGCAAGGAGCTTGAGAGTACGAGTATTATGAGCGAAAATTTTTTTTGTCGTTTTTGGGGTCAGTAGAGTGCTTTCACGGTAATCCCTATATTTTACAAAGCGTCAGGAGAACTAAACGTTGTAAATTTTCTAAACGGTTGTATCTGATGCTGGAGAGCTCTTAGCTAGCGTTTTATTAAAAACAGAGAATAACATTGTAATTTCGGTTAATGATTATCTGCGAGAGCTCTTTTCTATTTGTTTGCTAGTGAAAAATAATTTATTGATATTTGCTTTCGGCTAAAGGGTTCTTTGTTGTTAGACGTCATTCCGAACGATTATTTCTTTCCTTTTCTTTTTAAAACTTTTACAGTAAAGCGCTCTTTGTTGTTTCAGTGTATATAAAATGATTTTAATACGAACTAAAAGTGCGTAAATCTGTTTAATAATTATGTAAGACTGATATTATTTATTTCTAAGAGACCGTTAACGTAATGATAGATTATGTTAGATTTGTTTGTGTTTTTCTCGTTGGCAGATTTCGAACATTTTGGGTAAGGGGCAAGAGTTTACTAACGAACATATTTACCAAAATTGAGTAATGGGCTTTTCTATTACCAGAAAATTTCCAGTGAAATTACACTTTTACACATTTCCAGAATAAATTGTTATTAAATTTAAAGGTAGGTGTACTTGCGAAATTTACACCGTTCGTACAAAACATGTAGCGTCAATATACCCTAACCGATATCCAGAATCGTCTCTCCGGTGCGCGCGCGCGCACACACACACACCGACAAAGGATTGAGAATTTCCGACCAGACACAAATAAATCTGGCAATAATCGTTTAATCACACATCCACCCGTTTTAAATAACAAGGGGTTTGAAACAGGGCGATGGGTTGGTAACCTATAGGCCTACTAATCAAACAGTCCTGGACTTTACGGGAACAAATTAAGTGATATAACATCACTGATAGCACCTTCTGTAAATAACGTTTATTATAGTGTAAAGAGAAGGCCAGTAGTAACTGTTCAGAAAATCTACTGCACTTGACGATTAATACTAAAGACGTAAATAGACAATAAATGTACACAAAATACAGTTAAAGCAAAAATAATGTCACTGACGCGTTCAAGATCTTTCCGAAATTAAATAACGGGAAATAAAAAAGAGCAGGAAAGACTTTACATACCGGGAAGTGAAATCTAAAAACACGAACGATGTCAGAAAAATAAATCAAAAAACAGCTGCCTAGATGAATAAAAAGTATTTTTCTCTTTACATACATTTCAGCTATCTCGGACGTGACATTACTTATTTAGTGCGGAACAAGTGATTAGTGGAAAGTGAATATTGTGTTATAATTACTGCGAAAATCTTATATGTGACATTATTATTATTGCGTGTGGACAATTTTAATTTGAATTTTTGTATGAGAGTACCTTGTTGATTAAGTTGTGACTAATTAAAGTTGGTAATAAGCGACTTCATTGGTGTCTGTATTTTGTTTCCATTGTACCGTACAACAATGTGGGAGATCGTTGTGACACTATTTATTAATTTAGTGATATAAATTAGTGTACTGTTTCAAAAAAAGTCGACACTTAACATCATGTTAATACGTAAAACGTTGCAGGTAAACTACCCCTTCCCCTTAACCGATATTCACCAAAATCAATTGTCCTCTACAACTCGGACACATATGCAAAAAATTAGTTGATTCTGTTTGAATTTGCGGCAGTATCGTTCGCAATAGAAAAAATTCTACACATAGACACACACACACGCACATTTTTCGGAAAATGACTTTCTTCATGTTTTGAGGGTAGTACAATCAGAATCAGCCCTCATCTCGGACACGATTTTTTTCGCGATCTCCATACTTCTATTTACTTACGGAACATGGAAGTAAAATAGGATATAACGAGATTTTTTAAATTTTTCACAAAAATCCAAACCTCTCCTAGAACCCTCATTAGAAACCAAATCTCGCTTACGCTCCTGAATCAACTATTAGGTGAACACTAATTTTGTTGATACTGGTACGATGGTACGATACGAATTTAGTGATCTTAGAGGTTGTTTGAACCGGTACGATTTGTGAATTTAACGGTATTTTTCAGCTCTCAAATAAGGATCGTGAACAACGCGTTTTGGTTTTGGGCTCGGTGTATTTGGTAGCATCGCTGAAGGTCATCGTGTAACACAAATATCGTGGACAAAGTACGCCGTCGGATAACAAAGTTATGTGTACGTAGTAGCGAAGTCGGGTTTTATGTGGCGGTTTGTTTGCTGCCATTCAAGGCAAATGTGCAGAGCACGGTTCGGGCGGTAAGGTGTCGGCGGCGGGGCTAAAGCGTCCATTATTACGCGTCCCCAGTGACTGAACCCGTTCCCTCCCCCTCTCGCACATTAACATCCAGCATCTCTTGTGTGTATTATTCCTGTGTTCCCCCGTTTTCGTGTAATTTTACTGAACAACACTGCTTCGCCCGGTGTTGATAGCGATGACAGTACAGCGATTTTGCCTCCGTTTAAAACTCGTTCGCTGACGCAACAGGCGGGCGAGTGTAGGCCTGCCAGCTTCCACCCCCGCTTATTTCGTTTCTCGCTAGTACACCTGAGTTTGTTCTCTAACCGTACTTACTGAATGGTAAAAGGTCTAATTACTACACTAATTACTAATGGAATTATTAAGTAATGGAATATGGGGCCCATAGCACAACTTAGAAATTTAAATAGTTTAATTTGGTGTTCACATTTGGGGCTATTGTTACGATATGGTAAGAGGCGTGTTGAAAGTGTAGCGAACATTTTGATAGATACTAACCATGCGCTATGATTATCCAGGGAGAGTGGCGGCCGAAAGTGTATGACATCAAAGCGCGATATTGTGTGCGTTAGTCGGGTTGAGAACCGCGTTCAACTCCGCTCTTTTTATCATGATTTTCCAAGACGTTTTGGCAGATTCGTGGCTGACATTTTCATTTTAATATTTCAATTTTTATTAAAATATTACAGATCACACATTTTAAACACCCAGATCACGTCCGAAACTAGCAAAAAAAAAAAGGGAGAAAACACTACACTGAAAAAATTTATATACAGCGTAGGATTCAATTTGACACCATTCACATCATACTTAAATCGAAAAATTTCCGTATACTCATGGTATTTCGCTACGATGCACGATCACGTGGATCGTTCAATTTGAACAGTGGAAATCAAATTACTGCACACCAGAGAAATCGCTGTTTAGAACTTTAATGACAGTTCAAATGAACAAAATGACAATAAAAGCTCCTATGTAAACAATTCTTCAGGCTTACGATTGCCCAGCACACACGCACACACTAAAGTAACACACAATAAATGTCACTTACTTAACAGTGTCATACTAAATAATACAAGCCGCCTATCACAGACGTCCGCACACAATAATCACTTTACACTAAAGCGCAGGTGACAATAACAACAACTCCAATAACGCACACTAAATCTCAAATCCCGGCTGGCCGCTTCTGAAACCTGTGCTTATACCCCGCCGAAGTTCGAGATGAATGCATCGCTCTCTGGGCCGTGCGTCAAGTATAATCGCAGAAGTGAAGTTCCGTACTACGTCATTACCGGCCTTTTATACATCCGTATGATGCACACGCAACGCATGTCTATCTTATAGGCTTAATTATATATATAATATTATGTGTGTGTGTGTGTGTGTTTTAGCCAAAATAAGCTATCATTGTTCATTTTGTTATTTGAATTAGCAGTCTCTGTAATTCCAAGGTAGTCGTGTTTACTTGCTAAACTGCTACTTGTCATGTTCCGGACGAGGACTTTCAGTGTTTCCACCATTTTCAATTCCTAAACCACGACAATGTTTAGGTCGTGGTGTAGTGGTGTAGGACTTGCAAATGGTTTGGAAACACTGAAAAGCTTCGTCTGGAACATAACAAGTAGCAGTTTAGCAAGTAAACACGACAAAGTTGGCAAAATAAGCTACTTTGTAAACACTATGAATGTTTATAAGAGTAACAAGAATGGGAACCATATTGGATTTTGAAAGTTATCAAATTGAAATGTAATTTGAAATATGTAAAATTATTAAAAGTAATAGTATAGATAATGTTTAAGAGTAACAAATGTATTTTAAAAGCTCTAGATTAATCCTATCAAACTATATGTACAAATTGTAAAACTCAAAATTCTGTAAATCGTCATTTATTAAATGTGAAAGTAATTGCTAAAAACATAGAATTGACAACAGCACAGAATAATCAAGTTCTCACAGGCTTTATGTAAAACTAGATAATTTAATAAATTGTATAAGCCACTAATAATTGTTAAACCACAAAAATATTGTAAATTACTGGGAAATAAGTGTATTTAAATTTGTTGTCAATGTAAAATAATTGTATAATGCAGGAAATCACAAAATTATAAAAATATTATAATGTAAAACCAAACCAGGGAGAAGAAGAAAAGTCTGGATTCTACAATGCAACAGTTAATTCCTTTCTGAACCATCAGAACGGAAAGCGTCTCTTAGAGAGAAATGATAATTTACAATTACGTAAGTATCAGTGTAATAGTATAAATATTAAGAAAAAAATAGTGAGTGAAGAAGTTTATAGTAAGAATAACTCAGTACACCAAGGGAACTATAAAAATGAAATGAATTATTAGTAAAAAACTTACCAAGCAGTTTAAGAAGAAAGTAGTAAGCATAAAAAATAAGACACAGTGAATTATTCTTCAACTACAAAATTAATAACCTCAAAACTGCGCTTTACAAATTTTGGACATGAACTAAGTGAATCAATAAACTATTATAATATTCTGTGTGTTATATAAAAGTGTTGTATTAAAATAGTGCACTGTTAACAAGACGACGGTTTCTTGGGAATGATGGAATGAAAAAGGCGATAGAGGATCACAGTCTATAAGAGGAAGACTGGCGAACCAGAGGAAATCGGAAGTTTTTCGTTTCGATTAGATATATCGAGATATATTTACATGTATCTGTAAAACTTTTTTCATTCCTTAAGTTGAATGCCTTCCGTCAGCGTAGTGTCCTTATCATCAGGAGAACTAGTTGTACTACGTTCCGTGCACCCTTGAGATCCGAAGCCGATGAGGACAACGGAAGTCTACGACTAGGCAAATGAATATGTGCTTTGAACTATGTTCTGAGTGAGCCGTTTGAAATATCTCGGCTGTCCAGTAAGCTATGAATCTGAATACGATATAAGAGAGGAGATAAATAAATTTAGGAATATTGTAGCGTGACAGAAAATCCACTACTTATTAAGTCATATAAAATCATAAAAATTAATTACACAACATATGTTAAAATAATATTGAATGAGATTTAATGAAATCAAAGGAATGGACCACGATAAAATAAAAATCCTCATTACATTATATAAAAACCACTGTTTAAATATCAAAGAAAGTATTGAAAGCAACTCATATTATAAGATCAGTAATCTACCCAGGAAGCTAGGAGCAGTAAACAAATTAAATAACACCATATCAAGAAGAAAGAGAATCAGTTTAAGAGTGGTGAACACCAAAATACCCCAAAGACAAGAAGAAGGAAGAATAAAATTTGTGATCAGGAAGAAAACAATACCCTCAAACCTTTAGAGAAAAGCAAGGTCCGTGTCAGTAAATAACTTCGATGCTCCAAACTAAACATCAGTCGAGATAACACAAAGTACCTTGGTTTACCCAAGAATGAAGAAGGAAGACAAGAAGACCAGAAGAAGGAAGACTAGAAGAAGGACAAGAATGAAGACCAGAAGAAGGGCAAGAATGAAGACAAGAAAGAAGGTAAGAAGAAGGACAAGAAAGAAGACAGGAGGAGAGGAAGAAATAGTATGAAAGAAACACCGTTGTAAAACCTATTATTATTATTAACTACCATCAACCCCAAACCCACCAAAACGATTAAAAAGAAAGTATAACATACCAAAATCCTATAAAAATGTAATTATTTAGAAACCTAAAGTGTTGTATAGTATTATAAGAAGTGAACCTACTAAAGCGATTGTGTGATAAAGAAAATAAACAAGTCTTAACAGTCCATGATTACTAAAGGTCTGGTCTGAGATAGTGAGACTCAAAATATCAGAACCACCAGTGAAAGTGAATTTGTGTAAGTGTTTTTTGGAAATGCAATAAACTTAAAGTTAGTGATACTATGACTTATCAATATGCTATATAACAACTTTAATATCCAATAATAAACAGCATAATAAAATAATAAAATGGAAGATTTCCAGTATTTTATTATTTTAATGTAACTCTTTATTCACAAGACATTTGTAAAAAATGCTAATGAATAGAGTATGGGTGGTCATGTTTACTGATGAAGGGGATCATAAATAATAATGGTTTAGACCAGAAAGGACTGGCATTAATTTAGTATTCATAGGTTTAAAATGTTTAAATAGACTGTTTGTTAACAGCCATAAAATCAATGTATTTGTAAGAGTTATAAGAAAATAAGATTTATATTGTGTGTTTAAAATGAATTATGTTTGCTAAATAACAGCATACATACCATTAATAATGTTTCAGTAGGTATGCTGTGTTAATTCAAAAGGAGTTAAATGTATATGTTCAAACCATGTCAGCAATAAGTTCAATTGTACAGATGGCGGAATCATGTTCATAATTATTTTTTTATAACAGTAGTGTTAATTAAATACTACACCTCACAGTAAGTTATAAAACAGTTTATTTTCATGTAATAATAACTATGTAAAGTCAGAGGAGTGGTAGAATTAAATTTATTTGAGAAAGACAGAAATGTAAAATTCTAAAATCTAGGCCATTTGGTGAATTCACAGAAACCATATAAACCAGTATAATTCACTTATAAATCCTGTAAACTAGCAAGATTTAGATAAGGTAAATCAGTTAACCACTACTGGGAATGATCCTATGAGTTAAAATGATAATACGGAAATATACCTTAAAATATTGTAAATTTTCAAAATATATAAATTAATTAATTTTAAAGAGCAATGTCAAATTCAGAGACTAACACAAAAAACCAGTTCAAAGGTTCAATTTATATGTACTTAAGGAAAGGAAGAGAAATATGACTAATTAAAATTTATTATAATAGTATTAATAATAATTAAAATGGAAGAAAAATTGTATGAAGGCGGAAATCAAATTTTGAGCCTAGATTTCAAAAAGGGAAAGAAATTTGGTAATTTCCACAAAATGTCCACAGATATGGACTATAATATATCAATTTAAAAGGAATGAGATGATTAAACCAATGATAAGGTTCATAATTCATGAAAGTGATGAATAAAATAAATAAATTCCATATATAATGTAATTTTGTATCATGTGTATGGGTAATCGAAATATGTTAACAATACTTTTTCAAAGATTAACTGGGCCAGATTTTGACCAAGTTAAAATAGTCTTTTGTTGAATATCAAGCTGTATAGTTGTGTGAAAAAACGTTCCTTATAACCGAGTCGAAAATGGTATTACGGTTAGCCATTCATATAAGTGAATCGAGAGTTAAATGAAATAAACACTTTTTTAACTAAATTTACCAAAACGTTAACGACAATAGTGAAAACTAACACCTAACTTCATTATACGAGTGATCTAAAACAGTAAAACAATATATTTGATCTAATTCACGCTACAAATCATAACCACATTTTGAGCAACTTAACCCACAGAAGTGAACACATACAAAATAACATAATTAACACCAGTATACACGGAACACTTCTTCAGAACACACCAAACAACCTAATAGACCAATTACACCAGTGCGGGGACATTTCAAACATTCATGAAGGTAATTTTGCTGTGATTTTTTGACACGAAGACATCGCAGTAAACTCGCCAGATCTAGTAGCGGCCATCTTTGAATTTACTAAGCCTGCCTTCCTTATCCAGTGACGTCAGTCTACATATGGTTCGACTTCAACTTTCTTAAACATTACATATAAGAATTATTTAAATACTGTTAAATAATAATTATTGAATTTACTTTAATTGTTAATGTTATACTTTCTCGTTACCCTTCTCTGACTATTTAATTTTTCTACTGTATGCACAATCGATAATTCCCTGAGACGGAGTCGATAATTGTTCTCAATCGATAAAAAATCGATTATTTATTAAATTGTTTAATAAATACATTTATTTCAATTGTTTTTATCTGTTATTATTTCACAGGCTAATTTAAGGTTATTTATTAAGGCAAAGAGACTTCAAGAAGAAGAAAATATTTTTTTTCAGTGAGATATTGCACCAGCAAGAAAAACCATCAATCGATTGCTGACCGGAGTTAATCTAGTTAACTCCAGACTTGGTTCAAATCTTCCAGAAGTGCTCGATAGTTAATAAATACCTTCCTAATTCTTAAAAATTTTACAAAACCTTTAAAACAACATTATTTCTTAATTACAAACATTGATTAACATAAACAAATTTTTTTTTATTGAAAATTTTATTTTTTTATAAAATTTTTCCTCTACTATTTTATTTTTGTAAAGACCGGCATACAGGGTCTCGTTACAATATATGTGGTACGATTCATGGAAATCTTAGAAATAAAACAAGACACAGCACAAGGATTAAATTTTATGACGTTTGCAATACCCACGTTGATTTATGCAAGTGAAGCGTGGGTCATAACAAAAACGGAAAGCGGCAAGATTCAAAGTGCTGAAATGCAGTTTCTTCGAAATACTTTAAATTATACATTGCAAGATAGAATAAGGAATGAAGATAACAGAGCAGAACTCGAAGTAAAGGATATAAATGAAATTATTGCAATTTACAGAAGACAATGGTGGTATCATCTGCAAAGGATGACAGAGGATCCATTGCCGAAAGCGGCACTGAACTATAAAGCCAATGGTAGAAGAGGCATGGGTCGTCCGAGGATGAGATGGGTGCCGAAACAGGTTTACATAACCTAATCCTTGAAGAGGAGAAGAAGAACTATGTTCTGCTGTACCGTATAGTAGATATCGTATACCATCATAAGTATTTGTTGTCTCTGTTTTTTAACTACTTTGAAGCGGACGTTTCAGAATAAATATTCAAGTATAACTGCGGTGGCCAATGCACACACACATACACATATTTAAAGCGCTCGTGAGACGTCTGCTCGGTAAATGTTGAATGATCAAGCATAAACACATGTGTCGTGTTTGGTTATCAATAATGTATACCCCGTTAGTTGACCCTCCGGTGTCGGCCGGCGACTCGTACATCACTTCGTCGTCGTGTCGTATCGTATCGCTTATTGCATTTTACTGGAGAACTACGACTTGGATTGTACTGACCCACACTTTGGCTTCAAGGTCATCCATAGATTTTATTGGCCCCCTCTCAGACAGGGAGGACGAACAGGTCCGGACCCCCTCCCCCCGAGAGTTAGAAAAAGTTGACGAATTCTGTTAAACTCTTCATTTTTAGACTATTTTATTATTTTAACGGCTATAAATTCCGTATAAGCTCTTTAGTAACTATTTTTTAAATATACAAACAGGTTTATTACTCAGCATTTGCGTAAACATTTTAAATATGAAATGTTCCCAGACATAACCAACATGACACTGATAAAACACATAATTACCACACAAAGGCACCATAATGAACATATGGGAAAATTTACAAATATACAAACACAAAACAAACTAATTCCTGAACAAATACAAGTCAACAAAACATGACACAATTTTGAAAGCACTCAACATCGAAAATACTCGAAAAGCTAATATATACAACACAATCACACACAGTAATACCAGTATAAAATACCAAAAACCAACAGGAAACCATAACAACAAACAACCAAAACACAAGTATTCCACAAGACATAAAATCAGGGAGGCTGAGGATGGAAACAATACGATTCCTGAAACGTGTACCAAATAAGGTAAAAAAACATCTCGAGGTAAAGAATTTATAAATATTAAAAAATTATATATGCATCAAGAAATAGACTGCCCAAAAGTGTTTAAATAAATATGAAATATAGGAAAATCAGTTCAGTCAATTAGTATGTTCTATCCAATGTTTCAATAACGCGTATTTTTATTGAGTTTTCCGTTTATATTAGTGGGATTGATTTCAGGATATTTTCAGATGTTTTTCAACCACTTTAAAGATAGTAATGTTGATTGATCGTCACCTGTTTTTTTTTCTACGAAGCCGAATCTACCGGACCCCCTACATCAAATTCTAGATACGCCACTGCCCTCGGACAATTTTTCAATGGGAACCCCGCCAATATTTATTACCCCGCCAACTACCATTAAAAGTTTTCTATTATGAAAAACCAAAAGCTGAAGGTCATTGAACAAAATTATCCCACTGTATATAATTATACGAGCGTATTCAAACACATGAATTGAATTTTGTAGATCTATTATATCGCAAAACGCAGGCTTTTAATTGAAACTAGTCTAATAACAGCCACCTCAACTCACGTCATGTACTAGAAACGCAAATGCACAGACATTAAAATCGATAGCCAAAATTCGAAATGTTTAATTCACGTAAAACATTGATTCTCAGTCATACTGATTTGTTTTACATTCAGATCAAAATATGAAGGATCAAAACTTTAGAACCTTAAATAGCGTCGATTTTATACGTCTTGATTGGCGTTTTTAGTGAAGTCCTAGGACCATAAGTTTTATTTACTAAACAGCATTAATGCAAACACTCGTGCCAAGTTTAATTAACATATCTCAATCCATTTGTTAAAATTATTTCCCGGGCTGTTTGGCCGTGGTCCAATGTTTTCTGTAAAACCAGACCTTTCGGCATTGCCATCGACTGCCATCATCTGTGAAAATCAAGTGCGCTAACGTGAGGTTGTATACGTTAGTGACCACAATACTGTGGTTAAGGCTGAAGAAAGAATTAGTTTCTACAGAAATATTTCATTTCGAAAATGATTTTAAATGTAAATCTTAGAACTTGGAAGTCATGTATGGTTCTCCATACCGATATTTACGTCTTCGCGTCAGTGTAACTCAACTTTGGTTAAATTAAAATCGTATTAACTTTACTCGGCGTGTTAATAATGAGTATGTTTTACGTAACTTAGAAGTGAATATAGCTTCTTGATTACAAAACGCTATCCTGAACAAGTGGTACTGGAAACATGTCATAAGCGTGCAGCTTGTATATTTTGCAAAGCGGACGACTTTTTGCCGCGGAAATAGTTGTTCTTTAAGCGTTCGTGTAAAAATAGTATTTTCATCCGACTTTCTGACCTTTGCGTTCCTTCCACTGACCAACCGAACTGCGAAGATTAAAGATACGGGTGTCGGACGCGGGCGACGAAAATAATTAATATAAATTATAATTCGTTTTACGGTGTAAACGTCTGCGTGATTTAAAAATAAATTTGTTTGTTAACTCTCCATTTCACGATGTAAATGTGCGAGAAACTTATATCGGTCAGAGGGGCGTATATCGGTCAAATATTAACGAGCTTAGTTTTGTGTATTGGTTACAAAGAATTGCCACGTATTGAAAATCAGATAGATGCACCAGTTCGGATTCCTCCATTCAGTCATGTTACTATTGATTAATATTCCCTATTTATCTGGTCTCTGCAACATGTCGGTCAACCACAGAAACCATAGAAAATACAATATTTAATACGTAATACAATATTTAATACGTAGACCATGAAGTAATGATTACTCCAAATATAGGCAGATTAAATTTGTATTAGTTACAGGGAATTACCACGTGTTAAAAATCAAATAGAAAGATTCTTCTGCGTGGATGCACAAAAAAAAAAATACAATGTTTAATACGTAGATCACTGAGTAATGATTACTTAGATACGATAATGTTACATATTAGTACAGAACTGCAAATCGTTAAACAGTGAAACTCTATAGGAAACAATAAGACGTTGAATACTAGAATAACGGTTGGATTAAACATTAACGTTCAATTAATAAAGCTGTGTTAGTGGTTATAATCGCCAACAGAAATTACACAGTTTTCATATCGAAACTACACATATTTTCCGATCTGATTATGAGCTGTGAAGCTTGAAAGCGCTAGTCGGGAAATGTTTCCATAGTGGTGTGCAACACTGTAATTTCTCTTTGTAAACATTAACTATTAAATATTATTAAAGTAAACCTTGAAGGATTAGTACTGCTCAATATAACACAAATAATGTAAATATATGTTTTTAATTAAAGTCAAATTTCTCAAATTTTTACTTATTTTTAATAGACACTTATAGACATCAATTTCTTCATATTCAAATTTTCTACGAGGTTAGATAGAACTTTTTATTTGTTTATTGGCAAATTAACGAAGTTATTGTATCCCAAATCTAAAAATATGTGTTTTTCGACTCAAATGTTTTGGGTTTTACACGGTTTTCCTTAGAAAATAATTGAGCAAGAGCTCTGAGATCTCTTTTATTCAATTGTTCAGATCAAAAACCATAAGAAACCATGAAACCACTAAATTTACCCTTCACTTTATACCCCAAGAATTTCAGTATGGCGTCATTTTGCCGTAGGAGCAGAAATCAGGGCGAACTGGTTCGCGAGCCGTAACTCGCTAACGAACCGTTTTTGGACCTATATTTATGTGAACTTTTTTTCTTATTTTTATCTATAGAATGCCGTGCAATTTTGAATCACCCTATATAGACTTTATAATATTGCGGCAATTGTATTTTTGCATACAGCTTGTAATATCTGTCACTGTCTTGTCCTTGAAGCTTTTATGACGTCCATAGGGAATCTATATTTAGTGCGTAGATGGAGGAGAGTGGGGCACTGTGAAACAACGTCAAGTGCCGTCATGACAGTGTTACAGCGTTTGCGTCTTACAGGATGGTCAGTCGTAAAGACCTGTTTGTGTGTATCACATACGGAGTTTTGTATAGGCTAACCTATGGGCTTTTTCAGTTGTAATCGTAGATTGTCCGTATATCGTGGGGTTATTGGTAAATCTACTCAAGTCCACTCATATTACTTTTACGGAAAACTGAAATTAAAGGTTTTCAAGTGCAATGATAAATCATAAAACTGATTTTCAATGTTAATTTTTTGAGAGTTTTTTTATTTATTACATAGCTGTTGAAAAATAAAAATAAATGCGTAAAAAATGTCGTTTTTGAAAAGTCTTGAAACATCATTAAAATTTGGATTCCAGTAGTTTTACCACTAACCTCTCGCTATGTTGTTTCTTAATAATAACAGCACACTGGACGAAGACTAAATCATTCTCCGTTCCAGTATTCTAGAAGGTTGAGATGAAGAAAGTTTGTTTAAATCATTTTGTTAGACTTTTATGACGTCGATATTGAATGGTGGTTACATTTTTCACCTTCACAAACCAGTTCGTTACCCTTGATTCCAATGTATGATAGTATCTAAATATGAATAATTTTTGTACTACGTAGTTGCGATATTAAGGCTTACATTACTGGATAACGTGTTCGCTGATGTTATCCTGTTGCAAACTATCTAAAAATTAATGTTACTTGCCCCGAAGCTTTTCGAATACATTCACTCCAGGACTTTCTTGGCCGCCCTGTCAAGATAAGGTTTGTTTGTACCCCGATACCTTATAGTTTTACAGTTTTTTATAACACGGTCGTACCAATTCTATGTTTTCTGGTATTAATCTCATCACCTGTGTGATCCTTTCATTACGTTGATAGTGTGTTCGGGATATTCTACATGATCTTTTCAACACGCCAGTATCAAGAGCAGTCTCATACACAACCACGCTCCCGTTACTGACCACGCTTGCGACCAATATTATGCTGTAGTTTGTACCACAATCCCATGGATAACTTAAACAAAAATGGATATTTATAAAACGAATTACTTTATTATAACCTGGTTAAAATATTAACGAATCTCCACGGTATCGAGTAACTGGCGGATTCCCAGAGTTGTTGAGGACAACTCTCCGTTAAGAATACCTTGTTGAGGACAGTTGAGGTGAGTTACCAATGTGTCAGTACATTTTGCTGTACGTTAGGACCAGTTTGAATTCTTCTTCACTGCCGGACAGAACTTCACCTGAGTTACGCCTATATCTAGATAATTTACCACATCCTTTTCTATTAAACGGCAGTCGTTCAGCATAAATGGATGGCAAATATCTCTATTGTGGACGCGATTTGGAAGTAAGTATTAGCTGTATACACATCATGATATAAATACTCGTACTTTTATCGAATTTATTAAAGCGACTAGCATTTACTTTTCGTTGACTCAAATAATGATAGCAGATATTCTGTGGACACATCTACTTACTGTTCTTTTTAAAAAGAATCTAAAACCACCGGTTTTGAAACTACCTGCTGTGAAAAGTCCCGTTTCTATCTTTCGATCGGGAGTTAAGTAATCTGCCATTACGTCTGATACAAATTTTAATGCCAATGAATTTTTAATTGTCAAACTAACATTAAATCAAACAATATTCGTAAAATTATATATTCATACCTTAAGTATTTATTTGTAAAAAATTTTTAAATATATTTTTATTTATTGAGATAATGAGAGTAGAAAAAAATAGACACATCTGTTTAAGCAAATCTGAAGTTATAATTAAATTTTGGGACCTCCAGTTGCGTGAATGAATCTATTTATTAAATTAGTCGGACTGATTGAAAATCGGCTGTGTTAGAAAATAACCTTCCGTCATGTTTAACAAGATTTTTACCTCCCTCGTCTGCCAGTTCCCAAAAAACCATCGAAGCAAAGCTAACCTACAGTTCGTTGCTCAGCGTTCTAATCGTCATCAAAACCAATTAATGTGGGGAAACAGATTGGCGTAAATTGAAACCATTCTATTTTCTAGTTACCCTACAAACAACCATGCGCTCGTACGCTCGCAGTGCGCGGCTATAATAATCTAAACGCTTCGTGCTGAATTTTAAGTAAGTAAACGATTCCGCACTCGTCTTAATAACCGACGGTAAGCAATTAATTCCCTCAAACAGGAGTCGTGCGTTCGATGCTGAATGAATAAACACGTACTTAGTTAACAAATCAAGGTTACCTGTAACGGTATGGCTTCCTTCATATCTCTTTGCATTCCATTTATTACTGTAGCAGTATTGATACGATCTTACAAGTAGACCTAATTGCATTAATCATTTAGTGCTACGTACGCTGTTAGCATTGTACAAACTGTAATATCGTTATAGTAAGCGTGAGATCTGAATCTGTTCTCTCTCCTCTATAGTAAGCAGGCGCTACGAACATCATTGGTAAGATAACCGAGCCAATAAAAAAAAATGGAGGAGAGCGATGCGATTGGTTAACTAATGACCAACCAGCAGTGAGTGTAGTTTGATACCTTAGAAAAATTTACAAATAGAACTGCCTCATCGGGGTAGGACAATCTGTCCACCACCAACAGGTTTAGACTGGAAAGATTCCAACTCAAAACCCTCCGTTCCCTGTCGGGATCTCCATGGTTTGTTAGAAATTACGTAATTCGTAGAGGTCTTCGCGTTCCTACACTGTCTGTCTGTTTGTCTAGTCGTGGTAAAGGTGATACGTGTGGGGCCCCAAAGTGTTCCTTGCGCGAACAATATGCCTGCTGCAATAAACATGATCCTCGAGAGGTGTTGGGGAACAGTTTTACAGCCTCTTCTCCTACCTGCAAGTATTGCCTTACACTCATCATTTTGGAAACGGAAGAACTAGTTCCTTATATACTGAGCCGATATGTCTGAATATAGTCATTGTGTAGGTCACGTACACGTACACGCTCTTTTGCCGTTTACAAATGCACGCAATTACGTTATACTCTCTCTCTATGTAATGTACCCACTACTTCTCTCACATCTACCCTCAAGCTACCCTCGCACCAACACCATGTAAAGAAAAGCATTTATTCCACTTGTGGCCCATTGCTTGTTTGCGATACACTCTCGACGTTTTGTACTAAATATTCGCTATGTTACATTCACTCATAATTTAGGATGGAATTCTTAGGTAGTTTGTCACGGTGCTCTGCTTGTTTGTCTGGAGTTGGTTTACTACAGTTTTTATTAACATATAAATTAATGTCTGGCAGGGGAATTTGTTCGTCATGTGGATGCACACAAAGAATTCAGTCTAACGGTACACTACGTATATTGTGCAGGCCAATAGAACAGTATTCGTACTGCTATACTTTATTCATTTGTTAAGATGTTGTGTGTCTGTGCGTGTGTGAACCTCGCGCCTGCTATTGAGCGTGAATTGTGAACTGTTAGTTTGTAAAGGTTCAGTACTAGAACTGTTTCTGACGACAATGACTGTGAGCAGATGTGCCAGGTATAGAGGAGGTTGTAAAATACCCTTCTTGGGTTTATTTTATTGCACCCTAATAAGGGCCACCACACGTGTCACTTTTACCCGTCTGGTCGTTAGCTCTCATCCCCTCCCCTTATCTGAGGACCATAAGCACCACAGAACCTCCACTCCCCCCCCAGTCAAGGTCAAACGCCCTCAGGCGATTCTTGATTGCCCGCCATAAAGCCATCCTCGTGTGTGACTTGTGTTCATAGTACCAGATTTGACCTTTGCAAACTGCCCTTTCCTCCCATTCTACGTATGCTTCTTCCTACCACGATGTGCACGCTACTTGTTGTTAACCTGGTCACCGGCACGGAGGCTCTCTGCCTCGCGGAGAGCGACCGACGTCTCACGATGTCCGCTTGCTGTGCTTCAGACAGGTGACATCTGTTGTCCGAGTCGTTTCCACCAGCAATGCCACAAACAAAAGTTTTCTGTACCCTCCGCCATCTAGCCAATAACCGCGTTGGCGGTCTCCCTTTCAGAATGGGATTACCCGTCGATTGTACCAGCACCAGGGTATCTTCTGGCAGCCGCTGGGCCTCGACCCAGATGCTGCATGGTGCCACGAGTGCAGAGACACCCCGCTCTAACAAAGCAAGGAAGCAAGTAAGGGTAGGACAGTCTTTGCTCGCAGTACTACTCGGGCATGTGAAAGATCTCTATTCCCTCGCCACTGAAGGCGTCAAGTCGAGAAGTCCTGTAGACATTCTGGCCTACGGCCTAACAGCCTGAAAAATGTTGACAGTAAGAACAGTGGCCATGAATACTTACGTTCCCTTATTAAACAGTCTATCAGTTTACTGATTTACTGATAGGCCTACGAATTTAATTAGTCCCGTTATCGTCATAGTCTCACCTTCAACATTTAAACCACTTTCATTTGTTCCGCCTTCATTGTAGCTGGTCACTCCATCTGATTCTTGGACGGCCCGCGCATCTCCTGTCACGCTGTGGCTTACAATTCGTAATGGCTTTCCGAACTCGAGAATCCGTCATACGATCAATGTGCTGTCTTCATTTATTCCTGAATATTTCTGTCCCAGTGTTCGTAGTCACCTGTCTGTCCAGGTTCAGGCATTTCTGCCTGTTCCGAACTTCACTGTCTCAACCTCGATCGACCCACATTTCTTTTTCCATGTGGAGGCATACTCCACTACTACCCTTGGTTTCTGTCTGGAGACTTGTGTAGGACATGATCCCTCCATCTCATCTTGTAACGATGAGCTGTAATCACAACTCGTATGTCATTGTTACGCTGCGCACTCTATCCAAGCTTGAACACCCTTGTACCGCCCGAAGAAATTTCGTTTCTGATGTCTACTTAAGTCCTTCCGCCGTGATACTCAGCATTCCTATCCATAAAGTAACGTGCTCACAGCATTAATCTTGTAAAACCTGATCTGATCTGATATCAGTACTGCCATTCCTCGATAATATTCATGAAATTGTGGCACAAATATTTTAAAATCTATGTACGTCAATAGCATGTCTTCAAATGTCAAATCACACCGTAGATAATTTAAGTGTAATACCTGATCAATCACAGTATTGACAGTAACTTTCTTAGATCATACTGGCCTTTGCCATAACTTTTGTTTTCACAGAAATTTTAAAATTATACGTTTTACTGAGGACATGCAACTTACGAACTGCTAACTGCAACTTAGGCTTCACTATCTCGAATAATAACCTGATCGCTAGAAAATAAAATGGTAATTAACCAATGGTGAATAATAATAATAATAATAACGTGTATTATGGAGTTCCTAAGGCGTCCACATAGTTGGAATCATTATTATCCTGGCTGTTAGGCCGTGGTCAATGGTTTGTGTTGGCAGACGTTTCGGCGGACACAGTACCAGTTTTTTCCGACACTGATGATAGCCTCCGATGGTGAGGCCGAGTCGCCTGTCAACACAAACCATAGACCACGGCCTAAGAGCCTGGCTAATAATGATTTCAACAATGCGGATGATGATGTATTAAAGTCTCAGATGTTGTACCACTTCCAGTATATTGTAACTAACGTTTTGACTACGCCTCGTGTATATATAGACACGTTCGAATTACTGAAGTTCAACTGTAGTTGTTAGAAATAACATGAGAATACCCGATTCCATGGTAGTCGTTATACACAGGGCGCTGTCGCGGCTATTAGCGTTACATTACAAGGGTCATAGTAACTTTTCAGAAATAAGCGGAAACGCAGCCATAGGGTTTAACTGAGTGCCGCGGTAAAGACAATTAAGTAGGGAAACAAAGCAATAAACACTAGAAGAGAAGCGTCAGAGTTAAGACTTTTAGTTCGAGAAGAGAAGAGCTCGTCTACGTTTGTACGACTTTACACGAAGAATAAGAAGCAAACAACTTTACGGAAAGTTCGCGCGAGAACGAATCCTCCCGCCCCTCTGCACTGAGCTTTCCCCCCTCCCCCTGGCCATATTAGTCTGTCTGTGTGTGTGTATAAATTACTGTGGCGGTTCGTACAGGCTTTACCTTCGTTAAGACTACTGCTCGGTTGGTTCGTACAAACAAGTCTTTGCATAGTGTTGTTCTCAAATACTTTTGCACTACTACTGTGTCAGCTTATAAATATTCAGTTAAACTTTATGTGACCATTTCACTGTTAGTATACTAAGTCCTCTGGTAGACTACGCCAGATAGTTTCAATAATCTCGTCACGGTTTGTCGGGCTGAATCTCGAACCGTTTCGACAAGTAGTCTTCGATTCTTACAACATTCTGTATACTAAGCTTTTGTTGGCGCGTTTTGTTGCGTCGACTGTTTTATTATTTCAGAAAGGCGATAAAAAAGTCCCAGATGTGTTGTGAATGAGGATACTATATCATAAACAAGCGTGGTGTGTTTGTTTCTATAAGTAAAAAAAGACGTGAGTTGAACATAAAAATAAGTATGAAGTGAGATTGCGATTGATATTGGGGATAAGAATCCTAAATATAGTCCTACTGTAGAGAAAAAAAGATGACTTGCGGAGAACAACTGTCGTAATCTACAAATGATACTTTCCAAGAATATTTAAAATTTGTATAAAGGAAACCAGATTTGTGGCCTTTAAAAAATTAAGTTATGTTTCAAGTCTTTGTTTCAACTTCTATTTCAAAATATTCGTTTCGAGTCTTCCATCTTCGATTGATCGAAAACTTGAGTCCCAGTGTCTCTGTATCTCACGCATACGCACGAATATCCACGTATCTCTGTCCTTTCTAAGAGCTTTCTTCATTGATTCGTCGTTAATTTGTTAATTAATCCGTCAATAGCTATTTTTATCCTTCGCCTTACCTTTTTTCTTCATACTTTATCTTTCCTTTTGCCACATTAACAGTACGTTAATTAACCATAGCCTGTATATCACTAATTCAAGCGGTTGAAATGAATTTTTCAGGTACGTGGCAGGATATACCTATTTTTCAAGATCGTTGAATAAATGCAGATATACGACAGGACAATGACTGCCACATTCCAAACAACTATCGAATTGTAACCCGATGGGACGGAGAGGTGTGGAACGTACGAAGAAGCATTGGAGTGCCACCTGTAGTCTGTCTGCTTGGGACCGGAACAAACCATTTTGGCTTAATCTTTATCGAAGATGATGATGATTATAATCTGAACCGCCGTTAAAATTAATCATCGGTCAACTTTATGGGAGATTTTTTTAGCCGACTGGTAATTAATGGTCGTTAAAACAACGATACAACGATAGCCAACTTTAAAATTCTGTTCGTCCTACTTTCATATATTGTTGTTCGTTGTTCATTGTCAAGTATAAAATATTGTAATTTTATTTGTTTATACTTTAAATAAGCTATCTCCGTGCAAATATTTTTGTTTGTAAATAAACACACGAAGATATAAAATTTTAGGCTATATAAATATACCATTCATATTTGCTCAGTTTCTCTTGTATATGTATTTTTTATATTATTAATAATAATTATAAAACTATTTGTACAAGAATATATTTCTTTTATTTTGTGAATACAATATTTGAATAATATTAACTATCATCATCAGATAGACAACAACGAAAATTATTCCAAAAAGTTGTATTATTATTAATAATAATATAAAAAACTGTATGTATATATATATATATATATAAATACAACGGTCATATATGAACATAAAATCGAAAGGAATAAAAATATATGAATGCTGTTTAAAGCATTTTTTCTTAGTCTGTTGTATTTTTTTTACAAGCAAAATCAAACTAATCAGACTAAGCAGACACTATAGAAAGGAAGCTAAAAATAAATAATTATATCCGAATTAAACATGTCAGAAAACCATTGTATAATTTTGTATATGATGAGATATATATTATGTATATCGTTCATAGTCGCGTTTCACACACACACATCGTACACATTGTATGTATTATGTACGATAATATTATATTATTATACTCGTAATAATCTTACGTAAATTAGTAATAATGTTTTAAGTAGTACATTACAACACGTTATTCTTTATACACGGAGAGAAGCAACATGGACAATTATCATAGCCGTTTAACAAACGTTAATTGCGTGTAAGTATGTCGTTAGTGAAACGGCCGTTAAATACTATAACGCTAGTTAACAAACGAGGACCATAATTAATAAACGCTAGTTAATACCATGAATTTTACAGCACGAACAATAAAATGTCCAATTTTTAGTGCATTATATTCTAGTTCAGTAAATTTATTATGTCAGTTATTTGATTACTCATTGTAAACGATGCGCAATATATTTTTATACTTACGTACGATTTATTGTATTATTAGTGTGATATTTGAATAAATATTAACAGAAATTCGTACCTGCTAATTTCTCTGGCTTCTTATAATGTATTGCGCTGTAATGTGGTTGCTATTCACGCTATCCTCATAACAATCTCAATTTTCTAGTTGTCCAGTAATCTTCGTTTGTTCCGAGTAGTTTTCAAAATTTCAATACTGTTTTTTTTTTTCTCTATTCCTTAGAAATTGCAAGAAAACAAATTCTATCTCCTCGACTTGTGCTTGAAGTAAAACGAACTGTAATTTTTTATTGCACAGTACCCAAGGACGTGTTCCTTGAACATGCGCTTGACCCATTTCACGTTCCTCCTGTCATGTGTATTCATTTGCTGCAATTACATGACTTCTTAGAAACTCGCATACGATTTTTCTTTTACAAGACTGTTTTGTTTATAAGTCGTATAATGAAGTGAGTTGCGTTTCTCTTCCTGTGTACGTTCAAACCACCTGTTATTGAATACAAGATAAAGTCATTACTATTCATTACTTCTACGACAGTCTTATGGAGATCGTACCAAATGGAAACAAATGACTCTATCGATATTTAGGCTAGATGTAAATGGACATATAGCCTTGATTTGGTATAAGCGGTTACTGAGTGCCTCTTAGTGTGTTTATAATTTTTAATAAATGTCGTATTTTATGGAAATTCCACTATTTTATTGGTTCACTTGCACAATCCAACTTCTTACAGTTCATTAACATTATTCGACCGTCCGTCGTAACTGTCACATTCAACCAATGTATTTGCGACATTGGTAAAAATTTAGTCGGTTTCAGTCATAGAGAGAAAGGCATAAAAGCTCACAGTTCTTATCTGTACGTATTCGATTAACTTCGGACTTCGCAGTAGCTTTGCTTTGTGTAATGGGGCGGCTTTTCACCCGTGGCTTGATTGCAGCGTCCGGGACGTGCCCGAAACATTGCTGGTCTTTCTGACGGGGTAGGCCTACATAAAAATGGGAGGGAACACGCCGTATACCAATACGGTCATCCGGAAGGTCGAAAATGATTAATGTGATGCTTTTGTAGCACTCCCCTTGGTGGTGATGAGGACAACAGACGCCTTGAGGGGTCGGTCGTTCTCCGCGAGATAGAGAACCTCCTTGCCAGTGGCAAAAGGTAACAGGGCCAAGCAGTGTGCTAGAGACATGTTTGGGGGAGGATTTCCTTGAGAAGTGTAGGTTAGACAGGGAGGATAGGAAGTTACTCGGGGCTACTCAGAAATAGCTTGGCGAGCCTGACTTTACGGGGGGAGGGTCATCAGGTATCTCTCGAGGGCATTTGGCCCTGATTGGTGTTGGTGGTGCAGACGTGCAGACGTCGTGGAGGTTTGGTCATGGTGGTACGAATGATTCTGAGATAGAGGAAGGAAGACGTCGCTGCTGAAGCAAAGAGAGTTTCAACGAACGACTGAACAAAATCAGCTAGGAACTCGAATACCTCCACAAATTACACCATTTCCAACGAGCCATGGTGATTCAGATAAGGAACGGAGGGTTCTGGATTAAAATTGTTCCACCTTATACTTGTTAGTGGTCGACGAAAGTGACCACCAGGCGGGAGCAGCATAGGTCAGTAGGACCAAGGAGGACATGGATTCCGGAACAGATCTAGGGGCTTAATCCTAGGAGTCTTGATGATGATGAAGGAGAAGAGTACCATACGGCCTAGTTAGAGTTATTAGAAACATGTGTGTGGATAAACAAATTCACGTCTAAATAAAATCAGGTCTAAACGTTCTTAGAAAAAAAAATCATTAAGAAAATGGTTAGACAAGGTTCTGTACCCTGTACACTAATAGGAAGCGAAACGTGGACCCTAAATACTAGAACTTATAGAAGGGTTCAGTCGGTTGAGATTAAGTTCAGTTCCGGGGGAAGCAAGGAAGGAAATGGAAGGGACATGAAAATGAAGCAGTTGTGGATTGAAATTTATAATTTCAATAATGAAATTTATAATTTCTATTATTACCGTTTACTTTAATGGAATTGATTTCTGGATATTATCACACGTTTTTAAACCGGACTCCCGAAGGCCAAATTTTAGATACGCCACTGAGAAAACCCACGTATTAGGAATGGAAGATGCATGTCTGCCAAAACATATCTCCTATTTTGTAAACGCAGAGGAAGCAGAAATATTAGTAAACCCTAGATGAGAAGGGACCGTCAGTGACTCGCAACGGACTAAACAGTCTACAGGATAATTAGCAAGTTGTTGCTGCGTAAAGAAATCATGTCGGCGCATAAAGATTGTCGTGTCGCTGGGCGTGGGCCCAATACTCGATCGCTGCATTTATGTATGGGTACTTGTTATAGTGAGGGCTGTCCTACGGCTCTGCCGCCTTGATGCTTTTGGTTTTTATTTTTACGGTGATATACCATTCGCGTTTCTTTGTAATGCGTTAAACACTTTACAACGATTTTTTCATATTCAATTACGGAGCAATAGAAACCGTCTACATTCCGTGGACCTGGCGTGTCGATACAAAAACCAAGAGGTGCTTGAAACTTGCTGCCGTTTGAAAGGTTGTCCAAGAAGCGATAAAACCGCTGCTCAACGTCCACTTTACAAACAGCTATAAATTTGTCTTCAGTGACTAAACCTTTATTGAAAGGCTCCTGTGTTGTTACTCCCTCCCCCCAAAAAAATGTATTCATGAACCTACCCCTAGACCTTCAATACCTTCAGCCAAGAAAAAGCGTGTGGTCAGCGCGTATCAGGTTATTAATTATATATTATACACTTGCAGATATTCGGTGTTTTTGCCCTCATAGTTCTATCGTAAGTGTTTAACTGCCACCTTGAACACGTGTAAAAACCTTGAAATATTCCGTCAGTTCTTGGTAACAATGAGAATGTATTTTCACAAATACATTTGGAGCCCAAGGAACCATATTTGAGTTCCATAACAACATGTAAAAGTATTGGAAAAAATAAATCAAATAAGTATTTATTTGATTTATAAATAAATACTTATTTATAAATAAGCGACCAATCTATTGGATACATTCCAATCCTAAATACGTTCAAAAAATGATTTGATTTTAGTAAATGATTTATAAAGTTTTGAAGTCAAATAAATTTTCCATAATTTTTTATAGGTTAAGTTATAAATGGTAAATTTGATTACAGTGTATTTTGTATAGTTACGTTGCTTTTAATAACAGAAATTGCTTTGTGTGGTGTTAATAATCTTATTACAGATTCAGAGAGAACAAACCCTAACATTTATATCAAGAAGGAAATAGCATTTATATCATATCGTATACAGTTAGCTTTCTTATTTTATCTTTTATAATACAGATTGTGTTCCCTTTTTTGTTCTTGTTTTCTAAATATTTATTCTTTAACTTAGGGTAATACGTTTATTGTTATTTACTCTTTTTAACTAATCGTTATTCGTTATTGTAATCACCAGCATCTCTCACAGATAAACTACCTGTTTTAGATCTGTTCTACTCATAAAACAGTTCTGTACTTGTTATAATTTCCTACAAGTATCCGTACTGAGTATTCTATTTAATTTTTGTGGAACTAGTCACGCGAACGTTTTATTCTCATACTTTTTTGGAATCTAATTTATTACATATATTTCAAAACACAATCATCATGTGTATCATTACATTTCAGACATAAATTTCTTATTCTTTTCTCCTTTGTCAGTCCCTCCGCATCGCTCAATATTATCCTTCTCAATAATCAATTTTTGCAATTATTTCATTCCAGATTTGTGAACTGTTTTTTTTTTTTAGTTGTGTACTTTTGCTAAGTCTTCTCATTCAATTTTCGCTGCCCAAATTCTTCCTACAGACCTTGTCTCTTCCGTACGCTATAAATGTTGCCATCCGACCAATTGTCATATCTCTTACAATATCACCACGTCACTTTATATATCAAAATAGATCATTAAATTGCCTTAAACTCAATGCGGGCCATACGTCACTTGACATTTAAAGCTGTCCAAGTTTAGTCGTGACCTTGAATGAATAAAAGACGACAGGTTTTGTGAGCGTCGGACGTTGACACAATTTAAAAACGTTTTGTCGACGTTTTGACAAAATTGATTCTCATCAGGAGATAAGAATTAATTATTACACGGTACAGAATTAATTAATAAGCGTACTTGTATAATTAGTGTTTTTGTGTAATTATGTGAGTAAATTTTACGTAGAGAATAACAATAAATGTTACACAAACTATTACACATATTCTTTACATTAAGAAGATGTACGAATAATTACAATATCCAAAACATATTAGCATTTATTGTACATGTATTAATTATTTATGAATTGCCACCTGTGTACAGGTCCTAACAATGACAATAAATTTTTTCGAAACGTTGAGACAAATATTTTGAAGTGTTTTACACAAGTGCCGAACCTCATAAAACCTTTCGTGTAGATGCGACACGCTAAAATAATTATTACTTCTTAATCAGAGTACATACACGTTTGGTAATAATTTTTTTTTTTTTATAATTTGAAAATGATAAATATTTTATGATTCGCTCGTTCGTTGGTAGGTATAAGAGAAATGTAAATGATGATGATGACGTATACTGTATGTATAAAATCTATTACTGTTTATTTTAACACTTCGAGTGTTAATTCCAACCAAATGACGGTTGCAGCAGTGACCGTAGATTGTGCCCCGCCACGTTGTATCGAACTTTGACCCGGGAGCAGCGGTTGTGTTGTGTGTGAGTTGGCAGTGAAAATTTCTCACGTATGCGGGGGCGTTGCCGAAGCACATTTGTGCACGTCGTTATATTGGGGTAAATTTGACGTGTTTGCATACGCCTGAAATGTAGTTGTCAGGTAGGTGAGGCGAGAGAGAGAGAGAGAGAGAGAGAGAGAGAGAGTGAGGCGGAAGTGACGTCACATAAATATGTAAGGAGGAAGCGAGGTGCTACACACACGGAGCATGTATGCAACACATATATTTCTGGCTACCTCCTCCGCGACGACGTCAGTCTTTTCCACAATCGCTTCATCAGACGTAAACAAAGCGTGACAATCATGCACGGCACGTACAGTAGACATCGAACGCACGGCAGCCGTTTATCGCTTCAGACAGTTATTAGTGTTCTGATTTCATGCGTTCTGCGCGGCGATAATGATTACGTTTGCGTCTGCCTACAGAAAGCGGGCGGGAATCGAAATTACGAGAGACGTTTTGAACTCACCGAGCATTTGTTACAGCTCTGTTAACTTGGATCGATGCGTTACGGAGAAATAATATCATCATCATCATACTCAAGGTTTAAACCAAAAATGGTTTGTTCCGGTCTCAAATAGGCAAGTATTACAGCTGGTCACTCCAGCGCTTCCTCGGACGTCCCACACCTCTCCGTCCCCTCGGCTTATATTTCCATAGATGTTTGAGGATGCGGCAGTCATCCATTCGGCAAAGATGTTCCCACCAATTCAGCCGATACTGGGCGATCCTGTCGAGTATACTCATAACATTCAGTTCCTGCCGTATATCTGTGTTTCTTCTATGATCATGAAGAGTATACCCTGCCACGTGCCTTAGAAATCTCATTTCAGCCGCTTGGATAATAATATGAACTTGTAATTTCGATGTAATAGTAACGCGTATGTAGCCATTGGCCTTGGTACGCACGCAGTTGGTTAATACAAGGCCAGCGTAAACACGTAAATTAGTATACTATATTTATCGAAACAAGACAATGAAAGCAATCACTCGCACGTTGTGTTCATGTTATGTTGTTACGGCCACCGCTGATGGCACTGTCGGCCCCGTTAACAGCGTACCAAACTTACGCTATATTGCCTCGGCCAAGAGGATGACAGTCGGAAACCTTTGATGTGTGATCTTATGTGGCACTTACCGACAATGTCATATCAGACTTAGCGACTGCGCTGCAATCAGATAACACCGTTAGCAAGATGAGATTGCCGTTTTGAGTCTACGTTGACTCCGCGTTGCCACAGGCAGTACTCATTAACCGTAGCTTATCGCCTTCAATGGATCAGAGATCGTCGTCGTCGTCATTCTGCTGTCGGTGTAGATGTTGTTCAATGATGTGAAGAAACATGCCAACACCGTAACTGCACTGATGCGAGAGATAAAACTACAAAATTATTTACGACTGATAACAGTTGCTTTGATGCTGATGGGTAGCGGTTTAAATGAGGGAGCTGTATGCATGCTAGTGAATATCGGTCTTTTCCACCCAGTTAACTGAAGCAAGGCTATCATGTGCTCCGTTTGTTTACAGGTTTACTGTTTTATTTTGCTTTGTATAGTATCCAAGTCGCTATTTTCAAAATAATTTAATTACCTTGTATCCGTCAGTGACTTCGTTTTTGCGTTATTCATATAGACGCGTTTCGTGACATGTGTCACATCATCAGTGTCCTTCGTCAAGCGTTAAAATTCACATAAAAACATTTGCACATATTTACTATATTAAGTCACAATAACAGCACACACATAATACGATATAACTTCGGCTCCGTTGGACCGGTCCGACCGCGCGTGTAGTTGACGAGCCACTAATTTAACTAAGTCAATCCTTATCACCAGTCATCGCCGTCATGCGCGATTATATTTAGGGCTATATCATATATGGATGAGTTATACAAACAAATAGATGAGTTAATTTTATTGTTGAATGTCCTGTTGAAGCAGAATTACTTCACTTTTAATAATAATTTTTACTTACAAGAGTTTGGTCTCGCAATGGGTTCCCCACTTTCAGGACTGCTGGCGGATTTATACTTGCATCATTTTGAAAATATTTACATGTTCTCAGAGAATAACAAATTTTATAATAGGCCTAATATTAAATTCTACGCACGATATGTAGACGACACCTTTATAGTTTTTAATGGCACGCTACGACAGACAGAGAAATTAAAACATTATTTGAACAGCCTTAGCAGGAACATACAATTTACCCTCGAAACAGAGACTGACAATAAACTCAATTTTTTGGATCTGACTGTTACCAAATATCTTAATAAATTCCAATATAAAATATATAGGAAACCCACCACCACAGATATTACAATACACGCCGATTCTCACCACCCATATAATCAGAAAATGGCGGCGTACAACAGTTTTGTTCATAGGTTGGTAACGATTCCACTTAACCAAAAGGACTTTAAGGACGAATTGGATATAATAAGTCACATAGCAATAGCGAATGGGTACAAGAGTTCGATGATAGATAGACTTCTTAAGCGACACCTATATAAAACTAGATCCCACCATAATACCATCGATGATAATAAAGTTAACAAAAATAAAAATAAAAAGTATATAACGACAGTGTACGGTAGCCTTTCACCTAGCATTATATCCAACGTGTTTTCTAAATTTAATATAAAACTCGCATTTAAAACAAATAATAATATTTCTAATTTGTTACGCATAAAACAACCATTTCCGTTAGAAGAGAAAACAGGTGTTTACAGGATGTCATGTGATGATTGTGATTGTTTCTATCTGGGTCAAACTGGCAGGTCTTTCTTGAAAAGATACAAAGAACATCTACCAAGGAATGATTTAGACAAGACCAAATCTAATTATGTGCGCCATCTAATGATGCATAACCATAATTACACAGATTTCAGTACTAATTTCAAAACAATCCATGTATGCGGTAAGGGTAGGTTAATGGACGCTCTCGAGGAATTTGAGATTTATAAAGCATTTAAAGATAAGAATATCAACAGTGACAGTATATTAAATGAACAATTAAAGTTTCAATCTAACTCACTATATGATATAGCCCTAAATATAATCGCGCATGACGGCGATGACTGGTGATAAGGATTGACTTAGTTAAATTAGTGGCTCGTCAACTACACGCGCGGTCGGACCGGTCCAACGGAGCCGAAGTTATATCGTATTATGTGTGTGCTGTTATTGTGACTTAATATAGTAAATATGTGCAAATGTTTTTATGTGAATTTTAACGCTTGACGAAGGATACTGATGATGTGACACATGTCACGAAACGCGTCTATATGAATAACGCAAAAACGAAGTCACTGACGGATACAAGGTAATTAAATTATTAGGTTTACTATGTCGTCTCGAAAAGTAGTCTATGGTTTCGATCGCCTCTGTGCAACTGAATTCTTTTCCATTGTTGAAATTACGTTCCGGGCTATTGGGCCGTGGTATACTATAGTTATTATTCTGAAAGATGTTATTCTCCGACGTTTCAGCCTCACCTGTGAAGGCCGTCTTCAGTGATGAACGGTTTTAACACAATTGACACGGTGTTCGTTTAATACTGAAGATGGGCTCCCGAGGTGAGGCCGAAACATCTGAGAATAACATCTTTCAGAATAATAAGTATAGTAGGCCTATACCACGGCCCAATAGGCCGGACTTTAGTTTCAACAATTATGACGCCGGCCGTGAAACGTTAGAAACAGGTAATTCCTTTTGTCGGCTTGGAAGATTCAACATATCCAACTATTTATCCCTCTTACTTTCGACCCCTCACGGCCTGCTCCAGCTTCACCGTCTCGTTTTCGGTCTTTCGATACTTTTTCCTCTATTGGCTGATACTTCTTGCCCAGCTTCGTAATTCTTCCCGGGACCATTCTTTCAACAGTTCATGTTCAAAACTTCATTTCGCTTTTCCTTGTACCTCATCTCAACTTTGATAATTGGTTTTACACCAATCCTTCTCCTATAATTTCATTTCTAATCCTATCTTCAGTAGTACATATTTTGACGGACCTCATTAACGTTATTTCTGATGTTTCTTTGTGTTTGCTTAAGCAGGGAAAAATTATGCGAAATTATTAACCCTACAGAACGTACATCACACCTCGTAAGACCAATAAAAAGCCTTTACAGAGAAACAGTCGTGTATCTAAGTACAAATACTAAAATATCCAATCCAGTACAAATAACTATGGTGTAAGGCAGGGCTGCTGTCTATTGCGTATTTTATCTAATCTTCTTCTTCTTCTTTTATAGCATCACAGTTCGAAGTCGAACCTTAGCCTCCATAATCATCCGCCTCCATTTTTCTCTGTCCTTGGCGATCGATGTCCATCGTTTTATATTTTATCTAATACCTACGTAGATATATTGAAAGAAATTAGAGAAAATTATAGAGTGGAATTTATGTAGATAATTAATGATAGTTATTCATGATGTAAGATAGACAGCAACCGTCAGTAAACTCAAAAAACTTAACAATCAACACTGTAACAACGCCAGACGTTGACAGTCACAATCCCTAGTCTCTGTAGGCATAACAACGTATCAACTGGAGAGTTTCCAATCATAAAATGTTCTCGAAGTTTGATCTGCCGATTGACAATTTCAGTAGGGGATTTCTGCAGGAACAAACTCGGCAGGAACGTCTGATATTGTTATGGTGTTAATTATTAAGTTTTCAGGGTTTATTGACCATTGTTATTTTACATTATGAACAGCTGTAATAATAACAACCGTATTTGTAATGACTTTACACAACGGTTTAAAAGCACGATGAACAATGTTGAACTATTTGATTTATTTTATGTTGGTATACTGTGTTAGTGTTGTCGTGTTTGAGTGTTTGTTATTCTAAGACTTCACTAAAAAAATGTATATTAGTTACACAGTAGTATAACTAACTGTTTCTGTGTTTCAGACCGAAGAGCGGTTCGATGTTACTGTACAGCCGGAAGAAGGTACGCTACCGAAGAGACGGGTACTGCTGGAAGAAGAGGAAGGACGGAAAGACCACCAGAGAGGATCACATGAAGCTCAAAGTACAAGGAACAGAGGTAATAACATCATGTTATATATTTTCCGTTACCGATTAAGTCGTATGTGCGCACAAGGAAAGTAAAGTACAGACTAAGTTTCCGCCTCCTCATAATATTATTTTAACCAAGGCTGTGTTCGATATAAGGATGTGTCATATATATTACTGGTATGCTCCCTGAGCGGCAGAACTCGCTCACTATTTCGAACGACGTATATTTATTATTACATTAATTTCTGTATTAGATCATTTTTCAATATGGGAAAATTAAAAACACCCCGATTACTTTACTATTTCTTTAGTAATGTAACAATTCTGGGTCATACAGTCGTACAATAAACACTAGAAATTCGAAATATTTGGATTAGGTTTATATTTCTTTGGGTTTTATCGGACATCCTACTGGATTAAATTTTTTTTTAATTTCTTATTTTTTTGGGTCCCAGGGCCACAATATTTTATAAAGTTCCAAAATGTAACACTACTTTCAAGTGTTAGTTAAAATTCTCTTTAATATAACATACATAAATTTTTTGAGAATTTATCAAAATTCTCACCCACTTTTTGAGCCCTGCGATCCACAACTTTGAAATTTCCAAACGTAACAGCTGTCGGGTAAAGCTCTCTTTAATTTGACATCCCACATGAATTTTCCGATTCCATCTAAATTTAATCCCAATTTTTGGGCCCTGACGTCCAAAAATTTTGAAATTTTCAAGAATGAACACTTTAATCAGTTTTTGGTTAAAATTCCGAATTGGCGAAGACTGTCTGAGGCGGCCGCCGGTAAAAAATGGGAAAGCCTCGTCACCGACGGTCCAATCAACCCCAGCCTCCCTCGTGCAGTGTGTGTCGCCAACTTCCGACTGAAAACCGGACACGACTATCTCGCTTCTCATCTGCACCGTCTCCACGTGCTGCCAACCCCTGAGTGCCACCTGTGCGGCCACGCGATGGTGGACGCCGACCATCTGAGAGACTGCCCGGCCTTGGACCACACCCCGTCCAACGAGAACACCGAGATCGCCGAAGCCCGACGCTACTGGTCAGCGCGTCGCCTAATGGCTCAACAGCCAAGGGTGGGCGTAGGCTAGTAAGTAAGTAAGTAAGCTTAAAATTCCCCTTAATTTGATACCCCACGTGAGCTTTTACGATTTCTCATAATTTTAACCCTCACATTTTTACCTCCAGCCCCACCGTTTTTAGGGGCTATCAATCTAAAAAGTGACAGAATTATGTAGGGTAAAAGTATGGACAGGCATGCCAGGTTTTACAAAAATGTTCAAAATATATCGTGAGACGTACCATACGGGCCACACGGTCAATTTAAAACTCGCTTCGCCCATTCAGTTAAGCTTAAATTAGCAGATTCTACTTAACAGAGAGTCTCATCTTGTCGTCTATTTGCCACGTTTCGTAACGTTGGGAACCTGCTCTCGTCGTGTCATACAAACAAGATTCAGGCGGTCCAGTGACACTGTGTGATGTACATTATGCCTCCGTTTCCTAAAGCCCATTCTTTCCAGCGTTGAAGAAAATTGTTAATACCACAGTCACAGACAACACGTCTTAACACAGCAGAGCCTCACAACTAACTGAATAGTCCAATACGTTAATGAATTGTTACGTAATGCAGAAAAGGTGTTACACCGTTACAGAACATTCTACGTGTTTCTCGGCTGTTCCAGCTGTAATGTGTGTGTGCGTATGTGATCTCAACGTGCGTTACCGAGACTTTTCTAGACTTCGCCGGCCGCGCTTACTGTGTCAAGGCGGCAATCAATACGCTCTAGTGTAGCGCTGATGCGTAGTATCGATGATTCTGGAATTTTAGCGGGGTATAAATATAGGTATTCAGCGGCGCTTAGTTCAGTTTGAGTTGCGATTTATTCCAGTGCGGTTCGAAGTATTGTGGCGAAGTGTTACGCGTTTTATAATTGTGCGAGACTCGTTGACATTATTATTGCGTGTGAACAATTTTTATTTGAATTTGTTGTAAGAGACTGTCTTTTTAGTTACAAACTGTTTAACTGTGATAATTAAAGCTGGTGATTAGCGACGTAATTGGTGTCTTGTATTTTGTTTTCCACTGTACCATACGACGATCAGTAGCCGTCGTAACAGAATGTTCACGGATGCGTCAAAAGATCCCTCTTGGTAGCCTACCAAGTTACAATGCAGTTGTACAACCGTTTGCCGTAATACTCAAAACGGTCGGATACTTTTCGGCCAGTCCTCGAGTTTTAAGAAATCTCCTTAGTGGGTATTTAATATATTTGAATCGGTTTTTCATTTGATAAAAAACTCTATAAATATAATAAGTCCTTTAAACTTTTCAAGTCAGCAGACGACTTGTTCAATGCTACTGTCATTAATTTTAATTTAGACCTTACATTGTATTTACTCTGAAACGCAATTACTTCACCTGAACTAGTATGAATGTTCATGTTAACTTTCGTAGTTGTGTTAACTGTCAAGTTTTTTTTAAATTTTTATTTAACTTCATTGCAACTATTTACAAACTATCTAGCAATTTTATTCTAATACATACTCATTGTGTAGGATAAGTTCCTACTGAACCATTCCTCAGTACAGTTACTCTTCCTTATGTGCTGAGAATTACTATACGTATTTAGTTCACTAGTTCAAATGGTTTCTGTCTTTGCAATCGCCGAACGAGTCCAGCATTATCAAACCGTTGTAGTAGCACTTCAATGTTTACGTGTTCGTGAAGTCTTCTTTCATATTCATCCGCAACCCGTTTAATCTCGTCAGCGACCGTAGGCATTTTCAGATCCTGATGGATGTCATCATTACTCACGTACCATGGTGCATCACTGTGAAGAACCTTGTTTTGAAAAGTTTGAATTATTTTAATATTAGATTTCTTAATACAGCCCCACAGCTGTACACCATACAGCCAAACTGGTTTCAAGACCAGTTTGTACGTATAACAATTTGTTTGTATAACAACAGCTGTTACGCAGCGACAGCTCAGAGCGTCTACCAAGCAGCCACCACATTTTCTTCAATTTTAATCCAGGTTCTTCCCGTGTTTTCTTAACATGCTCTTTCCACCTAAGTTGGCATAATCTGGCATCCAGAGTCATGCCAAAATAGTTCACTGAGCTTGCGTGTGGAATTCTTTGCTGATCGATTACGATTGGTAAATAATCTGTTTTTCGATTGGTGAAATTGATATGAGTAGACCTGGTTTCGTTCAGCTTGGTGCTCCATTTTTTAGCCCATCTAGTGATGTATTCAATTGCTGATTGTAGAGCGTCTGTTACTGCTATTATTCTAACACCAACTGTAGCTAGTAAAGCTATGTCATTAGGGATGTTGTCACCCCATCACATTTTTAGGAATACACATCTCCTTTAAATTGTCTAGTGTAGCGGTAAATTGCATTTGTGTAGACACAATTCATAGCATATTGTTTGCACACAGTAAGTAGTTACTCTCGTTTGTTTATACACTTTTTCAAACATCGCTGTTGGAAATTCGTAACAGCCAGGTAATCCACTTTCTATTGATTCAGAATTCACGTACCGAAGAATATTCAATTAACAACTATGTATAAATTTAAGAGCTTATGTTAAAATTCTGTAAAAGCTGTTAACAAATTAACACAATTCTGATTCTTCTCTTCGTGTTACCATTTTCTACCTCGTAAAATATGTTTCCAGCCCATTTTGATACTGAAAATTTGTTTTCCTCCGTTGTAAGTTTATCTTCCCGCGGCTCTGCTCTTCTGTTGTGTTTAGAAGTGCGGTTAAAATTTAAATAATTGTATATTGCATGAAGGCTGTGGAATGCTGAGGAGCCTGAGTTTGCGTTTTACGAACTTTATTTAGCGCACAGCGCAGAGTTTCACGTGGAGAAGTTGTTTTTGTTCGCAGGCAGCGGCTTTGCAACTTCTTCTCCGCCGACGCTTTGGTTTCATTTCTTACCGCCCGAGCACGAGTGTCATTTATTATTTATTCTTATCCCACGAATTATCTTTTGATAAATGAATTTACTTTCCTCAGTGGCGCTCCTGGTCGACTGTGGTGGAGTTGCGTTATAAAACATTCAAAAGCGGAGTCTACAAATTAGGGTACAGAATTCGCTTTTCAAATATTCCCAAAATATGCAAACGTAGAATTACATTCTATCGAATGACGAGTACAGTATTCACGGCGTAAGTTAATTAGATAATATCTAACATTTAGATAATTGGTTCCGTAGAGATTAAAGAATTTCAACTAAGGGTGTGCTAAATTTTGAAAATATCACGTACGAACGATACCGTTCAAAAAAAAAATAACACGTACAAATACCTGTTATTATATAGGCCTACTTATTATACATACCTGTCTTATATAATTTGTTGTGAGAGATTAAATTGAAACGAAAAATATTAACATGGGTACATTACACTGTGACTTTATTAAGCTGTTACTGTTTAAAAGAAAATAAGAAACAAGAGAATTTATAGGCCTATCTCCCTTTGGGAATACTAATTTAAGTTTTCGTTAGGAGTAATCAAACCGACATAAATTTAAATTATTGATACCATTTTTGGTTAGGCAAATAAGTTGAGAAACTCAGGCAATGAAATTAGTAAATTATTATAAATAAATCACCTTATATCCGTCGTGTGACTTCGTTACGTCGATTAAAATGACGCGTTTCGGAACATCTGTTCCATCATCAGATAAAATCGCTCTATTGAGGTCGTTAAACGTTAAAAACACATGTTACACATAATTGTCCACTACATAGTGTCCGATCGGCTTCGTCGTGGTGCGCACCATTTAGGAAGCAAGTGAATTACATAGTGGACAATTATGTGTAACATGTGTTTTTAACGTTTAACGACCTCAGTAGAGCGATTTTATCTGATGATGGAACAGATGTTCCGAAACGCGTCATTTTAATCGACGTAACGAAGTCACACGACGGATATAAGGTGATTTATTTATAATAATTTACTGTTCATACGTGACTTGGATACCAAGAACTAATATGCATTTTAAATGAAATTAGAGTGCACGTAATAGCACAACAAAGAATGTCAAAAAAATTTACGTGAGATGTACAGCGAAGTTAAAATCATCTCCGAAATGACATTAACAAAAAGTACTATACAGCCTATCCGCCACTCTGTAGGTTATAACACAATATAATTCGCTTTTTCAAAATCTACCAAGTACCAAGTGTCAGGAACAGTGTTTTTGGGAATCAGAAACAGTGAGCCAGTGGGAAATCATAACAGTGGGATTCAGTAAGTTTTAAGTCTGCTCAGAGTGGCTTCAAGTGATAGTATTTTATTGTGAAGAACTACAAAACTGAAGTTTAAAAATCCACGTCGACACGTTCGTTTACAAATTCGTCGTGTGTGAGCATTAAAAATGAAAAGGGTTTGAATCCTTTAACGTTAGGGATTTCGGCCGAAGAAATGTTTCCCGGACTACTGTTGATTGAACATGCTATCTGTTAGGAACTAAATGTGCGTCACACGTGCAATGGGACGCCCACGTCACCAAGCCACGTGGTACAATGATACGTTGTAATATTGTGACTGTATACTACTTCATAATGCCGAGCGTAACCAACAGTATTATAACTTTTAACGGTGAAAATGATTATAAAAAAAGTGAAATTAATTTTCTTTAATTAATATTTGTTTCTTGTACGTTGGAAGTTACCTGAAATAATTAGTCACTTATAAAATATATTCGTTTACTTAAAAAATATTGCTTTTCACTTTTAATAGATTTTATTTTACGTGCGATTTTTTTAACGTCCAAAACCTCAAGACTCGAGAACTGTTTCAATCTCAAGACAAGCGGCAATCAGAAACTACAATAATTTCTGTAAGTTATTTTCATGGCTTAGGAACCAGTTGTTAAACTGAAGAACTTGCAACGATTTTTGTGCACAGAACTAGACAAATTGGTAGTGAAAGTGTGAAAATGTTACAGACGCCTTTAGCGAGACGGTGGTACTATTGATGAACGCTTTTCAAACGCTACAAACGTTTCAAAGACAGTTAAAGATAGAGATAGTTAGACATTGCGTTGCATTCTTAGTACGGTTACTAAATTGTCCCTTTCGGGTACTTTACGATGTTTGCGTGAAGCTTTTGGTAAAACTTGGCCAGATTTATGGAAGGACAATTTATGCAAATTGCAATACGATAATGCGCCAGCTCGTCACCGCTTTTCGAATGATACCGCGCAGACACCGTATTGACCCGTATCACTTTATTTTCACTAAGAATGAAAAAAACGTAAAAACATGAAATTACAACCGTTTACGACTGTTGAAGGCGTAAAACCAAAATCGCTTAATACAATGCTAGAAAGCGCATATCATAAATATTTTGATAATACAAAAAAATCGTGTAACTGTATTATGTAGGATGGCGACTGCTTCGAAGAAGACAGTGTTAATACAGATGAACTAGCTGAAAACCCGTGCCTCGCTACGGATTAAAAAATTGGAAATTAAACTAACAAATCAAGATTCGGTTGTAACTTATTTTCTACCAGCTTGCAAAGTTTCCTAGGAATTGGTTGAAAAAATTCACCAAAAATTTGGTTTTCTCTGGGGAGTAAATCCCCCCCCACAAAAAACCACATTTTAGAAGTAAAATGTCTCAAAAAAATTTCTTAGCACGCACCTACGACCTAAGCGATTTTTTTTACCAAATTTCATATTCGTAGGCCTTGTGGTTTCGGAAATTTCGTGATTAATAAGTCAGCCAGTGGTATATGGATTTTATATGTATAAAGAAAGACATAATTTTTCAAACAAACAAACGTGAAGGAATATTTGTGGTACGATTCATATCAATCTTAGAAATAAAACAAGCCACAGCACAAGGATTAAATTTTATAAGACAATTGCAATACCCACGTTGATTTATGCCAGTGATGCGTGGTCATGACAAAAAAGGAAAGTGGCAAGATTCAGAGTGCTGAAATACAGTTTCTTCGAAATCTTTTAATTATACATTGCAAGATAAAATAAGGAAAGAAGATGTCAGAGCAGAACTCAAAGTAAAGGACATAAATGAAATTATTTGCATTTTACAGAAGACAGTGGTGGGATCATCTGCAAATGATGACAGAGAATCGATTGCCGAAAGCGGCACTGAACTATAAACCCATCGTAGAAGAGACGTGGGTGGTCCGAGGATGAAATGGGTGCCGGAACAAGTTTATATAACCTAATCCTTGAAGAGGAGAAGAAGAACAAACGCAATGTGAACTTTCAACCTTCGTGTACACAGCTGGTCGTGTGTTTCTATATGTGAATACGATCATCGATTCGAAACGTCCTGGCTGCAATCTTCGTTTCAGAGTCATGAGTGCTTGTACTAGTAAAAGTGAATAGAAGAAAAACGGAATTAATTTGTTTTTTTTTTCATTTTAAATGTATTTCCTGTACGTCAGAAACTTCTCTAAAAAAAACTCCGCTTTTGAGAAGAAGTTGAGTACTAATTTCTCGCACCGTAAAATTCACCGTTTTGTTCCCGAACCGAAATAAAGTGACAAACTAAACACTTGGCCGGCAGACTGTATTCTGTTTTGCGTCTTTGTAGTTATAACACAGGCACGTTACAATATAAAAGGGGCAGCTACCGTTTTGCAAAATGGTTCTGTCCGGTTACACCTTGTTTCCTCCACCGTTGAGCAGTTAATAATACAATTTTGAATATAAGTTATATGTTATGTATAATTTCGTTAAATTATATAAATTATAATATAAATATATGTGCCTCGCCGTTGGAAGACGTGAATTAATTTTTATGTGTGCGTTATTTATATTTTTCACACATTTTCTCACATTTTACTTAACTTCATTCTGTATCTGATTTTTACAAAATATTTTTATCAAGAGAGATTTTGTGTTTTTGCTATTTGTAAATACATTCCAATTTTTGTATTTGTGCGTTTGAAGACAGTCGTTTATTTCTAGAGAACGAAACTTGTCATTACAATATACAGAGAGCAGGTACTGCTTTGTAAAATTTTTTAAATTTAAAAATTTTATAAAACGGACGCCATCCCTTTCCATTGATTTCTTCAATCAGTGGGATCTACGTCTCACTAAACGTGTGATTATGTCATCTTTTTTTAGGCGATTTAATTACGGCTGGCGCTGCCTCTCGCATACTAGCTTCCACTGGCGCCGGTCTAAACAGTCCTGTTCTGTGAGTCCTCTTTCATTCATTGCATCTTCGACGTCCATTTTCCATGAATGCTTAGGCCTTCCTTTCTTTCTTCTAGACTGTGGAGTCCATTCCCATACCTTCCTTGTCCATCTCTCATCCGACATTCTTTTTAGGTATCCGAACTAATTCAGTCTTCTTGCTTCTATAATGTCAAGCCCGATTCCCGTCGCTTGTCTTACCTCTACAGTCCTTGTTATCTAGTCTTGTTAGTCTACAGCACCTCCGCCAGTAATTCATCTCCATAGCTCTTATTATGGATTTATTTCTTTTATTAATTTCACACAGTTCTGCTCCATATAGGCCTGTACTTTCGACTATAGTTTTATATATTCTGATTTTATTGTTTTTTTTTTATTCGTGGATTCCTAAGCAGACGGTTTAATTTTTTTGTTCCTGTCTTAGCTCGTCCTATTCTTACTTTTATGTATTGGTTACTATCACCATCCGATGTCATTGTTACACCCAAATACTTGAAGTTTTTTTAACACTTTTGTTCCTAGTTTTCTAGGTCTTGACCTTCACCGTCTACTATAAGGTACTCAGTTTTTGAGGTATTTATTTCGTGACTCCATTTCGCATATTCTTCTGCTAGTTTCCTAAGCATATAACTTATATCAGTTTCGTCCTCTGCAATTATTATAAGTCATCTTTAATAATTAAAATTAAAGTCATCTTTCATAAATTATTCATGTCTGTACAAACTTCTTCTTCTTCAATACACCATTTTTAAGAACCTAACCATATTTCCTTCGGCTGTCCTACATTTCCTGTTCCTGTTTCTTTTCCTTTATATTTGTTCAGTCAGTCTTTCATATATAACATAACACAACACCCTACTTATGTACTTTTCCATACTTTTCCATTTTTGCATATTATATTTTAATTTTTCATTTATGTTTAGTAAATCTTCGTCACGAATGTGCAGATTTTATAATTCTGTTATCAATAGTCCACCGTTTTATTCTTTGTACGAACTGCATGTCGGAAGGAAAGAGTGTATTATTTTGCTTTCAGTATTTACGGGTCTCACTCCTGTGTCCTTATTTGAGGCAATTTGTCCTTATGTCCCCTGGATATGTTACTAGTATATCGCAGGGTAAGGTGGGACTGCCACCTTCAGGATTAACGTCCAGCCAGATTTTCTGTCTGGGTGTTCTCCCATAAACTGGCTGTCTTACCAGACTAAAGAGACCAGTTTTCCCTGTTGAGATATCCATAAGGGTCTATAATGTGGTGGTTTCTCCTTGCCTCCTACATCCTACGTCGTTGACTAAAGGAAAGTCATCCGTCTTTAGGGGTAATTTCTCACCCCAAGGGCAACAGGGTGCCCTAACCTCTACTTGACAATGACAAGAAGAGGAGGGACAGCTTATACCGGCCACTCGGTCTCCAGAGCCGCGTTAGCCACCCATAGGTGTTTCCCATCCCCCACCACTTGGAGGTGCGGCTGGATATTTTCCTTCATCAAGGAATGAGACCATAAGCCATTACTCGTCCTCTCCAGTACTTTGGGGGAAACCAGGCCAGTCGCATCTAAGCGGCTGAAATGAGATTTCTCAGGCACGTGGCAGGGTAGCCTATACTCTCCATGATCATAGAAGAAACACAGATATACGGCAGGAACTGAATATTATGAGTATACTCGATAGGATCGCCCTGTATCGGCTGAATTGGTAGGAACATGTTTGCCGAATGGATGACTGCCGCATCCCCAAACAACTATGGAATTTTAAGCCGAGGGGACGGAGAGGTGTGGGACGTCCGAGGAAGCGCTGGTTTAATCCTTGAGGATGATGATAACTACTGTGAGACATTACAACATTACCGCAACTCATTGTAATATACAAGGAGTAACTACCGTTTTGTAAAATTTCAGCATGTGATTACAATTTGAATATGTGTTCTGTTGATTTTTCAAAATTGACTTGGGGATTTATTTCCTCCAATGTTAGGCAGCTAATAATAAGTTTGAATCTAACTGGTTCACAGCTGCCCAAACTGTAATCTTAATTTAATCTGTGCTTACCTTTATATTGTACTCTTCTCAATTTTTGTTCTGTTTGGTTAACTTTATTCTGCACTTGGTTTTTTACGAAATATTTTTGACAACACAGTATTCTTGTACGTATAGGATTGTTTTGTATTTGTACATTTGAAGACAAAAATTCATTCTGAGCGTTCCAAACATATGGTTATATTTATTGCTCCAGTTTTGTGGTCATCAGGGATATTTATAACGGTGTTATTTCCTCCACCGTTAGTTATAACGTTGAAAGTGAATATAACAAAATAAAACAAGAAAATACATTTTTTCTTCAATTACAATATGTTTCCCGGCCATTGTGAAAGAACCTTAAAAGTGTTGGGCTGTTAAAAAGAAGTGTCTAGTACTAATTTCTCGCACCGTAAAATTCAACCAAAACAATCAAACAACGGTGATGGACAGTTGGGGGGGGGGTGCAGTTGGTCGTCCAACTTAGCAGCCGAGTAACAGAATAATTAATGCTGTTTCTTTCTTTCCTCTTTCCTCCATCCTTCCGTCCGCTTTTTGTAAAGCTAAGCAAATTATACAAAACAGGCGAAGCAAGAAATGATGTCATTCTTTGGTCGGTGTGGGGCGGTACAGACAGAGGTGTTCGCGCGCCTTGTAATTAGCAACAAGCAACACACAAGACACTGAATAATTACTACACGGCGCTGTGATCCGCACAGCAGCCTCCTCACTGCTTCTTACAAAGCTTCTCCTTACGTCAATTACCCGTTACCAACCCCTAGCACTGTCACCACGTACAGCAGTACTACCATCGTGCTGACACACGAAGTAACGATGAGACATTTACAGTAAGACGTCGAGTTTCGCTAGAACGATGTATGCGATTTTGCGACACGCAATTTACGCGTCTTTCGTGTGCTGCAAAAAATATTCAGTTTGTACACAGCTACACTGCTGTTGAAACTAAAGGCTACATTGCACGGCATAATAATCATCGAAGGTGAGTCTGTCATAAGACAGGTTTCAGCTGAACCGTATTCACCACGTTGTTCTCCGATCTCTTCGGTTGTTCATAATTTCTCCCTCCATCAACAAATCTGACAACACATAGTACGGTCGCTTTCCTTCCTTGCCTCTCCTATCTTCGATCTTTCCCTCAATTAATAACTTCTGTAGGCAGTTCCTTTTCAAAATGTGACCAATCCAGTTTGATTTTTACTTCTATGTTCCGTAAGGAAATGGTGATCGCGAAAAATCGTGTTCGAGATAAGGGCTGATTCTGATTGTACTACCCTCAAAACATGAAGAAAAGTCATTTTCCGAAAAGTGTCTGTGTGTAGAATTTTTTCTATGCCGAACGATAACTGCCGCAAATTCAAACAGAATCAAATAATTTTTTGCGTATGTCCCCGAATTGTAGAGGATTCAAGGTCTAGTGATTTTGGTGAAGATCGGTTAAGGGGAAGGGGTAGCTTACCTGCAACGTTTTACGTTTTAACAAGAATAAAGTACTTAATTTTTATAAATAAAGTATCCTAAAAAGAAGGCCAAAATAATCCACTGTAGAAAGTTAGATGAAATGTCAATAAATGAAAATGGTAGTTGAAGGGGGAAGGGAAAATGTTTTATAAGTGCACTACGTTATCGGCAACAAAGAAGTAGTTTCTATGGAAATATTTTTTGTAATTTATCAAACATAAAACTCGATTTACAAGGAACACACCTAACTGATTAGAAATTATTGAACCGAATTCAAGTAAATGATTTTCAGTATAAATCTTAAAACGTGGAAGTCATGTATGGTTTTCCGTACCGATATTTTCTTTCTTATGGCTCGAAACAATACTTCTGTTTTTATGTAATCTCATAATCACTCCTTCATTTGTTACGTTTTTTCCATTTTTCGCCATAACCACATTTTAAAGCTTTCCAGACACTCCTTTTCTCTGTTTGTAATCGTCTCCGATGCATAGATTACAATGCTACGCATATACCTATAACACTTCGCAAACCTCGTCCATAACTTCATATCACCTACTCTTGTAACCAGTAGGTTCCTTACTCAACTAAACGCTATCTTTCCAAGTGCAATTCTACTTCCAGTATACTTTGTATAACTTTCATTCCAAGTGATTATACTCCCAATCTGTTTAAATGAATCTGATGATGACTATAAACTTGTCGAAACGTTGACACAATAATATTAAAATTGTGTCTACTTAATGATCTTTCATCATTAAGGTTACTAAAGGAAAACTTCCAGTTTCAAGGTATTTGTGTCCAAGTCTGTGTAACAGACTTTTTACATGATTGTTTAAGTTTTTTTCTACTAATATTTAAGTCCCTTTGTAATGCTGAATACATCAAAATTTGAGAATTTTCTTCACTAAAACACATAATTGTTATTTCATTTATTTTAATTTCTCGATATCAAATAATGTTAGTTGCCAGTTTGAAGATTGTAGAACATCATTTGTATTTTCTATACGTATGCCCAAGGGTAGGTCTTACAGGGCATGCTCCCTTAGTGCTTTCCTATCCTGGCCTAGTCTCTTCATTTCCTGATACCGCGTCCGTATATCACCTATTATCTGGAGTCTACCCCGCCCTCTATTCCGTTTCCATTTAGCAGACTCTCCAATGTTTCTGCCGTCATAACATAACCTTGTGTTTCCCGCACGTAGTATCCCGACCAATTTCTCTTTCTGCCCTTGATGATATCCAACACACTGCTTTCCTCTCCAACTCTTCATTCACTCTTCCAAGAAAGTCTTCATTTGTCACTCTATCCTTCTAGAAAATTCGTTCCAACCCTCTCCGTGTCCACGTCTCGAAGGCCTGTAACCTCCTCTCATCGTCTTTCTTCAGTGTCCAAGTTTCTGCTCCGTATAGGAGTAACCTCCCAACAAAATATTTCACCATCCTGTTTTTTAGCTTTACGTATAAATGTTCCTTACAATAATCTTTTCTTTCTGTTAAAGGCTTTCTTTCCTAAATCAGTTGTACATTTCTTGACTACAACGAACATCCTATTTAACTAAACATCCCAGATACTTAAAGAGTTCAATACATAAACATCTTGTAAAAAATTTTTAATCTTAAAATTATTGAAGTTTAAGTTTTTTCATTTATTTATATTGCAACTAGTTACAAACTATCAGGAAATTTTTATTCTAACAACTATGTTAACAGTATGTAGAATGCCCTCCCATTGGCTCACTCCTCACTGTAGTTTAGACTTCGTTCGTGTGCCGTTATATTTTAAGTAAAATCAAATATTACTGTCCATAACATTTAGTTCTAATCATCTAATATTCGTTTGACATCAGAAAGAGATAGGAAAAATCCGAACGCGTCTTGACTTACATGTTGCATGCGTGAGCGTGTGCGAGCGCCGTCCTTTCCATCGCTTGAAATTCGTAATGATTTTGCGGTCATTAAAAGGGTCAACAGTTATCCAGCGAACGAAGTAGTAGGAAAATAATAGTAGGTAATTTGGCAGCAGCATGTTCTCGGCGAAAAGCAATTCACTGTCCGCCCACAATGTAGGCTACCCGACTATAGTCTAGCCTAGCCTTTATATACTCTCTCTTCCTTGAAACACTGCGACCGACTCCCTCGGTAATGCGTGTTTCAAAATTGAATTTCCGAAACTGAATGCTCTGTTTGAGCATTAAACTTGGTTTCAGTTAGTGGGTGCAAAGTTTTTTATGTGTACAATTTTGTATGCGTGCGTGCGTGCATGTGGTTTGTTCCATCGCGCGCGCGTGAATCGGAAATTATTTTATTACTACATACATGTTTGAATACTCAACGACATTTATACACTGACTCATTCTTTCTTTACTCTGCTTTGACTCTACTACATTTATTTTATGTCTCTTCCGTTCTTAACAGAGTTGAACCTATCGCGTATTTCTTTCCATTTCGTCCTACCCTGTGTTGTTTCGGCTGTTCTATTCGAGTTTTTTACTCCTTTTTCAAGCGCTTTTCTTAAGTCACCCTGTTATGTGTTCATTAGCCTGCCTCTGTTCCTCTGCTTATAGTCTTTCCTCATACATTCTTCGAGTTGGCCTTTCCTCACTCATTCTTTTCTTATGACCGAAAATACAAACTCATCGTAATTGAATTTACAGGACCTCCTCGACTTTCGAACATACGCGTTCCTGAAAACATGTTGGAAACTTTAATTGACCAAAAGTCAAGCATTGTACAGTACGGATGTATTTACTGTAGGCGTACTGTGCACGTAAGGTAGTAGGATCGGGTCTGTGAACTGTAACACACTGTACTGTAATTAAGTCGGATATTAATCATCATCATCGTCTTCTTCAAGGATTAAACCAAGGATGGTTTGTTCCGGTCTCAAATAGGCAAAGATTAGAGCTGGTCACTCCAGCGCTTCCTAGGGGAAACTGGTCTCTTTAGTCTGGCAAGACACCCAGTTTATGAGAGAACACCCAGACAGAAAATCGGGCTGAACGTTAAGCCTGAAGGTGGCAGTCCCACCATACGTCTTACCCTGCAATGTGCTAGTAACATATCCAGGGGACATATTCACTACTAAATTGCCTCAAATAAGGACTAGCCGGACGGATCAAAATCGGATATTATTCTCGCTTGATATTATTCTCGGATATCATTTTACCACTCTTACTACAAAAGTACATAGTACAGTAACAATCATTTTCGTACGTTAGTAAAGTTTATAAGCAGTGATTGTGAAATAGCCTACAGCACGGTCATAGGATATTGAAAAAGTTAGTCGCTTTAACACTTCGTATTCTGTATAGTTATACACTAACATTAATAATTAAAACCATATTAACAGAAATAATAACAAATATATGCATTTGTTTTAACACTTATTCCCTTCCTCACACCTCCGTCGTCGGTGTTCGAAAGTCCGAAGCTGTAGTTCGAAACTTGAATAAAGAGTATCAAAAGGGGGAAATGTTCGAAAGTCGAATGTCCGAAAGTAAAGGACCTCCTGTATTCTACTAGCAAGCTCGCTAAGCTGCAGAACTCGCGCAGGCTTTTTACAGTTTTGAAAAATGTTGACTTTCCTTTTTAGCTCGTGGCGCCCCTAAACATAAAAATTTTCAAAGCAAAAACGCTACATTCGGTCTCTTGGGTCAACATCATTTCCTTTATTCTGATGTTCCGTTTGAAGTTTTACAATTTTTTCAAAATTTTAATACATTTTCGGCGTCTTAAATCGTTTAATTTTCAAACCTAAACAGTATATTCAGACTCATCATCGTCATCACCACTCCAAGGACTAGGCATTAGACCTGTTCTGGAATCCATCTCCTCCTCGGTCTACGGACATCTCTCTTCCCAGTAGGGTGATAAATCAAAGTAGCCACAGGTAGAAGGATATCAGGCATGTGATTCAAGTGTTCACACCATCTCCCTCTGTGGTCTTCAATGTTCTGGTCCAATGATACAATGTTTAAATCGCGTGTAATATCCTCGTTCCTTCTCCTTTCCAAGAGAGAACAACCTTGCGTCTCTCTTAGAAATTTCATTTCGGCTGCCTGAATCCTCTGCACGTACCTTTTACCAAGAGCCCATGTCTCTATATACAGACTGTGGTTAAAATGATCTTTAATTTGATATCCCACTTGAATTTTTGTGATTTTTTTTTTCAAAATATTGAAACACTTTTATTCAATGGCAACACAAGACAGGTTGAAAACTTCCACAAATACATAAACACAATACACCACAAACTAAAATTTACACTGGAAATTGAACAAAACAATAGTATAAATTTTCTGGACCTAACAATTAACAAAACTAACAATACACACACGTATAAAATATACAGAAAACCAACCACAACCGACATGTTTATACACAACACATCAAACCACCCAATACAACATAAACATGCGGCCTTCAACCATATGCTCCATAGACTAACTAAAATACCATTAAGTAAACAGGACTGTAATGACGAACTCAACACAATCAAATACATAACAATAAAAAACGGATACAACCCTAATTTAATAAACAAACTACACAAACATATCATAAACAAAAACAACAAAACACAAAATGCCAACAACACACAACAAACTAAATACATCACACTCACATACAATAATTCCAACACACACAAACTCGCCAACACATTCAGAAAACACAAGTACAAAATAGCATACAGAACAAACAATACCATCAAAAAACACAATCAATGATACAAACACGGACATAGACAAATACAACAAAACAGGTGTTTACAAATTAAATTGTAATGATTGCAATAGTTTCTATATAGGCCAGACGGGAAGATCTTTTTCATCTCGTTACTCTGAACACCTAAAAGCTTTATCCAACAACAATATACATTCCGCGTTTGCCACACACATACACACAAAAAACCACAGCTACACCAACATAGATACTAATCTGGAGATATTACACTACTTACCCAAAGGTCGAAAACTTAACACAGCAGAACAATATGAAATATACAAACACCACACAACACAACCAAACAACATAACGACCGATTACAGTATAAATCACACACACTTTTTGACACAATTATACATAAAACTAACAATAATTTGGATCCCCGCGCCAATCCCCTTCCTCCACACACCACCCCCACTATACCTTCCAAAATAAAAACCGTTACAAGTTAATGGCAGTCTGTCTCAAAGCTGACGAAGGCGAACACCACGCCGAAACGCGTACGAGAAGAAAAGACAAGTAAGTTTCACAGGTTGAAAGTTTCAAAATTCTATATAGTTTAGTGGTGTGAAAAAAGATGATGAACAATCAAAACCCTTACTTTTGCTTCAGCCACCGTAATTTTTGGGTCCATCAATCTCAAAAACAGTAGAGTTCTGTTTTGAAGATAAAAGTACGAAAACGTATCCCAAGTTTTACGAAAATCTGTTAATGTGTTCAAAATTTATCGTGAGACAGACAGACAGACACGACAAATACCAAACGGTCGAGTTAAATCTGAGAACTTGCTTCGTTCGTTCAATTATATAATCTGTGGGTTTTGTTTTAATTTTTCTCTAAATGTGTCATAATTCTAAAATCTATTTTACTTTGTTCGTGATTGTTTTATTATTCACTTTTCGTAAGAACCTCATTTCAATTTATTCTATTTTTCTTTGTTGCTTTCTAGTGTTCGTCGGTGACTCTGTCCCATATATATATGTATATATATATAGTTATAGAGACTGCGATTTCTAAGCCACTATCATAAGACAAAACAAATTAAGATAAATGAAATCGTTTGTTTAATCTATTGATTGCAAAACAAATCCAGTGTTTCTTACTTTCTGTGTACTCGTATATGTTATAAACCCTTTGTATACAAACTTATATTTCAATAAAAAGGTCAATATGTCAGTAAACTTATGAAAATATTATTGGATTGTTTTATTTTCCATATCTCTTAGCTTCACTTTTTGTCTGTATTTTTAGCTTCATTTTCTATGTCTTTAGCTTTTACTTTCTACTGGACTCATGTAAATGTTTTATATTGTCAACTAACGTTCAGAAATATTTCCTTTTTTTTCATCATCATCATCATCCTCACAGATTAAACCAAAAATAGTTTGTTCCGGTCTCAAATAGGCAAAGATTAGAGCTGGTCACTCCAGCGCTTCCTCGGACGTCCCACACCTCTCCGTCCCCTCGGCGTATAGTTCCAGAGTTGTTTGGGGATGTGGCAGTCATCCTTTCGGCAAAGATGTTCCCACCAATTCAGCCGATACTGGGTGATCCTGTCAAGTATACTCATAATATTCAGTTCCTGCCGTATATCTGTGTTTCTTCTATGGTCACGGAGAGTATACCCTGGCACGTGCCTGAGAAATCTCATTTCAGCCGCTTGAATGGACTAGCCTGGCATTTCGTTAAAGTCCAATTCTCAGACCCATAAAGAAGAAGTGTGGTCACTTAGTTTTTTTTCGAACAAAATTCGATTTTGGTCTCAAGAAAATACTTTTATAAATCGCATAACTTAAGTAAGTGTAACATACACATACATTACCTAACTGCGGAGCTGTTCTTCCTGTGTTTCGATCATAGTTGTTCTCTTGCCAGAATTTTTACAGGTGTTCTCTCCTTTCGCTGGCAAACGTTGGTAACAAAAGGTAGCGTTAATATTGTGCCTCAATCGCTATTAGGTCTATTTAGGCTCCTCGTTAGATTTGAAGTTTCCTAAAGCTGCCCACCGATATTCGCCCGTCTGCTGCACTCTGGGAGGGAAGGATCTCAGGTGCATTTCGGAAAGAATCTTTTAAAAAGTAGATGCCACCGTTATTTTCAAAAAGTAGCAAGTATGCTTCTTGGTATACCAAGTATCTTTAATCTTGGACTCCACACGGACAACAAACATTTCTATCTTTGTGTTAGAGACACGCTAAAATAATCATGATATTTTCAAGCTGACTTGTGCAAAATCGGTGATGTTACCGTTCTTGGTTCTAGCCTCTTAGCCTCTTAAAGAAGTAAACGTGTACAAGGATTTCTATGTCATTTCCACGTATAAGCACTTTCTCACATAACGAGCGGTGTGTTCGTGTTATCTCTAATATGTAATAGACTTAGTACCTGTGTATCAGTGTTCTATCGTATCAGTGATCCATTCAAAATAAGGGATAAATGCCACGTTAGAAGAATCCAAAAAGATTCGCACTGGCAACGACATTGTACGATAAATCCTAATATGTTTTCGTGCCTTATAAAGTTGTATTATTGTAATTTCAAGCGGTTCGGAAAAAGAAATATGTAATGTGCCGAAAGTTTTATCCGTTATTCTGTAACTACAACTAAATTTGAAGAATATTAATTAAGACTGCCAGTAAAGGGTATGAGAGAAAAAGATGAAGAGTGAAATTGCATAAACAAGCGGACGAGTCACACGCTATTTGTTACTTGGGGAAGAGAACCGATGTTTGTCTTAAGTAAAGAGAAGAACGATTCTTGCTAAACGATCTTTAATAATAGAAGGAACAAACGGACACAATAATATTTTCACAAACAACCATGTGGCTTTCAGAGTTAGGTGGCATTTTGCAAAATCACTTGACGTGATATCTGGTCCTTGTAAAGACGGAGAAAACTAGGCTGGAAACAGCAGACACGAAGAAAAATGTCGAAATTTTAAAAGAAGTAACAGAGAAACGAAACTTTTAACAGTAATAAACATAAAATATGTTCACACATATTGTACTTACATATTTTGTCTAAAATGTACTGAGATTTATTGTATAAAATTAATTACTGACACGCTAACGACAAAATAATCCTATTCCGTCACAAATAGTTCCCGTAGGAAGCCACACGCTTAGGGAGACGTAGATCCCATCAATTGAAGCAATGCTGGAACTCGTCAACTGTCAATGCCTTTTTAGCTGGTCCCTTACAGTCTTTTGAATGTTTCCAAGACGCGGTTTCGATTGAGCGGTGATTGCATTCAGTGAGTGCGTGAGACTAAAACGTTGGGAAAGGGGAACTTTAAGCTCCACAGGGATCACGTGAAAAGACAAATTCGTTTGTACGTTTTAAAACAACAAGGAATGGATGAATGCATTGGCAGAATTATGATAACAACATGCAGAAGGAGACATAGTAATCAGATTTACTATAGGAAACGTGAGAAAGGTAGCATTCTAAATTAATTACAGACCCATTCTTTTACGAAATATTCTCCAAATTAATAATGACTTTTCTGTTAATCTTTTATTCGCTTGTAACAGATGTAATAATGAAAATATGTTATTATTTATTTATTGGTTGTCTGGCAACTAGGTTTAGTTTACGTTTTTATATAGTCTATAATATAACGCGGTAGGTAGTGTGTCAGTCATCGGTATGTTACCATAGTAACAAGTAAATAAACAAATGATATTTACCGGCATCGAATGTATACCTTTATCCGTTCCTATAGTTTTTAATGTTTTTACTATGCGATTGTATTGATATGTTTTTTATTTTGTATACAGATACGTCTATATATTTTGTAATTGTCCTATATTTATATCCTATATAATGCTCAACCCAGGGCAAAGAAGGGCTTTCGACAAAATCAGGGAAGCAATTGAAAACCCTAACTTACCCAAACGTCTATTTTTTATTGATGGACCTGGCGGAAGTGGTAAAACCGTCCTTTACAACACAATCATGCACTATGTACGTAGCAAAAATGAATTAGTCTTGCCATGTGCATTTTATTTACAGGCATACAACTTCCCACAGTCGTTTCAAGCTGCCTATTCCAATAAATGAAACATCAACCTGTAATGTTCGACATGGAACTAATACGGCAAATGAACTGGAAAAGGCCAAAGCGATAATCTGGGATGAAGCTTCAATGGCCCACATGGAGCACATGGAGTAAATGCAGTCGACACACTGTATAAAGAACTCTTAGCTGAAGATCCAAAAGTTCCTTCTAAAAAACCATTTAGAGATGCGCTCTTTCTTTTCGGTGGAGATTTTAGACAAATTCTCCCTGTTGTTCCACATGGCAGCAGAACCGAAATACTTTCTTCACGCATGAAGAATAGTAAGTGTTGGAAAAATATTCAGGTCCTAAAGTTAGACCAAAACATGCGTGCCAATGAGGACAATGTCCCGTCAGAACACCGAGGCTTTTCCGATTTGCTTTTAAAACTTGGGAATGGAAAACTCCAAGAGCCTGGATTAGAGGAAGGCATCTTCGAAATTCCTCCAGTCTGCAGTGAAAATGGATGTATTGTTGATGCTGTCTTTCCTGAGGTCATCCAATCAGGAGATGACAGCATTGCTAACCGTGCAATCCTGACTCCAAAAAACCACGAGTCACTTGAATTTAATGAAAATGTCCTTAGACGAATTCAATCTGAATTGAAATGCCAAACCAGCATAGATTCTATTCAGCAAGACAGTCCAAATGCCGAGGAGGCAGCAAACTATCCAATGGAGGTTTTGAACAGCTTAACACCTGGAGGTATGCCTCCTCATAGACTAAACTTGAAAGTTGGTGCAGTAGTAATGTTGCTACGAAACCTTGACTCAACAAGAGGTCTTTGCAATGGCACCAGAATGGTCGTCAAGCAAATGATGTAAAAAGTCATTGACTGTGAAATCCTGACCGGATCTTTTAAAGGTATCAGGGTATTTATTCCAAGAGTTATTCTTGCACCCAGTGACCCTGACCTTCCCTTTACATTAAGACGAAAACAGTTTCCATTTAGACTTGCTTTTGCTATGACCATCAACAAAAGCCAAGGACAAACACTGGATTCAGTTGGTATTTATTTGCCATCTCCAGTATTCAGTCATGGACAACTTTAGGTTGCATTTTCAAGAACAAAGTCCTTTCAGCAAGTCAAGGTAAAATCTTAGGAACTGACCAACAAGGTAACTTAAAGAAAGACCACTGAGTTTACACCAAAAATGTGGTCTACAAAGAAGTTTTCGCCCAATAATTAAACTTCATAGCCAGCCGTGGCTTTATCAATATGTGCTAATAAAAACGCTCGCCACCCGGGCGTAGAACGGGTACTTCAGCTAGTTAATAATATTACTATATTGACTTTTATTAATTATTTTTCGTGATTACTTAAAGTATGGCAACAATCCATTGCATCAGCCAAAATACGATCGCTGCAAGCTGACTGGTCCCCAGAGCAGTCGTTCTAACAGTCGTATGCGATCTCTAGCGTTCGACGCACAAACGAGACCACTTCTCAGCAATTCTATTTGACAAGTCATAACAACGATGCGTGCAACGGGTCCATGCAGTCTTGCATGCGACCGACCCAGGTGCATGTGTTGTCTAGGTGCGCCTGCGGTCAGACCAAGGAGTTGGATCGAGGTGCGCCGATTCAGCTTTCAAGTTTTAATTTACTTTTGAATAATATGGACCCACTTTAATAAATATAATTAGCTTGTTGGTACATCCTCTTCATTCACTTATTAATATTTATATAAATATATATTAACACTTTCACTGTGAACTTACTTTTAGGTTTTGATTACCCAGACGTTTCGACGTCGTATTCGTCTTTCTCAATGGGTTTTTAAATACTGAATGTCTTTTGAATCCCAGCGCCAATTTCCTCCCACCAGCAACCCCCACCACACACACCCACATCCCATAACCGTTACTGTACAGACATTCAGTATTTAAAAACCCATTAAGAAAGACGAATACGACGTCGAAACGTCTGGGTAATCAAAACCTAAAAGTAAGTTCACAGTGAAAGTGTTAATATATATTTATATAAATTTTAATAAATAGTTGAGCTTTGAAGTCCGTACAAAACAAGAAAAAGAGTAAATTGTATTAAAATACAATATTTTTACTTTTTACACTTTTATTAAAATTAGTTTTCCCTTAATTTTTACTTTTAGTGTGATTAAGCTTTTTAGAGAAATATAGTATTTATTATACTGTTTGGTTTTTTCTATACATTTTATTTTGAAAATAAATAAATGTATGCGTGTAAATAAAATATGTAGGCTACTTGATTTTTCCTCTGGCGCTGAAAATATTCCGAGAAGTATTCAAAGTATAAAAAGTTTCGTTGAATAAATTACCCGATTATAAATTAAACCAACTGTCCCTTAATAATATCACAGGACAATATGACGAATATATTGAGCGACCGTTCAGGCTTGTCAATTACTTCTTGCAGTCAGTGTTGAAAGCAATCTGTCAGTGGGCGGGGAACTTTATTTTCTATATGTTTACGTTAAATAATTACGTAAGAAGGCTTCTATCTGCTGTCCACTGGTTTGTCCTTTAGGACTTCTTATACTGATAAGACGTGTATTGTATCAAATACGTCCTTGAAATCTGCCCAGTAGAATATTGCATGAAGAGGTTTCCCAAGAATAGTAGTCTCTTTTTTTTTGTATCGACCGTTGAATATTTCCCGTGGATTCTTGGATTTGAATAGCCGCAAATTCAGATGTAAGTTTCTACTTGCACACTTTTCATAGCAACAACGGCACTTCTCAACTTCTGTTGCTTATTATCTGTTGTGACACAAACTCTGGAAATACCTGCGGAATGCGCTGTGACGCTAACTGTGGGGGCGCTTCGTTTCCGGCGCTTTACCTGACCCTTTTGACCGCCTCGAACACGGCCCTTCCACAGTCCTTTATAATCATCATCATCTTCACGGATTGAACCAAGGACGGTTTGTTCCGGTCTCAAATAGGCAAAGATTAGAGCTGGTCACTCCAGCGCTTCCTCGGACGTCCCACACCTCTCCGTCCCCTCGGCTTATAGTTCCAAAGTTGTTTGGGGATGCGGAAGTCATCCATTCGGCAAAGATGTTCCCACCAATTCAGCCGATACTGGGCGATCCTATCGAGTATACTCATAATATTCAGTTCCTCCGTATATCTATTTTTCTTCTATAATAATGGAGAGTATACCCTGCCTGAGAAATCTCATTTCAGCCGCTTGGATGCGACTGGCCTGGCCTTTCGTTAAGGACATGGGAAGAACCATCACCTTGTAGAATTTTAGGCGTCTTTCTTTACTTACTGACTTAAGGGCTCGTCTAATGGTCCCGCACATAAGGTTGAACTTATGCAGCTTATTCACAACGTCGTTGCATGCATTATAAGACACACCGTATCCCGTGTATTCAAAATTGCTAACTTGTTCCAGGACAGTATACCATCTATAACAATTTTTGCCCGTACGGGATCAATTCCACGAAAAGCCATCACCTTGGTCTTACGTGTGGATATCTGCAATCCAGAGTCTTTGCAGATTCGATTTAACAAATATATCTCCATCTTCAGTCTGTTTTCCGAGTCCGACAGAATAGCCTGATCGTCTGCAAACAACAAAGTGTCAATATAATCAATAGTGTACTTTATAATCCCCTTAATAATGTCTCTTGACCATCGGCGCAGCTAGACCTTACCCGTGTTGCCGAGCGTTCGAAACCACTTCTAATGAATTCCATTTGACGAGTCATTGAGCAACGAGTGCATACAGTTGATCGCTCGAACGAGACCGTGTGGAGACTGACGTCAGGGCTGATAGGGAGAAGGTATCGTGGGAATTCATTTATGGCCAAACATTTACACCCAAAAACACGTCCGGTATGACATGTTAGACCGTTAACAATAGTCAGTACAGTAATGTTGTTAATACCGTAAAATTATTAATTATATAAAAATGTAAACTAAACCTAGTTGGCAGAAAACTAATAAATAAATGATAATAACGTATATTCTGTATTACATCTGTTACAAGCGAGTAAAAGATTAATACAGAGGTCATTATTAACTTAGATAATATTTCGTGAAAGGATGGGTTTGCAATTAATTTATAACGCTACCGCCCTCACGTTTCCTTTCGTAAATCTGATTATCATGTCTCCTTCTGCATGTATCTATTATAATTCTGCTAATGCATTCATCAATTTCTTGTTGTTTTAAAACTATAAACGCATTTGATTTTTCACGTGATCCCAGTAGAGTTGACGATTCCCCTCTCCCGACGTGTCAGTCGCACGCATTCACTGAGTGCAATCATCGCTCAATCGAAACCGTGTCTTGAAAACATTCAAAAGACTGTAAGAGACCAGCTAAAAAGGCATTGACAGTTGACGAGTTCCAGCATTGTTTCAACCAATGGGATCTACGTCTCCCTAAACGTTTGACTTCCTGAGGAAACTATTTTGAAGGAAATACGTGACCAACCATCGAAGAATCAACAACTAATAAACTGTAGTATACTACAATAGTAGTGCTGTAGGGGCTACGGTAGTATAATCGTGTAAAAAACAGTATTTTCGCAATATCAAGTTAATCGCGGTAACGCGAATTTGTGCAACTCGACGTCTTACTGTAAATGTCTCATCGTTACTTCGTGTGTCAGCACGATGGTAGTACTGCTGTACGTGGTGACAGTGCTAGGGGTTGGTAACGGGTAATTGACGTAAGGAGAAGCTTTGTAAGAAGCAGTGAGGAGGCTGCTGTGCGGATCACAGCGCCGTGTAGTAATTATTCAGTGTCTTGTGTGTTGCTTGTTGCTAATTACAAGGCGCGCGAACACCTCTGTCTGTACCGCCCCACACCGACCAAAGAATGACATCATTTCTTGCTTCGCCTGTTTTGTATAATTTGCTTAGCTTTATAAAAAGCGGACGGAAGGATGGAGGAAAGAGGAAAGAAAGAAACAGCATTAATTATTCTGTTACTCGGCTGCTAAGTTGGACGACCAACTGCCCCCCCCCCGCCCCAACTGCCCGTCACCGTTGTTTGTAGGTTTGTTTTGGTTGAATTTTACGGTGCGAGAAATTAGTACTCCACTTCTTTTTAACAGCCCAGTCGTTTCAGGAAACTTTACAACGTTCAGGGCAGACATTGTAATTGAAGAAAAATTGCAGGTTTTTTGTCTATATTCACTTTCACCATTACATATTATAATATTCCTGACGACTACAAAAGTGAAACAGAAAATATAATCGTAGGCTTACACGGCCGGTGTGAACATTATTAAGTTGAAATGAAGCCGGGCCGTTAGGCCATGGTCTGTTGGTGATAGCTAGCGACATAGTCAGCTAACGTTTCAATCCCGCCCTCAGGGGGGATCTTCCTGAGAGCCGCAAAGCGACACAGAACAAAAGTACGGCTGAACAATACCCGAGTACTTTTATCAGCTTGCTCATACCCAGTAAAAGTACTCGGGTATAATTTGGCTATGATCTGCCGTACTTTTGTTCTGTCGCTTTGCGGCTCTGAGGAAGATCCCCGAGGGCGGGATTGAAACGGTTAGCCGACGATGTCGCTAGTTATCAGCAACAGACGACAGGCTAACGGCCCGGCTTCATTTCAACTTAATAATAACTATAACCACATGTTTCGACCTCTCAGAATGATTTATCGTCTTCAAACGTGCAAATACAAAAAAGAGATCTATACGTACAAGAAAACTCTGTTGTCAGAAATATATCCTAAAAAACCAAATCTACATCTATCTATATCTATATTATTATATAAAACTCAAAGTCGGAGGATTTATGTGTACTGAATACAAATCCACACCGTTACACAGATTGCCACCACATTTTTCACAGGTAACCTTTGAACAAGGCGAACAGCACTTTATAACTTGGAATTTGATATTTTGCCCGGTTCGCACGATTTAGGCCCTTTTAATCATGCCTTTTCGTTGACGCGTATAAAGATGTCAACAACACCATGGAGACCATGATTAATTACCATAGTAACAAGTAAATAAGCAAAACCTATTTAGCGGAATCGGAACTGTACATATATCCATTCCTGCAGTACATTTTCGATGCGATTGTATCGATATATTACGATGTGGAAAAGAAGAAGTGTACTAATAAATTGTAAATTGTCCTATTTCTTAATGCAGAGTGAAAATACGTATTGTTTATATTTGTGAGGTTAGGTGACAACGGTTTTTGGTTTTTAGTTTATTGCTGAAATAAATAAAAGCCATGGTTGAGAAAACATAACGTTTTATGTGATATACGCGTACAATGCTTATAACACAGTAACACTTAAAATAAAGAACCTAACGTTTTTGAGTTAACGGATACTTTATAAATATCTCCAAAGGCTTTATAAACGGGTACATTTAAATTTCCAAAGGATGTTGTACCAACATAATAATTTAGTACAAGTGTCCAAAACAGCTTAGTAGAGAATTTGACTAATGAGTATAAAATTGTTATACGAGCTGACAGAACGCCATGTAGACACAGACAATAAAAATTATATTAAAATACTTATTAAAAGTCGAATATTCGCGTGCGAAGCCGCGGGTAACAGCTAGTGCAGAATAAAGTTAACCAAATAGAATAAACTGTAATGTAAAAATACGCACAAATTTAATTAAGATTACAGCTTCAACAGGTACGAACCAATATTAGTCAAACTTATTAATAGCTGCCTAACATTGACCAAGTAAATCTCTAAATCAGTTTTTAAAAATCAACAGATCACTTAAGGTCAAAATGTAACCAGATGCTAAAATTTTATGAAGCGTTGGGTTCTCCCTTTATACTGTAATGACACACGGTTATGTTGTAGTGTCATACGGTAGTGAACCCCGCAAACTAGTGAAAACAAAATACTGCCTTGCCTTTTGAGATGTAGTTCGCGCAAGGAATAAAAAGGTTGACGAGAGCTAACAGAATTATAAAATCAAGACATTCCTGACGTTGATTTACAAAACATCAATGAAAAAATAAAACACCGTACGCAAAAAATGGAAAAGTACATAAGTAGGGTGTTATGTTATATATAAAAAACGGACTGAATAAATCCAAAAAAAAAAAACAGGGAATGTAGGATAGCCCAAGAAAATATGGTTAGGTTCTTAAAAGCAGTGTAGCGAAGCAGAAGAAGAAAGTACGGACATAACGTAAAGTTAACTTATCGTAGGAAGATGGCGTTCGTAAATTGAATCTCGCACCGATGTTCTTAAGGGTTGACGTCCACGTTGGGGACAGTATCGGTAACTTAACTTCATGTATATCCGTTATCTGCAGAAATGAAGTTTCTGAAAAGTGCCCAGGGCCTCGGCCTCCTAGATAGAAAAGGAAATGGAGAAATCAGAAAGTAATTAGGAGTCCAGTCTTTAAATGAGATTTTTAAAGATAAGATATCGTGAACGTCAGGTGATATATTGCCAGTAACAGCTTTGAAATACAAGCCATATAGAACGAGAGACGTCGGTAGGTCAAGGAAGAGATGGGTTTCGGAACAGACCAATTAGGGGCGGGTCCTTTAAGTAATGGTGGTGGTGGTGGTGGTAGTGATGATGATGATGATTATTATTATTTAATTTTTTATTTATGTAAAAATAATACATATATTTTTATAATTTAATTAATTTATGTATTTGTGTAATTTATATAAAATTTAATCCTTGTGCTGTGTCTTGTTTTATTTCTAAGATTTCTATGAATCGTACCACAAATATTCCTAAATTTATTTATCTTCTCTCTTATACCATATTCAGATTCATAGCTTACTTCACAGCCGAGATATTTGATACGGCTCACTTGTTCTAAAGTCTGTTGTTTGTAACTGTCTTAGTCCTCACTGGATATTTACCTTTAAAGGCTATTTAACAACAGTTTATTTACAATTGCAATACCCACGTTGATAAGCGAGACGTGGGTCATAACAAAAAAGGAAAGCGGCAAGATTCAGAGTGCTGAAATGCAGTTTCTTCGAAATACTTTAAATTATACGTTGCAAGATAGAATAAGGAATGAAGATATCAGAGCAGAACTCGCAGTAAAAGACGTAAATGAAATTAGTGCAACTTACAGAAGACAATGGTGGGATCATCTGCAAAGGATGACAGAGGATCGATTGCCGAAATCAGCACTGAACTATAAAGCCATTGGTAGAAGAGACGTGGGTCGTCCGAGGATGAGATGGGTGCCGGAACAGGTTTATATAACCTAATCCTTGAAGAGGAGAAGAAGAAGAAGTATAATTTATATATTTATGTATTTTCATACAGAGCTTCTCTATTTCCGATTCCATGATATACTTTCCAAGCATTGTGTTAGAGATAAAGCACTGTATTTATATTCTAGTTTTAACGAGACCTTTTTCTTTACAGGTATGTTTTTGTTAATTTTTTTTTGTTTCTCTTGAAGTCTTGTATTTTATAATGCCTTGTAATCTAATTTGTAAACATCGCACGCATTCAGTTTGTAACGTTTTTTATGATATTTGTTTCTTCTTACAGTGTATATATGGGTGTTACGTTCATTCCGCCATTCTTCCGACGTTTCATCGCCGGTGCTACTGGCTCCTCCAAGTAAGTAGTGTTAATTAGCGATTGGCATGAGTCTATTTGGTTCCCTAGTGTATATACATCTGTGTGTGTGTGTGTTTGTGTGTGCGCGCGCGTGTGTGTGTGTTTAGTACTGACGGCAGGCAGCAGCGAGTCGGCTCGTTTAAGATCTCCTACGGACTATTGATTATTCAAATTAGGAACCACAAAGTCAGTTGCTATCACAATAGGATTTTCTCACGAATTTATAAAGATTTTATTTGACCTTGTCCGGCATTGTTTTTCACCACACCGTTCTCTGCTCAATGTGTGTGTGTGTGTGTGTGTGTGTGTGTGTTATAACGTTGTTTAGAAGATTATACGTTTGGTTTGACATTAGTGACCCAAAAAAGGCTGGCTGGCGGGGTATATCGAAGTAACGCGTTAATTATGCTAATCTGTTCTCCCGTTTATAGGATAAGGTCTCCGATAATTGGCGAACTGTATTATTTTTAGCCCTACTGTTCTTCGTAATGTTAATACCCAAATCAATTTTATTTTTTCTCCGTATATTTTATTTACTTTATCGACCAGAAATCTTCGTCTTTATGTACCTAGTGTACTTTACACGTGTTAGCAGTTGCCGTCTTGATAACTGTTCCGATTCGAAGCGACTCTGAACGGGCTCTCGAATCCAGGGCTGTCGTGTGTATTGTACAACAAATACAGGTCGGACATTTTCGTCGTATAAATAAATAAGTAAAATGAATTTAAAGTAAATTTTGTTACTTTTGTTTTGTTACTGAAATGAAATTTTAATTTTCAGTTATTGATAAGCCGGGTTCGTTTCTTTTTCCAGCTAATTTTTCCTGTGACATAGTCTGTTCTGTGGCAGCTGTTTTTCGGCTGATAAAAACAGTAACGTTTGTTTTCATATTAGTCTAGAAGTGATATGCACAGTCATGCGCACGATTCCAAATAGGAAGAAACTTTTGCCGTATTTTTTTTTTGACATATATGTATTTCAGTAGACTTTTAGAAAAGAGACTTCGTCAGATTTGATTTTCAGATCTGACTTTCAAGTTGAAAATCTCCTGCATTTGTAATTTTCTGTGAAAAGTCGAACACAGCCGGAGGGAAGCTGTTTGTAACCGCATTATCGTCCCTGTTGGGAAAAAAATTCCCTCCATTTTCCTTCGGATCTTGTGCTTTAGCTAACAACTGCAATCTCACGTTCAACGAGCGTATTCTTCACGTCGAATCGCAATTTCAATGTCGTGTCTCGGAAGTCAGAAAACTTTAGCTCTTGTAGAGACGCTTTCACATGGAAAGCTTTCATTTGATTAAACAGTATCGTCAGGCATTGCATTGTATTCACATGCCCATTGCCGACGTGAACTTTTCAGCAGCTGTTTCATCATTCCTATCCCATCTGGAGACTGTTTTTCTTTTTTTTTAATATTGGCGAATGAAACCCCATGCTTGTCTGAAATTCACAATGAGACAAGCTGATAACATATACAAAATACAAAACCGAAAAGTCTATAATACAGATTTTTGTCTTACACTAATTTCTGTCTGTTTTTCTACTCGGTCACTGTTATTATTTTCCGTCCCTGTGTACGTATAAGTCGCACGCACATAGCTTGTTTTCCACAATTTTCTAATATTACATCGCAAACTGATATACTCAGTGGTGTATTATTACTGATTTTCTTCTCCTGTAATAAATAAATATTTTTTTATACTCGAATTCACAATCAGACGCCGTTTCTTGTGTTCACTTATTAAACTTTTTGTCATGAATGAAAGGTCCTTTTCCCCTTAGGATCTGATTATGTAGTCATCCGCGCGAAGTGTAGCCTAATGTATACAGTGTTGTTTCACCAAAGACTGGAAAATACGTACTGAAACACGATTCCCGCCAGTACTTCGTTGCTGTGTCAGAATAGATTTAAAACAGGATTAGAGATGAACTACGGCCCTGATCGTAATCTCTTAGTAAACGCTCTGTGATAGTGGTTCCCACTTTTCAGTCCGCGGACCCCCCAAATAATTTAAAAATTCACAGACTCCGTCTGAGTTCTGAAATAAAACAAACAGTAAATATGATAGAAACTCTTATATTTTAATTAAAATGTATTAAAATCAAAATTCTCTTAACTTGTAAAATTATAATATTCATGATATCAAACATAGTTTAATGTGAACAATGAAGCAGCTTTTGAACAATTAGCTCTGCAGTATTGGGTTTAATGTCTGATAATTTCAATATTAAGTCACTCTCGACATCAAGTTTATTCTTTAACTTTGACTTCAAGTATGTGAGCAGGGAGAATGCGGTTTCACACAAATAAGTAGAGGGAAACACAGTTAATCGCTTCAAAGCTTTTTATGAGTTCAGGATAGTCGGTCATTACATATAACCAGAAGTCAGCTAGCTGTAATTGCGAAAACTCTAATTTTAATGAACTGTCAGTTAAAAATCCTCCCAATGAATCTTCTTTTTGTAGTGTAAGAGAAAGGGTCTAGTCAGTTCTGTTGACAAAAAGATCTGCTACACGACATGATTTAAAGACATATTAAAGCCATTAGTTTGAAATTACTTTTACAATCACAATTAGTTTGACCCCCCCCCCAAAAATACTGGAATCTTCTACTAATTGTTTTAAGATTCTAAAATTTAGATTTTAGAGCATAAGAAATCGGAGAAAATTACGGTATATTCTAATGTTTCTTAAAAGTGTCTGCGGAGCACCTGAAACATTGTCGCGGATCCCACTTTAGGAACCACTGCTCTATGATACTTTCGTAGAATCCGTCTACAATGATTTTAACGATTTCGGAGAAAATCAGTTTTCTATGCCTAGCTGAATGTCTCTTCAAATTGTGCACTTGGTTATCTTTTCGACATAATAAACAAAAAAGACTTTCGATATTTGTGTGTGTGTGCGCGCGCGCGTATTTTTACGTAGAGTATAGAAAATTCTATAAGCTGGAAATGTTTCTTCCGTAAACACAACCGAATACTACGAGGGAGAAGACAGTAGCGCAACCTGTGAGAGAATATGAGCATTTCTGTTTGACAAACACAATGCTGGAATCGTTTAAACGACTTACCGCGCAGGTTATTCTTCAGTTTGTGATTAGTTTCAAATTCAAGTACTGTACTGTATTTATATCAAATTTTTTGTATTTTTTCCTTTATCTCTTCGTTTAAAATCATTTTGATAGCAGTATGTTTTTTGGAGGTGGATTACAGTCAGAACTTACACGCGACCCGCACCAGGTACCCCAGTACAAACTTTTATACGTATTATCTTTTGTGCATGTGATTTCTTAATCAGTTGAAGACAATTTTAAGGTAGTCGCATTTAGTATTACCTGATGTACATGATTAGGTGCCATAATTTGTTTAAAATAGTGAAGGGAGTCTACACTTCCTTGCCGTACTCTTAATGAAAGTATAGGCTACAAGTTTTAGATAGGTAACTCTGCGCACGCTTGTGTGTAATTTTTAATATGCATTTAACTGAATATGCAACTGTCACATGAATATGTTAACGTAATTTATTAGTTTAATTTTCTTATAACTCTATATAACATACATCTTGCTCTCTAATACATTTCAGTGTTCAGAATTGTTTTAAATATTATATAGGTACAGCAACAACAACAAAAATAATAATAATAAGTAGATACCCACAACACAAAAATAACTTTGTCAAACTTCATTATCCAAATAACATTTAGTCATATATATTCGATAAATATGTGGCTGTTTTAATAATGTAATGGTGTAAAATTAAATGTATCCAAAAGTGAATGAACGAACATTTGGTAAAGCCTGTGTAGGCCTATATTTTTAACTACAAAAATAATAATTTACTAGTAGATGACCAAATAATTCAAAATATGTAAACAGATTAATTTAGCATCGTATATCTAAATCATAGTATAAAAACAGCTGATCAACATAAAATTCTTCTTCTTCTTCTTCTTATTCTTCTGGATCTTCTCCAGCTGTATAATCCAGCTACTTTTCCCTCCGTCTCCCCTAGCAAATCTACCGTTAATTTTTCTCACTACTATCATAGTTACGAGGGCGATTTGAAAAGTTCGCGGCCTGTCATAGAAACGAATGTGTGGCGTTTCTGTTTCTTACCGCATCGTGGCGCCATGTTCGCCCCACGAACAACAGTGAAGCGTCAAGTCATTACCCCGTTGAGGAAGTCCGATTCTTCTAGGTCCTCAAAATAACCGTTTACTGCTCCTTTCAGCTAGTCATCTGAGGAAAATCGCTTGCCCCCGAAAATTTGTTGAGGTTTGGGAATAGATGAAATTCAGATGGCACTAAATCAGGCGAATAAGGCGGATGGTGCAACAGATCGTACTTCAACTCGGCGATTTTTGCCATAGACACAACTCATATGTGAGGGCGTGCATTATCCCGATGGAAGATGCTCTTCTTCTTTGCTACGCTTACTCTTTTTTCTAGAATTTTTACATTGAATTGGCCCAAAATGTTAGCGTAATACTCTCCATTTATCGTTTGACCCTTTTCGTGGCAATCTAGTAACAATATCCCCTTAGCATCCCATAAAAATGGATCCATACACTTTCCATCCGACAAAATTGATTTTACCATTTTTGGAGGCGGCGAATCACTATGCATCCATTGTTTCGACTGTTGTTTTGTTTCTTGAGTGAAGTAATGGACCCAAGTTTCATCAGTTGTTACAAATCTACGAATAAAATCTTTTGGATTTTTCTTAAAACGGTCCAAACATTCCTGAGAAGCTTGCATTCACATGCGTTTTTGGTCACTTGTCAACAAACGCTGCACCCATCTTTCAGACAGCTTTTTCATACCTAATTCCTCAATAATAATGTGGTGTACCCTTTCATCCGAGAGAGATGCCCACAGGCTTAACAATTTCAAACGGCGATCTTCCAAAACAATATCGTACACTTTATTGATGATTTCTGGTGTAGTGGCATTTTTCGGACGCCCAGTACGCGTGTCATCTTCCAAACTTGCACGACCACGTTTAAATTCAGTAGCGCATATTTTCACTGTAGTAAATGAAGTTCCAGCATCACCCAAACCATTCTTCATCTCATTAAATTTTCTGTTGCGTTAAACCTTTCTTAACAAAAAATTTGATGTTCAGTTTTCTCCATTTTCAGCGTTGCTGTGAGATAACCTTATTTATACAGCTGTTTCTCCGCAACAATGACTTGACCCGACCTGACGCTTCACAACTGTTCGTGGGGGGAACGTGGCGCCACGGTGCGGTAAAAAACAGAAACGCCACACATTCGTTTATATGGTAGGCCGCGAACTTTTCAAATCGCCCTCGTATATAACTGTCATCCATAATTAAGTTCCCCAGCCATTAGCATTTCTTCCTGCTTTTCGATAACTTTGTCCTTCATTTATCGATATAATACCCTATCACTGCTTACTCAATTTCTCCTTGAGATCCCTTGCATCCTCCAACACTGTCTTCAAGTTCTGTATTTGTATCTTGTCCCTTTCACACATAGCCCATGTTCTGGATCCATCATACACAACTGTACAGAACATAGCAAGCATATAAGCAAACAACAATTTTAATTGTTATTCGTTTATAACCTCTGAAGAACTGAATCCATCAGTGATACATCAGGGTAATTAAAATAATGTCAACAACTTGCAGAAGTAATATAATTTGATAATATATAGTAATATTAATTATACCATATATCATAAATGTGTGGTTGTGTGTGTATGTGCGCGCCATGTGCATCATATAGAATATGGTATATGTAGTGTAGCCTTTATAGTAAGCACAATAATAGTCTATTGGAACGGTTTGTTTCAGAACCCAGACATAGTGCTGGTCCACTATTTAAATGTTCCATACCCCGACGACAACAAGCTCGCCGTAATCACACCTAGCCTCGCACTCTGGGGAGACAAGAAGGAATGGACCAAAGAAGAGCTAGTCTCGCAGCTAAAGCCAATGTGTGAGTCGTCTGCAACATCCTATGCCTCTGGTGTGTGTCCTGTCTTAACCATAAGGCACTTTCTTTACTTACACTCTCTGTCATTCTGTGTTTGTTCGTTGTTCACTGAACTGTACAAGGTTTGATCAAAAAGTTCGCACACTTTAAAAATTATGTACTTTTTACTTCCATGTTCCATAAGGAAATGGAAGTAAGGTGATGGCGAAAAAATCGTGTTCGAGATAACGACTGATTCTGATTGTACTACCCTCAAACATGAAGAAAAGTCATTTTCCAAAAAGTGTCTATGTGTCCGCGTGTGTGTCTGTATGTAGAATTTTTTCTATGGCGAACGATAACTGCCGCAAATTTAAACGGAATCAAATAATTTCTTGCATATTTGGCCGAGTTTCAGAGGACTCAAGGCTTGTTGATTTTGGTGAATATCGGTTAAGGAAAAGGGGTAGTTTACCTGCAACGTTTTATGTTTTAACAAGACTAATTTTTTCTATGGCGAACGATAACTGCCGCAAATTCAAACAGAATCAAATAATGTTTTGCATATGAGGCCGAGATGTACAGTACTCAAGGCCCATTGATTTTTGTAACGATCGGTTAAGGGGAAGGGGTAGTTTACCTGCAACGTTTTATGTTTTAACAAGAGTAAAATACTTAATTTTGATAAATAAAGTATCCTGAAAAGACTGTCATAATAATCCACTGTAGAAAGGTAGATGAAATATCTATAAATGGAAATGGTAGATGAAGGGGGAGGGGGTAATTTTTCTATAAATGAAAATGATAGTTGAAGGAGGAGGGGATAATTTTTTATAAGTGTACTACGTAATCGGCAACAAAGAAGTAGTTTCTTGTTAAAATTCCTTCCCGGGATGTTTGGCTGTGGTCCAATGTTTTCTGTAAAACCAGACTTGTCGGCAGTGCCATCGACTGCAATCATCAGTGAAAATCGAGTGCGCTAAAGTGAGGTGGTATATACATTAGTGACCACAGTACTGTGGTTAAGGCTGAAGAAAGAAGTAGTTTCTATGGAAACACTTCATTTCAAAAATTATTTTGAATATAAATCTTAGAACAAGGAAATCATCTATGGTTCACCATACCGATATTTTATACTTATATTGTGCCCTTAAAAATAAATCTCTATTGCATACGACACAAGTGTGCCAACATTTGTCTTTCAGTCTTTACAGGATGTCTGGAATACACTTTTTGGTATATCCTTGATTTGTTCAATGCCTTTATCAGTCATGAAGGCATTTTTTCATTTTTTTATTCTTGGGTAGTAACAATAATAATAATAACACATGGCTCCCATGTGTACCACAAAAGCAGCTTATGAGTCAGGCTACTTTATGTAAGCTGTACGGCATACAAAGAAGGCAGTGTGGCTAGCACTGTGCTTCAACTGCCCATTATTATCCCCAGGACGTTATCCCAGATACTCATTTTCAACAGGCTGAGTCGACCTGGGGGCTGAAAAACGCACCTTGACTTTATGGTGTGGGTCTAGGAATCGAACCCGGGACCTCTAGATTAGTAGCCAGGTGCCATCCAAATATCTGATAGTAAGGTGCCATCCAAATATCCGGGTAGTAACAGATGTCTGAAAAATATAGCAGTTCCAGTACCCTTATTGTGTCATCATCATCATCTTCAAGGATTAAACCAAGGGTGGTTTGTTCCAGTTTCAAATAGGCAAAGTTTAGAGCTAGTCACTCCAGGGCTTCCTCGGACGTCCCACACCTCTCCGTCCCCTCGGCTTATAGTTCCGTAGCTGTTTGGGGACGTGCCAGTCTTCCTTATTTGAAGCAATTTAGTAGTGAATATGTCCCCTGGATATGTTACTAGCATATCGCAGGGTAAGATGTATGGTGGGGCTGCCACCGTTAGGCTTAACGTCCAGCCTGATTTTCCGTCTGGGTATTCTCCCATAAATTGGCTGTTTTACCAGACTAAAGAAACCAGTTTTCCCTGTTGAGGTATCCATAAGGATCTTTAATGTGGTGGTTTACTATTATTATGTTTTTCTTTCAAATTAATGAAAACCAGTGACATGTTTTCAGGGTGCAAGTACCATAACTAGTACTTCCATAAATCTCACTGTTTTCTATGAATATCTTTTCACAAATAGCATAAAATGACCAAATAGTACTCATTATTGTCAGTAGCATCTAATTCATAGAACAAAATACTACATAATCTTCTTCTTACTATCAAGATCGTCAGCTGATTCATTGACTGTCTTTGAATGTACCATTTGTAACAATTATCTCGCCCATGCTTACCAGTCTTCTCCAATGCTTTCACCATGTTAGAACAGCTTATCTCATTGTTTATACAAAATTTAATGCAAGTTCCTTTAATCTTGCATAGTAGAATGTTAAAAAAATGAATTACTCAAAATATAAAATTTTCCAAAATACAATTTACTCAATTGGCTGTCAGGACTAAACTATGCATCAAATATGATTAAAAACTTGGACACTTCTTATGGACATACACAAAAACGGACCAGTGTCACAAAAACAGTTTTCAATTAGACATTCAACGCTGAACGGAGAGCTTAAAAATGTGCAAACGTTTTGATCAAACCTTATGTCTTTATGCTGTAATACACTGTGTTGTTTATATGTGCATATATACGTTTGTGATTGTTTAATACTACTACAAAGTCTATGTTCTGATAACAATTTTAGTATAGCAGTAACAATAGTTGATGAATTTAAAGATAGTATTTTGAACGTGGGTAATACTAAAATGGCAAGTTTTATTATAACTTCAAGTTAATAAGTGTTTCAGTATTCCCCAATTTAAAGTGGTGTCTGTTGATAATGATGTTTAAATCATGTGCCTCTGCTATGTCTGTGAAGCACACTCTTACTTCCCATAAAAATTATTTGTTTAAACAGTGCTCAGTCTAGAATCATTTTCCTTGGAGAATGTGTTTTTTTTTATGTCCCTAAATGTCTGAGGAGTAGGGTATAAAAGAACCTCCCAATTCTGTGTGTGTTTTTTTTTTAATTAGGCCTAAATTAGAATCTTAAGATAACTTTGAACTTGATGAATATTAATGCAGTATTGTTATTTTTACTCTAGCAACTTTAAAAAATGAACCTTTTGATTGAATAAAAAAAACAACTTTTAATTTAGAACTCCATTGAGGATTAATTGAACAAAGTAAAATAATTGGTAATGTTTTGAATACTTATACATATGTTTTACTTTCTTTAATAAAAAATGTAAAATATTTTATATATACAATATGTACACATGCTTTTGACCTGTACAGTCTGGCCACCCACCCCCCTGACGAACCCTACTTACTCTCCTCTCTCTCTCTCCTATGGCGCTACAGCCCAAGTCGGGCCCTGGCCTCCACCAATCTCCGCCTCCAATCCACTCTATCCACTTCAACCCTCCTCCAGTTTCTTATCCCCATGTCTCTCGCGTCCTCTGCAACGCCATCCTCCCACCTCTTCCTCGGTCTACCTCTAGGTCTCGTTCCCTCCCATGTACCCAGCAAAGCCCTCTTAGGGTTCCTGCCATCCTCCATTCTCATAACATGTCCGGCCCAACGCAATCTTTGAATTCTTATAAATTTTGAGACTGGTATCTCTTTGAGAACCCTACTTACATCCAACCAAATTAAAGATTTAACAAAATTAATAGCAGTTCTGTGTCAAAGATTACAGAGTATCTCAATCTTTTAATTTTATCTCAATCTATTTTAATTTTTGTTTCGGGTCTTAGTTGGTTGTTCCTAAAGTGGAATGTAACTGTCTCGTCACTTGTTTCCCTTGTCCTGTACAATTTTTTATTTCTGGTACACTTGTGCCGTCTTTTGAACCATGACACCAAAGTGTTTGTATGAATCTAGTCCCTCCACAACTCACCATTCTAACAATATATCTCTGCATGTATTTCTGCAACAGTATGTTCAGTTTATAAACCATTAAATCCATCTGATTTTTTTTACTAGCAATAAAAAGATTTTTTCTATATTCAGAGTTGCTGGCCCTGCCTCCAACCTCCAATCTGCAGGACCAGGAATTTTTATTTCAGTGTGTTCTTCCCTTAGATGGGTTGTTTTTGCTGCAACTAGGAGTCTCATCTGCCCATTTGTTTTCATTCCCGCCCCCCCCTCTAAAAGCTGGGTTGCAACCTTCACCAGTGCTCTTCATCTCCACCATCGCTTCCATTGTGGACTTCACCCTCAACCCTGGCCAAGGAAACCTTAACAGGCTCTAACTTCCCATGTCAGGAAGTTCCTGAAATCTGCATTTGGCAGGGATCGATTTATTTTCCCTGATAAGACAGTTCTAGAGAGTTGTATATGTTATGTAATAGAATTCTATACCCACTGCCCAATGTATAGAAGGACATGTAATAAAACTAATCACAGAAATACAAATACATACAGTATATACAAATAAGTGAACTTGTAAAATTCTTCTACATTTTCTGGGATTCTAATGAAAATATCAATTTTCTCAAAGCCTTCAAAAATTATGAAGTGATTTTTAACTATGTAATACGAATTGGGAATCAATTAAATAGTTTGGGAGCATAGAAGGTAAAGCATCCCTTATTAAGATTTCATAAGCTTATAAATATGGGGTTTTGTGGTATGTTTCACCATGTTTTTTAACTATTATTACACATGGTTACATGTTTTGATTATTCTATCACTTTCAAGTGCAACAAAAGCTAGAAACATGATCTCAATTTAATAACGTAAGTTCTTTACTATAATCTGTGTATAAATAATATAGTTTTAAAGTCATCATTAATTCTAAGTTCATTTAGTGTCATTGATGTTATAAATGTATTTGTCACATCAGTCTTGTTACATATGTTTTTATATACACAGTGTAAAAATCATGGAGGTATTACTATTGTGTGTGTGTGTGTGTGTGTGTGTGTGTGTGTGTGTGTGTGTGTGTGTGTGTGTGTGTGTGTGTGTGTGTGTGTGTGTGTGTGTGTGTGTGTGTGTGTGTGTGTGTGTGTGTGTGTGTGTGTGTGTGTGTGTGTGTGTGTGTGTGTGTGTGTGGCATATGTTTGTGTTGCATGTTTTGTGTCTATAAATGGTTGATATCAGTTGGTTTGTACCCGTTTGTCAGTACACCTTGTAAAACAAAGTATAGGAAGAAAATTGCCCTTCCCATTGCACACTAAATCAGAAAATCTGTCCGCACTGTAATTTACGTGTTTATAAATATATCTGATTGTGTTCTGCATGATCAGTACCTAATCTGACACTTTAATTAATTACAGTTCTTGAAATTTGTGTTTTTGTTCTACAAACAAATCTTTTAATAATATAAAACTTCATTTACCTACCAGTGGCGGCTCATGGTTCTGACAGTTAGGGATTCAATGTCTGAATGTTTCTACTAAGATAAGAGCAATTATCCCATTTCAAATAACACACGAGGTGGGTCCTAACATGAAGACATAACTGTTGACATACCTTTTAGTAGCCCTAATATTATATTGTGTTTATGCTATTTGTAAATTATTCTAAAAATGTATAGTTAAAATAAAAGGATAGTTAAATATTTCTGTTTAATATGTAAAACAGGAAGCAGCCTACCGAGTTCCTTAATTTTGCATTTGTCTTTAGTAGTTAGAGAAGAAAAATTTGTTTTTAAAATAGATTGAACACTATTCATTTTACCAAATCAATGAACTGAACACAAAAATAAGAAATACCTGAACACTTAACACACAAAAATACCAGCAAACACTGTAAGTAAAGGTTATACACGCTTCGATCAGCTTAACATTAATATAATTATGTTAATAACTACAATAAACACATATTGTTTTCAGAATACAATTACTTCACTATTTTATTTGATTTTAAGACTTTACTGCACACATTTTCATTGTATTCTAAATAAAATGGAGAAATCTGACACAAAATTGAAGGTAAACAGACATATCATGTGGTAAAAATCATAATAATGGCGAATGGCAGTATTATGAAAATGTTAAAATTCCCGTTCAGTGCGGTTTGGCCCTCATCGGAACTATTTGTCTCTGTCACTAATACTTGGGATTAGCGACTGTTGAATGTAATTTTGTGTGTACTGATTTCCCCCTCCAAAGCTGTCTACACAGTCTAGGAGGTGCTGAGAGCTGTTTTGCACCTCAAGCAATAGTAGCAAATGATTCGCATATTACTCGAATCCATTACTGTTCAGACAACAAGATTAATCTCGCAAATCTTGTTATTTAAATATGAAACCATTATCTCAACAAATCCTTAAACATATTTAAATTATTTAGGGGGGTTCACTGAACCATTGAATGTTATGGACGAGTCGCCACTATTTCCTACACAACAGATGACATTTGTATTATGGTCCTACTCAGTATTAACCAAGAAATGTTTACCCAGGTAGCTGTCAGTCATCATTATTTATAAGTGTATAACAAGACCTATGTATTCAGAAATTTAAATACAGTAGAACCTTACTAATTTGTTACCTACGGGACCGAAGGTGTGATGAAGTAGTAGACGAATTAGTGAGGGAGTAAGTAACAGACCTATTAAAGACAATATAAAATGTTTTATTACAACACTAGCAATGTACAATACTAATTTTATGCTCGAACATATTTATTGCTGGAAATTTTCAAACTCAAACAAGTTAAGCACTCTAATTGCCAAAAAAATTGTTTAATGATTGTGGGTAGATTATGTGGATAGGTATGTAACAATTTCATCATCACTAAACATTTTGTAGCCTACACCGGTAAGTCTATTTCACACCAATTTTTGATGTCATCTTCATTCAGACTGTTAGACACTGGCACATATCTAACAATTCCGATGTAGGGTCAAGGCCTTCTGGTTCTGTAGACGCTGGTTGTAATTCAGATGGCCGTAACTTATTCCTGCAGATTTTAAAGCGTTTTCAAGAATACTTTGCGAGGGATCAGCAATCTGACTGAATGTTTGTAAACATATGACACTGTAATGACACAGCACAACACAACACTTATTGTGCCATGTATACAAGTAGGAAATACCTGTTCTTGGAACCAATACCTTCTGCAATCCATTTTCCTGTCTATTATTAGAACCCCAGCCACAATCAGCACGTTTCTGGTTTACCCCACCTGTAATTAGAACGCATATGTTACTCCCTTGTTAATAAAGAAAAAGAAATAAAGCTTGAATTGGTGGCGAATTACAGAGTTAGACAAATTAATGGGTGATGAATTCGTGAGGTTCCGCTGTATACAATAAACAAGTTTACAAACTGTAAACACATTAACAGTATAGAAATAGAGCATGTATTTTGAGAATACAGACAGCGCAAAAAATTGAAAATGTTTCAAGATTATCTTCATTGTGTTATGGTATGAATTAAAGCAATTTATGCTTTCATACAATTTTAGTTCATTGCTAACTGTTCCTACAAGCATATGTTCTTTTTTTGTTACAGTTTATAGCGAAGATGAGCCTGATTTAAATAATGAGTTGGAAATATCTGTAAGTATTTCATTTACTTATTTTGTTTTTTTATTAGCATTTTTAAGTGTGTCTTTTGTTGAAAATATTTTTTGAATTCAAAAACATGGTCCAGCCATTGTTTGTGTTTTAATCTGTGCATGAGGTTTGTCATTAAATTATATTTTAATTTGTTATGAGATTGAGCAAACACTCAACAATTTGTTATGAGCATGTATTGAACAAACTATTATTAATGTCCTCGTATTATTGAGATGATATTTAAACTTGAAATTTACCAACACTCATGATGCTCTCCAGGGTTAGTCCTGTTAATGCTATTATTTCATATTGATATTATATTTCTGATCTTAATATATTGTAATAAAATTATATTCAAAGCGTGTTGCGTGTATAATAATGTTTAAACGTTTGTGTAGTTTGTTGATTTTTGTTATCGAAAATTCAAATAGTTCGCCGTCCGGCTTGTGACTGATTCTCGTGTGAGTGGGGGAACACGTGTTGCCAACTTGAATTAATGTTGGTTATGTCGACCCACTGCTAGCAGACAAAACATATATAATATATTCTACAAATAAATACTGGACAGTTTGTTATCAGTACGCACTTTTTTATTATACCTTTGCTTGTTAATTATCGTTAAAGCTTCATGAAAATAATGACTGTTATAATAAAAGTTTTAGCCTCGGCAATATAATCTCTCGCTCAGCGTAGCGCTGGGTTGGCAGTGCAATGTTTACAAATGACTCTGGTTATTATTTCACAAAATAAATCTGCCAAATGGGTTCTTTTAAGTACGAAACAGAGGTTTACATAACAAGATAACAAAATTAGAACATATAATTAAAAGTTTGTGATCATTAAAATTATACAAGGTTTGTTATAAATTGAATATTGTGGTGTTGAAGTGTGACAGTGTCTTTGTGTAACATAGGTTATCATGTGTTCATTCAACGTTTACAAAGTTATTTCCTTGGTTTATTAATCCTTGAAAATATTCAGTTATAGTGAGAGTTTTATTTTTTATAGTTAAAATTTTGGAAAGAGAATTTGTTTTATAATAATAATCAAATAACTTCAGCAATACTCAACGTTAGTAGTTATGATGGACATAGTCATTCGTCCATATGAAGTAATGTGTCAATGTAGATTCTTCCTACTTCTGATCTTGGGTTCAAAATTGGGTTGTCATCTTCTTCAGATTGGATTATTGGGGTTTTCCGGTCATCTGGATTAATTTCGGCTGGTCCTTGGTAGATATTGGTTGTAAAGGCCTCTCATCTGATGTACTGCTATTCCTTCTCCAAATTATGGGCACTAATACGTTTTTTCTAATGAAAATTTGGGCCCTTCATCGCGTGGCGTCTCTTCAGTTTGGCGTCACTACATAAAGTCATTGTTCCTAACTGAATTTTGTCAATATTCGGTTGTTGTCATGGTTACTCAAAGTCTTTTGATTGGCTGAAATTGGTTAATTATTATTTGAATTTGTATTCAAACTGGTTACAGATCTTCTAAATGTAATTAATCTTCAGTACTTCCTTTTTAGTAGTAAATATTATCACCACGGTTCATATTTTTGCTCAAGGATTAATTTGACATCCAATATTATAGTGTTCACTTAGGTATCAACATTTTGACAGTTTTGTGAATCTTATTTAATTATACTGTTTTGTCAATTTACATTATTATCATAATATTTCTGTCTTATAATGATTGTCTATTTGTATTTCATAGTTTATGTGGTTTAGTCTTCCTAATGTCAGTGTTTAATTCTATAAATTGAAGTTTTTTGGTAGTTGACAGTTAGGAATTTGCATAGGCTTAAACAGCAATTGACTATTTTCCTTGTAATGGGTTATAATTGTTTGAATACAAGATTTTGTTTATTTATTCAATGTTTAAGTCGGTTCTTGTAATTGCGTATAATTTTATTGTTTCCCTATATTAACTTGTCTACTGTGATAATTCATTTTTGGTTTCATTGTGTTTGAATGTATGGTTTGTTTCTTGTTTACTGGTGTCTGATGGTTTTTAAATCTTATTTCTTATAACATATGGCATAACATCTAATGGTTTTAACTATTCTCATAGCCATAATTCTTATTATTTAAACATCATTATTGGAACATAAACCTTAGTCATTAAAACACAATTCTTATCCATTTAAACATAATTATTTGAGACATATTATTCACTCATACTCTTCATACTCTTTGACAAATTATAATTATTACTTGACATAAAAAATAAAGACCTAAACATGGATTAATTATTAATACAATGGTATATTGTTATGACTAACTCTAAATGACATTAAGCCATAACTGACTTTTCAACAACTGTTTATTATCTAATGTTAATATCTTGTTTTTATTATTATCAGTTTGTCATGAAAAATATTCTTTAATGTATCCTTCTAAATTAATGATATTGGATTCTTATTTCTGTGAATAAACTCATATATCTTGGTGTATTAACACACTGATAGTCATTCGTTCTTGAATACATGATTAACAATACTAATTAACAACTTATTCCCTAATATTAAGACTTGCAAACTAAAATGTGGCAAGTAGTAAGTACTACTATTATCTAAAATCTACTTATTATCTAGTCTGTTACACCTTGCTTCATTTTGTTTTTAATACACTTGTGTTCACTGGATAATTGCTATTAAGTGTCACTGTCCTTTCTGTGACTAGCCATTATCAGCCTTCACTTATTATTTTACCACTCACTGATGGTCTTCGATCACTCTTAACTCTTTACTAATGGTTTTAACACTGATTATTTGGTGTCAATCCCTATCAATAGGGTTCTATTTAATTTGGGGGTTTCACACTATCACTTTGCACTTTATATGTTTAATTTAAGTGTTACTAGTGGTGTAACTCTAGGAATTACTTACGGACAAATTATATGACTCGGGTCCCTAGTTCGGGGCCAAATGTAACTCTACTAATTAATTACAAAATTATAATTATATTTATCTCTTACCTTCGGGTTTTTTACTCCAAGGGTCGTTCAGACGAAACTGCTGCAAAAAGGGATTATTTGGATTTGATATAGGCAAAGATCAAATACACCGTTTGTGCTAAAACAAATTGCCTCCGATTTATTATTCAAAATAACTACTTCGTCTCCCTTTCATGACATTTAAATTAAATACTTGTAGAAGGAGCAACAATTTGTAAAATCAAATATAGTCACAAATATTTCTTAATTAACTAGCTTATGACACTACGATATACCTCCACTATTTATTATCTGCAATGAACCAGTACGTGCTTTAGCTACACACTCACACACATTCGTTCTTTGATTTTATCGTTCTATTTAAACCCCACTTCGAGATCTCTGATGTACATCTTAGATTTATATTTATTTATGTTGAATTATACTCTGGGGAAAAAAAAAAAAGGAAAATAATCTTGTTTAAAACTCAGTTAATACTTAACGTCTGAAGAACTCCGTTGTTTTGCACCTCTGCTGTGAATGCACTGTTTAACACACCATAATTTAGTTAAGACACTGTTTAACCGCGGTACTGTTATTGCTTATTTCAAATTAAGTTGATGCGCCACTATTACTCTAGTTCACTTTTAAATAGCATTTAGTGTTGTTTTGTCGGCCGATATATATATTTTCGAACACTTAGCTCGCTTAGGCTGGCCGCGCGTTATACAGTTTTTTATATTAGTTTTAGTATTTTCAAAGATAGGCCTACTCTTAACTGCGGCCTATCTTACACCCGAGGCCACTATGTAGTTTTTATCTGCACTGTATGCTGCTTATTACCACTCTCTCTGATGACACACAGCAGACTGTGTTTCACACACAAGCCTGCTGCTATGTAATTACGCAATGCGTCTGGCAATTGTTTTGACTGACTGTGTGTATGTTGCATTGCTGTACTGGAGGCTCCTTACAGGTGAAAGTCTGTCAATTTGGAAAGTGCTTAAAATGATGATTTGAATTAATATGAAATTAAACTGGGGTGGCTCACAATTCCGTACCGTCACAATACCCCCCCAATAAGAGGTTGAAGGCCGGAGCGTTCAAACTCTTATTGCCTAAACCTAAGAGGATCAGTGAGGATATGGCGCCGCAACCCCCCTGAACTCTCTACTAAATCATGGGTTCTTACCCCCCTAGTCTGGCGACTGCGACAGCACCCATCCGATCTTACTGGACTTCTCTACTCGAGATCCCACCACCGAAAAATCAAACAGATACCCAACCCAGTATCGCCCGACTTTATAACATGGAATTAAAAATTGACAAACGGCTTTCCATCCCTCCCTATCCTACATCTGATTTGTTTCCTCTTAGCCGTACTGGTTCATTGACAACGCACTGGCTCATTTTATATTATAGACCCAAAAAAATATAATATTAATAATATATATTGGTTTACAATGATACACATAAATTCCAGTTAAATTGAATAATATTCCCCATACAATGTTGCCCTCCAAAATGGTACATAGATTATACAAGGTATCCTTACCCACTATATATGTACAAGACAAAAAATTCATGACATATGAAAAATCTATATGGACCGTAATATACACATCTTATTTTCCAAGCACTATCTCAGCTTGGACGTTCTTTCAGTTTTCAGTTTAAATGAATATTTTAATAAGTTAAATCCTTATTTACATCAATTAGTATTTACTTTATAATTCCAATTTGAATTTAAATGAAAATAAAGTTAAGTTCATTATTAAAATCATTGTTTCTATGTTTAATTTATTTATTTTATTAATAATAAAATAATTTAATTAATCATTAGTTTACTTGTATTTAATTTACTTTAATTAATTCAATTACTCTCAAAAGTTACAGTAATTGCCTCATTATTATTTGGTCTGTAAAAAAATTTAATTTCAATTCTCTTCTGTCACAATAAGATACTGATTCAGCAGACTACAACAGTTGTTATTGTCACCTCAACATGACTGTAGACATTAGTCTCAACATACCACACCTGTTTATATAAACACTAGCCTGCAAGACTCACATAGTCTAAACATTCTGGTTACCTCATACTAACACCTGTACTTTTCAGTTTTTTTATAAATTTTTTAGATAACATATTTATCCATGTCTATTTCTTACAGTTCAACCAAATATACTTTTAATTCACCTTTCAATTATTATTACCTTTCAATTACAGTTTCTATTTAATACTATTATCTCAATTCATATTATTGAATCAACATTTTTTCACACCTGTAAGCATTTTATGCTATCTGATTAGTATTATGAACTTTATACTTACAATCCACTTATTGACATGAATACAAAATACACACCACACACACACACCAATAACTCCGTGTAACCTCTGAAACATTTAACAACAATGTTATTTCATACAAACAATTCAACATTTTATAATACATACAATTACTTTCACTACACATGTATTTACAACTCTTCAACAATAATTATTCAGTTGTGTCACACTTCAGTATCAAAATTCAGCTAGGTCATTACCATATATTAACATATTTAAAATGTTCGTTTATGAATTTCAACCTCCATCGTCAAAAATTAATCGGGGTTTCAAATAACAATTTTCAATTTTATTTACATTCTGTATACGGTTATCTTGTATATAGTAACCATAAAATTTCTGTTTGTTCATTTTACCATAATAATCATATACCAGGTCAACATCGAGTACATCGGTTAAGTCTCCATCAGTAATATTCATTATCAAGTCAGTTATTTTTTCATCATAAGGTAAATTATTATTGTTTGAACATGTATTATCAAAATAATCTTCACTCTCTATTTTAACAGGTAAGTATTGCGTCTCCAACATCTCTCTCAACTCATTATAGTCTCTCTTTACTTTGTATAACTCTGTCTCTCTTTCACTACACCGTTCTATGTTTAAACTTCTCTCATCATAACCCCATATCATACTTTCTCTCTCATTCCATGCAGAGGGTACAAAATTATTCAACAAAAATAAGCAACTCAAATCTTTCACTATTAAGGGTCTCTTGCCCTCCAATACTAACAATTTTGAACACTCTGGTTCATCACAAATAAGGGGAAAATTTACCCTCTGCGCTACACATTCATCTACTCTTTCTTTCCATTCTTTTTCCAATTCAACAACACTAATTATTACTTCATTACAACTTATAATTTTCTCACTCTCACTTACTGTTTCACTATCTATTTTCAACGTATCACTTTCTGATACCGCCCTTTCAATCACATTACTATTTTCAATATCATTGTTAACATTTGTTAATTTCTTACTTTTAATCTGTTCTGCTACTGACTCTACTATTTGTTCTTTAAATGTATTGAAACATTCATTCGTCTCATTTAAACGTTTCTGAATATTGTCTTCTAACTTAACACTCTGTTGTTTCATATCATATAAACGCTCATCAAATTTTGTATTCATTTCGCATAAACGCTTATCAAATTTTTGGTCAATATTATTTATATCGCCCTTTAACTCATGGAACTTACTATTCTGTATATTGAATTTAGCGTCCGAGTCACTCTTCTGTTCATCAAATTTCGCGTTAAAACTACTCAAGTTATCAGATATTGTTTTCATGAAATTACACATATCTTCCATTGACAACTGTTTAATTCGTGTTGTCGTTGGGGTAGATTGTGCTACTACATTTTTGTCAGTGAAGCTGACTTCATTATTAATTTTATTTTCCCTATTCAATTTTGGGGTTATTTGGATCCCCGAATCATCTGTATTATTTATTTCATTTGTAATATCTGGTTTTATTTTATTGTCCTGACTCCCATCTGGAGTCGAGTGGACCTCAATATTATGCATAATGGCCGATTCATCAAAATTGTCAACATTAGTTACTTCATTGACATCGTCATTATTCGCTGCCATTTTATACAAGTTTATATAATGTTACACAAGAATATTAATCTTATCCACTATTGACTTAACCCTTTTAATATATCACGACGTTTATATAATTTACCAAAACGTCCTCCCTCTCAAATAACCCTTTCTGCAGCTTAATTAGGTCTGGCGAATATAGGTTGTAACCTATACTCGCGTCCCTGTTCGGGCGCCAAATGTAACTCTAGGAATTACTTACGGACAAATTATATGACTCGGGTCCCTAGTTCGGGGCCAAATGTAACTCTACTAATTAATTACAAAATTATAATTATATTTATCTCTTACCTTCGGGTTTTTTACTCCAAGGGTCGTTCAGACGAAACTGCTGCAAAAAGGGATTATTTGGATTTGATATAGGCAAAGATCAAATACACCGTTTGTGCTAAAACAAATTGCCTCCGATTTATTATTCAAAATAACTACTTCGTCTCCCTTTCATGACATTTAAATTAAATACTTGTAGAAGGAGCAACAATTTGTAAAATCAAATATAGTCACAAATATTTCTTAATTAACTAGCTTATGACACTACGATATACCTCCACTATTTATTATCTGCAATGAACCAGTACGTGCTTTAGCTACACACTCACACACATTCGTTCTTTGATTTTATCGTTCTATTTAAACCCCACTTCGAGATCTCTGATGTACATCTTAGATTTATATTTATTTATGTTGAATTATACTCTGGGGAAAAAAAAAAAAGGAAAATAATCTTGTTTAAAACTCAGTTAATACTTAACGTCTGAAGAACTCCGTTGTTTTGCACCTCTGCTGTGAATGCACTGTTTAACACACCATAATTTAGTTAAGACACTGTTTAACCGCGGTACTGTTATTGCTTATTTCAAATTAAGTTGATGCGCCACTATTACTCTAGTTCACTTTTAAATAGCATTTAGTGTTGTTTTGTCGGCCGATATATATATTTTCGAACACTTAGCTCGCTTAGGCTGGCCGCGCGTTATACAGTTTTTTATATTAGTTTTAGTATTTTCAAAGATAGGCCTACTCTTAACTGCGGCCTATCTTACACCCGAGGCCACTATGTAGTTTTTATCTGCACTGTATGCTGCTTATTACCACTCTCTCTGATGACACACAGCAGACTGTGTTTCACACACAAGCCTGCTGCTATGTAATTACGCAATGCGTCTGGCAATTGTTTTGACTGACTGTGTGTATGTTGCATTGCTGTACTGGAGGCTCCTTACAGGTGAAAGTCTGTCAATTTGGAAAGTGCTTAAAATGATGATTTGAATTAATATGAAATTAAACTGGGGTGGCTCACAATTCCGTACCGTCACAGTGGGTATTACCTAACTTTAAATCCTCTTTCTCACTTTACTATGTTCACTATTTCTCTAACTCTCTACCTCTCACTTTACAATGTTTAATTATAACATTAACAAGTTCATGTTGGTTTATTGTATCACAAATATGTTAGTATTGTGCTAATGTGATTTGTCATAGTTTACTCTATCTGTTTGGGGTTTACTGTGCCCTTCTATATTTTAATTACTTAATAATTAGTATCTCTAGTTTGTCTGTCCTTACAATTATTAATATGATATACAATTTTCTTTGGTTTAATACAAGTTTGGTGTTCTTTCTTAGTGTTGTGGCTGATTATTTCACTATACTTATAGGTTAATTGTCTTTTAGTCACTATTCTTCTTACTTACACGTGTGTTGGTGCGATGGCTATTTCTATTCTATTTGTAGTTGTCATCATCAGGTTGTTCTTGGTCCTTTGGGGCTAGTTCTACTCTCTCACTTACCATCTATTGGGCTATTCGGGTTAAATCGTCTTGTTTCAGTATTTACCATTTTGACTTGTTTGTTTGTTACTACTAAGAATTAATATAAGTTACTGTTCTGACTACCTTGATATGTCTGATCGTTTTATTATTCTGATTCACCCATTCTTCTATTATAATTCATCCCTTTTTACTCTAGTGTCAATGACTAAATAAATTATCTGGTCATGCCTTCTTCATTATGGTTAGGTGAAGATATGTACCATTACAATATTTATAAGTTTACAGCCCAAATGAATATGTGTTTTCAAATCAGTTACATGTCAGGATAATCTGGTATGAATTCTGAGAGAGGATTGGAAATGATTAGTATTATAGTCAAGCAGAAAACTTAGTATTTCGATTTTAGTCATTTTGAGCCTTTATTCATCGGTGATCGATTTGGCAGCATATTCTCTCAAATACTTAAATAGACTTCAGTTTGCTTGTTCCAACATTTCTTTATGATTTAAATAGTTTCATCTGTTGTCTCGTACTGTAGTGTATTAAAATGTAGCTATGCCACAAAACAAAGTGCTACAACCCTAGAATAGCCAGTATGAAATCTCCAAACCTGATGCCTGATTTTCAAGATCATTTCTTTTTATAAACATGTGTATTTTTCATTGGTATATTATGTTTTATTTTTGTTATAGGACTGTTAAATTTTTATTTGACATTGATTGTGTTTTTAAGTCAGTACACAACTTTTGATTAATTCTTTGAAAATTTTATATAGAAATGTGTAGTGTTTAATATTTTTTATAACAGTATATATTTGTTTATATTTATATTGACCTAACTTGCAGTTTAATGTTATATTAAGACTATAAAATAGGCAAACACACTCTTTAGTGTTTAGTGTGAATTGAAGGAATTTCATAAACCCAAATAAACCAACTAATTTGACAGTTCTTATAAAAATGTTAGTGACTGCTGAACAGAAATCACCTAAATTATAATGCTCCGAATTATAAAAATGTTCTGATTTTCTTTGTTCATAAAGTAATTCTTATGATGCAGTAAATTGTCATATTCAGCAAAAGCGCTAATTATTCCGAAGTTGAAAGAGAACTTTATTACAGAAATCCCGTAGCTAAAAAAACTATGAACAGGAAATAGAGATTTGTAATAGGATTGAATTTTTTAAATACATTTCTGTTTTCCAAATGTGCTTGTCATTTATATTTATTCTAAAATTGCACAATATAATAGTGTTAATAAAATTATTGTGCGCGCATGTGTGTGTGTGTGTGTGTGTGTGTGTGTGTGTGTGTGTGTGTGTGTGTGTGTGTGTGTGTGTGTGTGTGTGTGTGTGTGTGTGTGTGTGTGTGTGTGTGTGTGTGTGTGTGTGTGTGTGTGTGTGTGTGTGCAAGAATGCATAAAATCAACAGTACATTATTTAAATAACTAATGGTTTCTTTGTATTGCTAACACCATTATGTTTTTGTTGAGATTGGATTTATTATCAAAGTAGCAGTGCAGTCAGTTGATGTAGGTGTGATTCCACCACACAGACTTCAACCTGCTGTTATTATTGTAATTACCATCGATTCAGAACAGTCTGTGCTCTTCTTCTTTCCCTACCCCGTTAATAAGTACCCCTCCCATTCATCTGTAAATGGGTATCAGATCTCAGGAGGAAGGAAACTGTGTCTTTAATATTGTGATTCAAGTACTCTTCCAGATTAAAAATAAGAACAATTTAATAAGCACGTGCTGTTCACATGTTGAACTGAATTTTGTTCCCTCTTTTACTTTCTGTGTATTACATAGAAATTATAGATTAATGTTCTTATATGATTTATTTTTATTATATTTGCTTCAAAGTAAATTAACCAGTTACTGTGAAAGTCGTTTGATTTGTTTTCACTTGTTTCAACATTATGTAAAAACATATTATGATTTACTGTGTAACATTATGTATAACTCACTAAATTCGTAGTGACCATCAATCAGTGAATTTTTCAGTGAAGGGTTTGTGAGGATCGGTCAAAAATATAACACAAATTTTAACTTATTTGTGTTGACGTTTCGACAATGTTTATTGTCATCATCAGAACAATTGTTGCTGACGCCAACACACAACTGTGGATGTATAACATAGTAAATCGAGATGCACATAATAATTTTTTTTTCTATAATAAAAACCAATTTTGGTAATTCTAAGTAAACAGGTGTGGTGACTTTAATTCTCTTCATATTTTTATACATTCAAAGGGACTATATTTAGACACAAATAACACAATAATGTATGATGCAAAACATATCACCAGCATTTGCTCAGAATTTTAAAAGTATTGAATTTACATTAATAATCATCAGTATATCTGTGGCTTAGTTTTGACACTGGATCATTGTGAAAAATCAAACTATTATGTCTTTATATGTATTGTAGATTTGGTAGGTAGTACCATGTGTTTTAGATATATTTAAGTTTCCAGTAAAAAAAAAATATTTAAAGTAGTATACATTAAAAGTCATTGTCACTCTACCATGCCTTTGTTAGCAAAAAAAAAAGTAAAATAAGAAACTAGTTGAATTTCTACACATGCAATTTGAATTTGGCCTAACCATGATAAGCTCAACTTTTTTTTTTTTTTTTTTAAGCACTGCAAAATAAATCTATAATAGATTCTGAAATTTGTGCAGACTTCACTTGTTTTTGTTTACATTGTTTTTGATAATATTTAATTTTCTGAAAAAAAAATTCAAAATTTTATATAATTAACTACACCAATTAGTTGAAACCAGTTGCCTGTAGTGTATTTGTTGTGCACACTTGTTTTTAAAACTAATTACTTTTTCTTGTAGTCAGCCTAACATTCTCATTTAATAGTCATACCAGTTTTACCTAAATTTTCTGTTTTTTTTTTTTTTTTTGTAAATACACTAGGCTTCATACGAGTTTTTGAAAAAAATGAGCCAGATATTACAAAATTTAGGCACAATAACCATGTCTATCATTTCTTGATTTTCTGCGTGTCCTTTTGTTTAGTATAAATGTAGGAAAAAATGAATTACAGCAGAACTCCATTTATCCAAACTAATGATTCTCAGACATAATTCGGATATGCAGAAATTCGGATAATTGGAACAAACCTAAGAAAAAGGTTATGTTATGAAAGAAAACGCGAAAATTGCTGAAAAATCACTTTTGTTTATTTTTATTACGTGAGTACAGTATCTTAATAAAAACCAGGTCACACTTGTTTTGCAAAAAGTTCACTTGTACTACAAAAAAATTAAAATAATACTCACATAATTATGATTTTTGAGTTGAACATGTCAAACAAAGTTAATTGTTTTGGTGTAGAAACACGTTTGCATGCAGCCAGGCTCTGCAAATGCTTGACGGAAAGAAGCTGCACATTGGTCGCATTCGGACTGCCATTCCATCCACTTTAAGACAGTGTCAAAACAAGCGAATACCTCACTTGCCGTAGGTTCCTTTTCCCGTTCAACTGAAGCAACGTTGTCATCGTCTTTGTCCACCTGCTGAGATTTATTGTTACACTTTGGATAATTTCATCATCGTCTAAAATTTGATATCCATGGTCGCACTGCAACCACTCATTTATGTCGTGCACGTCACACTCGTAACAGCCAGGAATTTGTAAATGATTTTTTGGATATCTTCAGTTCATACAGCTACATTTTCTTCGACACTTTCTTTTACTCTTTTTTACTCCTCCTTTTTGTTCATTGCCTCTTCTTTTTCTTCCTGGATTTGTTGTTTTGTCAAAATTCCATTCAATTTATTACATGCCATTTCAGGATATCGATTCAGATAATTGGTGATTCGGATAATTGGAGTTCGGATAAATGGAGTTCTACTGTACTAGCATTAAATTTTTCAATACATTACCTTGTTTTGGCCTAAATTTTTGGGTTCAGGCAATTTTTTGGTTCCCAAAGGCAAGGTAATGGTAATGAATTGTTACTTTATACTACTTTAAGAACATTTTTTTAGATTTTTTTATGTATTATTTTTTACTGAAAACACATGGTAGTATCTACCAAACTTACCATACTTACAAAAACACTGTATTTGGAATCTTTAAAAACAGTGTCAAATTCAGTCTTTCCTGTATCACAAAATTTTGAAATGGCTCCGGTTTTATATGACTCTGACAAAAGAAATGCAGAGTCAGTACATCTGACATGTAACACACTGTATATGCTTTAAATCTTTTCACTAACATTAAATAAAATGTATTCTTTTAGTTATTAAAGTAGTGTATTAAATTAAAATTATATTTTTCTTGTGTGTTTTTTTTTAGACAGCAGAAACTGTTGAAGCCATAGTCAGTCAGTTGATGGAAAAACAGAGATGTGCTCGTGCTGCGGCTCTGAACAAACAGCTGGAATGTGGTTGTCCAGATTCAACGTGTGCTGATGGCAAAACGTGTTCACATCCTATGCGTAGAATAACCGCTGCTAAGCCTACAACACACATTAAACCTGAAACTCCCTCTTCGCTGAGTTCCGCTGAAAACAATAATCAAGTGTGTAACAGTGAATTAACTTTAAGTGTCACAAATATTGACTACAAAGTTTGTCTAAAAAAATAATGACACTGATTTTTTATATTCTTGGATTTCGTTATCCATGATGTCCGTTAATTAATAAATATAATTAAATCATTACCAACTTGGAACACAAAGTTTGACTAAACAGAACAATAGTCAACAAACTCCTACACAAAACACAAAACAAACAACAGACAAAGACAGAAAACAACAAATTCATTACACTAACATACATCAATAACCACAATGAAAAAGTAGCCCACAAATTCAAAAAAGCAGGATACAGAATCGCATACAAAACTACAAACAAAACAGAACACACACAAAGCACAAAACAAATTCGATCTACCTGGTGTTTACAAACTAAATTGCTCAGATTGCAACAAATTCTACATAGGCCAGACAGGACGTTGCTTCAAACAAAGATACATTGAACACACTAAGGCACTACACTCCACTACCGAATTCGCCTTTGCAAACCACCTCATTGAACAAACCACACATACAAAAACATCGAAAATAACATGGATATTCTACACATACACACAAAAGGCCGAAAACTAGACACTCTTGAACAATTCGAAATATACAAACACACGAAAACACCTAAAAACGATATCCTAAACGAACAGACACAATTCAAATCACACGCATTATTTGAACATATCACACCCCACACACACAACATCGATCCTTCCAAAACTCAATACCATCGCCAAGAACAAGATAGACACTCTCAGTGGCAGCCTCTGAAGAAGCTTTTTAAAAGCGTAAACTGGTTCAGGGTATAAGGTAAAACTTTTACTTTTTTACCTATAGAAACTTTGTGTTCTGAGTCGGTAGTGATTTAATTAGATTTTTTATAATTGCTTATTTGATGAAAATAACAGCAGATAGCTGTAATGTTTGTTTACACGTTCAAAAATTTGTAATTTCTTAACCTTGCCAGTTTTTTTTTTACTGTTGTAATTTTTGTTTTGTTTTGTGCCTCGTGTCACATAAACAGAGATTGATAATATGGAGCGTTATGCAATAAAATTGTGTCACACATAAACACAGTGTAAGCATAATAGAAATGTTTAAAAACTAAAAAGAATCTCGTAAAATGATTCCCTGTCCCGGTCTTAGGTTTTTAGGTGGGACAGAATATTTTTGGATGGCCGCTAAACACATCATGAGCTGACAAGCATGAATCAGAAGTATAAGATCTCGTCAAGTCTGATTTCTGTTTGTTTGTAACAATTTGTAACAATAATTGGTTTTGAACTAAATGTAAATCACTAGAGCATTAATGAAATATTGTCATGTGATTTGAGTCTGATCTTTGCTCTTCAATACTTTATCATGGTAATGCTCAACATCATGTCATACTTTCTGTGATTAAGTGTTTGGCAAAAAGAGCTTTCCTCTGGTAATCCAGCTCTCCCTTCCTCATCTGACCTTGGTCCATGAGAGTGTTTCCTGTTTCAAAAAATCAGAAGCCAACTGCAGGGCTGATGTTTTAAAAACGTTAAAAATATTCAAAAAATTCTGGCAGATGAACTACAGGCTTTGACAGTTAAAAACATCCAGCACAGTTTTAATCAATGAGAATGTCTGTAAGTGTGTGGCTTCCCAAGTGAACTACTTCGAAGATATTTGTTTTATAGTTGATATATCAACAAATAATTTTATACAGTCAGTCTCACTACGTTTTAGACAAACCTTGTCTATTTGCATTTTCTTGTGCAGTATGTGCGTACCACTATGATCATGTTCAATGATCTTAATGACATAATCAGTTAGGCACAACTGCTTATGTATTAAATAGAAGAATACATATGAATTGTATATGAATTTGCCCACATTTTATTTAAGTTATGTAAAAACTAAGTAACAAATTATTATGTAAAGAATTATATTTAAATATTTTAAATGTTAACAGACTTTTTAAAATTAAAAATATTAAAATAAAAATAAAAATATCAGTTTAATATCCCTTAAACTGATTGTACCCAATAAAAAAAATTAATAAATAATAATAATGGCTCCCATGTATACCACCGAAGTAGCTTAGGAGAAGGCAGGGTAGGCTGCCTTAATTTTTTTTTATATTATTTTTTAAATTATTAAATTACAAAATTTAAACAGGTAAATCTTTAAAAATTTAATAATTTTTTAAATATATTAATTAACTTATTCTTATTATGTTTAATATTTATTATTAATTTTATATAATAATAAATTAAATTATTATTTTGTTATAAATTAAATCATATAATAAAAATAATTTTTTTTCAAGTGTAGTTGCTTGTGGGGCACTTGGTACATAAAAATGTATGCATGATACATATAAATTATTCCATTTGATATATCAACTATAACAATATCAGAATTTGTAAACAAGAAATTTTTCTTTAAAAAAAAAATTAGTTATGATGATGTACATTACAAACGATCAAACTACAGTAGGCTACATATAATTATGTATTATTTACAAGAGTAATTCACTATTTAAAAAGGCAAACAATTGCAGGTGAACAGTTTATTTAAATAACACAACAATTTTCTTACTTTCAGCTTAGATACATTTATACACTTAGCCCACCTCTTTTCATGCTTTCTTATGCCTGGTGTGAAGAATTGTGTATCTTGATGCTGAAATAAGTTTAGGACATTTTCTTTTATCTCTGCGTCGCTTGGAAACTTGACACCACATTATGGGGCAAGATGTTAGCTGTAAGGAGGACATAATAGAATCCTCACCCCATTTCTTTGATGGTTTGAAGCATCAGTCAAGAGATGGCATTGTCATGAATGAGAATGACACCGTTTCTCTATAAACCAGAGTGTCATTCTCTTCTCTTTAAACATTTTATCTTTAAGTCTGCAGGCTTCTTCTGTTTGTTTACAAGCACGTTTGAGATGTACTCAGTAATTATTGTATCTAGGTTATATATAAAAATCACAAAACTAAACCTTCAGTGTACCAAAACATTGCCCCTTTACTGGACTTGGTACAGTGCTCATCAATAATCTGTGTTCAGCCTCTTTTAAACTGTGCAACCCAATTATAAAACTTTTAATTCTTACACATTTCTTTGTACCTCTGATGTATACTTACTTACAGCAGTGCAACAACCCACTACTGAGTCAAGGCCTCCTTTAACAGCCTCTGCCAATTGTCCCGGTCAAGTGCAGCTGCCCTCCAGTTCCAGCTCCCAAGGATACGGCGTGGTTCATAATTCACACCATCTTCCCAACATAGGTTTGGGTTTACCGACTCTCCTGGTGCCATAGATCTGTTCTGTGAGTGCCTTTCTGGGTATTTCATTCTCCCCCGTTCTGATCACATGTCCAGCCTACCTGAGTCTACCAAGTTTTATAACTTTCACAATATCTGGTTCGTTCAGAAGATTGTTCAGTTCTTGGTTGGTCCTTTTTCTCTGTTCACCATCCAGATATATTGGACCAAAAATACTGTGAGGATTTTGCATTCATGAGCCAGCAGGCTTGACTCAGACTTTCTAGAAATGGTCCGTGTCTCAGAACCGTAGGTGAGAACTGGGCAGATCAGTGTTTTATACAGAAACAGCTTGATGCTCCTGGCAGTCTCTTCTTAAACAATGACCTAACCAACTCCTTTTCCTATTTTCTATTACCTTCAGGATTCTTCTCTCTTCCCCTATTCTTCTTAAAACTTCATCATTCCTTACTTTATCAACCAACCTCACATTTTCCATTGCTCGCCAAACCCACATCTCATATGTTTCTAACCTTTTCTCATCCTCCTTCATTTAAATAAAGTAATTGAAATCAATTGTTTACACAAATGTATATCAGACAACTGTTGAATATTGACCGTGGGACGACAATTTATTATTCTTAAAAGTATCTTATTATTTCATGATTAACCTGTTTGTTACAACAGGTGTCTGTCACTTTAATTATTGAATTTAATTTTGTAGCAAGTATTTGTACAACTACTATAGGTTCCATCTTTTATACTGGGCTTACAGGTGTCATCTACAACAGGCACAGGAAGTATGTTGCTCTCCAGCAGCCACCACAGGGTCATGACGGTAAGCCATCATCAGCAAGATGCTCCTTCCATGTCATTACACCATTCTCATTTACAGTCAGCTAGTCATCATAGTGCTGTTATCACTAATTCACAGGTGAAATTTAAAGAACCATAGCAAAAAAATTATACACTATATCAACTATCCTTTTTCTGTAAGTTTTACATCATTTGTTTTTCTTTTTTATTCTAGACATCAAATTCACAAACTTCAGTATCAAGTTCACCACTAGTATTAAGTCTTTCACAAATCCAGGGTTCCACAGGATTGTTTATCCTTAACTCAAATTCCTGCAGTACAAGTCAAGCTCCTAGTCATAACCAAGGTGCTGTAGTCACATCGTTTGTTTGCAATCCTCCAACTCGAAGTCAGAGGAAAGAAACGAAAAGTGTAGTCTTAAAACACGAATCAATGGAGGTAAGTCTTTGAAAAAGTATAATGATAAATTGAAGTATTGATTACCAAGATTTCAAAAAAGTATACAAAACTCTTATGAGAAATGTTTACAAAACTTTCTTTTACACAAATTTAACTCCTGTAAACATCGGATTTTGTCAGTATTACTGCGTTTATCTCACCAGTGTTGTACACCATAATCTGCCCCTTTTGTTTTCAAAAAGAAACCATATATAACACTAATTCACACTTAACAGTTTTACCATATTTTTCCCAAACAATCCTCTTCTAAGTGAACCCTTTGCATTTGTATTACAATTTTTTATTTGCAATAATGTTAAATAAACGTAACGATGTTTTCAGTAATGATTTTGAGAGAAAAAAATTCATGAAAATCATACAGTGTCAACTCAAACAAACAAATCACACCGTACTGTATATAACTTGTGATGGGCACAGATATAGAATGAAACTCAAAAGAAATCAAGAACTCCCATGAATATGCTCCCATGTTCAGTGCTCTTTTTGGTAGAAAAATTTAATTGGATACACACAGCGAACAAATCAATCTTTTTTAACCATATAGAACTAGATTGTAAGTATTATGTCATAGACTGTAGGGACTGATTTTGACAAATTTCATATTTGTTTTATTTAAATGTGATTCAAAAAGAAACAAAAAATCAGTAAATGTTTCATTTTCCCCACGCACTAATTCAGTGATCCCCAGATGAGTGTAAAACCCAACTTTCCAAATTTGAATGGTCCACAATGTTTCACCTTCACAATGCCTGGACCCCTCATCAAAGTCGAATTCTGGCTACATTCCTGACTCAATCCTTCACATGTGTCTGTACTTATGATAATTGTTTCTTCTCTGTTCTGTTTAATAGTGTCTTTTCAACGTATACTTTACCTATCCACTTCAACTTTTCAATCCTTTTCAATATCTAATACTACCCACTTCAGCATATTATGTAGGAAGATTAACACAACACTATAACATCATAAACAATTATTTTCTTTGGCATTTATTTTTAAGACATCTATGTTATTTCTAACCTTCACAGCCATAAGTAGCTGTACAATTTAAATTATTTAATCTTATTTATTCCTTTTCAGTAAAAATAATAATTATCATTGTTACTGCTGACTAATAAAAAATATTAACATATAGATTACTCTACCCACTAGAAACTTTCTCCTTAAAAACAGTGCTTGTTTCATAGATATGATTTTGTGGTAATGGATCTCACCCAAAGATCTTACTCTGATAATACATGTTCTTAAGGAATGATGTATGTAGGTATCTCACCATAAAGACACTGATGTTGCTATAGATCCCTTCATCGTAGCCTTTCTTTGTGTGTGTGTGTGTGTGTGTGTGTGTGTGTGTGTGTGTGTGTGTGTGTGTGTGCGTGTGCGTGCGTGTGTGTGTGTGTGTGTGTGTTACTGGAAAACTCCTTATGAACTTCTAACCATTCTACTCTACACTATAGTAATACAAAATATTCCAATATTTTAGTTCTTTATTTACAGATGGAGGTGGTGAACTCGTGTCACCTCATGTCACCTGCGCAGCACCGTATTAGCGATACAACAACACAAGCGGTCTCCCATCGGAGTTCTGCATCATTGAATAACAACATAAGGAACAACAGTGGCGCAACCTCAGATATGCCAGAAAAGATGGATATCAGTAACGGTAACGTTTTGATGTCAACAAGTAGTTATGATCAGAGCTTTGGTAGTTCTACTGACAATAGTTCACCAAAAGACAGATCACCAAAGCAGATGGATACTTCATCATCAAGTGATATGCTGATTGATGTGAAACCATTTGGGTTGTCCGGTAGTTTAAGTGGTAAAGACTCTCTGTCGAGTAGTCAGTTCTTTAATGAGACACTGGATTTGTCCCAAGAAGACATACAACAGACCCTGTCTGCCAACATGCCTATGACATGTGGAACTCCGGAGCCTGCTCACAGGTAAAACTATAGTATCTCTTTTGACTGCTGTAATCATATATTATGGTGGAAGCTTGATAGTTTGAACCATGGTAATTTAAGCATCAGATAATTTAAGTCAGCTCATTAGTAAAATAAGAACTAATGAAAATGAGAAAGGAAATATAAATTCATAACTTAAAGTAACAAGTATTTTCCCTAACCTAATCTTCTCATATTATACTGAATTTTTCAAATTTACAAACAAATGCAGGGTGCTTGACACCCTTCTTATGGTGTTGTCTCCCGGTGGAGATTGGCAACATCATGAATATTTGCACCCCCTCAATACAGCTACATATGTTTATGTACAATAGTACCATTGGCAGATAATTCTTCTTTGTCTTGACAATCTTCTGTCTTTGATTTTATCATGGAATTTCATATTGAGAGGCTTGCAAAACTTAATCAAAGTGCTCCACCTTCTCTTATAGAATACTAAAAATCAATTCCTTTTTTTCGTCAAACCATGTATAAGACTTCACTGACTAATGCTCTTGCCATCCATGATATTTTAGGAAGCCCCAGTTTAACAAAAATTTTAAATCTTCAGTTTTATTCATGTTGTACTTAGTAATTACCCAGGTGTCTACACTGAGAAATTGTAACAGTACACCATGCAAATCCTCAAATTCAAATTCAAGCTTTTTTTAAAACTTGGTATTAAACTTACTTGGTGTTACTGTTAGTCAACTTATGGCCCACTCTGTACTTTAACTGTTACTTTACTTTTATATTAAAATGGCAAACTAAATAATGTAGTTAAAAATGTTAGAATCCTAATACAGTAATCTAATACATACAAAATATTTTTTTGTGTAGGTTAAAAGATATAGTTAAACCATTATGTTGGTTCCCAGAAGAAACCGTCTTTAGGTTTTTACATTGAAGAGTTTCATTTGTTTATTCTTTAAATTAGTTCATGGCAGCACTTTCATATTCAGTAAAATTATTTTCTGGGCTGTTGGATTGCGGTCCTCTTCTTGCAAATCTAAACATTCCAACTGCAGTAGCAGCAGTCATCTTCAGTGGGTCTTCTGTTCTGCTTCTCTGGCAACTGATAACCTATGGTTGCATTGTCAGTCGCCAGAAGAGCAGAAGAGAAGATCCAGTGAAGATGACTGCTACAGCTGCAGTTGAAATGTTTGGATTTACAAGAAGACCACAGCCCAAAAGCCTGGAAAGTAATTTTATTGAAGATGACATCAGCCATGAAAGCTTTATTGTTATAGCACTTTCATATTTATTTCCTCTTATCCAGCTGCAAGGAATAACACATACTTGTTGATCTGATCCTCCCCTCTAATCAGAATTATTTTGGATTATCGTACTGAGTAATATGATGTTTTGTGGGAAAAATATCCAACCATCCTGCAAGCCAAAGGCCTCTGCTGTTCCAATTTCCTTGTGGCAAGCTTCTTTTTTCAGTTTGATCACCCGTTCCTTCTTCAATGATCTCATGGGTCTATTCCATTCCTGTCTTCTAAGTGGAACCCAGTTCATTCCATCGTGCATTTGTCCCATGCTGCCATACCATATGAGGCACTTTGTGTTTACAGTGCCTAAAATAGCTTTGTCTACATGAACTTGCCACCCAATATCTTTATTTCTAATGTACTGGAGCCTGGGCGTCCCACAAAACATTCTCCAAAAGCCATTTCAACTGCTTGAATTGTTCGGGAATTTATCTTCTGATATGACCATCAGGCAGAGTAATTCATCTTCTTAAAGATATAATAATAAACATGATAATATCTTGTTTATATTACACGTGCATTGTACACAGATACCATTAATGCATATTTAATATGATATGGGGAATATGACAATAAATATATTTTTAATACTGGAGCATACTGGAACAATATACTGTAGCTATGTAGAATTACATATGTGGTGAAATATATTGTACGGTGAAAATACAATTATCAGATTTGAAATGTAGCAATGTTTTCTGTATTGTACACAGAAACATCAGTTGTGATTAATCAATTAATATATAGTTTTGCATACAAATTGATAATGTGTGTGAATATATTTTTATGATACTAACCATTTCATTCTTCTTTAAGAGGAAGAAAGACTTTAGTTGCTCCACTCAATGGTACAACGTGTCCACACACACATTGTGAAAGTTAAGAGAGAATTACAAACTGCAATGCATTGGACTGTGTTTCTTTTTTTTTATTATATAACAAACTATGCACAAATAGTGTGTAATTATTTTGTATTATTTAATTTAGTTACAAATTTATAACAGAAATATTGTTGTCGATTTTGCCAATTTCTAGAGAGAGGAGTGGCCATCATTCAAGAAAGGTGAACTCAAATGAAACAGATGTCCTTGTATCTGGACTCAATCCAATGGAATTTATCGATGTAGGTGTGTCCCCAACTAATGACATGGAGGACGATGTGTTTGTAAATCTGGATGCCTTTGATATGCTCGGTGACTTTCCCGAACTGGAAGTACTGGAAAACAGCAACAATGGTAAGCTTATGCGTGTGCAAATTTGTGTTTATATATTGGCATAAGTAATCTTCATCATTGTCTCTCACCGCTGAACCCAGAACTTTTTAACTCAGTTAGACATTAATACAATTAATAGATTGGTCGATGACAATATAAATTGAAGAAAATGCTATGTAATTTACATATTTGTTTTGCAAATCAAAAATAAATATAATAGGTATTATTGATATTAAGAAAATATAAGGATGATACTAATGACACAACAGACTAGTGTTCCGAGTCAGTAGTATTATACTTATATTTAGTCAATAGAAGGACATGTTATGGACTACAAAATCCAAGATATTAAAAAGTTATGGCCTCTTTCTAAACCACATAAATAATAAAGGCTGAAACATTTTAAGTTACAAATATTTTGTATAAGTAAAAAAAAAAAAATAGTTTGACCAGATTTTGAAAAATGGCCAGAAAAAGTCAGTCGATTAAAAAGGGAAAGTCAATTAATCGATTAAAGGGAGATGAAAGTTGTCATTCATTATAGAAAGATAATTGGGAATGTTTGCATTTGTTTTCTAGGGAACAGCATGTTAGACTTGAGTGACAGGGAACAGTCCAATGAGAGTCCACAGGATAAAAGTAAGCAGTCCATGTTGATGGAGTACAGAGAAGGTACAGCAAACATCACAGATTATTCACCAGAATGGGCGTATCCTGAGGTATGTTTATGGTATTTATTTTGTTTTGTTGCTGTTATTATGTGAAGATTAAATGCTTTCCCCCATATCAGTCTTGAAACAAATTGGAATTTGCCAGTGCTTCAGTGCAAGTGTATACAGTTTATTGACACTTTTGTCTCTGTGTGAACAATTACCTGTACATACCTTACAGACGTACACATAAATCCTCTAGTCAGACTGAGCGTCCATCATAATATATTTTGCTTGACACTTTGATCCCTGGAATCCCTAATAGGTCGTTGTTTAGATCTTTCAATCACCTCTGAAGATGATCTCAGATTCTATGTATCGAAGCGTCGAGCAAAAAATATTATGATGGAAGCAGTCTGAGCAGATGATTTATCTGTAAGAATTCACCCATCACCCTGTAAGGAGTTTTAAAGAACCTTATAGACTGGCCAACTTGTCTGTTTAACTGTCTTATTTATTTGTAATAAATAAATTGTATCTATTTAGTGTTCACATATACACATGTTGTATTTTGATAAACATTTTAATATTTCTTTATTCAGTAACACAAACATTTGCATAAAATTTCAGTAGTTTTTAAGTTAGTTTTTTAAAAAATAAAAAGGTTATTTTGTCTAAAAATTGTGTGGTTCTAATTCACACCTTTCAATAATGCATACAATAGAAACAGAATGTCATTTTCATTCAGTATTTCACTGTGTTCCTGAGGTATGTTATTTTGTCTTAAAATTGTGTGGTTGTGATTCTCACCTTTCAATAATTCATCCAACAGAAACGGAACGCATTTTCATTCAATATTTCAGGTGTATCATTCATATCATGATTTAAAAAAAAAAACCCATAACATGCACAAGTAAAATGTAAAATACTACCAAAATTACCTGGAATTATTCTTTAAACACAGCTGCATCAGTTCTTTACAAGTCAATCATGTTTATGAAACAATCACATCATATTTATGAAACTAGAGACCACTGTGTGTCATTGTACATCATTAGTGCAGCATTTCATGCTAATCAAAACCACAGTATACTCAGAAGGTTACAGTAACACTAACGAACCCAGGGTCCAAGGTATACACATAGCAAAACTTTACTACTCGACATACACTCAAGTTTAGACCAGAATTGTTAACATATGTAACTCTCCCACCATTTAGTTACAATAACGTTAATATTACTACACTATGTTTTATATGTTTAAGAGGAATGTGTAAACATTGCCCCTATTATAAGCACATAGGTAAGATATATTTTTTTATTTATAACTGCTGTTTTATTACAAAACGATCACTTATGTTGCAGGGCGGTGTCAAAGTTTTAGTGACAGGGCCATGGTACTCCACCACATCTCCATATACTGTGCTGTTTGATTCATATCCTGTGCCTACAACGTTAGTTCAGAGTGGTGTGCTTCGATGTTACTGCCCTGGTCAGTTTAAAATGTCTACATGCTGTTTGTAAATTTGTAGAAAGCATATGCTACTAAAGTTAAAATTTACATGTTTCTTCTATGCATCAATAGTAAATTGTCAAGCATGGTGTGGCAGTATTCTGAATATCGACACACACATGCGGCATCCTATAAACAATAAAAGAAAATGATTCATTAATTAAATTTAAAATTAAAAGTAAATTTTTGTTACCATACTCTGTAAAATATGGGTAAAGCTTCCAAGTTTGATATAATTTTAATTAATAAAGAGCGCATAAAAGTATGATTGAACAGAATAAGGTTAAAAAAAATTATTACCCAACTATAAAAGGAAGATGACATTATGCTTAGGTAATATGTTTGTTCATTTGACTACAGATGAATGTATGGTTATCACAACAACAAAATTGTTTAGATTGTTTTTTCTTTTTTATTTGCTTAAGAAGTGAGCAAAGAAAACGTTGTGTGTTGTGTTTATTTGGCGCTTATAAGTCAGTCGCGTTATTGTAATGTCAAAAAATTATTCTGTTGCTTTTGTTGATGAAATTTTTTCTTCCTGTAGTAATGTCAGCACTTTTGATTAAATTCCATCATCTGTTGATAGTTTTTTTGTATTTGCAAATAATTTTGATAATTTTGACATGTATTTATAACTTGTTACTATTGTAATTTTAAAAATAAAATAAAATTTTCATTCTATAAGTAAGACTGTACTTGGTTAGTACTTCAGAACATGTGCAGAATAGCATAATCCTTCCATTCATCTTCCATAATCATAACATTATCTAGAAAATATAATGTTCAGTGTTAATTATTATATTGTATTACTGCAATGACAAAGCTCTATTGAAAGTAAATTGTATGTTAATATAAACACCTCGCAGACTTTTTATCTCTGATGATGCTGATTGTCTTTCTGAATCATATAATATAAGGTGTATATAATAAGATAAAATTTATGTACAGAAGATATTTATTATTGTACTAATTCAATATAATAATCATCTAATGTAAACAACTACAAAAACATCAAAAGTTACTATAAAAAAGTGATAATTATATACATAAATTGCTATGTTTTTTCCAGCACATGAAGTTGGACTGGCAACACTACAGGTAGCTTGTGAAGGTTTTGTTATTTCAAATTCAGCAATGTTTGAGTACAAAACTCCACCTCGGGGTGAGGACACCCCACAAGAGACTAGCAAAGAGACCACTTCAAATGCTAATGACAATCTGCTTAAATTTACTTTATTGCAAAGGCTGGAGGCTATGGACGATAGGTTGCAAATTAAACAGGAGCCTGATTGCGGCAATGATATTGTAAGTACGGTATAATGAAACTACATTTTTGTATGGTTAAAACAAAGACAAAACGTTGTGTATATTTGTATAATATTTGATGGATAGTATAAAAAATGAGATGAAAATTCACCAGTTCTTCTTCAGTCTTTTGCATGTGCCGTTGAGATCACAGTAGAGACAGGGCAATGTACTCCTTATAGGAGTCTCACTCCTATTGGCTCTGCTCAAAACACGTGCTTCTCTTATGATCTGATTTAGATGCAGTTGAATGAAAAGTTACAGAGTCCTTTTTTCTATTAATTTAATTGTTTTTAATTTACTTTTCAGAGTACGTAAATGATTACAAGTTTTCAGAGAAAACAGTGGAAAATTAATGATTAATTACAGTTCTGTCCTTAGGAAAATCAAGTAAAAATGTGTACAGTAGACTCTCGGCTATCCGACTCCCACCTATTCGACCTTCGGCCTATCCGACCCGCTACTCAAAAAAAAGAAAAAAAAAGTATTTTGAGTACGGTACATATGTAGTATTTCCAATCCGATTACTAGCGCCTTCAAACGTCATGTGAGCAATCCCGCCACGCGGGTGAAGGCGCTTACGCGTGAATCACCAGTTACCAATACAGTACGCCAATTGATTCATGTTGTGACAGGAAAGTTTCGTGTTCCTACTTGAGTGTGTAACAGGTGCATCAGTCAGTCTGTATCCAGAAGTCAGTCCATGCGGTTCAGTCGTTCGTGGATTGTTAATTTGTTATAAAGTGTGTATACAGTATTGTTGGTGGCTTTTATTTTTAAGTGAAATATGGGTGACAAACGAAAGAAAGTGGTAGTAACTTTGGAAGAAAAACTGCAAGCAATAAAAAGAATGGATTCTGGTGAGTCGGTAAACAAAATTGCACTGGAGTTAGGAGTTGGAAAAACTACTGTGGGTGATTGGCGAAGAAATCGCGCAGAGATTGAAAAATGGTGTTCTAAGCAAGCAAGTGGCAGTGGTGTGAAAGTTAGAAAAACTATGCAAAAAGGAAACATGTGGAAGTTGAAGAGGCTTTATATCTGTGGTATGAAAATGTGAGGGGGGAAGAATTCACGGTTTCAGGCCCCTTGCTCCAAGAAAAAGCGATTCAGTTTAAAAAACAGATCGAAGGAGACGATGGTGAGTTTACTGCCAGTGACGGGTGGCTTGATCGCTGGAAGAAACGTTTTGGTGTTTGTCAGATGACGATTAGTGGTGAAGCATTGTCTGCTAATAAGGACGCTGTCCCTGACTTTAAAAAACACTTTTTTGACCTGCTTGATAAGGAAGGCATTTCCGGAGAACAAGTGTACAACTGTGATGAGACGGGTTTGAATTACCATATGTTGCCATCTAAAACACTAGCGTCTAAACAGGAAAAGGCCACACCAGGGTTCAAGAAGAGCAAGGACCGCGTTACAGTTTTAGCTTGTAGTAACACAACCGGAAACCACAAGTTGAGACTGACCTTGATTGGAAAATCTCGCAAGCCTAGGGCTTTTAAAAATCTTAAAGATTTAAGTTCTTTGCCCCTGCATTATACCCATCAAAAAAAGGCGGGGATGAATGAAGAAATTTTCAAAAATTGGTTTGAACAGGAATTTGTGCCACAAGTTGAAAAACATTTAGCTGAAAACAATTTAACAAGGAAAGCAATCCTAGTTTTGGATAACGCTCCTTCACATCCAGCAAATGACCAATTAAAAGATGGAGACATAAAAGCTTTGTTCTTGCCTGCAAATGTTACATCTATATGTCAGCCAATGGATCAGGTAGTGCTCCAAGCTTTGAAAAAGAAACATCGACGTAGGCTACTAAGCTATATCATCGCGACAATTGATAATACAGAAGTTGCGACGGCACTACAGTCAGTAGACATGCTTGACGTCATCAGATGGGTGTCCGAGGCATGGGATGAAATTCCATCTTTAACACTTGTGCGATCGTGGAAAATTTTGCTGGATCACAGAGCCAGTGATAAGTGGGAAGAGGTAGAACAGCAATGTGATGTGGAAAATACAACTGATAACACTGCGCTTGTATCGCTGTTAGAAAACGTTCCCGGATGTGAGGAAGCTTTATTGGAAGACATCACAGAATGGTTGGCAAAGGACGAAATCGAAGAAATTGCAGATGAAGATATTGTAGCGATGGTATTAAATGAACAGCCGATTGAAGAGGAACAAGGTGATGAACCCTCCGATCGTATAACCCACTCCGAAGGCCTGAAGGCGATCGAGACAGCAGTGGAATACATTGGCCAGCAAGAAGAAGCAACACCAGCAGACATCATATTGTTACGATGGTCTACTCGATCGTCGTAGGTACAGTGGAAACAAAATAAGTACAAGACACCAATTAAGTCACTAATCACACCTTTAATTGTTACAGTAAAACATTTCGTAATTAACAACTGTGTCTACAGCAAATCAAATGAAAATTGTTCACACGCAATAAAATGTCCACTAATATTAAAACTCAATTGTATTAGAATTATACTGTCCAAATATAAAATGCAACACTTCAATAATAACTACTTGAACGTACACAGTAATAACTCGAACCGCTCTGGAAATATATCGCACTAATACTCTCGAACCGCACTATCAAATATCTCGCATTGAACTGAAAAACTAAGGCTGCTACCCAATGTATTTATAGTCATGCTCACACACCAGAAGCTTCCAAACTACGTCTTATCTCTCGTGAACTACGTAATTACTACGCCCTTGACACAGTCCGAGCGCCCGACCGAAGCCCGGCACAGTCGAGAAAATTCTCGCAAAATGCGTCTAGTAGCACGTACACCACACGCTTACATCGAGATCCTTCTGGCATATTCGATAAACGCGTACATTGTTCTGTGCTGTCGTAGCAATATGTTTACGTAAGTGGAAGGATATAGTGGCGAGGAAAGAAGCAGGTCTCAATTACAGACTTTTTCAAACCTTAGACAATGTAAGTTTCACTTGTTCTTTCATTATACAGTACGTAGTTTTAGGTTATTATAATTTGATTTATATTAACAACTAATTTGGTTGAAAGCTTTCATATAAATTAAAACTCATAGTAAAACTCATTCAACTTATTGTTAACTACACATTTTGTTTCGTCCTTCAAATAAAGGTTTTGTGAAAGATACTGTAGTTGCGAATTCTTATTTCATTTCTTTCTAATTCATTTATTACTGTACATCATTTATAAGGACAAACATGATATGACGTACGCATCCAAATAGCAACAAGTACATTCAACGCAATAGGGTGGCGGTCATTGACCTTACAGAGGCTGGTATGCCTACGGCTCCGGTGTATCCGACTTTTTTGCTATCCGACCCAGCCGACCGCCACATTAGGTCGGATAGTTGAGAGTCTACTGTACTTTAAACATTATAAATTGCAATTTTTCCAATCTTTTACCACTGTTAGTTCATAAAACATGGAATATTTCTTATAAAAATACTATACTTACAATACTACTTATTAACATCAGTTTTATAAAAATACTTTTTCTCACACTACTTGGTGGTAGGACACACTCAACCTAGGATCATTATGTTGTATCATATACCTTGTTGTTAGACTTCTTGTTATAATAAGTGATCCTCATGGGACGTGTACATGGATGTTTCTATTTTGTATTGATTTTTAAATAAAAGGTGGATTGATTTTTTTCAGCTGTAGTAATATCTGGTTCTCTATAAATCTGACAATCTCAGCTGAAGTGCAAATGACTTTAACATGTCTACCCACCAGCACTTTTTTTTGACATTCAGCAGTCTAATTTTACATGCTTCTGATATGTTTACAGATAGAAGGGTCAAGGCTATTTAAACAAAACAATTTTGAAGATAGGTTAGTTAGTTTCTGTCAGGGTTTAAGTACTCGTGCTTGGAGAGAAATAAGTGAAAACGATGACACAAGAGTCACTTGGTGTTCGTCGCATCGGAACATGACATTGCTCCACCTGGCTTCTTCTCTGGGATATGCAAAGTTAGTTTTGTTTTGTAAGCATGTAGTAAAATAATTATTATTAATGTAGTAAATGATACAGTTACTTAATTTTATTCTATATAATTTGATTTAACATTATATAGACTCTTTATATGTATAATATATATATATATATATATATATATATATATATATTACATTTTCTGCACATTATCTATTTGAACTTTGACCTATTTGATGTTTCCTTTTACATAATTCTCTGTAGAGTTGCTAGGACAGGGTCAGTCACAGGAACCGCATGTTTTTGTATTGGGTAGTATGGCCGAGCGGTTGGCATCAGTGAGTGTGGGCTGGCCTTGATTTGTTCGTTAGAGTGGGAAGTTTAGTTGCCGCCATGTCGTGGAATGTGGAGCATCGTACGTTCGCTCTCTGGCGGTTGTTCGTAAACAATGAGTTAGTGACGCAGACACGTGACTTTCGCACCCATTTTAATATTCCGGTCCGCCGACCTGTTCCAGACCGCAACACCATTTTGAGATGGTTTGAAAACTTCAACACAACTGGCTCCGTAATGAAGAAAAAAACCACCTGGCCCTGTCAACACAGCCCGTACGCCCGAAAACATCGAGCGAGTTAGGACGTCTGCGATACAGAGCCCTAAACGGTTGGTTCGCAAGCGTGCTGCGAGTTTAGGGATTAACGAGTCAACAGTGCAAAGGATTCTGCACAAAGATCTTCATTATCACCCATCCAAATTCAGGTATGTCAGCAACTTAGTGTAGGTGATTATGAACAGCGTCGTGTCTTTTGTGAAACCATGCTTGAAACCATGGTCAATAATGAAAACATGATTTTTCTCATGAGTGATGAAGCCCATTTTCATTTAAATGGGTTCGTTAACAAACAAAACTGTAGATATTGGTGTAATGAAAATCCTCAGATGTTGCATGAGTCCCCTCTTCACAGCCCAAAAGTAACAGTATGGTGTGCAGTTGGGGAGAAGGGCATTATTGGCCCGTACTTTTTTGAGGAAAACAACATTACTGTAACTGTTAATTCAGAGTGCTACATTACGATGCTCCAAACCTTCTTCTTCCCAGAACTTTGACGTCGCAGATGGGCAATGAGGAGAGTATGGTTTCAACAGGATGGTGGAACTGCACACACAGCTCGTAATTCAATGGCTGTCTTATGGGATCAGTTTCCAGGCCACCTTATCTCCAGATATGGCAATCTTCGCTGGCCTCCTCGCTCCCCCGATCTAAGCTTATGTGACTTCTTTTTGTGGGGATATCTCAAGTCCCGAGTATATGTTAACAAGCCACGCTGCCTTGAAGATCTGAAGACGACAATCCAGAAGGAAATCATTCATATTCCACGTCAGATGTTAATTAACGCTACTTGGAGTTTTCTGGACTGGCTACAATCATGCATAAACATAAATGGCCAACATCTGAGCGACGTGATCTTCAAAACATAAATGAACAATGAAATTCCCAACATACACTATGTATTGTCATAAATAAAAATATTTTTTAAGCCAAACTGACTAAGTACATCTTATTTGAAAACCATGCGATTCCTGTGACGGACCCTGTACATACATCTTCACTTATTTTGTTGTTGTAATTGAATTTTTTGTTTATAGTTTACAAATCTTATTTGATTATTTTTCAGTAAAGTGTAATATACTTTATATTTATTTTTAGGTTAGTGTGTGCAATGCTGCACTGGAGAGCAGAAAATTCATCACTTTTGTTGGAAACTGAAGTCGATGCTCTTAGCCAAGATGACGATGGCTACACTCCATTAGTAAGTAATATTTTTGTTGACTTCTATTGCTTCACACTATGTAATAAAAGTAGGTTTTTGATTACATAAAAACCTTTCTGCCTTTTTTGTGGCAGAACTCAGTTTTCAGTAGAGTTTGTTTTCCCAGTAGTACTCATTTTCTCATTAATACTTGTTCTGTGAATAGATCACTAAAAAACCACCAAACTCGAAAGTAAGGCGGCTTGGACCACCCCTTGCCTGTTACTATCATGTCACTTTTTTGTGGCATAACTCATTGTTTTTGTAATATTTGTTTTCCAACAAGTACTCATTTTGCAGCAAACCAAAAATAAGCATCCTTTATGTACAATATGTAGAGTGTAAGTTGTCATTCCTTAATACATTGTTTTTTATGTTTTCCATTAACCATAAATATTTGTATTTTTCAGTTTACATTTGCTGTTGTAGTTTTGTTAATTTGTCAACTCAAAAACGTTAGGTTCTATGTTTTGAGTATTACTGTGTTATAAGCATTGTATATACACATTAAAGTTATGTTTTCCTCAACCATGCCTTTTATTTATTTCAGCAGTAAACTAAAAACCAAAAACGATTGTCACCTAACCTCACAAATGAAAATAACACGTATTTTTGCTTTGCATTAAGAAATAGGACAATTTACAATTAGTACACTTCTTCTTTTCCACATCGTAATTTATCAAAACAATCACATATTAAAAACATCGAAAATGTACTCCAAGAACGGACAAAGGTACAGTTCCTTTCTTACTATAACACAGACAGATGTTATTCCCAAACCTTATTCATCATGACATACTGTAGTTATGAATGATGAAGATAACACCATCCATTCTAATGTAAGAAGTCAGAAAAGTCAAAAATAATTTTAACCGGTCATATACTAACCATGTCCAGCATGCCCGACGTCGGTGATGGATGTGCGCACCACACTGTCATGCAACTCATCCAGTGTGCCAGACGTTCTTATTGATAGGATACGTCCCAAAGACATCTAATTTATATTTTTTGATAAATTTTGATGCTATTTCACAGTCTATTATGAATTATAATTAAAACAAATTAATAATAACAATATTAAAAATAATAACTGCTAATGATATTTGAATGTATTATGTAAACGAAGAATAAACTAAACTAAATATTAAACTGAAATTTTATCTGCATCGTTACTTATTAAATATAAACTAAAGAATGAATGTAACGTAAAATTAAACAGTAAACATTTATTAAACAAATGTGCTCTAAAAACATGTACTGTACTTGCTCGAAAATGACGATTTGATAGACAGCAAGCATACACATGATCAAACATGCACGATTCCTTGACATCTGTCAACACTACACATGATCCATCCGCACATCGTGCGGCTTGAGCTGATGGTCTTGCAGGACTCATTTTTCGTCATGCACATCCTTCAAAAAATACACGCCGTGCAGTTGGATGTCAAAGCTATGCACTGTCGTTTTTGACTTGCTGTCCGTCATGACATCCAGCGGGGATGGTTACTGCATAGCTGGCTTTATATATCAAATTGGGCATGCAAATTAGATTTAGAAGTCAGAATGTGCATATAAATCATGTGTAGTGAGTAAGTGTAGATTTGATCATAAAATTTGTGTATGTTGTAGTATAAAATATGTGTAAAAATTTAATTTAGATTATACGTGAAAATGTGCTTAAATTCGATTAGAACTCTACACATATGTAACTGTGTAAAAAATGCACAATATATAATTACATAATAAATGTAAAATCATGCTAAAAAGCAAATTAAAATTAAAATGTATGTATGAGAAAATAGCTCACATAAATGGAAGAGTAAGAAGAAGAAGTATCTCAAGGTAACCAACAAAATTAAAGTATAGAAAAAGACAGTCACTTCTGGAATCAAACTTCATGACTCACTAAACTTTTGTCCTAAAGTTTCTGATTCAATTTCTGTGACACATGATTTTTGTGAGATGTGAAACTGTGATTTAGTATTCTACTGTGTACAATATTCAACATGAAGAAAGCATTATTTGAACTGTTTTATGAAACAAATAGAAGAAATTTGTAAAAATTTAAAGTCAGATGTGTAAAACATTCTTTTCTTTACATTCTTTAAAACTTCATTCTTCAAACATTATTCTCGTGAATCAATCATGCTTACATGTTACAATAGGAACTGACTGCTAAAAAGGTTCATCTGCTATTTTTAGTAATTAATTTGCCCCTTCTATCAAAAGCAACATAGAATATATAAAGTATTGTTATAATTTTTTACTTCCATGTTCCATAAGGAAATGGAAGTATGGTCATGGCAAAAAAAATCGTGTTCGAGATAACGGCAGATTCTGATTGTACTACCATAAAAACATGAAAAAAAGTCATTTTTCGAAAACTGTGTGTGTGTCTGTGTATAGAATTTTTTCTATGGCAAACGATAACAGCCAGAAATTCAAACAGAATCAAATAATTTTTTGCATACAGCCCTGAATTGTAGAGGACTCAAGGCCTGTTGTTTTTGGTGAAGGTTAAGGGAAAGGGGTAGTTTACCTGCAGCGTTTTACGTTTTAACAAGAGTAAAGTGCTTAATTTTGATAAATAAAGTATCCTGAAAAGAAGGTCATAATAACCCACTGTAGAAAGGTGGATGAAATATCTATAAATGAAAAGGGTAGTTGAAGGGGGAGGGGGTAATTTTTTTTATAAATTAAAAAGGTAGTTGATGATGGAGGAGGTAAATTTTTATAAGTTTTATATGTGTACTAGGTTACTGACAACAAAAAAGTAGTTTCTATGGAAACATTTCATTTCACTTTAACAAAATTCTATATTTTTCATTTTAATTTAAATCATGTATGAGTGAAAATATATTGTTCCTGGCAGGCAAGCATATCTCAATTATGTAATGTTTACTTTTCCAAAGTTTTATTATTGTGATTACCGCAATAAAAAGGCCGGCAGGACATACACACACACACACACACACACACACATACAAAATTCGCGTTAATTTTTGGCCTCACTCATGTTTATTTTATTATGTTTGCATGCTTTTTAAATGGAAAGTGCCAAAACACACACCAACACAACACGTGCAAGCCGAAAAGGTGGACATCGATTTGCTTCCTGTGGATCGCTGGGCAGTATTGTTGTATTAAAGCAATTAATACAATCTGTGTACTTATTTCTATTATGATATGAGAATTATAAACTAATATGTGCATGTGTGTATGTATGAAAAATATATAAATGTTTTTCTCCTTTGGAAAATTGTTTGTCCCTCCTTGAAAACATTTTGACCTCCCTTATGGCTAGTTATTTACTAGCCTGTGTGGAATATAGCGTTATGACATGGATCAGAATGGTGGGTGTTAAACAGGAGACACAAATGTATTAAGGAAGAAATGTTTTGCTGAGAAATTTATAATTATATGGGTGAACAGAATAGTCGTTCAGGAAATCAGAAGACAAATGGAAAGAAATAAATCAAGACTCGATTTTAAAAAAGAAAAATGACTAGTATAGTATTGACAGGAAAGACTTTGATAACACTATAGACATCCCTCGGCCCCTCGCAGCGAGAGCCCAATTTCATTACAGGAACCAGATCACAGCTACCTTTAGCTAGCTCTTCGTTCGACCTACAGACATTTTATCCAAAAGTACAGTCCTTCCTCACGAAGGTTGAGGATAGTCTTAATCCACCTGACATGGTGGTACCATTTTAGCTGATACGTAATTCTTCAGAACTCAAGCATCCACTTATTTAATTAATATTTAAATGATTTTAAATATAAATTTTAGGACATGGAAGTCATGTATGGTTCTCCACACCGATTTTTATATATTAAATTAGTAATCATAGATCAACATTTTTAATGATATAGTTAGGAAATCTTTTCTAGTAATGAATAAATTATTCAAATATTAATGTAATAAGTTAAAACTATGAATTTCTGTATTATTATTATTTATTATTATTAGTAGTAGTAGTAGTACTTTTTATTCAACAGTTTTAAGACATGAATTGCATGTCTCAAGTATGTATAGGTAGTTATTTGCATTTAGTTAAAATTAATTATGTATTAAATAATTCAATATTCTATTGCCCTAAAGCAATACTTACCCTAAGATATATTATATCTTATATATAATATGTTAAAAGATATTTTGGGTTTTAGTAACTATCAAACTACTGTAAGTGAACATAAATAAAGGGTGTAAGTGGTAACATTGAAAGTTAACAGATTCAGATGAATAATAAAAATCAAATACCAGTATATAAAAAAACTACAAGACAGTAAGCAATTAATATAATTAATTACCTGCCTGCCTGGTAATTATTTATTTACCTGTTAAATTTTTTATGTTATTATTTTTGTATGACTTGAAATGATACGTAACCGATCTTATATTTTTTTAAAGAGATTGTCAATGAAAGATACAATTTGTGTGTGTGTGTGTGTGTGTTTGTGTATGTGTCATGCAAATACACAATATTAAATACCATTTGTTGATTAACACTAGTAAATACTTTTTATTTAATAATTACTTTTGTAAATACACATTTTTGTGTGATAATCATCTGTTCATCTCTCTCTCCACCTTCAATTTATATACCAACACTACAGTACCTGTATCAACAATTATATACCAGGGTTATTCGGAAAGTAAGGTCCGAATCGCCGTAGCTAATCGAATCATGCGCGAACATTGAAACGCGAATGCGCACCGACTCCCGGTATGGCTTGCGCGTCAAACGATGCCATTTGCATTGGTATTGTTGCAGTGTGCTGTTTACAGTGTCAGTTCAAAATCTTTAAAACAATTGATCAGCCCGCCGACTGTGAAATACGTTCAGTGATTCGGTTTTTGACAGCAAGGAACGTTTCACCAGCGGAAATTCATCGACAGATAAGTGAAGTGTACGGCCTCAATGCAATGAGTGACAGCAAAGTGCATAAGTGGGTGAGAGCTTTCAAGGACGGAGGGGAAAATGTCCATGATGAACCGCGATCAGGCCGACCATCAGTGATCACAGAAGATTTGGTAAATGCTGTGGACGAAAAAATTCGTGAAGACCGGCGATTCACAATTTCAACTTTAGCATTGGAATTTCCGAATGTGGGTAGAACAACTTTGCACAAAATTGTCTCTGAAAATTTGCAATTTCGCAAATTGTGCTCACGTTGGGTTCCCAGGCTGCTTACTGAGGAACACCAAATGAAAAGAATGGCTTGTGCTCTTAATTTTTTGGACTGATATCATAAGGAAGGTGATCAACTTTTAGAGAACATTGTCACAGGGGACGGCACATTGTCAATGGAATGGCGTCACACGACATCACCAGTCAAAGTCAAGGCCAAGCAGACAATCTCAACACGCAAGGTTATGGCAACCATGTTTTGGGATAGACATGGAGTCTTGTTAGTAGAGTTTATGCAGCAAGGGACAACAATAAATGCAGCCGCTTACTGCACTACCCTGACTAAACTTCGACGTGCAATACAGAATAAGCGACGTGGCCTTCTGACGTCTGGAGTTTTGTTGCTGCATGACAATGCCAGACCCCATTCTGCCATTCAAACCCAAAATCTGATCAGATCTTTTGGATGGGAACAGATTGACCACCCACCGTACAGTCCAGACTTGGTGCCGAGCGATTTTCACTTGTTCCGCTACCTAAAGGAGTTTCTCGGCGGCAAGCGGTTCGCCACAGATGACGAGGTGAAAGAAGCAGTTAAAGACTGGTTATCCTCACAAGTGGCAGACTTCTATGACTTCGGCATACAAAAGCTTGTAGAACGTTATGACAAATGTTTAAACAAAAATGGAAACTATGTAGAAAAATAGAGAAAGATGTAAGGAATTAAATAAAAAAAGTTTTTTGAAAAAAATCTGTGATGGTTTATTTTTTATAAGAAATCGGACCTTACTTTCCGAATAACCCTCGTACAAGTTGTGACATATAAAAATAGACAGATTAGTGTACTATTTGTAACATTCTGTCTTAATTTTTAATAAATCTAATTAAATGTTTTTAACAGATGTGGGCGTGTGCAAGAGGACATCACGAGACAGCGCTCGTACTGTACCAGTGGAATTATACCGCACTTAGCTTAAGAAATTGCCGCCAAGAGACTGCTTTAGATTTAGCTAAACATAACTTACACAGTAGAATAGTAGACGAAGTTGAAAGGTTAGAGAATGCGAGAAGACAAAGCAATTCAGGTTCTGAATTGAGCACTGCCGGAATGCAGTTTTTGTTGCTACCTGCACTCAGTTCATCTTCCTCACAGAATGGTATGTTTTGATTTTACCTGTGTATTGTTTTGCATGTTCCAGCTGTATTCTAAACCACTAAAGTATAAAACTGTCTTTTTTCTTATAAAGAGATAAGGTAAAGGACTCTTTCCGATTCACTCAGGTGACTGCTCTGGTAGTGGCCCCAATGATCAGTTCTTTGGTAGCAATATCAATGAACTCAATTCATAGAAACTAAAAATATCTTTTAGTAATATCATATGATCATATGATATATATCATAATATCATATGTAAATTATGAATTATAGTAGCGCATTACAGGTTCAGTTTGTTTTCTATAAAAATAATGTGATGTGAAAAATTATTTGCTACTCAATAGAGTAGAGATTTTGCGAGGCTTATAAGAAAAATAATATCCAAAAACATTATTTTTATAATTGTGTGGCATTCACATAGAACACAAATAGACATTTGTTTATCCATTGATCAGGTACAGGAGTAACACAAACAATCTGTTTAGCAAGGAGATAAGAGCTGTATGCAGGTCCAAAAAATACAAACCATAAAAGAGGGTACTTGTACATTAGGGGACGTCCATTAATTACGTGAGCTCAAAATGGGGGGGGAGGGGTCCGGCAAAATCTCACCAAATCTCATTTAAAGGGCCCCCTCCCTTTTATTTAAAGGGCCAGTGAAAATCTCACGTCAACTTTTTAATTCAGAGAATATACATTATTATAACGGATAACATTTTGTTTTATAAAATTAATCCCGAGCATAGACAATATTAAAGTGCCCACCAATCTTTATGGCCTCTCTGAACTGAACTGAATGCTTAATACACGTGTGCATGCCCGGGATTTCCCGATTTGAAACAAAGAGCCGCACAAGTGTCAGATTTCATTCGGGGAGTTCCCTGCTGTGCCGGTCGAAATCACTGCGTGTCAGTCAGTGAGTCAGTCATGATATTCTGCAACGCATATAAAGCCGATGTTATTGTGTTCAACATGAATTTATATCAAAACTTTTACAATGCGTATGTTAAGCGGCATCCAGACAAGTCGAAACAAACGTGCCAGCAAGACGTTAATCGTTTGTGGAAGGAAGCTAATATCCGATCCTCCAAGTGACCGGAGAACCGACTGTGCCGGAGCCTGGGGAACACGATGGGAAGTTGTTCGCACCGTTCCTGCTTCGGCAATCTCTCACGGTGTATCCCAAACATGCGGGCTATTCCCAAATGCCGTACGATTACTACTGCCCATCTCTTTTGATGAATGATCAAACTATCCATAACAGATGCTGCAAGACTTGCAGCATCTACTTTGCTTCGTGTGTGAAGCTGCAGAAACACAGGTCGGCACTGCATTCAACCCCGCGAGGACCTGTGGTCAGGGTTCGACCAACGCGTGTGGTCACCCGTTGGGCTGAGGAGCTGCTGTGCGCCGTGGACGATAGGCTGGAGTGGCTGCTCGAGGAGGATGTAGATACATCTAATGACTGTCTTCCTGTACTACCAAAACATATGGATGTCATGTGTCCAATCATTACACTAGAGGAAGCACATGAATGCCTATGGAGTGAGTGAAGAATTAGGGAAGGTGGTGTCACAGCCTATTTTGTATTTGCTTATTTGCGAAAATTATTTGCAAAAACCACGATATGTAGAGAGTCATTTGGCAGCTTTCAAGACAATTAATTTAATTAAACTCGTTATAGTGCACCTTAAACGTAGTTATCATTTTCACCTCTAATTTCACAGAAAAAATGTAGTACATAGAAGGTATGCTTTAGGTATTTTTAGTGGTATGAAGCAAAAACATGAACATATCAAATAAATTTAATTATTTAAAAATTATAGGGTAAACCTCACGTGAGGGGGAGGGGGGTCCCACCACATCTCACCAAATCTCACCAAGGGGGGAGGGGGTCCAAATTTAAAAAAACCTCACGTAATTAATGGACGTCCCCTTATACCTCTCACCCCACCACACTTTGATATATTGAGCATTAGATATTGTTTTATAATGTACACATGGCTGGATTAATTCATAAAAAGAATAGGAAATCTGATTTTTTTATTTTTAAAAACTCACAAAAAAGAGAACAAATAAAACAAAAAACTAACTTACCTAACCCAAGCAGGAAAAAATGGCCTATACCAACATGCATCACATAAAATACGGAATTTATACACATAGGTACAGTTGAGTGCAGCAAAAAACAACATTCCATAAGGTTACGCATAAATACAACCTCTGTTTTACATATACTGTGTATATCGTGGCGTTAGCAGTAAAGTTACCCAAGTCCACTTAGGTGAATTTATGGAAAACTGAAATTAAAGACTTTTAAGTGCAATATAATAAATTATAAAATTATTAAACTGGTTAATTTTTATTACTAATAGTTTTTTATTGATTACATAGGTTTTCAAAAATGAAAAGAAAAATAGAAATTAATAAAAAAGTAAAATGTATTTTTTGAAACATCATTGGACTTTTGTAGTTTTAACACTAACCTCTCAATATAGCAGTGAAAATTTTCAATATAATAATATTGCAACATCAGTATTATTCATTTATCCAACACTTTTGCTTCACTTGGCTAGTCTGATTTAAACAAATGACAGTGGGACCATACATATAGCTCATAGAATAAATATGGAGGGAGTGTGTTTGATAGATGGAATACAACAAAATATAAGTTATGTAATCATGCAACAAGTTTTAGGCATTGAAGTGTAAGTAAGGTTTTGAAAACTGGTTTTAGTTTAGTTAAAAAAAATGCCACCAAAAAATAAATAAATACAAAAACCTAAATCAACTTGCAAACTGCATAGGAAACCACTCGCCTATGTCGACATACATTCCATAAATATTCACCAGATTTGGTTGCATGGCTGGAAATTATTCGATTCAAAACCTTTTTTCAAAACCTCATACATCAGTATACAGGGTTATTAAAATAAATGAACCAATTTCATAACACAATATTTTATTAAGGAAAAGTAATTCAAATTTCCAACCAAATCACAAGTATTCTACTCGTAATCAAGTTATGTTTCCTGTTTTACAAGTGCTCAATGTGGCCACCACTTGGGGTAACATCAAGGCACTATGAGAATTCTTCCCAGACGCATAGCAACATATCACAATCCACTGAGTTGATAGCTGTTGTTATTCAATGGTCAGGGTCATCAAGGTGGGTAGTGGTGGGTAGCGGTGGAAGAAAAACTCATTTACATATCCCCAAGCACAAAGAGTTTTGTGCCCGCATCCTCCTTGGGCCCCCTTCCAACCAATCCATCATTGGTGCACTTTGTCATTCAAAAAAGGTCTAACCATCCAGTGCCAATAGGGAGGGCGGTGCTCCATCATGTTGTAAAATGAAGTCATCTGAATCTGCTTACAGTATCGGGAAGAGCCACTATTGAAGTGTATCAAGACAAATTTGTCCTGTAACAGTGTTTCCCTTGAAGAAAAAGGGCATAATGACCTAATTTTATTTATTTTTTTTTTTGGGGGGTACCAAAGTTGATCTACAAAACTACCTCCATCTGTTTTTATATGCCATCATTTTGACAAAGCATACGAAAACATCAATATTGACGATAAGCAGTATCAATACTGTTGAGTGTGGAGCAATTTGCAACTACAAAAAGGATATGTAAAATACAATAGACAACAACATAATACATGTGTTTCAAGTGACACAGCAAAACCATATAAACCCTCTGTCAAAACTTAACATTCAAGTTGTCTTTTAACTTAACATCCAGTCTTTTAATTTAATTGGCCACAAGAGTTTGCTTATTTGTCAACAAAAAGCTTATTCAGTAAAGGAATACCATTGTAAAAAAATGATTCTTCTTTCTAACTTCTCACTTAACAGCTGGCAGTATTAAATTCTTACGTTTAGTGATACGTTACACAGGTCATTTTACTAGTAGTCGATCTAAATAGTTTATATTGAATTACTGAAATTACTAGAAAAAAAATGACTTTAGGCTGAATGTTTTTTGTGAGTGTAATATTGTTACTCAAATTTTAATGTTCGAAAAAAATAATGATTTGTTTTTAAAGTGTGATATGTTACTTCAGATACAGAAAATGTTTCTTTTAAATTTGTTAAACATTTAGAATGTCTGAATTTTTATTCTCATTGTTATGAACTGTATTGTCAATTAGTACTGCATGTTTTTAGACTTGAGTGAAACAGATAAAGACAGAAGATCTGAACAAGAAGACACAGTGAGTTTGGCATCTTCACTTATACAGAACGTGAGGGATGACGGAGTCTTCCTAAGGCCTGGTGCTGTTGCAAAGTAAGAACTTTAGAGGTTTTACATTTTTGTTCTGATTGTGTGTGTGTGTGTGCGTGTGCGCGCGTGCACACATGCACACAGACGCAGATGCGTGGATGCTTTATTCCTTAAGTCGTAATTAAGCTGAACTCAACTAAATATGTTTTCAGCAACTGTATAAACTACGTCTGATTCAGTAATACATCAAAATAATACACACAAGCTACATAGAACAAAAAACTAAGAAATCCAAATATCTATATAAAGATGTAAAATGGATTATAAACATTTTGAATAATAAAATAATATGAGAAGTCAAAACTGAATAATGTTTATTTTATATCATAGATGGTCAGGTGATGTAAGTGAAACTGAATAGAGAAAACATAAACCATATACTTTGATTCATTATTGATCTTACAATCTGATGACATCAAAATATCAATGACAAAATTGGAAGTAGTATTTGTTAATTTTCAACAACCAGAATTAATTTTAATTAATTGTTTTTTGTTGTCCATGACATGTCCGTTACTTAAATAAATATAATTATTTCACTACGACTCGAAACACAAAACTTTTTATGAGTAAAAACATAAAAGTTTTACCTTATAACCTGAACCGGTTTTCACTTTTAAAAAGCTTCTTCAGAGGTTGTGAGACATTTAATTAATTGTCTCACTTCAAATTCTTTTACAGAATAATTTATATTCATATCAGTTTCATTTTCAACCTTTTATTATATCTAGATTTGTTAGACTTTCTCTTGCCATATATGTCCATATGTTCTCTTTTTTTATAAGTTCTTAACTCGAAAATGTAATTTACCCTCAGCAGCAGTGCAGGTAATATATATACTGTAAGACAGTAAAGCATCTAGTGTGTTTGTGACTATACTACATAATTTATTGTGGGCCCTAAATTTCAGTTATGTAACCAAGACCTAGATGTCATCCTTGGACCTTGCCACCTGGATGCCATGCACTGCTTACATGCTCATTTAAGGTGCCCTGTTTTTTGAAGTAAAATGTGTGGTTCTACGGTAGACTAAATCCACCTTTTTGACTGTTTTTGTTGTCATTACTGTGTTGCACATATTCCTTACAACTTACTTTTCTAAATTTCATATACAGATATCACCAGAAAGTTTTTAAACTGCAGAAAAAATTGTTCAGAGATTGCACAAAAGAATAGGTTAAATAACTCAAACTTTTTAAGAGTCATAAAGATTATTTGGACTGATTTTACTATTAAGAGCATAAAAAACTTGTCTTTTCCTTTAACAGTCAAAAACTCAACTCCAAAGGATTTGAGACTGTGTACATGCAAATGAAATATTATCAATAACCGTATTTTCAGAAACTAATATATTGTGTCTGTTTTCTTTTTTTTTATATAGGAATGAAACGCAACAAAAATACAAGGTAGTTAGTTTGTACGTGAACATTCCAACAGTGACTGATTCTAGTGCATTGTCTACTAGTAACTCAACGCCTGCTTCCACACCAGCACCTAGTCCTACATTAAGTAAGTGCACTTGTTTCCTTTTTTTTATTGAATTTAATTTGTATTTCGATCTACCCAACAAGGGCAATCAGTAATATTAATGATTTATTGAAAAATGTGTCAAGGAATTCGTCTGTTGAAGTACCTCCATTACAAACTAGTGTTACAGGAAATGCATTTTATAAATTAATAAATTATAATATTTTTTTGAATTAGTCACTGTAATAAAATAAAATCTGTCCACTAAGTTAATGTGTTTCAAACGTTTCACAATAAGCACTTCACCACCGCTAGACTGAAGCTCCTTGGCGAGGATGTTGGGACAGTTTTTCAGCCTATCATTGTAATTGGTGCTGTTTCTCTATCTCTTCTATGACTGAAGGCATTTGTAGACTTTTCTAGATTACACAGTTGGGCACATACCATGGAGAACTGGTGATTGCTCTGAGTACTTTGTTCTAGAAGCACTGGAGTATTCCAACTTTGAAGTTACTGGTTGTTCCTCACAGCTGTATGTCCAGACAAGTTTTAGGATAGATTTGTAAGTAAACAGTTTGTTTCCAGACTCACTTGGGACTTCCTGCCATTCAACCAATACAGTTTTTTAAATTTTATACCGAGTTGTTTCAACTTCATAAAAATGTGTTGTTACCAAGTCAGTGATCAGTCGATGTAGAGATCCAGGCACTTCACTTTGTTTATATGTGGCAGTGTGCAGCCATCAAAAGAAATGGGTGAATGGTCATCTCTTTTCATAGTGAAAATCACACGAGCTGATTTAGCAGCGTTCACTTTGATTTTCCATTTTTTAGCCAGAGGTCTATTGCATCCAGATGTTGCAGATTGAGTAATGCGGTCTGGGGCATGCATGGACCACTAGTATTGCTGTATTATCAGCAAACATTCCAACCTGTGTGTTTCTTGTTTTCAGTAGGTCTGCTGTATACAATAGGTATAGCACTGTACCCAGTACATTCCCTTGGGATACCCCTGTTTTGATGGGAAACAAGTCTGTATATGCATCCAGACTTTTTGTAAGGAAATTTTGTCTGATAGATAAAAGTGTTCGTGTTATTGTTCATATTATTTGTACAAATATTATACTCATAACTTTTGATCTGGTACAATATGAATGTGTTTAGTACCATACACTTATGTATGGCTCTTTTCTACTGTGTATGTTTCTTGATTAAAATTATATTTTGATAAATTAGTGAAGCAATGAAAAGCAATTCTGTTGAGTTGTAGCTAGTTTTGGATTTATGTGTTCTCAAATTTTTAGGAGAGGCATCTGCACATGCAATATGTCGTTTCCTAAGATGTTGTTACTCAGTGAGCTCAAATCGCATATTCTAAAGAAACGTAATATAAATTTTTTTTATTTATATTTTGTATGAATACTTCTTTTCCATCTCATTCTATTCTTGGATTCATTCTGTTGTTGGGTTCTTCAGCCATTTCCATAAATCCCTTCTATCGTGTGCAAGTCATTTAACTTCTGGCATGGTCTTCCCCCTTCTGTTACCAAACTTCTGTAGTCAACACACTCCAGTTTTCTTCCTCTCTGTGTTCTGTCTAAAAATACTTCAATTTTGATCTGTAGATTTCTTTCATCCATCATCATTATGTGGCCAAACCATTACAATGCTCTTCTCTCTGTATATCAATCACTGATTCCTGCTCAAACAGATTTCTGATGATCATATTCCTAAATTGGCCTCTCTTAGTTCTTCCAGCTGCCCACCTCATAAATCTCATTGTACTGGCTTGTGATCAGCTCCTTTGCTTTAGAAACCATTTATAGGCTACATAGGCCATGAGGTTCCTGCCTCATGTACTAGTGTGTGTATAAAGTGTCTTGTGTATGTGTTAGAGGTGGGCTAAACTGTTATTTTAAAATAATAGGTATGAAAATACCGTTCCAAAAAATAACAGGTACAAATACGTGTTATTACATACTTATTATACATAACCTATACTATCCTTTGTAAGTAACTCGTTTTGAGTTTCCTGCAGGCCTCCTATGTATTAATATATTAATAGGTTTATCTAGGTGAAAATAAACCTACTTGCAGTGTATTTATTTGAAGATATTATATAACCTATACTATATAATTTGTTATAAGAAATAAATTGAAACTAAAAGTATTAACAGTGTTACTTTACACTGTGACTTTATTAAACTACTACTGTTTAAAAGAAAATAAGAAACAAGAGAATTTATAGGCCTGTCTACCTTTGGGAATACCAATTTAAGTTTTCACTAGGAGTAAACAAACTAACATTGGTTAGACAAATCAGTTGCGAAACTCGGGGCAATGAAATAATTTAGAGTACACATAATACCACAACAAATAATGTGGAAAAAACATCAGAAACATATAATAAAAACATAACAGTAAGCCACAAGAGTGAATGAGAATAAACAAAATTTTACAAATAAAAATAATAAAAACAACTGTAATAAAATAAATATAAATAAATAAATAAAAACTTATAAATAATAAGCAACAACAAAAGTAAATTAAATGCATTACATACCTGAATAATCTTCAGATTCATTCACTAATGTACACAGAATATACAAGTCATGAAATGTCACACCTATTTACATTACAATCTGCTTCACTTAACACATTATAAATCAAATTAAACAATTGAATTGTTTTTAAAATACTGAGATTTCAGTTATTCAAACACTATTTTAAATTCGCATTCAAAAATATCAGCTGTTGCACTTTCCTTGATGTTAATTGTGTTCTTCGTTCAGATATTTAAGGAACAGGACTAGATAAAGTGCATAAATGTCCATTACAACAATCTCATCATTTACGTGAGATGTGTAGTGAAGTTAAAATCACATTAATAAAAAGTAGAATATAGCCTATCAACATCAGCCACTCTATAGGTTATAACAGAATATAATTTGTTATTTCAAAATTTACCAAGTCGGTGACTAGTATAATATATAATTTATTAGCATATACTCTGTATTATATATCTGCATATCATACGAGAATAAATGTAACATCAGGATGAATTTTTTCATTTATTAAAAACAGCTTCGTCTCTTTGCGCAGAATGAAGTATTCAGGACCAAAAAGTGGCTTCGTACTAATTCGTACTCGAAATATGCTTGATACTAGTTGTTCCTAAAATACTAGGTGTTCCTAAAATACTACTGTTCCTCTGATACGCTTAGAATTTGTAATACTCGTTTACTTGTTGTTCCTTGTGTATCGGTGATACCCCTAGTATTTGAAATACTCGTGTACTTGTTGTTCCTTGCGTACCAGTGATATTTTTGTATGCCTTGGCGTATTCGTTTACTTGTTACTTGTGTATAGTTGCGTAGGGAGGCAGTCCTCGACTCAGAACAGCGAGGCGGCGAATAACAGGTATTTCAACTTTTCAGTCACTGTTACATCCGTTCCACAAAAATATCGTTCCAAAATACCTGTTACAAGTATGTACATGACTTCTTTCATGATTTCCTTTATATCCACAGTATCTTTATAAATCTGGTGACAAATTTGGTTTGCTTAATTGTTGCCATCACTTTGTTTTTGTCCACATCGATCTTTCATTGAATGAATATATTATTGGCTTTTTGTTTTTCATACATCAGCGTAAATAAAGATGTAATTAATTGAAGTTTTTAGCTGCTATAAACACTGTAACGGGGCACATTAGGCAACCCATTTTAAACACCCAGTGTTCAACCTTTGGGGAACCTCTTTTAATCAAAATGCATAAATTTTATTGTGAACCTCCGTTACTGTCTGGAGCTGGTACGGCGAGACGAGTTGAGAAACTGTCTGTGCATCATGAGTGGGGAAACCCAGGATGTCTGTAAATCACGAAAAAACATGTAATTGACATACGTTAATTTCATCAGGCGGCAAAAAATTGCAGAATTCGCTGGCCCAGCTTCCAGAACATTTTAAACCAGCCAATCAGTGAATGAGTTTACAACCATGCGGGTGACACCCTGAGCGTCGTATGGTATACGGAAGCAGGTGACGCCGGCCTGTTGAATAGCAGTCGTCAAACAGAGCGGACATAAAACTAACCGTAGCCTCGGACGATTTTTTTTGGTAGACCGAAAAGTTCTAAGTAGGTCTACCAAAGTGTGAATTTAAACCACATAGCAGCAAACAGTTTATAATACCACCAGAAAAAATGTTCAGAAGGTGAATGTGGATAGTTCCTTCCACAGAATGCGAAAACGACATAGTGTACTGTAGTTTGAACCATGTGCCTCTAAATACAAGGAGGAGATAAATTTACAAGTTCGTTTATTTTTGGCCAGAAATGTGTCGGTAAAGAGAAGTGGTAATGAGCTCAATAAATGGGGGGTAACTAGTGTAAAGAGAACGAGAGAGTGAGTGATGTAATAAAGGGGGAGAAAGAAACGTTAAAGAGAGTACTGGTTTGTTTATGTAGAGTAGTATAAGAAAATTTGTATATGATAGAGATAAGAGTAAATAATATTTCATAAAGAAAAGAAAGAAAGAAAGTATTTTAAAAGTGATTGCAATAAAAGAGTTTGTTTAAATAGCATAAAAATGTGTTAAACTAATTATTACGTCACACCCATAACATGAGTTCTGCATCGAGAATTCGTCTAAACGAAACCTGTGAATTTTCTGAGTTAAGGGCATTAAATGATCTAAATTAATTAAGGGTAAGTATCATGGTTTCGATGTATATCCTCAAAACATCGTGGCAACCCATTGAGCGAGTTTGGAATCTTCTGGGGGGTTTTATTAAAAAGGTAAGTTTAACGGGATCAGGGTAAGTAAAATTATGGTGTGTAAAAAAAAAGTTAAAAAAGTGTGTTAATTTACAATACCTCATTGAATTATAATTTTTTTAAATAAACTCCGTTGTGTTTTAGGCAACTCCGGTAGTGAACATTCATATCAGAATGATACGATGACACAACAGACTGTAGCATTACAAGTAAACAACAGCAGCAATCATTCAAACGAAGCTCGCAGCCAACAGAGTCCACTTTCTTCACGGCTTACCAAAAGACAGAGTGTTGACAGTGGTATACATTTAGGTGGTACGACAGGAGTACAGACCTCAGATTCGTTACCATCACTGAGAGTGAGTACAAGAAATAAAACAGTGAGCGGTGGGCGAGAAACACCCAAGCTTTCTAGGTAAGTACCGTAAGTGGCACCAAATAAGTATACTGGGAGAACAGCACATTACTTCATAATTATAGTGTACGAGGTATTATAGTGTACGAGGTTTGATGAAATGGTTCATGCAATTTTTGTTTATTTGAAAAATTAAGTATTGGTTCATTAATTGGTTACAGTGCCCTCTTCAACATAGCATCAATCAGTTATAACATGATTACACCAACTTTTTTTCAGTCCTAAAATCAGTTCTCGAATGCACTTTTTTGTGCAGTCTTCAGCTCGCTTAGTGATTTTTTTGTATGCCTTCAATAGTAGCGAAACATTGTCCTTTCATGGTGCTTTTCATTATTCAGAAGAAGAAAGATCGTGTTGGAGCTAATAGAGCAGTTACAGTAATGTTACGGTATAACGTTTTGTTTGCCTAAAATTCTTGAAAAAGCAATGATTGGTACATTATCGGAGTGCAATTTCCATAAGCTGCTCTACCATAAATGGAATTTTGCCATTTCATAAGAATAGCTTCACACACGTGTGGCATAAAATGTGTGAACTTTTTTTTTTATTTATCATTCCACTTAATGGATAAAAATTAGTGGAAAATAAAACTACACTCCCCATATGATAATCATGATCTTCAATTTGTTCATGACAATCTTTGAAGCTTCTTAACTGCTTGCTCATGTATAGCAGGCTTGCTAGAAGTCTTCTGCAACACTTTCCCCATGACAGAACAATTTATCTAATTCTTTACAGAAAATTTACTCCGTATTTTTCAATCTTGTGTTGTAGAATGTCAAAAAAAAAATCACCAAATACTCAAAAACTTACTCAGTTAGCTGTCAAATCTAAACTATTCATCCAATAGCATTAAAAGTTTAGACGATTGTCACTAAGATGGGCAAAAGGTCACGTAAAACAATTTTTTAATTGGATATTTATAGCACACAGAGTCCAAAAAATGTATGAACTTTTTGATCAGACCTCGTACATCACTCAGAGAACATTAATTGAATACACGATAGTGTAGAGTAAACAAGTTTATAAGCAGTAGTATAATTAACAGGTAAAGCTTATCTTTTTGTCAACCAGTATCTGGTATATCAGACAGTGGCCTGATGTACGATATACCCTATTGGTCTTTGTTCACAGTTGCCACTATTATTACAGGAATCAATTCTAAAGTCTACCAATTGGTCATATATAAAACAACTATTAGTGCAGTTCAATCACCAGGTAGCATTCCATTTTAGTGCTGTTACATGATGTGATATTGGCAGTTGTTTCCTCGTGTTGTTCGGGTTTGCAACATTTACCGGTATATTGTTTTTGGCGTCATTATGTTCTGTTTGTAAAAGTTTTCAATTAATAAATACTTCAAGAAATGTTTAATTCAAAAATAATTGTAAATTGTACTAAATATACTGAAGTCAGATGATTTTACGTAAAAGTCAGAGTATCATAGAGTGGCAGGAATATTTGCACTTCATATGAGAGACTTTATGTACATTTACCTTTCAGTTCATATCTTTAGTTTCATACAATAATTTAACATTTTTTATATTAAATATTATTTTCATTTCAACTTTATTTTTGGTGAATTGTATATCTAGTGACTCAAAAAATACCGTAATTTGGTGCTTCATGTAGGACTGTGGTACATGTTATTATCTTACCTTTTGTTACAAATGTAGGTGGTTGATTTTTTCATATAGTTTATATAATAGTACCGGGGGACCGAGCTTAGCTCGGTTTCAAATAAAAAATAATTTTTTTAATAAGATTTTACATTTTTCTTTTTACATAACAAAACAAAAACAGATTTGCATTTTACAATATTAATTTAGAAATTGGAAATGAATTTTATGAAATTGGGAAACAAAAATAGTAATCTTATAACTCATCATGTAGGTTAACAAACATAATATATTTAAAAAAATATATATAGCAATATATTTAAAAATTTAATTTTTTACAATATTTTATAAAAAAGTCATGTTGAAATCATCCAAGTTGTCTGGAATGTCCAAAAATAGATGTTCATCATCAGTATCCATTTGTAGATTATTCTGTACATTATTCAATATCATTCAATGTTTCTTTCCACACTATATTACGAGTGTGTCGAGGATTTTCTTGTGGTAGAAGAACTTTTAAACTACCTTTCCTTTTAACTCAGGAAAAAGCGACGTATAACATTCCATGCATAAAAACTGGTGTTCGTAAGTCAACACCAACGTACTCAAAATGTTTGACCCTGGACCTTGTGAGCTGTCATAGAAAATGCTGGTCTTACGGGAAATTGATGTCTTTTCATGGTACAGCCAAGTTGACCTTTGTTAGAATCCAATGTAATTCTTGGGATATGTACCTCTCGACCCGATTTTTCTCCAATAATTATCTTAGCTTTGATAATGTTATTGCACAACTCTGTAATATTTAATCTAGTTCCATTGAAAAGCCCTTCTGTAATGTCTAAGTTTTGTAAAAGCATTATTATAGTATCCTTTTTCAACTTCAGTTCATGTGGCAGTAAATCGGCTATGTCAACAGAATTAAGGAAATCTGAAGTGAATTGAAGAGCTCCTTCTGGTTGATCTTTTACAGAGTCGTAGCTGTGATAAATTTTGATATCTCCAGGTAGTTTTTCAATGATCTCAGCATTAATTTTTGTTACGTCTCTGTTCAAAGGAGCAATTATAGCTCTGTCTTTCATATCTTGAAATCTATTATAAGTAAACAGTTTCCAAAGACTTCATCAATTAGATTTCCATTAGAAAGAATATCTACTGGTAGCTCAATTTCGTCCATATTATTTACAGGCAACTCTCCGTTCCCGACCTTCAACAAATATTCAGCAAAATCTCTTTGCTCTGGATCTACACGCATATTTTCAGTCAAAGAAAAGAGATGGAAATGTTGCCAAAGGTAACTTCTTTTTATGCATAGATCTGTCAGTTCACTTTTGTTGGCACGTTGTTGAACAGTCAAGCACTGTCGAAAATCTCCTCCAAAAACAACAATTTTTCCTCCAAATGGTAAATGTGGATTGCCCAGAGCACGAAGCAATTGGTCCATATTATGCATTCCATACTTAGGTAACATGGGTGCTTCATCCATTAAAAAAAATTGAACTTGAGCGAGTTCCCTGCCTTTCAAAGATCCTGGTTTTATATTTGAAACAGATTCAGCAGTTACAGGAACTTTAAGTCCAAATGTTTTGTGGGATGTTCGACCATTAGGAAGTAAGATAGACGCAATTCCAGTGAACGCCATGCACTTTACATTACAATTTCTTCCAGAAAGAATGTGGAATAGTCTCTTATAAATAAAAGTTTTTCCCACACCACCAGGTCCATCAATAAAAAAGCATCTTTGCTCAGATTGACCTTCAGCAGCACTTAAAATTTGATCCACAATTTCTAATTGTCTTCCTCGAAGACGTTGATACATGCTTTCCCCCAATTCTGTGTATTCATCAACGTTTACTATTTCTTCATTCAACTGATTTTCATAATTGTCTATATCGTCCATATTGTATCTCTGTACCCAGAAGCAGAAATTTTGACCTTCTGTAGCTTCTGTGTTCAATTTGTAAGCAATGATCCGATAAGCTCTTTTTATCACTTCTTCAATAGAAGTGTTATTATGTCTGGCCTCTCTAATAAAGTCTTCGGCCAATTCTCCTTTGAACATATCCCATAAAGTCTTAGGATTTTCAGGAGCACCAAGAATAAGAATTTGTGTGAATAGTGTTCTCATTACTGAAGGCATTTTTGACATGGCAGATTCTCTCAAACCTTCGACCCATTGTTGATCATCATATGTTAGTCCTCTAGTAGGCAGGCTTGTTTATATGTAGCGTATCTTGTTCCTTCTACCAATAAAAGGTCATCGAAGCTTGTAGCATCCTTGACGTGGTAGAGCAATAGCCGTAGATGGTAAAGTTCTGGTTGCGAAACAAAGTTTATGCTGTGAACTCTACCAATAACTCGAAGGCGCCTGACCCTGGGCTGCCATTCACTGTTACTTCCTATCCACCTAAAGTGCTCTGGCATCTGCCAATAATAATAATAATATATTTCTTGTTGATTTTCATTGTGGACTTGATTTTGTTGTTGCTGCTTCGAATGTAAATTATGTCTAAAGTAAGCTTCTAAAGTTGAACCTCTTTGGCCTACATCAGCTAAATCTTCCTGCGTCTGTTCAATATTTGCCATTCGATATTGTCCAGGTAGATGAATATCTAAACGTTGAATAGTGTGACTTTTTTTCTGGATTTCATAGCCAAAGAGACTCCAGCATGCCTCTGGAGGTGTGATGGATCGACCTTCTACATATGTTTCTGCTTCATTGTAATTTAATATTCGTTGACCTTGAATTACCTTGACAAATGCACAGTCATGTCCCTTGTAAACATATTTATAAAGATATTTAACTGCTTTTATACTACCAACGTATTCTACATTAATATGGCAATTAAATTTTTTGTAAAGGTAAGCGTTATATGAAGCAACATGGCGATTGTCTCTTGTTGTTCGTCTACCTTGGCTATCCTTACGATAAACAGCATGATGATGTGAAAAGTCTGGACTGTTTGGATCCATTCTCGAATCATAATGACGTCGATAATTGGTTTTTTCATCTTCAACTAAAGATGTAAAGTCTTTGAATTATTTTGGAAATCCGAAGCGACACTTCATTTTTCCATCTTTATTGATCATACATGGAGCTTCTTGGTTATGCTCTCTACACGGATTATCCATTTAATCATCAAATCTCGCAGTATTGTGTCGTCGTCAGGAATTTCAGCAGAAATCAAGTCATCAAGCTCCTCAACGTTATATATTTTGTCTTGAGAAGACATAATCAATAGCAAGTGCATATGGGGAAGACCTCGCTTTTGAAATTCTATAGTGTACACATAAGCTGCAACTTTACCAAAAATTTCTTTTTATCCAAATCATCAATTAGTTCATGAAATTTTTTTTGCGACCCTTGCAACGAGGTCAGGTATATCTTGACCTGGTTGATTTAAAAGACTTTGATAATGGAATTGTATTCTTGCTGCTTCCTTAATTTCTGACCAATCAGGATTGCATGTCATCGTAATGAAATAATCCGGCGATCCTAGACGACGAACTAAGGCCATAGCATCTTCAAAATTTTTAGCGTAATATCTTGCAGATCCAGGAAATGAAGAAGGTAATATAAGTTTTTCCCCAACAGTAGCATTTTTTTGTTCAGCAAGTTGGTTTATGAAATTAGTAACTGAAGCGTAATTATCAGCAAGAATTCTTTTTATTAGCTTTAATCCAATCAATTCGATCTTTTATAACTCTTATAGCAGTATCAACGAGGTACTGTTGGAAAAGTTTACCACCATAATGTAGAGCGTTAAAATTTAGGAGACGCAGATCAGGACTTCTTACAGGATTCTCGAGTGGAAGAAATTGAGCAAATTGTGGCTGAAAAGCAATTCTGTATTGAGCCAATTCATGTCTTGTAAGGTGACGACGACTCGCATACGGAGTTCTTAATGGTAGATCTATGGAATATCCAAAAGTACCTTTGGGATAAAATAGAGGGTATGTGAATGGCTCAACCCGTTGGTCGATGTTCCTCATTGTAACAATGGATTTACCTCTCTGTCGAATTATCTGGAAAACTTTGATCGGGATTCAAAGTGACCATGGCGCAAACATCATTTTGGAATGGAATGTTATACCTTCTGTGGTCTGCACCCTCGGGCAACGCAAAGAGAAGTTTCACGTAAGGTGGTTCAGTTCTTTCCTCAGCAGCACGCTGGTTCACTTCTTCTTCAACCTCTCGCATCATCATAAAACCTTGTACAAATGGATTTTGTGAGCAGATAATTCCTTCCAACAGGTTCATTAATGGGACACTAATTCCATTCTTCAGTGGAATGTTGACACGTTCATTGACAGCATCTTCATTATCGAGGAAGTACATCTGTCGGTATCAAGGTCGTTCAAACTCACCTTGTGAATTTTGAGTTGGATGAGCAGCCACGTTAATTTTATGATAAACATTAAATGCTGCAATAAACGTATAAATTCCTCGATTGTTTATGGTTCGATTATCATCCACGGTGAATGAAGCTATTGCAAAACATGCATTTAAATTACGTATTCTTTTATGAAATTCATCAGTTAATGGATGACAATGAAGAAATAGTCGCACCAATTCATTTGGAAATTTAGGTGGAAGCAGCTCAATGCGGCCATGCAAACAGCAGTCTCCGAAAGAATTTCTATGGGTTCGAGTGCTAACACGTTCTTCTGGAAAATGCAAAGCGCCACAATGCAAGCAAGCAACATTAAAATTTCCTAATGTGTGATTGGATACATCAGAAGTGACAGCTAATTTGTATGTTCGTAAAGGGTTCAATAGCAGAGCTCTTTGACATCTTTCATTCCGGCGACGTTGCTCCTCTAATCGCTGCTGACGTCTTTCTTCATTTTCTTCAGCTCTTCTTTGACTTGCTTGTAATCGAATGATTAGAAGCCATTGAGCTCTTTGCTCTGGTGACTCTTCAGCTCTCCTTTTACTTGCTCGCAATCGATCGTTTTCTTGCCGTCGTTCACGCTCTTCTGTTGATTCTGCCAATATTCTGCATTTATTATTTATCTCCCTTATTTGCTCACATAATTCTTGCAACTGGTAATCGTTAAGCTCCCTTAATACTTCATTTAGTCTATTCATACAATCATTCTTGGCACTTCACACAGGTCTAGAAGTTGACGCCTGATTTTCATGAATGACGTTGTTAGTATTATTTTGAGGAACTTGTTTTCGGGCATTTGTTACTTCAGGAAGGGGAAGGGATCTTGAAGTGGATGCCTGATTTTCATGAATAGCATTGATAGGATTATTTTCAGAAAGTTCGTGTCTGACATTCGTTATTTCCTGAAGAGGCTGTGGTAACTCATTTTCTTGCTGTCTTTGTTGCGGTGGCCTTAAGTTATTAAAAATTCGCCGTTTAGGAGGTCGTCCGCGAGGCATCTAAAAAATAACATTTTCAGATTGCTTTTTTCTGCCAAAAATATTTAAAAGCACTTGAGCATAAGACTGGAAGTATAAATAATGTTGCACAGCAATGCTTGGTGGGTGTGCACAGAATAGTAATATGTAACCTAAGGTGATGACACTTACCTTCTTAAAAAACTATATAAATTACCAACCGAGCAAGAATATGAGTCGCTTTGCTCTTGCACAAACACTGTAATGGTTTTTTATTGTAAATAGATCACTGAGCAGAGAAAAATTGCAATTATTTTTTTATTTTACTGAGCAGATCTAACACTAAATAACTGATTGGAATAAAATCACTGTAAAAGACAAAGAAAATGATCACACAAATCGATTAATTTCTGAAAAAGCTCACCTATAATTTTCAAATAAACCTTTGAATAAACAAACAGACACAACGTTTTTGAATAATAATGTAATGAAATTTCGGTAATGTAAAAATTTCGAGAAAATTCCTCGAGCCGTTACGGGAAAAAAATTTATAGACGGACGGACAATTATTGCTCGTCTCAACTCTTATTTTGTTTATTTACATTGATTGCAACAGCTATTTATTCTTCTTCATATATAAACATATAGATACTGCACCGTTTGCATTTATCGACGGTTTCTGTAATTTATTTATCTGTACAGTAAGAAAGCTGGTTAGAAATTACAGTTGCCTAGCAATAATTAATTGTCGCGCAGTATTGGTCCCGCGATATTTTAAAATAAAGGCCCTCAGATGTGGCCCTGAGACGAATTTTGCGGAAAATGAGACCGAGTCCAATCGATTCCTGGTGTCAAAATACCCTTAAGTACCAACTTCCGAGAAAATTCCTCGAGCCGTTTCGGAAAAAAAATTTACAGACAAACAATTATTGCTCGTATAATAGTATAGGATATGAGTATATTACCTGTGGTATTTATTACCAGAGTTTTTGTTGTAATTTCAGAAAATATGTTGAATGCAAAATTATTAATGCTAAAATTATTATCTGCTGCATTATCATTAAATAATTTATTAATGTCTATGTTAAAAGAATTAGTTAATATATATTGTATAGGTCTACTATATTTCGTACTACCAACTCATGCCTTACAGCAGTGGTTTCCAACTTTCCCGAACCCACATACCACTTTGGTCTTTGCGTTCACCAAAGCTTAAAGAGAGGTTATTGGGGTTTTCTCAATAAAAAACTTGATACAACATGAATAGTATATCCTAGTATTCCTAGTTGTGTATAATTATTTAAATCTAATACTTAGAATTTACAAAATGGGGACTGATTTTAAAAATTAATTTTAACTTTGTTCTATGCTAAAATAAAGTATAAAGTTTTTTTCAAAAGACTCTTGAGTAGTTTTATTAGAGAATTTCTTGTTAGTACTGTAAATAATACTATATTAAAAAGAAAATAAATAATGTGAAACTTGTTGCTGCTTATTTTGTTCCAGAAAGTTAATATCAGGTTCTGTTGATGTTATTTTTAAACCACACTCAATAGACATCCTGTTCCTATACTTGTTTTTAACATAAACGAGTTCAGCAAATTTACTTTCACAAAGGTAAAGTGACAGAAAAGGTATTAAAGACTTTAATCATTAAAGTGATTAGTTTGTGTTTTATAAATGTAATCGTTTTAAATGGTGTCCGATAAAAATTTATTGTTATTTTGAATATAAATTTACATTAATTTTTTTTAATGTAAATATGTTTTCCCTAGCTAGGTCTTTTTGCGTACCACCTTGGATCCCTCCGCGTACCTTAGGTTGGGAACCACTGCTTTAAAGACGCCATTCACACCTAAGAGCATATGTCTTACATGTCAGAAGGAAAATAATATTTATAACCAGTAGACTGGACTGAGACTTTTAATTTTTTTTTAATGCTCAAAAGAGCTTTCAGTTGTAAAAAGAAATTGTAAAATGTTTATTAAAGATGTAATATGATAATCAGTACTAAATATGTTGTCAGGTTTGATCGAAGCATGTCGTTGCCATTAAACTCACCATTATCAGGAACAGATTCAGCATACGACAGTGGTATGTCTGATTCTATGATCCATTCTCCAGTTCGACGTATGGATTTTGCACTTTGTAAGCATATTTTGGTTTAAATATTAAATCTCATATGGTAATCTCTGAATTTTAAAAGAGTATTTTATGTTTAACAAATATGTTTACTCTATATTTCTTTTCTTACTTTTTTAAATTACTTTGTAATTTTAAATAGAACACAAAACATGTCTTTTGAACACACAGAAACATATCTTCTGAAGTAAAACTTATACAGGTTTATTATAGAGGTAAGTAGGAATAGACTGACTTTTTCCATTTACTTTTTTATATTTTTCTTTACTGAAATACTTTATTAAAATGCTAGGCATGTTGGTAAATGGCTTTAATTGCTTTTCCCCTCATACTGCATTATAATTTCAGAGTCCAAATTTTTATAGCACTCAGTTTTCCTGTCTTCATAATAAAAATAAAATTAAATCTACATTTAATACATTATTAAATTAACACACTAAAATTTACATAAATATCACTATAATATTGACGACTCGGAACACAAAGTTTTTTATAAGTAAAAACGTAAAGTTTTACCTTACAGCCTAAACCGGCTTTCACCTATAGAAGGCTTCATCAGAGGCTGTCGTTAGTAGCGCTGCTCGTCTTGTTGTTGGCGACGAGAAAGTGTTTCGAAAGATTGAAGCTGTGTGTGTGTGGTGAGATGTGTTCAAATAATGCGTGCGATTTGAATTGTGTCTGTTCGTTTAGGATGTCGTTTTTATTTGTTTTTGTGTGTTTGTATATTTCTAATTGTTCTAGAGTGTCTAGTTTTCGGCCTTTTGTGTGTACGTGTAGTATGTTCATGTTATTGTCGATGTTATTATTCGAAACACTTTCTCGTCGCCAACAACAAGACGAGCAGCGCTACTAACGACAGCCTCTGATGAAGCCTTCTATAGGTGAAAGCCGGCTTAGGCTGTAAGGTAAAACTTTACGTTTTTACTTATAAAAAACTTTGTGTTCCGAGTCGTCAATATTATAGTGATATTTAGTTAAGTAACGGACACGTCATGGACAACGAAATCCAAGAATTTAAAATTTACACATAATTTAAACAGTTAACTTTTATTATTATACATATTTATAATTGTTTTGACTGCTGCACTCATGATGTGCTTCTACAGTGTTAAGCCAATCTTTACTCATATTGTATTAATTTTTTCCTTCCATTGACCATATCTGTAGACAGTACAGTTTAACAGCTATGCCTGTTTTTAGGGCTTAAATTAATAAGATGAAAAAAATACCTTATAATATACAACTTTGATCCCAAGTCAATGTCTACTCACACAGTGGTACAGACTTCATTCTTATATTTAAAAAGCAGTTTAGGATTGATGCTGGGTCGAGTTATCATTGCCCAGGAACTCAATATGTGTACTATTTAACTGACATGATGCCTGGAGAAATTATAAGCATAGTAATTTATGTTAGAATTTTTATAGAGATTTTACATGCTTTTGTTTGCTTGTGTTTCAAGATGAGATTGAAACCGAAGGTAGCACATGTCAGAATTTTGCTTCATAATTAATTTGTTTTGACTGTCTTAAGTGCAATTCTTTTTTTCTGATGTGAAGTCCTATTCTTTCTTTCTGATGTGAAGTTCCATTGTTCACCTTGTCAAACCACATGGCTATCAAGTGGTGTGCATGATTCTCTAGTTCATTTTCAATGTGGATCTGAATACATTTAATTTGTGTGTTACTTTTTTTATATTTTTGTTTAATAATTAACAAAAATCAACATTTAACTTTGTTATTTAAAAACATGCTCCTAAGCCGTGATTTAATATTCTTGGCATCTGAAGAAAAACAAATTACTTTTATGTTTCTTGAGAGTGCAAGGTCCAAGATTTGATTTCATAACATTTCACACAAACCATGCAGTTTTAAACAACTGGAGAAACTAATAAAATAGGTTTTGGGAAGCTTCCTCTGCTAAAATGGCCAGTGTCCAAAACATTGTGCATAATTAAAATAATACTTGGATTTCATATTATTACTTAACTTGGTTGTCCGTTACTTAACTAAATATAATTATTTCACTACGACTTGGAACACAAAACTTTTTATGGGTAAAAACGTAAAAGTTTTACCTTACAACCTGAACCGGTTTTCACTTTTAAAAAGCTTCTTAAAAGTGAAAACCAGTTCAGGTTGTAAGGTAAAACTTTACCATAAAAAGTTTTGTGTTCCAAGTCGTAGTGAAATAATTATATTTAGAAAAATAATACATTAAAAAATTTGGTATTTAGAAGTCTCTGTAATTCCAACTTTGCCATGCTCATTTGCTAAACTGTTAGCTGTCATGTTGTGGACAAGGCCTTTCAGTGTCTCCACCATTATCAAGTCCAAAACTAGCAGTTTAGGAAGTGTGTGAAATGAAGTTGTGATAAAAAATTGGATTTTCAATCAAGTTTCAGTAATTTCTGCTTTGACAGTCATAATATAACCTATCCATGTACAACTAATAGTACACACATAACCAACTAATTGATTTTCAGTATAAATCATGATTTTTTGCAGTTTTGTTTTAATGCTATAACCTGAAACTTTGCATGTTAATTTTTCTCTGTTAAAAGTATAAATTTCGTACAAATTTTTGAGTTAAAATACACACCTGAAAGAGTTAGATTGCATACACACTCTGAAGAGTTCTAACCTGTATAGGTTTATAAACAATTTTAACTAAAACAATTTGTTTACTTGGTCCAATATACAAAAGGTGATATATTTAAAAAATACTACAGAAAAACAATAAAAATAGTCAATTTGAAAAAAGTAAAAAATAGTTTCAGTCTCAGGTAAAAGTAGAAAACTTAGGGGCATAAGGGTACATTTACACGAGCGTTTTTTTTTCCGCCCGTACACGCCCGTGGAGTTTGGAAAAACACACAGTGGTCACTCGTGCAGTTTTTTCTCGTATGTGCATGGACGAAAGTGTAGTCACACAGGCAGTTTATAATCGGACAGCAGTGTTGTTGTTTATTCACAGTCAATGTGTGACGCATAGTAGGTTCTGGATTTTATAGACAAAGTTGTTATTTTTATTAAATAAATTATTGTTATTAAATAAATAACTAAATATAATTATTTCACTACCGACTTGGAACACAAAGTTTTTTACGGGTAAAAACGTAAAAGTTTTATGTTATAACCTGAACCTCTGAAGAAGCTTTTTAAAAGCAAAAACCGGTTCAGGTTATAAGGTAAAACTTTTACGTTTTTACCCATAAAAAACTTTGTGTTCCGAGTCAGTAGTGAAATAATTATACTTAGTTAAGTAATGGACACATCATGGACAACAAAATGCAAGAAATAAATAACATCTATTTATTGAGAAAATTTTTTACATTACATATTTTTTTATAAAGATGTCAACAACATCATAGTAACAAGTAAATAAACAAATGTTATGTAGCAGCATCTTGAATAGTCCGTGTGACCACCCTCATGTATGTTAAAAATGGAACTAAAAACACAGCAGGTTGCGTTTCAATGCGGGAGGCCCTTGAAAACGCAGGAGAGTTGACGACGCGTACATTTTTTCCACCTCTGTGTGACCAATTTCATTGCTGCCTGTGTGTTAAATTCACTGCGTTTTGCAACCCCAGGCAAACGGCTGAGAAAAAACACTTGTGTAACCATACCCTGACTCTCTGTAATATGTAGAATGTGCTGAAAAAATTACATAAATGACTTACAACAAAGAAGTCCCCTTTTAAACATTTTTGAGTAGGTGTACTCGTCTAAATAAGTACTGTTAGATGGTTTTGTTGTATAAAATTTGTTGTCTAGGCTAACAGAAAATTGCTGTAGGCCTATGCACAATATTTTCACTCATTTTACTTTTTAAAATAAAATTTCATGTTTTTCTTGTAAAATTTGTTTTTTTTTTTCAAATGAAAACAGCTATTACTAACCATAGTTTTACAGTGTTAAACTTTTTATAAAAAATTAGTCACAAAATTTTATTATGAAATTCTTCAAACTTTCTAATAGTAACTTTAAGGTTAAAATATTCTTTAGTGTGTTCTTGACTTGTTAACAGCTTTGTGTGTTATGCCATCAAATAGTAAACATAAAAATTATTTGATATTTTAATTAATAGTTTCCTATTACAAACAAAAATCAGTTCAGTCTTCATTTTAATAACTAACATGTCAACCATTCTGTTAAGTTAAAAAGTCAGCATCATTAAAACTCATTAAAGGCAGTAAAATTTATACTTGCTGATTATTTGATCGTATTATTTATTGGAGTTGTTATTTTATCACATGTAGATAACCTTAAATTATCCTTATTAAAATTATAAAAATGAAAATAGTTGCAAGTAGATAAAATTTTCATAGCAGCGCTAGAATGATAAAAAAATAATTAAAAATATGATATAATGAAGTTCTGTTATCTAGCATCAGGAGCCATTCTATATAAAGGGAAAGCCTTGCATGCCTTAAGCAAATATTGAGGGAGAATCTACATGTGTGTCTTTATTGTTGTGACTTTAAAAATATTCAAAATATTTTGTATAAGATAATTTACAGTATTTGTAGCTCTAACTAAGTAACAGATTAAATCTGATTAGTAGAGGTTCCTCAAACCTGTATTCTTTAGAAATAATAATTGCTAGATAATAGAGCTTTGTAGTGATGGCTTTTATTTATATAATTGTAATGTAGCTACCTGTAATTGTTACTTAAACTCTTTATTGTATTTTGTATTATCATATATTTCACTTTACTTCTTATTTTATACACATTCTAAAGTTTTTTTGATAATAGAAAAGTAACTTCTCCAGCTTCTGTTACTTCTTTTTTTAGAAGGCTACAAATTCATTTTTGCATTTTCTAGATTGGATCAGTTCAGTTGGTTGATATACATTTGCACCTTTGAATAACAAAATATTGATAACAAATTCCTGGTTACACTACTGACATAATATTATAGGAGGTTTATTATGTCATATGGTTAACGTGTCATCTAATGTCCCCATTAAAATATATTGTCCTCTATATATAAGAAATATATATGTTTCTGTCAGTTCCCTTTCATCTAGTAGAAGCAGAAACTTGGGAGATGTGATTATCACAAATTAAATCAAAGGCAGGAATATGAGATAATGTTTGTGATCTGTATAATTGGCTCACATCTATCAGGGAGGATTAGGCATCAGAAATGACAAAAGTGGCAAATGGCAGTTTATGGAAACAAAGCAGTTCAGTGAATTTTCTTAGTTGTGAAGTAATTCACAATATAATGAAAACCAAAGTTTTGGCTTCTTCAACATAAAATGTGAATCATTCCAGTATATACTGGGCATGTAATAATCAGTGATCAGTTGGAGAAAAAAAGTAATTTCCATAAAGACGATTTCTCAAGAATGACTGGCTGTAACTATATGTTAAGTGTTATAAAAATAATAAAATAATAAATAAAACTTACAGAATCATTCATATCTTTTGACCACCCCACATGTGGCTTCCACTTAAATTAATTGCAACCCAAGAAAATTCACGTACAGAAACAGATGGGCTTGCCGCTACTGATGGTCAAGGCCCAAATGAATCCTAATCTTCTGGATCATTCATCATTTCCTTTATAGTTGCAAACTCCCGATCACAACTTTTCACAGCTTTCTACATTCATTTGATCAGCTTAGGAAACATATGAAGAAAAAGTGGTAGCTGAAAACAACTAGTTATGGTGGTATGAAAGTAAAAACAAGATAATGTGAAGCATTGTTTTAAACTTTGAGGGACACTTAAACTAGAAACGCGCATTTCCCTTATAAATGTAGGGAAGGCTTTTTAGCAATCAGGAAAATAAGATCTGGCAGATAATGAAAAACAGAGGATATCCGTAGTATCTGATAGACATAATTAAAGTAGGCGAATGCTCCGTGTTGAGAGTAAACCATTTATGTCAGAGGAAAGAAAGAGTTAAACAAAGTATGCATCAGGAATCTACCTTTTATCCCTACTTTTGTCAGATTGCCAGTGAGCCTGATACCCTTATAACGATTCATGCAGGCTGTGATATAATCCATTTCTAAAATCTACTATCATTAAGTCAACAAATATTTGTTACACTTCATCCAAACATTGTCATATAGATTCCTGATTACATAATTAATTTATTTCTGTGTCTGTGTATAATTCTTGTTATTGTTTCTGACATGAAGAGTTACAGAAGTGTTAAACATTAAGCAGAGAATAGGAAAAAGTGGAAGAAAGTATTGTGACAAACATTGGAAAACAGCATTCATTACAACATGTTAATTGGTTTTCACATTAATAAAAAAACAAATACTGCTATCTGTATACTGAATTTTGATGCCCAGAATTTGATCTTTGCTTTTTGTCTGGCTTTTTATGTTCTTTAAGTTAGTTTGGATGTCTTCTTCTTCCTCATGTTTCAACCATAATTCAGTAGCTTCACATGTATATTTTAAAATCCCTATACAATGGGTAAACTATACCCTAAAGAAACTTCTAACTCCTAAAAAACAATGCCAACTCCTTCTATGTGTTACTTGTCATGACCTGTATATAAATATTGAACAAGGGTTATGACACAAAACATCCTTGTGTCACTTCTCTCCAGTAATGACTGAGGAGTCAAAAAAGGCTATGTTAGAAACTGACAGTGCTGCATCTTAAGTTTCAACCCCTTCTATAAGAAAATGATAAATTGGTTTTATTAAATTCAGTGTTGTGTATTTATATTGTTATGACAGTCTACTGATCACCATATGGTACGGTGGAAAACAAAATACAAGACACCAATTAAGTCACTAATCACCAGCTTTAATTATCACAATTAAACATTTTGTAATCAACAAGATAGTCTCTTACAACAAATCAAATACAAATTCATTTTGTTTTAATTGTCTCCAAGTCACGTTACTAATATTTAGAATTAATATTAGGCAATTACCTGTATTAACTTCCGTCTTGTGACTTCTTTAGTTTTTTCCTTAAAACAACGCGTTTCGAGAATAAATTCTCATCATCAGGTTTTTTAAAAATTATAAAAACATCAAATTCACCCAAAAGGGGTCGTCAACTATTTAAAATACACAAACACAAAAACACCACACATAATTAAACACCGACACAGTCACGGCACAGTCCGATGCGCATCGTCTCGCCGCCAACGACCAACTGTTGCACTTTGTCTTATACGACCGTTATCATTGCCCGCTGACCCATCGATATCGATGGCCGTGTTGTACAGCAGATTCGATCGGAACGAAACTTTGTCATTAAGTAGCTGGTCCGTTTGCAACTTAGAAGCCCTGTATATCTCATATTCCTCCACAGCGTTCATGTATGCACCCTTTTTACAATTATGAAGCAGTTTAAAGTTTGTGTGGAAGTCTGAGTACTTATGATTATACAGCATTAAATGCTGAGCGTAACTGGATCTAGTTTTCGAGATATCACTTTTGGGCAGGTGTTCTTTAAAACGTTCGGCTGATGGCCTGCCCGTTTGTCCTATATAGAATTTGTCACAGTCATCGCATTCAAGCTTGTACACTCCAGTTTTCTCTTCAGCCGGGATATGAGTTCTTTGTCCCAAACGTTTTTTGATGTTATTTGTCGTTTTAAAGGCCACTGCTATTTTACGTTTTTTCAGCTCATTCTTTACAATGACTGGTAGTACATTTGTGTACTCAGTTACTATAAATTTAGTATCTTCTTTAGATGGGCCGGTTAATCTGCTTTTACTATTGATTTTTACCGAGTGTTTTCTTATAAGCTTGTCTATGATTCCGCTAATGGGTATAACAGTGGAATCATAGACAAGCTTATAAGAAAACACTCGGTAAAAATCAATAGTAAAAGCAGATTAACCGGCCCATCTAAAGAAGATACTAAATTTATAGTAACTGAGTACACAAATGTACTACCAGTCATTGTAAAGAATGAGCTGAAAAAACGTAAAATAGCAGTGGCCTTTAAAACGACAAATAACATCAAAAAACGTTTGGGACAAAGAACTCATATCCCGGCTGAAGAGAAAACTGGAGTGTACAAGCTTGAATGCGATGACTGTGACAAATTCTATATAGGACAAACGGGCAGGCCATCAGCCGAACGTTTTAAAGAACACCTGCCCAAAAGTGATATCTCGAAAACTAGATCCAGTTACGCTCAGCATTTAATGCTGTATAATCATAAGTACTCAGACTTCCACACAAACTTTAAACTGCTTCATAATTGTAAAAAGGGTGCATACATGAACGCTGTGGAGGAATATGAGATATACAGGGCTTCTAAGTTACAAACGGACCAGCTACTTAATGACAAAGTTTCGTTCCGATCGAATCTGCTGTACAACACGGCCATCGATATCGATGGGTCAGCGGGCAATGATAACGGTCGTATAAGACAAAGTGCAACAGTTGGTCGTTGGCGGCGAGACGATGCGCATCGGACTGTGCCGTGACTGTGTCGGTGTTTAATTATGTGTGGTGTTTTTGTGTTTGTGTATTTTAAATAGTTGACGACCCCTTTTGGGTGAATTTGATGTTTTTATAATTTTTTAAAAAACCTGATGATGAGAATTTATTCTCGAAACGCGTTGTTTTAAGGAAAAAACTAAAGAAGTCACAAGACGGAAGTTAATACAGGTAATTGCCTAATATTAATTCTAAATAAATACAAATTGTTCACACACAGTAAAAATGCCAACTAATAGAGTCCCACACAATTATAAAACACATAACACTTCACCACAATACTTCGAACCACATAGGAATAAATCGCCACTTAAACTGAACTGACCGTCACTGAATGCCTGTATTTATACCCCGCTGAAATTCCAGAATAATCCATAATACGCTTCAACTCTACACTAGACCGCAATTGTTTGCGGCCTTGACACAGTGCGCGCGACCAGCGAAGTCTGGAACAGTCTCGCTAATGCATGTTGAGAATCACGTTTGCACACAACATTACAATAGCCCAGAAACACGTAGAATGTCCTGTAATGCTGTAACACTTTTTCTGCATTAGTAACAATATTATTACTGGAAAATTAGCGTGAGTAAAGGAGCCAATCTTCTGTAACTTTTTCTGTACATGACTATATATTTTTTTTAAATTACCATAAATAATATTACACAGTCCTACAGCAACAAATGCTATAAATGGATATCTTCATCTTGCTGACATTGACATATTATTAACTTCAGAAAAGTGTCTTTCATGGGTGCTGGAATAGTTTTGTTAGTTAAATCTTGTAGACTATATTTTGTTTGCACCTAAGAAATAAAGTATATTATCTCTCCACAGCAGGATGTTTCCTGAAAAAAAATCAAAACACCTCTTGAACTTCTCTTAAAGAGAATAAAAAGAAACAAAAACACAGATGTACACAGATGAGTGTCTTCATTCATGCACTCTCATTGCACAACTCGTGCTCACTTGTTAAATATCAAAGGTGAAAGGCATCCAGAAGTAAACACTGATATTTTTAAACATTCAGTAACACTCAGCTAGTGTGTGCAGAACTGTCATAGCACACCCACAAGCACTTACGGAAGTAATGAGGAATAACTGTTCAACCAATCATCATGCATAAATATGATGTCACTGTGCGCTACATCTGAGTATAACATGATCGTAGCTTGAGACAATGTTAGCTCACAGTGCCAAAGTTATTGCCTCTAAACAACAGTTTATTGTCTCTAACGTGAAATAAGTAAAAAACAATTGAAAATACACAGATTACAATTATTTGCAGTGTGTGACAGCACAACAGCCACAACATCCCTCCCAATGTCAAATTACTCTGTTTAGACCTTCCTTTATTTTCATAGGTGCCTTTTTATACATATGCAACTCTTTTATCGGTTTCAGTTGATTGTGGCTAAGAAATGCCACAGATCAAGCCAAAACTGTCTGGCTGAAGAAAACATCCTACAATAGACCTCAATAGTCACAAAACAAAGATTGTTCTTTCCATTTCTGTCATGCCCAGACTTAAACTACCGAAGTGGTTAATTGTTCACTTGTAATGCTGTTTTAATAATTAGTAGAATATAACATATTATTTATAATTCAGTGAGTAAATCAGTATAAGTAAATAAGTAGGGTACCAGGAAGCTTGTAGTTAGTGCTAGTTTCCTTTAGGTGAAGTGGCTTCAGGTCCGCGCAGTGAGTCTCCCATCATAGATGTTGAACTTCTGTCTGACGACGATATACATGCAAAGGTGACTACAGTGGGTATGTACCATTTATTTTTATTTATTTATTTTTTTTTTTAATATCAGTTTTATATTCTTATAACAGCATGTAAAATTTGACTCATGACATCACCACATGCGAAGGTAAAATTTTGTTAGTTTCTCCGCTTTCATGTAAATCTGTGTTCATTTGCATCTGTAAGTTTTAAATTAACAACTTTAAAATTTAACCGATATGATAATTGATAACTGAATTATAAACAAAAAGCATTAACTAGGTGGCTAACAGTTTCATTGGCAATAGTTTGAGGGTGGATCAAATATAAATTGGAATTCTTGTTCAGCAGCTGAGTTAGCGAACATAATTGGATGCTTGTGCAGCCTTGAGCAGATGTTGGCGGGAATGTCTGAAGTCAGCCCCATGATATCCTGACTCATGGTCTTAGTCTCACATCTCATCAGTAGCACAATGACTGAGCCAGGCCCGGATTTAGGTGTCCTGCCATCCCTAGGCACTATTTTAGCCCCCCCCCCCATCAAGTAACTTCTATATATTCAATTCTCCTTGACTGCTGAAAAAAAGTTGCTGAAAATAGTCATTTCAACTATCACTATTGCAAATAGCTCATTTGATCTTAAATCTAAAAGGGAAAATGTGATGGAATTATGAAAAAGACTATATTTTTTTGACTATTATTAATATTTATTTATGTGTACGCTGTAGTAACACATAGATTAGTTTTATAACAAGTAATATACGTAGGCCTACTTTCTTTTTATAGGTTTATTTATAGACCTACATGGTTTGGTTGTATCATCAAACTTAGTAAAATCAATGAAAGTAATGTAAATTGGATAAATAGAACAAATATTATAAGAATGATTGAATAAGATCCTAAATTACACAAATGGCTTGATTTTACATTGGCTTTCATCTTGCTTTGATCAGTGAAAATTCTTCAATAAGGCCTTCAAATTTCATTTGTTCACTGTTTAAAAGTTCTGCCTCAACATGCAGGATTGAGAGCGAGTTGAGTTTTCCTTATTCATTGTGGATCTAACACATGAGTTAATTCTTTTTAAAACAGAAAACCTGCAGGATTGAGAGTGAGTTGAGTTGAGTCTGCCGAAAAGTTAGAGATAGCTGTACACAAATATGTATGAAGAGCTATTGCAATATTTGGAAATGTTGATTGAAGTTGCTCTTGTCACATGAATAACATCATATGCAGTGGGGTGTAATTAAGAAACCGAAAACATGAAATTTTAACAAATAATTTTTTACCTCGTGCCGCCCCCCTGAGCCTGCCACCCCTAGGCACGTGCCTAGTGGGAAATCCGGGCCTGGACTGAGCAAGGGATACGTTTGTCCATTTAAATGCATCTAATAAAATTTCTCACCACAGAAAGCATTAAACCTGCCGAAATTTTGTGGAGACTCCGAGTATAGTACGGTGAACAAACCTTCAAGGAATCAAGTGTTCCATCTTTCAAGGAATCAAGTGTTTCATTGGCACAACAGATTTTTTACTAGACAGGAAACTGGAAAACAACCCCACAAATGACGACTGCAAACAAGTGTCACAGAAGAAAACATTCGTGCTGTTCATAACCTTATAGATTCAGATCAGCACATAAAGATTTCAGAATTTACTTCAGCAGTAGGAATAATCTGCTGAAGTGTTCAGTTAATCATCAACAATAACATAAATTATAGTAAGGTGTTTTCCAGGTAGGTTCCTTGTCTCTTTAACCAGGAACAAAAACGTGATCATTGGATGTTTGCTCCTCTAACTCGCTATGAGGAGGAAGGGGAGGATTTTTTGGACCAGAGTCTCACTTGTGATGAAATCTGCATCCATCACTACACCCCCCAATCAAAACGAGTGAGCATGGTATGGCTGAAGAAAGGGGAAGTTGCACCAGTCATGGTCAGAACACGTTTGTCAGCTGGAAAGATGCTTGCAACCATTTTTTGAGACTTGTAGGCATTCTGTTGATAGCTTTTTTTTCATGAACAAAGAACTATGTATACTCCCTATTATTGTAAGCTTCTAGAAGATGCAAAAATTGCCTATAGCAACAAACAACACCTGTTCATGACATCATTCTCCGACACAACAACACAAGGCCCAAGGCTCCGTACCACTTCATTAACATGTGAGAAGACTAAAAAATTTTACTGGATGGCCCTAGAATACCTCCTTATAGTCCAGATTTATCGTCTTGCAACTACCATTTGTTTGGGTCACTTAAATAAGTGTTGGAAGACAGCAATTTGATGATGATAAATGGGTAGAGAAGTTTGTGTGCAACTGGCTGCAAACACGCACCTCTTCTTTCTTTGAGGAAGAAATCAAAATATCGGTATGGAGAACCATACATGACTTCCATGTTCTAAGATTTATATTTAAAATAATTTTTGAAATGTAATATTTCCATAGAAACTACTTCTTTCTTCAGCCTTAAACACAGTACTGTGGTCACTAATCTATACCACCTCACGTTAGCACACTCGATTTTCACTGATGATAGTAGTCGATGGCACTGCCGAAACATCTGGTTTTGCAGAAAATATTGGACCATGGCCAAACAGCCCGGGAAGGAATTTTAACAACAAGCTAATTCTTTGTTGCCGATAATGTAGTACACATATAAAATATCGGTATGGAGAACCTTACATGACTTCCATATTCTAAGATTTATATTTAAAATCATTTTTGAAATGAAATATTACCATAGAAACTACTTCTTTCTACTTACTGCTTCAGCCTTAACCACAGTACTGTGGTCACTAACGTATACCACCTCACGTTGTAACTTTATTACTTTTGGTATGAAATGACCCAATTTTGACACGTTACAACGTTATCGCACTCGATTTTCACTGATGATGGAAGTCGATGGCATTGCCGAAACGTCTGGTTTTGTAGAAAACATTGGACTACAGCCAAATATCCCGGGAAGGAATTTTAACAAAAACTACTTCTTTGTTGCCGATAACGTTGTACACATATATATAAAATATATGCATAAAATTAATGGCTTGTATAAGTTAATGATTGATCTCCATTAAGTAGTGCTCAAGTTTCCAAAGTTTTAATATTATGATGTCCGTAATTAAAACATCAGAGCAGGTTTAGTGTGAATGAGGGTACACTGTGGACAAAAATTTTCAACATTTCCTATTGAGCGTTGCTTAGAGTAAAGCTGCGAATCTACAGTGTATGTTTCACAGAACAAACATGCGAAAAAGAAGAAGCGCTCCGAAGTCACTCATGGACCCTCAGCATCTTGCAGAGGGTTCATTCCCTAAAGACGAAAAGTCTGTCTATGAATCGTTCCTCTGTAAACACGTGCAGTTACATTGCCCAGTGATCCACAGGAAGCAAATTGATGTCCATTTTTTCGGCTTGCACGCGTTATGTTGGTGTGGGTTTCGGCACTTTCCATTTAAAAACCGTGCAAATATAAGAAAATAAACATGAGTGAGGCCAGAAATAACGTGAATTTTGTGTGTGTGTGTGTGTGTCTTACCTGCCTTTTTATTGCTGTAGGCATAATAATAAAATGGAAACATAAACATTACATAACTGAGATATGCTTACCTGCCACGAACGATATATTATTTTATACATGGAGGAGTTCAGTGACATACACACGTACAGACGAATTATGTATATAAAGATATTAACTGATACATAATTTACATTAAAATGAAAAAATTCTAATTTTATTGCCTGGCAACAAAATTATTTTATTTTTAACAATTACCATTGTTTCAAAAAGTTGAAATGAATTTTCAAGTACTTTACTGTTGTTAAAACGTAAAACGTTGCAGGTAAACTACCCCTTCCCCTTAACCGATCTTCACCAAAATCGAAAGTCCTTGAGACCTCTACAATTCAGGGACGTGTGCAAAAAATTATTTGATTCTGTTTGAATTTGCGGCTGTTATCATTTGCCATAGAAAATACGCTTGATAAAAAAATGTTGCAGGTACACTACCCCTTCCCCTTAACCGATCTTCACGAAAAACAATAGGTCTTGAGTACTCTACAAATCAGGGCTGTATGCAAATAATCTTTTGATTCTGTTTGAATTTGCGGCTTTTATCGTTTGCCATAGGAAATACCCTTGTTAAAACATAAAACGTTACAGGTAAACTACCCCTTTCCCTTAACCGATCTTCACCAAAAACAATAGGTCTTGAGAACTCTACAATTCAGAGCTGTATGCGAAACATTATTTAATTCTGTTTGAATTTGCGGCTGTTATCTTTTGCCAAAAAAAAAATTTCCCTTGATAAAAAAAAACCGTTACTGGTAAACTACCCCTTTCCCTCAACTGATCTTCACCAAAAACAATAGGTTGTGAGTACTCTACAAATCAGGGCTATATGCAAAAAATTATTTGATTCTGTTTGAATTTGCGGCAGTTATCGTTTGCCATAGAAAAAAAATCTACACACAAACACTTTTTGGAAAACGACTTTTTTTCATGTTTTGAGTGTAGTACAATCAGAATCTGCAATAATCTCGAACACGATTTTTTTTGCCATCACCATACTTCCATTTCCTTAAGGAATATGGAAGTAAAAATTATCCCCTCCCCCTTCAACTTTAATTTTCATTTATAGAAAATTACCCTGTTTTCATTTATAAATATTTCATCTACCTTTCTACAGTGGATTATTATGACCTTCTTTTCAGGATACTTTATTTATCAAAATTAAATACTTTACATAAAACATTTAAAACATTGCAGGTAAACTACCTCTTCCCCTTAACCAATCTTCACCAAAATCAGTAATATAGGCATGAGTACTCTACAACTCAGGCACATATGGAAAAAAGTATTTGATTCTATTTGAATTTGCGGCAGTTATCGTTCACCATAGAAAAATGTACACACAGACACACACACACACACACACACACACACACACACGCGCGCGTTTTGGAAAATGACATATCTTCATGTTTTGAGGGTAGTACGATCAGAATCAGCCCTTATCTGGAACACAATGTTTTTCGCGATCACCATACTTCCATTTTCTTATGGAACATGGAAGTAAAATTTTTCAATCTGATAGAAAAATGTGCTTCAAAATCAAGAGAAAAATTATATAATAATTTTGTATTTTTTATATAGTCATAAAAATTTTAAAGAAAAATTACAGTTTATATTTAATTCACCCATGTATATCCAGTGAGTTAGTACTTCAGCTTTTAAATGTTCACAGTTCAGTTGTGACAATTATTGGTGAAGGTAATATAAATATAATGACATGAATTACATCATGCTACATATTAATAGCCTGAAATGTTATAAACATAAAGTCACAAGAAAGATATTTGATACAAGCAAATATTGTTAATTATATATGTAGCTAATGATATATATAACTCTAACTATAATTTATATTTTTAAGGTGCATAAAATTTTGTAAGATTACAAAATTAATGAATTTGAACCATTTTTCTATTGTTTACTGCTATAAGATAGTTGGAACAGAAAATGCACTATTGACATTTGCATTATTACTACGTGATAATTTTTCAGGTCCTTAAAATTCTCTATTTTTTTATTATTTTTATCACCTAAAATTGATTGTATCAATAGTCACAGTACTGAAAAACTGTCTTAGACTATGTTAATAAATTAGTGTAAGATATTATCAGTGTAATAAATCAGTGTTACTCACTCACCATTAATATAATAAATGATATTAGTTAAAATTGTATGTGTGTGTGACGTATAATGACAAGTTACCATTTACCGTTTATTGGGAATGCAGACTTAGATATACAATCCAAAGTTGTGTACAAACAATCAAAAATCTTTCTTGGATCCGATTTGTATCATAAAAATCAAAATTTATTGTATTTGTCAGTGGCTGTCTTTTAGAAATGTTATCTTTTTAAATCTTATTATGACAGCAAAATGCCTATAAATGAGCTTGTTGTGTTTTGTGTGATATAGTGGATAGCTTTAATTGAAATCGGATTAATAATTTTTCTAAGATATGGATTAAATTTATTTGGCTTGTGATAAAGTGTGATAGGTATTGCTAGTTTCCATGAGGTACAGTAATTACACATTGATGTGTTGAATACAGGGGAACAAGAAGTGAGAGTGCTGACACTGGCCGAACAGATCATTGCTGCCATGCCTGACAGAATAAAGGTAATGCTTCTAATGTTTATCTAGTGATGTTATAATGTTGATTTGAATGTATTGTGTGTTGTAAGTTTTTGATTCTATAAATTAATTAAAAGCATTGATGATAAAGGTCTTCACATCCTTTTTTTTTTGGAAATGGTCATGCTAGTCTTTTTTTACTACTGTTCCTACTCCATAATTTTTTGGCTTTGCACAAGGGCCAGTAGGCTAAGAACTCCAGTAGGGTTTTAACTTCCAGTAGGAACAGAACTCTTCTAATTTAAACAATATTTAATTGCAAGCATATATTGTATTTGACAATAATTCATTTTCCACACAGTTACCACCAATATATAAGCAGTTGTTACAGCATGGAACAAACTTTTTTCCTCTTCTCAAAGAAGGCTGCTGCCTGTTTTTGAAACTCCTCCACAGCAAGTGTGAGTTTTTCATCATTTATGATCTTCCGTAGAGCTAAAAATTTTGTCAGGTCCATGAAAAGATGAAAATCACTTTGTGCCAAGTCTGGACTATAAGGAGGATATCAAAAATATTCTACATGAATTTATGAAGTGTTATGTGTGCAACTATGGTGCTATGACACTGGAAGACAATAAGCTGTGCCAGGAATTCTGCATCACTTAACCTATTTATTGTGAAACATCTGTTTACATGAACTTTGTTGTCGCTACATTGCATAAGCTCATCAGTGACAAGTGAAGGTAGGCCACCAGTCTTGTTATGAATATTTGTCTTGCTGTCAGAGAAATCCAAACATTATTTTCACTGGTACTCGTCACAGTAACAGTAACTTTTACTGTTACTCGTCACATTTTCGCTATAAACATATGTAATTTGGTGGTGATTACAACCACACTTAATTTTTTCACATGCATAAATCATAACATAGTATGAACTTCACACTTGGCAGGATTTTTATTGAGATTACTTGTTAAATAATCTTACCATCTGTGTATACAAAGCAGCCATGAAACATATGCTTTGCTAGCACATGAACGAAATTAACATTCTGAGCACATAATGAACTTGAAAATGTTAAGTGAGCAGAAGTCTGAGTTCTTGACCCTATTTCCTGAACAACTCTCATATATAATTTCCTAAATTTTTTCTTTTATTTGGCATTTTTTCTCCACTACTCTATTCAAATTTTCCTTATATTGGTTATTCCATCGTGCAATAGGTCTACATGTCCTCTGTATTCCTCTGGTTCCCACTCTATAATTTTGTAATTCTTTAATATTGTTTCAGCCCTGACCACCTGAGTTCAATCTTTTCTTCTTCTTACCCTTAATATATTCATGTATTTATTTTTTTACTGGCTTTATTTATAATTTAAATTCTTATTATTATTTTTCTTTTGAGTTTTTCAGCTTCTCCTTTTCCTTATCTGTAAAGCATGTCAATCCCAAAGAAATATTTTAGCTCTTAATTTTGAATTACAGACTAATCTTATTTTTTAACAGGCATTTATAGCTAAGGGTTTTTTATGTTTTCTTCTTATTTTTCTACTTGCTCTTCTTCATGTATTATAGATACACAACTAATTGTGTTTTCCACACAGTTAAACTAGGCTACTTCAGGCAAGTGTATGAAAATACAGTGTGCACATTATCCATTGCAATACAAGGAAGCAAAAACTTGCACACAAAAACAACAAAGAAGCCATTTTTGAAGTTGAAAAGTAGTTGTAATGTTTGTCTCTAAGGAAAATTTTTAACGGAGGCAAAACCTTAGCATTGTCTAAATATTCTTAATTTGTCTGGTGCCAGGTAATTTTAAAGGGAAAATAGTATACTACCAAGCTAATTTGATATTTATTTATGTTTATATATGTAAATACATATATATATGTATTACATGGTAATTGGACAGACTAAAATGTAGGAGAAAATATTCCTACACGTTTCATGTTCTATTTAATAGAAGAACAAAATTTTTATAACATTTCATCTTGACATCCTTTATCCTTTGTTCTATACATGTTTGTTATTTGTGTTTTCAGAATGAAAGTGAAGACATGATGCTGTTATTGAGCAACGATTCAGTTGAAGTGATGTCTATGGAGTCTCCATTGCTTTTGGATGAACCACCTTCATCGTCATCATCCTGCTGTTTTGACACAAATTCCGAATTCAATTTTGACCACAACTATAGGTAACTTTTCCTGTTACACTGAACTCATGTAGAAACAAGTTAATCACTGTGTCAACCTTGACCATATGCTTATCCTTGTACTGTGACAGTATTTCGGTGACCTGTATTATTAGCTCAGTGAACATAAAAGTGGGACACAAAAGTGTAATCAAATTTTGAATATTGTAAATATTTTTTATAGTTAATATTTACAGATTTTTATATATTGTAGTTATATATACTTAGAGCTTGTACATATTACTTACAGATGTATTGACCATACATTCTGATTTATAGTTCCTATATTTGTGAATTGTATAACTGTATTAGTGATTCTTGTGATTTGTACACTGTCTGTTTTGTAATAGTAGTGGCTTCTTGTTTTTTCTGCAAATGTCATATATATTGTAGATTAGTAAAATAAATTTCTATTGGTGCTGTCTTATGTATAGACAAAAATGATGATTTGACCAGTAAAGTGAATAAATGTCTGCATATTTGTTCGAGTTATTACCTACAAAGAACTTGTGTATTTGGAACAGATGTGATGTTCCCTTTGCAGATTTGTTACCATAAGAAGCTGGTGTACCATATTCTGCTATACTTGATCACTATCAACATTGACTCAAAAAAATTACCAACTGCTTTTAAACAAAAATAATTGAAAACATATATGTATACAGTGTTCTATCATGTATCTAACTACAGATACTGTACGTAAACATAGGTAAAACTTATTAAATTTTGTATATACTTTTTATCATCTGGAGAAAATTCTTTTTATGTTAAGCCCATTAATTCTGAGTGTTCTTTACTATTGTAGGGAATTATTGTTATATTAAGTCAAAGTCTCTTTTATGTGAGGTTTTTGGTGTCTTAAGCTGATTACACTCCAGTTAGTGTAGTTAAGAGACTCCATGTTATAAATGAATTTTTTGTGTGTTTTAGGTATTATGATGTAGGCACACCAAGTTCCAGCCTCAGCCCTGCTTCATCGAGTTGCTTACCATCGCCTTCACCATCTTCATTTGCCCTACCCGACTCGCCTTCTCCCCCACCTACAACTGCTGACTTCTGCGAATTCTTCCACGCTTCTTCCAACAATAGCTTGTTCTTTGAAAAGGATTTTTCAAATCTCACACTGTCGGGTAAGTAATGAAGTCGATCATACACTCTATATTTGTTCTAAAAATTCTGTATGCTGTTCTATTCTATACAGCAGCAGTCGACAACTCTGCGCCCACAGTCGCAAGCACACCTGTTGATAAGATTTGATGCACCCGAGAACCAATTTGTAATTTTCTTTTCTTTTGAATGAAGGAACACACCCTCATTATACCTGCTTTGAAGTACTGTATTATAAAATAGTACAAACCATTTACTGAACCGTGCTATGTCTTCCTCCAATATGATTGTTGAGGTTGTTACCCAGAGCCTGTAAACACCTTTCTCCCCAAAGTGATTTTTTCAAGTTTTACATTTCTGTGCAGTTTATGAAAATAAATAGTATTATTGTGGTAAGTTCTTTAATTTATTATTATTAAAATGTTTTCCTGTTTAACCATTTTTTTTTTGCTTAAAGTTTTGTTAATTTTAATGTGTGTGTGCATGATGACAAATTGTTGATGACCTACTCCTAATGTGAAAAGTTTTCACAAATTTATGTGAAAAATACTACAGAGCTCTTTTTTTGATTTGGTGTTCCATGTCGTTAAATATAAGAGCAAGGGTATTATAAAGCAACAGTCAGTGTTTGTAATTTCCGGCTATTGAACCCCGCACCTTTCTGTTTTCCATTGATGAGGTGGGGAGGGGTGCTCCCATCGAACTAGTCCTCAGTTAAATATGTGCCCATTGCCACAGTTGCACAGAAAAATGTGCTTAAAAGATGTCACTTTGTTAAATATGTAGATAACATTACAATCTGTTCTAAGGGAGGGAAGCTTAAATTTTTTTAGTAGTGAAAGTGTTTTCAGGACAGTGCTGATTTTACCTCCATGTACTCCTGTATAAGGGTATGGTTACACGAGCATTTTTTTCCCAGCCGTTGGCGTGCGGTTGGGAAATGAATTTAATTTAACACACTGGCGGCAATTAAATTGGTCACACAGGCATGGAAAGCATGGTCAACTCTGCTGTGTTTTCAAGGTCTCTCACATTGAAACGCAACCTGTTGCATTTTTAGTCCGTTTTTAACACACAGGAGGGTGGTCACATGGACTGTTCAAAGATGCCACTAAAATAGCATTTGTTTATTTTCTTGTTATTATGGTAATTAATTTTGGTCTCCATGGTGTCGTTGACATCTGTAAAAAAAATATGTAATGTAAAAAATTGTCTTAATATAAAAATTTATTGCTACTGTTAACCAATTTTTTCTTTAATCTAAGCATGGATGTTTCTGTGCAGTTCCGTTTTAACTTTTATATACACATTTAACCTTTATAGCCAGAACTGTAGGGATGCGCGTCCAAGACGTCCCAATGCTGCCATTCAATTATAAACCGCCTGTGTGACTACACTTCCGTCCATGCATGTACGAGAAAAAAATGCACGTGTGACCACTGAGCATTTTTGCAAATCGACACGCGTGCATGGCCGGAAAAATACGCTCTTGTAACCGGGAAAAAACGTTCTTGTAATGCTAAGAGTATAGTCACTTATAACTGACATCATGTGACAAGCAAGGGCAGCTGTAACCCCCTAGTTTGTGGGGGGGGGGTCTAGGGAGGCAATTTGGGCAATATGAAAAGCACTTCTAGAATAACAAATTATATTATATTAGGTCATGAAAAGTGTCTTTGTTTTAAAAATTTAATTATAATAATTTTGCACTGAGTGATTAAAAACAGCTATGTAACTTTAATTGAGTAACTGTTGTTGGTGGTTTTGTCCCTATAACTGTGTACGTATCACTCTAGATCTGCTTACAGTGTTGGAATTTACACATATATATGTGACTTGAATAAATATCAGATTTGTAACTATATCCTATTCTTTATTAAGCTTTGTTACTTATTTTGAAACACCACTACATAGTCTATATATTTTGGAAGTATCAGTAACAATTGGAATTGGAATTTTATATGTTTTATTTAATTTAATTCAGAAGCCTTACAAACATTTGCTAATTTGTAGTAGCATGTAGGTATATACAAAAGTTATTACATGTGCATTTGAGGTTAATGTACAACCCATTCCTTGTTTGCTTCCCATCTACCTCATAGGTGACATTATTTATTTTTTTTTTTAATTTTACTGATTTACCTTGGTTTGTAGATCATCTCCACTGTCACTGTATATGTTCAGTTAACATCAGTAATTTCCTAAAATACCATTGTCCCATTGTTCCTAAAACATACTAACAAAACATATTTTAATATGAAGTGGATAATGAAAACAAGAAGCTTCCAACCATTAATGTTCATGAAGTCATGTGATCAGCTTAATATAAACCTACAAGTCAACTTTTTAAGTGTAAAAATATTCAACAGATTTAATTATTTCATATATATTATGAATAATATGAATATGAAAATCCCTGATAATAAATTAATATTTTTAATATGTGGTATTTTGATAATCCAATCCATGGGAGTGAAAGTTCATTCATTTCAAAACTTTACAATAAATGAGTATTTGCTTAGCTGTTAGTTTATGAAGGGTCCATGTACGTGGAATAAAATATACAGAACTAATTCTTTGAAGTTTCAGTAAACATAGCTATTAATGTGCCTTATAATTGTAAATATTGAATTAGATGTATAAAGTACTGGAATCACTTTATGAATGTCTTTACTGTCTAAATTCAGACCGAGAGCAGAGAGAGCTGTATGAAGCTGCAAAGATAATCCAGAAAGCCTACAGATCATATAAAGGACGCAAGAAATTAGAAGAACAAGACAAAGAACGGGCAGCAGCTATCTTAATCCAGAACTATTACAGGCGATATAAACAGGTATTTTAATGGATTTTGTTTGATAACAAGCTAACTAACATTTTCACACCTTAGCTATTTTGCTCTTTATGGTCCAGAATCATGTGAGTTTTTTACAAGGTATCGTACAATCAAGGTATTGTACAAAACTCACAGCAATTTCAGAATAGAAATATTGTAGCAGTCAGTACATCATTATTAACAAGTACAAAATTCAATTTAAATTTACATAAAAAGAAATCTTTTGCTATAACTATGAAGAAAGTTACATCATTTTTAATTCATATTGAAATTTGAAAAATAGAAATAACCACCATGATTATCGGTTGGTAACACATTTTCAGTTTATATATTTTGTTCATTGCTTTTTAACTTCAAGAATATAACATATTTTGTACAAAATGCAATGTTTTGGAATAATTAACGATAATAAGGAAAAGGAAGAAAAGAAGGAATTAAGCCCTGTTACTAACCTTACATACCTTACTTAGCAAAGATTCCAAAAACACCAAAACCCCAGGGTCACCACCACATTTTCATTGGAGGAAATGTGGAAACCATAACAACTTTCCCCATAAAACAATTTATAATAAAAACTCTCCCTCAGAAAAATTCCAAGGCCGTTAGACAAACTTTTGGACACAGAGAATAGGTTATAGGTAGAGTGGCGTAATAAATTAACTTAAAACATTGTAATAAAAATTCTTATTTTATTGTAATAAAATTATATTGAAAAGTTGTTTAATACTATAGATATTAAAAAGCAAACAAAAGAAAAAGATAAATGTTAGCAAATCAGTACTTTATTTTCTTTTTAATAATACCCCTCCTCTTTTCTCTCACTATCTCTCACACTCTATCAGTTTCCCTATATAATTTTATTTCATAATTTTATTTTTTGTTTGTTTAAATTCCATTGACAAAACTTTTCAAACCCTTGTTCTCTTACTCTTTACTGCTTATCTTTTTTGGTGAGTCTCACTTTCACATTCACCTGGTCGTTGCACCACTCAGGCGAAACCACGCACTTTCTCGATAATTATCGTTTTTATAAAACCATTTCCCAACCTATTACAATAAAAATAAAATGTTCCGAAAGCCCGGTAAGCTCCCATTTACTAATTTTCACCAGTTTTACATTATTTTTTACTTTGATAGCGGTAGGCCTACCTTGGCTGCTCTGCCTACCGTGGTTGCCCACGCACACTGTAAACACATGTGTACTGGTTGCTGTTGATCGTGAGACTGAGTTCTACTGCCTTTGTTCTACACAACACTGTCCGTTTTACTGCGGAATCAAACCAGTTTTTTCTGGTTTCAACCACACATTGCTGTCGTTGGCTGATGTAACACTTGTTTACAGTTTAAATACATAATGACGCAATCCGGCTCTGCACCCAACACCAACATTGTAAACAAATTCCATTTAGTGTGCGTAATTGTGACTCACTCATCAACAGCTAAAAATAGGTTGCGTAATGTACTGTTACAAAAAGAATATAGTCTGTTTACGTGAACGTAAAACACCCCTACAATAAACTATGAACATAACCTACAAATGAACTTACAAAGAGACATATGTTTTTCTTACCTTGTAATTCCAGTTAAAACCAATAGACAGTGCTACAGTTATACTGGGTTATTAAAAAAGAACTGGTAATGTCTAAAAAGCCTAGCAATGAATATATATATTCAAACACTTTTTGCTACAGTCCGTTTCTTGATGTATATAATATATTTAATATTTATATAAATCATGAAGGCTGATGATAATATTTGGAGACGCAAAATCACGAAGGCTGAGGATGAGAACACAATGGTTGTCGAAACATGTTCCTAATAAGGAAAAAAAATATCTTGAGGTAATTTCTTTATAAATATTAAATATAATATGTGTGTGTGTGTGTGTGTGTGTGTGTGTGTGTGTGTGTGTGTGTGTGTGTGTGTGTGTGTGTGTGTGTGTGTGTGTGTGTGTGTGTGTGTGTCCCGTAAAAACATTATTAATTAAATATTATAACCCAAGTTATGTTCAGGCTTTGTTCACTTGCACCTGGCAAGCTGTTGGCATATATTTGAGCTTAGGGTTGATAGTGTCAAATAATACGTTATTTAATAACATTAATTTTTTTCACTTTAGCTGAAGAGATTATGTGAAATCACAAAAATCAAGTTTTGCTCTGCTTGCCTCAAAACTAAAGTTAGTCTCCATCAAAACAGCAAGGTATGACAACAAAAGAATGTATTAGATATCATAAAAAAGACATGCACACAATTACATGATTAATTTCTCATTAGAATTTGCTCAGAACCTTCTTCAAATATTTCTCAAGACGGTTTGGATCTAGGTAACTACAATTTGTATCGGTCTATATATTCTTAATTGATGATTTATATACACTTTCCTGACATTGGACACTAATACCTGTATTTTAGCTAAAGTACTTGGAAAAGTATACAAGTCATAATTGATTTTTAGATATGTTCTGGACAACATAATGCAAGATATTTTTTATTATTTCTTTAAGCTACCTTTCTTAAGAAATTATATGAGTTTTTAATTGCACTGTTAAAAAATGTATATACACATAATGAAAAGAGTTATAAAACTTTTCCAATCTCAATTTTAGTAGTTTTGATAAATGAAAGAGAATGTCCTCTAGTTGGTTTGTGAACTACTCCTGTTAATACTGATTTCCACTATACAGGCAAAATAACTAATGTAGTTGGGCATATTGTCAGTTTTATATCAGTTGCAAAAAAAATCATAATTTATAATATTGTTTATAAAGAAAGATTTAGTGAGATTTACTATTTTAATTAGACACAGTTTTAAAACATTTGTTACAGTACTTGGACAAAATGTATTTTCATAGGACAATCATACTATTAAAGTATCGATCATAACATAACACCTAAAACACAACTGTGTAATTAAAAATCACAAACAAATCAGGTGGTCATAACAACTCATCCACAGTTGCCATGAAGGTGACAACACATGTTGCTGAAACACTGTCAACATAAATGTTTTAAAATCATGTAATTACATGATTTAACCTTATTATGTTTCCCATCATTTATTCATTCGCAACACTGGCAAAAAATAATTTTGTCGTCTAGTGCTCATTTTCTGTTATTGACATTTTCATTCACTCTTCATTTTCCACTAGTTTTTATTTAATGGCCTATGAATAACTTATGTGATTCTCTTCTACAAAACTCTTTATACTATTGTGCAACCTGTTATAACATTTTTGTAACATGCATTTAGCATATGTCTCCTCTCAGAATATGGCAGCAAGTAGGCCTGACTGTTAAATAATCATTTAAGAAGTGAAAATCAAATAAAATGTTTGTGTGTCAAATAATGTGCTTGTTGTAAATGTTGTTCAGTTATTTTGGTGTAAACATTAAAGTAAAATTGAAAATAATTTGATTATTTTGAATATCAAACTTACTAATCTAAAAGTCATAAATTCAAGAGCGCCATTTTAAAATTTAACAATCACATTTTTCTCTGTGTAGTATGCATATTTCAAGCAGATGACACATGCAGCAATGGTAATTCAAAACGGTTTTCGCTCGTACTGTGAACACAAGAGGTTTAAGAAGAATCAAGAAGCAGCTGTCAGAATACAGAACTACTATAGGAACTACAGAGAACAAGGCAGAGGCACTGTAGGAGAATCTACACCACCGACGGGACTCAAGTAAGCTGTTTTCTTGTTTTTGTTTTTTTTTTGTACATGAACAGCCCAACTGTGGACCATCCGAATATCATTTCCTTTTCTTCTCCTGCCAGTAGGCCCTCATTCGCACACTATGCGCCGCCTTTGTTTCCACTGTCCCACCCCTTTCTCGTCTTCTTCTCACTGCAGAAAACCTCAAGATTTTGAATTTTGCTTCTGTATGTATTTCTATCCACACAGTCGTTCAAAGAGATACCTAGTTTTATCATTTCCTCCTTGATTTGTTTGGTGTATCTGTTCAGACCGGAAAGTTGCCAAATATAGTTGAAAATTTGTTTATTTAATCTGGACCATCTGAACCATATCTCCAAAGAATCTGTCTTTTCCTTCAGAAAGCTGTTTCCAGATCTTCCATATCCCTGTACTGCTCTTCTTTGGGTCTATGCCTGTACCCATCTTCGGTTTTGTTGGGGCCATAAATTTTTTGAAGAATTCTTCGTTCAATTTTAAGAAGAGGTTCCAGATTTTGAAAGCACATTGTTTTCACTCCATACGTGATCATCGGCTTGATCACAGTGCTATAATGGCAGATTTTCGCACTTCTGGAAAGGTTTTTCTTTCCATACAGTTCCCAGGTTAGAGTAAAGGCCTTTGCTAATTTGAGTTTCTTTATCTTAAAGGATTGGTTGTTCTCTTAAACGAGCTGTTTCTTGTTTATTAAAAATGTTATTTTCTCTATTTTTTTTCATTTAACCTTAAATTAGAGGTCATACTTTTTTACCTATGTGTATATTGCTTCACCTGTAATATTGTACTTCTTAATAATTATAAATACTGGTACTTTAAGTATATAGTAAACACATCTTCTTCATGTAATGAAAGCACAGAAAGTAAAAACATTTAAATACAACTGATAATGTCTTTAAATCAACATTACAACAAAATGTGTACCAGTTTATTACTAACCTATGCCACACCTTGTAACTCAGTAATCATGTGTTTTGAAATGTGTGGTTGTAACTAAATCTTGTCCGCCTGATGATAAATAGAAGAGTTTTCCCTTGCACTTTCACTTTTTTATGAGTATAGTCATAATGTTTAAGTGAAATGTATTATTTTTAGTTCATTTAATATCTGTATTCCATTTTAACCCACAATATTGGTATCAATATGCAGTGTTTCTGCAAAATGATGACAGGTCAAAAACAGAACAAGTATGTTCTGTATGTTATGTAATTTGTTTATACACAAGGTTAGGAAAAGCAGTTTTGGTTCCATACATATGTACTCATTTATCCAAATCCATTGCATATTTCTGCTTTATATGTTAATACAGGTCATTGTGTTCCTGTATGGAGCTAGACAAATTAATTGTTCTTTTGTTTATTAATTTTTTTGGTGGGAGTTTTTTATTAACTCAACCATAACCATCTTTCAAAACTTTTATTTGAATATTTACAACTTGTTGAATTATTACATACTTTTTATTTGTGGTATTTTATCTACCAAACACACTCTGGTAGATAAATCTGTTTCCTGGTTAAGAGGATTTTTTAACAGCTAGTCCAAAATGAGCATTCCTAATCTTTTGCGAATTAGTGTGACTAAGTGTAGATTATTGAATAGGTATATACAGTAGAACCTCGTTATAACGGACCTCATTACTACAGACTTCTTTTACAACGGACACGTCTTTTACGTTGTACCCCACCCCCTAGTAACTAAGTAAATGCACCAGAATGACTCACGTCCGCCCGCCAGTGCTGAATGACAGTTTTCAGAGACAAACACCCTTGTCAGGTATAAATCGTTGAAAGTTAAAACCCAACCCCAATCCACCATTGAATTAACTGGTTTGAGAATTAACTGTTGAGATAATAACAACAAATACAGGAAACTGTTTGTTTGAATGGTAGGGGAAAGGGAGTTGAAAACAAAGAAAGGTTAACGCCTTAGCCAGGTATATTTTCACTCCCACCCCTACTGGTCAGTATTGTTCAGTTGTTTGTTGCACAGTCACACGTCCTACCTATAACGTTTTTTAATTTATTCAAATGATGTCATTAAGTAAGCCAAGTGTAGGCCAGAAACGGAAGCGTAAGGCGCTCAGCCTTCAAGATAAACTTTCCGTTATAGAAAAATTAGAAAAAGGAGCGTCTGTTTCTAGCATTTGTCGTGAGTATGAAGTCGCAAAACAAACCATATCGGACATTTAAAAATCAAAAAATGACATTCGTAACTTTGTTCTCAAGTTCAATGTAGAAAAGGAGAAGAGTGCAGCTAAGCGTATGCGGCTGCCTTCTATGGCAACACTGGATGATGCAGTCTACAAGTGGTTCTCTCAGCTTCGTTCATGTGGAATGGCTGTTAGAGGAATTGAAATTCAAGCGGCTGCCGAAAGACTCTCCAAACAGATGGGACTTGAAAAAGTTTAAAGCGAGCTCTGGTTGGCTATTTAGGTTTCGTCGACGTCACAACATTTCAAACAAGAAGATTACTGGGGAAATTCTTGGCGCAGACTTTGAATCTGTTGAGCCTTTTATAAATGAATTAGAAGATTTGATTAAAAAAGAAGGTTATCAATTGAGCCAGATTTATAACTTTGATGAGACAGGTTTGTTTTGGAGAATTCTACCTGACAATACACAAGCTTCAAAAGCCGAAAAAACTACGCCTGGTAGAAAAGTCAGCAAGGAGCGTGTGTCAGTTTTGTTGTGTGCAAATGCAGACGGCACTCATATGCTTAAACCTGCTATCGTTGGTAAAAGCAAAAAACCAAGGGCACTTAAAAATGTGATGGACAATTTACCAGTTCACTATTATAGTTCCCAAAATGCGTGGTTTACAACTGAAATAACAAGTGATTGGTTTCATAAGAAAGCTGTGCCAGCAATTATAAACCACCAAATGGAAATTTTGAACATTCCAAAAGAAAAAATAAAAGCTTTGGTTGTTTTGGATAACGCACCAACCCACCCTGATATTGGCAAACTCTGCAGTTGAGACAAGAAGATAAAGTGTAAGTTCCTGCCTCCAAACATAACATCCGTGTTTCAGGCCATGGATCAAGGAGTAATTTATACTGCCAAACGGCTTTATAGAAAAAAATTTCTCAGTGAAATCTTAGAAGTTGATGAGCCATTCGCTGCTGAAGAAGATAGAAGGAGCCAAAAGACTCTTCAAAACTTGAAAGCCTACAACATTCGATCTATGATTCACAACTTTGCTGATGCTGTAAAAGAAATTAAACCAACTACTTTGGTGAACTCATGGAAAAAACTGTTAAAGAATGAAGAAGCATGTTTAGAAATAGAAAATTGTGAGACAGAAGATTTCCGTGAAACTTTGCAAAGAGGAGGGGAGGAAGAAGTTTTATTGGAAGATGTGGAGACCTGGCTTGAAGAAGATGAAGATGACCATGGATTCCACTTGTTGATGGAAGAGGAGATTGTTGGCAGTGTCACTGAGAAAGAAGACTCTTCGGAGGACGAGGAGGAAGACAATACTCAGGCAACAATAAAAGCAAGTTAAGTGAAAGATCATTTAAATTTTGTCATTGAATATGTTGAACAATCAAAAAATAAAAATGTGTTTGCTTACTATGAACACTTGCAGCATCTTCTTCAGTTACTGACCAACGAAATAAATAACAAACAAACACAACAAAAAATCAATACTTTTTTCAAACCAGTTAATGTTAGTAGTAATAACCTAATGAATAATAATGAACCAGGCCCTTCTTGTTCAAGAGAATAAAACAATAGAATGTATATAAAGTTTCAATTCTGGTCTATAATGTAAATATGAACAGTATGATCTCATTTGTCATGTACGCTATGTAAAATGATGTCAAGTAAAAATAAACATGTTTTATACTAATTTAACGAGTTTTATTGATGTAAATACGACCTAACAAGTCTTATTTGTTATATAACGGACTTTCATTACAACAGACAACCTTTAGCCCCAATTAGTCCGTTATAATGAGGTTCTACAGTACTGCTGATGCTATCAATGATTGATATTGGTGAGCAGGGGATAAAATGTACAAGTATCTATCAGTACAGGGGATAAAAACAGAGCTATCCTGTATGATTTGCACTGCATTTTGTTATGTTTACCTGATAACATCACTGACCTAATTATAAACTGATCTAACTGTGACCAAACCTAGTAATTTGTAACAAAATTGTTATAAGGCACTCAGTTTAAAGCATGCATCAGTAAAAGTTAAATTAATAAATTGAACCTAAACTAATACATCAATAAAATGTTCTTAAAGTAAAGATAACTTAACATATTATGGATTAAAAAAGCTTCAGTTCAAGATTTATTATGGCATCTATGTCTTTAATATGACATATTATGGCATCTAGCTTCAGTTCAAGAAGCACGAAATGCAAAATTTACAAAACATTTATCAGGCCAGTGCTGATATATGCTTCAGAAACCTGTATAATGACAAAAAATAGCGAGAGACTTCTAAGTTGCTTTGAAAGATGGATTTTAAGAACAATATTTAGAGGAGTACAAGAAAATGTAATGTGATGCAGGTGCTACAGTTATGAATTATACAATCTTTACAAAGAGCTGGACATTGTCAGGATAATCAGAATATACATGTTAAGGTGGATTGGACACATAGTTAGAATGGAGGAGTACAAAACATATTTTCTACCAGAAACCAATGGGTAGTAGAGCAAGGGGAAGACCCAAAAGTAGATTCAAAGATCAGATAGAGGAAGACCTCATAAAACTGAACATAAGAAACCTAAAAGCCAGGGCACACAATAGGGAAGAATGGAGTCGACTCTTGGAGCAGGCCAAGACCCACCAAGAGTTGTAGAGCCACGGCTGGTAATGATGAAAGGTAACTTGGGTTTTATTGTGAGAGTAAAATGAACTCGATTATGAGATTACCTAGTCTTCATAATCGAGTCCTGTACATACTCTTCAAAATGTCACAGGCTTGTACTGAAAATCCCAGATTTGACAAATAACTACAAAAGTCTATACTTTTATGGTTCAGGAATACTTTACATTCTGTTTCACAAAAATTAAAATTAGAATTAATTGTCTTGAATTTAAATTACAAATCTGATTTATAAAGAGGTCACCATAATAATTTTACTACTCACAAATTTTCCTATCAAATAATAACTCTGTGCTATAATACTGCATTTCAGTAATTTTAAACTCTGTATATTTTTAGTTAATGTTTCAGATATTTATTTGAATTATGTTGTTGTTACTATCTGTGCAACCTCCCCCAAATTTGTGTAAGAGTTTTGTAATTTGTTTTTTTTTTTTTTTTTTTATGGGTGTAACTTAGTATTTAAGACTAGGCACTCAACCTAGATGAAGCATAAAATGTGCCGGAACCCAAGCTACCATTTGAAACATGTCTACTGGCAATGGTGACAGGACTTGCTAAATGAAATACTCATATAACAATAACAAATTTCTTATTTATTGGTGTTTCTGTTTCTTTTATAAATTTATAACATTTATAAATTTGACATTGTATAACAGTTATACTCTTTAAAGCTGTTATTGATCTCTTAAGTTGCAACCCGTACAAATAGCTAATCCATTGAATGGAATTCAGTTATTAAAATCTCATGAATACAATCATAACAGTTGCTGATAGTAAAATGGCTTAATTTTTACTTTACATACACAAATCTGCATACAGCAATGTATATCTACACCATAATTGAGTACACTTGAATCTGGTTGTTGAATACTCTGAGGTTTCAACTCATACAGACATTTAAGTTGACTAACATGCTTAGAGACACGCAAATATAACATGACACCAATTATTTTTAAAATATTAGAGAAATTACCTCACTGAGATCTCTTAAGTACCAATGTATTGAATCAGCCAGCTCATTTAACAGTTCACACATGTGCTACTATACAGTTATACATTATTAACCCCCTTGAGAAAAATATACACATACATACATATACCACAACACATTAACATACACATACTACCCACAATTAATTCAAGTAATTATCTTGGGTGAAACCCCCTTGCTGGTAACACCACATCAATATCTCCCCAAGGTGTAACATCAATTCATCCAAAAATAACCCAATGTCCCCTGTAAAGTGTGATAACATCAATTCATAATGAACCCAGCTCCAGTGTCGGTGTGCTCAGGAAGAAATCATCAAGACAGAATTAAGAATTCATCAAACCCGTTTTAAGATTCATAATCCCGAAATGTGTGGGTTAACCATCTATCTCACTAGATTATGTAAGATTGAAAAGCTATATAAGGGGACTCGTATCACCCACTCATACCCAGCTATATTTAAACAGTGTACATGTGACTGTGAATTTAAGTTACTCACTCACTCATGTGTGTGTGTGTGTGTGTGTGTGTGTGTGTGTGTGTGTGTGTGTGTGTGTGTGTGTGTGTGTGTGTGTGTGTGTGTGTGTGTGTGTGTGCGCGCGCGTGTGTGTGTGTGTAAATATTCCTCTTTACATGAGTGTATCAAAATATTTGAATAATGTAAAACCACAATCAATTCAGTATAGGATCCTATCTTACAAAACCAGACTACAGTTTCACACATGCCTGATGCATGTTCACACCAAACTTTACAGGTTAATGTTTCATGAATTTACAATTTATAAGTCTGTTTTCACATGGTTTCTGTAGATTAAACTGGAGGAAAGTAGAAGATGTCAGAAGAACTGATATAATACTGAAAGATCCCACCCGAGTTTTCCAATTTTAAGTTTTATCCGGGCATGTGGTTCAGATTCACAGCTGATGACACTAAGGGTTACTTTCTGGAGCTGCATCCTCATCTGTGGGCTGTTCGTGACTGGCGGCATCGAGGAGCTTAGATGCTTTTCTCTGCACGAGAGGATGACAGATGGACGATCATCCTCCGACACCCCTTCATCAGCTTGTCCGAGAACCTTGGGACTCTTTAGAATTAAGCTTCCATCTAGTAGAAGCAATCGAACACAGGAAGATCAGGCCGCCAGTCCCAAAACGATTCAGTCAAGGTTAAGATGAGAAAAGAGGCAGGCTCAGCTGTGTAGTCTAACCACGAAATCTAAAACCCAGTCATTGCAAGACCAAAATCAGCTGTACGGGAGTGAATCGATATCATCGCCGCGGTCACTCACTTCACGGTCGATGCACTATCACTAGGCAGTGGCAGTCGCGCGAGTTTTAAATGCAGTGGAGAACGTGCTGGTTTTAAAAGCTGAACGCAGTACAGCACATCTGTTTTAATTGAAGTTTTAAAACTCATTATTCCAATTATCTGTTCATCTTCCTTTTAATGAGAATGGCAGTTATTAATAGTAATTCACTAATTCTTTTTAGGCGAACTTACTCACAAAGAAGACAACACCAGGCTGCAAGAAAAATTCAGCAGTTCATGCGACAGTCTAAAAACAAGTAAGTAATTTTTGATTTTTGACATAGATCCTTTGGGATTCTGACGTTACCAAAGACACAGATTACCTTACCTTAGGTAACACAAATTTAGGTAAGCCATGTAGTTAAAACTGAGTTTAGTTCTAAGCATCTTGTTTCAAATTTTGTTCACACCATAAGATTGTATCTTAACAGTGATGGAATATTTATGTTGCCATTTGAAAACAGTCTTTACCCATCTTCAATTTAATTTTTAAAGAACAAAGTTTCACCTACTACACAAGAAAATGCAAGTGTATAACTACAGCGCACTATATTAAAGCAAATATTTTTTTTAAATATAAAAATAACATACACATCAAGTTGTCATTCCAGTGATAGAGGGAATCCAGCAATCTTATCAGATTCATTGTTTTTAAAATACACATCAAAACATAACCATACTTTTTAACATTAATTATAATTCCTGATATTTTGTTCATGCTACTTTAACCATGAAACAGAGACATAAATAATTTTGGAGCATTTTAATAATTTTATGTGCCGTCAAAGATATTACATGAACAAACATTTTAAATTGAACGTTTAAGTTTCAATGAATGAAAGGTAGACCTAACGTTTGTAGCTACTGTGCGAATCTGCTTGTCTGTTTATGTGTAGACTATAGTAAAACATGGTAGGCCTGTGTTCTGTATAACCATGCAGGCTAACAATTGTGTAGCATGCAACAAAAATGCAAGGTCTCTATCCCAGTAATCATATCCACAATACACAGTATATAGCATACTCTCCAGGCTAGATACAGTTAGGTCATAAGTAGTGGTCAGGTAAGAGGCCATGATACAAACTATCTTCCATAAATTGCCTTAATTGTAAACCAGTTATCCTGACAAAACCAGTAGTAATGTTATGAACAACTTTATGTAGGCCATTAATTTAATGTTTCTACAAAGTTTGTTATAATTGACCTCGCCTGCATAGTACAGAAACATTTCCCTTTAGTTGTAGACAAAGTAAGATAACATATCTGCATTATTGCACTTTCTTATCATATAAACGCGATTTATATTCGTTAATGTTAACTTTAAGTGACAAATACAGCTTGCATGTAAGTATGTACTCGCTATTTATACAAATAGACACTTTCACTTCTTAATTCATTTACTAACTTGAGCCAATGAGTAAGTGACTCTAACATTAGATTTATGAGGTGGGAATAAAAGCATGTGTAAAAACCTCTGCCAGTCACATTATAGGAATTTGTCCATGTTCGGCCTGTAATGGTACTGTGTTGCTACATTCTTACCCAGATAAGCACGTGGTCAGTTTTGCACCATGCAGTGCTCGGTAAATGTAAAGCTTCCTGTGTCCAGGCAGTGTTGGCTTCCTGTGTTGGCAAATTTGCAGTGAAATGTCAGAGTCGCTGACAGCTCAACAGCTCGAGTATAACATTTGTTGTGTGTGTGTGTGTTTTTGATCTTCTGTTGTGGTGGATGTTGAACAATATAGTGGTAGCTTTTGGTTGGTCTCTTTTCAAGCACTAGTGCTAGAAATTCATTCACACTAAATATTCTCACATAGTGGTGGTGTACAGGTTAGTTATGAAACCTAACCTAGTATAGAAGATGCTTCTGGAACTAATACATACACCAACATCATGTAATTGAGTTCAGTGTGAACCATGTGGCAAACTCAGTGTACATTAACAAATTTAAAATCCATGAGATTCACTATCCTGCACTAAGTTTTGTTAGTTTGGTTTCACACTCACTGCTAAACTAAGCTAAGCCTCATGAATTCAGTGTCCTTCTGAATGCTGTCCTTCTGAACTCAGAGGATTGTTCCCATATATGAGGGCTATTCAGAAAGTAAGTTCTGATATGGTGTACAAAAACTGAGAATATGTTTACAAAACATTTTTATTGCTTTTTGAAGTACACGCCTTAAACTACGTTTTTACAGTTTTCATCATTTTTGTTACACTTTTCGTAGCGAGGCACCAGACATTGTATACCTTTGTCATAGAAATTTTCTGCCTGTGATTTGATTCATGTATTAACAGCTTGTTTGACATCATTGGCCACCAAGGAAGGATTTCTCATGGTTGAAAATGTGATATTCGCATGGTGAAAGGTCTGGGTTGTAAGGCATAACATCAAATTGTTACCAGCCAAACTTTGTGAGGAGATGTTGCGTTGCAGCAGCAGTGTGTGTGTGTAGTGGCATGATTCATTGCGATGTCCTGGGTAAGCATCCTATGTCGCTTACTCTGGATAAGACTAAGCAAAAAAGTCATATCCATCTTGGTACCATTTAATCACTCACTGCTACTTCTCCATAAATATCGAAAATCTCACAGTGAATTTCAGTTGTTTTAATGCCTTTCGCATTCAGGAACCGATTCACATATGTACTTTCACACACGACAGGCATCTCAAATTTTTTCAACATTATAAACATGTCCAACAAAGCTTACTCAGTGCACAGTTGTCTAAAAATAGTGTTGTTGGCTTGCCAACGAATCAACAAGCTGGCTGCACATGCACAACAGCGTGACGCAGCGTGACGGCATCGATACCGTGACAATATTTAAAAAATGGAACTTTCTGAATAACCCTCGTATAAAGAGATTTTTGAAGAATGAAACCCAAACTGAATAAATACACAACATATTTAGGATATAATCGTGCACAACATAAGCTGGCTAAAACAGGAGATGGAAAATTGTCTGGCCTGCATTCAGAAAATCTTAGTTCATCACAACAAAGGCATAGCTTAGTTTAGCTTATCCCCCATCTTCGTTACTTTTCTAAAAAGCTAGGACAACAAATAGTAGCTTAGCTTAGGTTAGCTTAGTTTCCAGAGACTGCTTATTGATTTGAAGAATTGAACAAATTAAGTTCTTCAAAAAATAGTTTATAACATTAATATTATGATTTGCACCAAAAATAATGAGAAAATACAGAGAGAGAGAGAGAGAGAGAGTGAGAGAGAGAGAGAGAGAGAGAGAGAGAGAGAGAGAGAGAGAGCATGACAATTATATGGCTTTGGTTTTAATGGAATAACTAAAGAATTTAGTAGAACAGTATATGGCTTGATGCTGACAGACTAAACTTAAATAATATATAATTGTGTGTGTTTGTGTGGTGCGCACGCGCGCGCTTGTGCACATGTGCATGGCATGCTAGTTAATTTATGATATTATTTTTTGTTTTGATCGTTATGAGTACTCTTATTTTTTAATAGAACAATACAGAATCCAGAAATAATGTGCGATCAGCTACTAATTGTAGCTCTCAACGAATATTATGGAAAGTATGTTACATAATTTGTATAACACATTGGGTTAACAATTTGTTTCGTGATTGTGCTAATTTAAATATTAATATTAATAACTTTTCATTAATTGTAGGTTTGTTTGATTAAAAATGTGTACTCTGTGCTAACCACTGAGTAGACATGGACTTTTACAATTGTACCATTGTGGTGCGCTCCCGAACTGCAAGATAAACTTGAATGTTTTTGTATGTGAGAAAGTTATAAAGTTGAAACATACAACTGCCAGTAAGTCAGAGGGTTAGTGAACTCTTTTTTATAAAATTATAAACATGTAGAAATTAAATTAGAGAATTTAAATGTTTTGGGGTCATAAACATTTTGAACGTTTAAATGAAACATTTGAAAGTATGTAATCTATTTGAGTGTGTAACATTCAAAATACATGAAAATTGGATTTTAGGCTTGCTGAGCATTTATTACAGTGTTAATAGATATAAACATAAAGACCACCCCCTACACGCAAATATTAAGTGTAGTGCTCATTTGTTCCAACAGCCTGGCAGCAAGATATGAGCTGTAGATTTATATATTATAGTACAACATACAGAAACAAAATTAAATAACAAATCAGCAAGTCTGTGTTCTTATTTTTTTCCTTAGGATTTGAGTCTGTGACTTTATGCTCCATTGATAAGTATTGTCAGTTACAATAAATGATGTCCCTGTGTATAGATGATAGTCGGATGTGTTATCGTAGCTACAAATGTATTTTGTTAAAGCTGTTATATTTATTGTGTTGTTGGCTGCCTGGATTTTGACTACATTCTTCTAGTTCTCTTTTCTTGCTCAGCATTAAGCATTAAACACGTTTCATGCTTGTTAAACTAACAAAATATTCAAAAACGTAGTATGCCCACAATATCTAACATAGATAGAAAAATGATCAACATATACATAGGATAACAAAACTTCAGCACCATTTTTAAAGGAATTTTATCAAATAGTACAACAGTATGATCCAAAATCACACAAAACAGTATATCAGGGAACTGAGACTACACTTCAGCACTGTCACAACCAGACAACATTACATTTGAAACAGATCAAAACCGTAACTATTGTCACCAACAGATTCGTGAGAAAAATCCAGGATGTCTTTTAACGTGGGATACTAGAACTAAAACACACATATACAAGCACCACATGTATATCACCATGAACCAATCACATACAGCTGAACTTACAGCATATCAATCACAAACTACCACTATAACACACGCCAAATATATAGGCGCATACTGCACTAGATAACCGACACATATTCCTGAGGAAGGCATCAATGAGTATATATCAAAATATTGAGTGAGGAACCTGAAGGAGATAAATGGAGTCACAATCTGGACAGCACAGAATGCTGAAAACATTTATTCAGGTATTAATGATTATGGTTGGTTTGTTCTTCCAAATGATTGTAAGTAGGTTAGGCCTAAGTGATTGTAAGTACATATATTTTGATCAGGTTTGGTGTAAACTGTATGCATGATCATTTACTAACAAAACTGTATGTGTTAATGCTTGCAAACAGCTTGTGGGATGTTGGGCCTGGCACAATGGTGAGTATGGTTTGTTGAAATAGTATATCTGTGTTGTTCAAACATCTTTTATAATTTGTCAACTAGTGTGCGAGCACTGTGAAATTCATATATTCCTTACCTCCAAGTAAGGAATGAAAGAATGAAAGTATATACATTCTTTACTCCATTACAGAATGGCTTGGCAAAAATTGTGATTATTATATTTTTAATGGGATTTTATTTCTGTGTATTAGTTCTAACATGTGTTGGAAATGTACAAGATAAGTTGCCACCAGAAATTATGTTTGATGACCAGGCATTCTTACACAGCTCCATAAGTTAGTAATTATACAACCAAGATAACAGCCAACATATTAATTCTTTGTAGTATAACCTATACAGTATTATCATATTGTAATATGGGTTTGTAGAATCCTAAAAAAAATATACCAAAAAAGAATGTACTTGTAAGTATAGGCCTATATGTGATTCAGAAAGGTGTTATAAAAAGCATAGGTGACATTAGTAAGCCTGTAGCGGATTGTTTCATCTCTTGTTTTAAGAAGCTATGACTGAGAGAAAGTAGTTTTTAAATTAGATTTGTTTTGAAGTGGCTTTTTGAATAAAATCGTTGTTGAATCTTTTTATTAAATGAAGTTGTGCTGCAAATTAGCTGTGTTGTTGGAAAGGGGGTGGGGACAACATGATATTCCTCTTAAAGAAGTTTATTCTCTTGAAACAAAATTTTTGTTGAATATTTTTTACCAGTACAGGAAAAGGTGGCATAAGATAAGGTCACAGGAGGAGAAAATATATTTTTTCAAAAGCACACATCTGCAAACTAGCATAGTTTCCACAAACTGATGTACATTGGTAGGTTTTTATGGTCTGAGTTGAAACTAGTGGTCTGTTGTGCAAAATTACTTATTATGTCTTTACAATTCTGGTAGATTTTGTTCTGTGACTGTGTATGTTACCTTGAAAATAATGGTTATTGTGATGTGTTCCGAAACATAATTTAAGTGAAGCAGATGTAGTTAAAATGTCCAATTAGCAATTAACGTCAGTTAATAAATCACAATCTCCTATCCAGATAATTCCAAAAGTCCGCCATTAAGCTCCAACAGCAGCAAACTAAAAGAAATATTGAGAAATTGAAGAACAATTCTGCTACATTGACTTTACTGGTCCAGTGCTAACTTATTTGTACAGAGTGACGAAGCGTCAGGGGAGACAAGGTAGACAGTGTCTCCCCTAATAATTTATCCAAAAAATAATTAATTTTTATTTATGAATTAAGCTGTGTATGTTATTAAGAAAGGATACAAAACTAACTTAAGAAGTGAAATATCACGCGACATGACCGAGTATGAGCCATGGAACCTTCCAATTGTACAGTGAGTGTCATGGTAGACGTTACGTGAAATGTCTTTTTAACAAGGCTGGAGGTGAGGAGGGCTTCAGTTGATGACAATGGGAGTGGACCTGCACGCACAGCATAAAAATGCTTCCCATACATCACATCAGAAGACACGTCTCCCCCACACTAAAGAGCACAGAATTCTCGCCTGGCCACCTGTGTTTGTTTCATTGTGCTCGCGTATATTTTTTTTTAATTTACAAATTATTTTTAATTTTGAAAATAGTGTTATAGACTAAGAAGTGTGTAACCATTAACGTACTAATTATTTAATAATACATTGTTTTAAGTGTCATCCTGTCATCCATTTGAGTGCTTTAAACATACTGTTTACTTGGTTTAAATGTGCAAAATGAATACAGTTAGTACCAGTTCTACCACAGAAGTATTTGATAAAAACTCTGACAACTTTGATTCACTAGAATTTTTGTTAAAATACGAAATCAGTACATTACATTTAGAGTGAAAGGTATTGGTAAAGTTAAAAATATCTCGGGCATTTTTAGATTTGTCGCAGAAGGATGGAAAAGTTGTCAGAAAATTTCAGAACGTTTTGTATAGAAGGCTCCCTGGTTGTAAGCAAAACAAAACTCTGCACTGCTATTATTGTTTGATATTTAATGAAGAGGAGCCATGGGAGCAAAGTTGGAGTAGGCACTATAAGAAATTTTGAAGCTAAAGCTGCTAAACATGCTGGTAGCAAAACTCACATAAAAAAATCCGGGAAGACTCATATGCTAGGACGTAACAAAATTAAACATTGTCTGAAACACCTTGAATTTAAGCAGTACAGCACAATGAAAGTGTGGCATGAAATCGAAGGATAGTAGGTCGTTTGATAGATGTTTGTTATTCAGGGAGGAAAGAGTTCGCTTTTAGGGGTCACAAGGAAAATGAGCAATCTCTTAATAAGGGTAGTTATTCAGAAACTTAAAAGTTATTGGCAGCGGAAGAGTCTTTCATGAAAGAACATACACAGAGTGATCCGAAATTGCACGGCAATCTCTCGGGAGCTGATTCCATAGCTAAAACTAAGAAAACATGAGACACAGCGTGTAAAACTCATTTACAAGAAAATATGAAAGTTTGTGTAATGCCTACTGTAATCCGGATTTGTCACCATTAAAAAGTGAATAAAATTTATACTTTTCTAGCAGTAGTTTCTAATTAAGATTTATAAAGGACACCAATAACAATATGATAGCTTTTCCTTGATATGTAGGCCAAATTATATAACGAAATGCATGTGTTACAGTCACTTAGCTATTATCTGATAAGAGGTAGCATTAACTTTTTTTACCACAGTTTTACTGGTTCATTAAGAACATCACCAATCTTAGTAAAAGGTTGGTTTTGGCAGGTATTTTTATGTCTACCCAAATTATTTTGTCACCCTTCGCCACTGTTTGTACATCTATTCTTTTCCATTTCAATGCTAAAAACAAGTTCTTAGCAGAAAGATATGAAGTCTGACAATAAAGTTTGCAAACTTGATGCATTTAAATTTCTACATGGTTATTTCTGAATCTCGTTGCAGTCCCCTTCAACATAAAGCCCTTTGGAAAGCGATAGATTGATGTTTTCCACTCTCCAAAGTGGCTTTGGAATTTGTTTTGTAGAATTGTGATCAGAACAGCTGTTGTATTATGCTTGAGGCCATGAGTGTTATAAAAATATATTCAAAAGCATTCTCACAGTAATAATGTTTTTTCTTGTTTTTCTTGCTATAATCTCTTTCACACATACAGCTGTGTAAGACCCATGAGTTGTTAGAGAAATGTTGTTTTTAATAATAATAATAATAATAATGGATTCTTCTTTTACTGCCAAAGCAGTGTAGGAGCAAGGCAGAGTAGGCTACCTTATGTGAGCTGTTTCGCATACAAGAAAGGTAGTCTGATGCGTACTATAGTTTAACTGAAAATCATTTTAACTAAATAAAATATTCTTTCTATAACTTCTGGAGCTGATGCCAAAACTATAAGACAACACGTTGTTCCTGATACCATTTGTCTTATTCTGGTTCTTTCACTTCAAAGACATTTTTTCATCCCAAGAACTTGTTTTCAGTAAACTCACTTCTACCATGAAAAGGTTGTACCCATGTCAAGAATTGAATATGTTGCACAGTTTTTCAGAGAAATATATGGTAATGTTTAGAGTAATGTTGGACAGATGTGTCAATACTAATGGAATTGCAAATGTAAGCATCCTTGGAAATTGAGGCAATCCTCACTTTCCCATTAGTTTTTCTGATGGTCTGTGTAAACAGTGTTCACATATTTAATTAATTGATTTCATACAGAAAAATTCATATTTTTAATAATCAGTGTCTCAGTTCCCAATAAAGAATCGAGAATAATTTCAGTACATCGAACGCAAGGATACGTTTATAATTTATTTAATGTCTCTGTTAATGTCTTATGAAACAAAAAGAAAGATGTAAAAGAAAAAGAAAATTATCTTTATTCATTAGTTGTGTGAACTAATGTTTGTATTGTACAAACAGATTGCAGAGAGAGCGAGCAGAAAGAGAGAGGCAGGAGGCCCAGTGTCGCAAGGATGTCCTTCAAAGGTCGCACTCTCCAGACAGTTTGCACTCCACAGAACAAAACAACACTCACAGGTTGGTTTATTTATATTTTTGTTTTATGTACATGTGATGACATTGATCACAAGTGGAGGTACAGACTGGATTAATCTTAATATACAGAATTGGCCATTAGTCGCCTGACACCAGAACTCACACTTAGTTTAGTAGTGACCATGAATTAATAAATAATCAAAGGTTTTATGAAGTTTGATCATCAAGTAAACACAGTTTTAAAATATAAATAACAATTTTAAATAATTTAGGCCAGTCAATTATTGGTTAAAAACAAATAAATTCTTAATATTTATGTTGCAAAGTTCCAGCAAATGCTGTAACCAAATACAGATAAATATCGATATATCTAGTTTGAAAGCTGACTCCATCTCATACATATAGTTCACAATCAGTGTCATTGATGGATGCAGAGAAATAATCTATATTAAACTGCATTAAAAAATTGTATTATACATTATGTATATTTTCTGTTCTGTTAATGCAAATTACATTTTGTTTTATGTCCAGAAGTTCAAATTTCTGTGGCTTTGTCTCACCATACCAAAATGAATAAAAATTTCACATGTTTCTTCATTAAATTACATTTTTTGTAGACGTTACTTCAGTTTAATGTTATTGGAAACTTTTAGAAAGGCAAATTAAAAAAAATAGTTAAACACATACTAATGCCTCACTTGTAAACAACCAGTTTATGGCCAGTCTGTGAATCTAAAAAAAATAAATATTAACATTAGACAAACTAATTTAGGTGGTTAGTAGTTTAGAAATTATAAATTAATACTGAAAATTGTTTTGAAGAAATATATATTTTTAATTGAAAGTTGAGCATAGTATTATAAAACTTTTCTTACTTTTTTTCAGTAAAAAAATTTGTATTTGTTGATGTTATAAATGATATCATGCAGTGTTTATTGTGTTCAGTTTTTTTTAAATTTTCTGTTGAACAACAAATAGAAAATTTACCAATCTAAAGAGGAAATACTAAAATTTTATTAAACAATTATAATATAATTTTTATATCATTTAATACTTTAGTAGCAGTTAATATTTACAGCAAACAGTGATAAAAGTGTCTGTTTTTTGACAATACTGAATTTGAATATTTGATGTTCCTGAATAATACACTCGATGTGTTGAAAGACGAGCCTCAGGACTGTCCAGGTATCAATCAATCATATAAACATCAGCTGTGCATTGTGCTGAAATTGTGAATGGGAATTAGTTATATTAATTAATCTCTCTCTCTCTCTCTCTCTCTCAAAAGGTGAAGTTTAATTTCAGCAATTGTCACATCCCATGATCAGATACAGCCATTGTACAATGACTCATCAAATGCAGTCATCACTTGCAATGACTGCGTGCAGCTGTTTAATGTATTGCTGTTTTGACTTGTTAAATGGAATTTCTCAAAACTTGTTTTGTTTGTGCATTGAGTCCTAGAGATCACATGTGACTACTGCAATGACCACACTAGGGGGACCGATCAGCCTGCAGTGATTCCATATGATCTAGTGTACTTTGATTGCTGCACTGGATTGTTGTCATTGTTTTAATACTCACAAAAAATAATTAATACGGGTTAACATTGTAAAGATTTTAATACGAGGGTGGATCAAATATAAACCAGAATTTTTATTTTATATTGTATGGAACCAATAAAAAATACAAAATTATTATATCGTTTTTCTACATAATCTCCTAATTTAGAAACACATTTTTTCCATCGAATTGGCAATTTTTTAATTCCTTCCTTGACTGTGTTTGCAACCAGTCAAGCAAAAACTCCTCTACTCCTGCATCATCATCAAATTGCTGTCCTCCCAACGCTTCTTTAAGTGGTCCAAACAAATGGTAGTTGCAAGGCAATAAATCTGGACTGTAAGGCGGATGCTCTAGAGCCTAGAGCCGTCCATTGGAATTTTCCAAGCTTCTCTTGTGTTAATGCAGTGGTGTGGGGTCTTGCATTGTTGTGATGAAGAATGATGTCCCGCATTGGTCTCCGATGTCGTTTGTTGTGATAGGCTGCTTTTGCATTGTCTAGAAGCTTACAGTAATAGGCGACATTCACTGTTCTTCGTTCTTAAGAAAATCTATCAACAGAATGCCTGCGGAGTCCTGAAATATGATCACAAGGACCTTTCCAGCTGACAAGTGTGTTTTGGTCTTGACTGGTGCAGCTTCCCCTGTCTTCCCCCACTCCATCTTGCTTGTTTTGATTCAGGAGTGTAGTGGTGGACCCACGTTTCATCACAAGTCAGAATATGGTGCAAAAATCCTCCCTTTCCTCTGTAGCGAGTCAGGAGGCTTTCACAAATATCCAGACAAACATGTTTTTGTTCCTGGGTAAGGACACGAGGAACACACCTGGCAGACACTTTCAGAAAATTTAAGTTATTGCTGATGATTGCTTGAACACTTCCATAGCTTACTCCTACTGTGTAAACAATTTCAGAAATCTTTATGCGCCAATCTGAATTAATAAGGTTATGAACACCATGAGTGTTTTCTTATGTGACACTTATCCTTGGTCATCATTGGTAGGATTGGTTTTCCATAGTTTTCTGTCCAGAAAAAGTTTTTTGTGCCAATGGAACACTTGATTCTTTGAAAGAGTTTGTTCACCGTATTGTGCTCAAAGTCTCCTCAAAATTTCGGCAGGATTAACACTTTCTGTGGCAAGAAATATGATTAAGATGTCTTGTGCAACGGACAATCATACCTCTTACACAGTCATTGTTCTACTGACGAGATGTGAGACTCATGCCAGTAGTCTGGGAGAGGGGCCGACTTCAGACATCCCAACCATTATCCTCTCAAGGCCACACAGTGTTCCGTTCACTTACTCAGCCACTGGAAATAATTCCGGTTCATATTTGATCCACCCTCATACTATAAAATTTCATGTAGTATCATGCAAAAGTCGCTCACACAAACCACACCTTTACACTCAGCCCTCATACACATACACAGAGTCTTATGCTTTGTATTGATCAGGAAAAACAAAGAAACAATTTATCTTTATGTATTAACATTGGATGAATGTGTCATCAGAGCTTGAAACACAAGCAATAAGAAATAATAAAGAGATTATGTTAAATACATAAGGACAGAAACACAAGCTGGTAAGAGTAATCTAAGTGCTTTCCCAATAATTGTATCTGCACTACATTTTTGATGTTTTGAGTATGCAACAGTACTTATACACCACACAGCAGAAATGAAAAAGTGTCCCAATTGTAAATGTATTCATTGCTAAATGTGATGTGTTCATGCATGAGGTTAGGTAAATTGTCTCAGTTTTTTAATTTGTTGTTTAAAGTTAAAAACTCATGGTTGGCAAAATAGAATATTTAGTAAGTAAATACACTGATTGTAATAGATTTGACACATGGTGACACTCAGCGTGCATAAAAAAACAGCTGAATTAAGCATTGTTGTGACATTGAAGCATTTTCTTCTTCATTTGTAAACATGCTGAATCTAAACTTAAAATTTTGTTCATAATGGTTTTATTTTTGTACTATGGAGTTATATTTAAACCTAACCTTACAAATGAAAACATTATGTTTTTTTTTGCAAATCTGTTGTGATCAAAACAGAATACATATGTTTATGGATTGTATTCTTGTTGAGAAACAAACTTTAATCAAAATAAATAAATAAAATAAAACTGCCAGGAACTTACCTGCGATCTTTTCGCTTACTTACCTTTCATGAAAACAGCCATCAGAAGTCCAGAGTCGCCACGATGTTTTAGGCTATACATCGAAACCTTACACTCTACCTTAATAAAAAATGGGACAATTTTGCAATCTGACTACCCCCCAATAATAATAATTCAGAAGAAACCCGGAATCGTTAGACGAATCTTTCAGCACAGAACACTAGGAAATGGTAATGACGTAATAACTTACAACTAACACATATTTATGACAATTCAAACATTGTTTATTTACCATAATAATTAACTACTGTACTCTTCCTATAATTTGGTTAATAGCGTTACAATATTATAACTTCTATAGATTATACAAACCAGTAACGTTTTCTTTCTCCCCCTTTTTTCCCTTTCTCTCTCACACACACACACACTCTCTCTCTCTTTACGTATTTGAATAAACCCCCATTATTGAGCTCATTATGAATTTACTGTTTACTATAAACTTTTGGCCAATTATTATAAATTTCACTTTTACTTAACTGTATGAAGTCCCCGGTATTGCGCACTATGTCTACTCCATCTTCTTCCCTTAACTCCCAGTTTTCATCCACTCCACTCTTTTATACACTGTTCGTCCGGTTGAACCACTGTTTACTGTTGCTTTATTATGATACACTCTTTGGTAGACCTACTTTTAACTTTTTTGGTCTACCAAAGTTTTTCCGAGGCTACTGTGAAATTACGTCTGCACCGTTTGATGAGTTGTAGAGGACTGCTATCTGACGACTAACTGTGTGCGTTGGTTGCCTAACCGCCCAGGTGTTAGGCATCGCCGTCAACGTATTCTGTATTGCTTTTAGGAATGTAAGTCCGTGCCGTTTCTTGTGTGAACGTTGGCCGAGGTGTGCGCCCTTACACATTCTCAGACACTTTAATTGCTTTGGTGCCTCGTACGGCTGGTTACGCATGAACTACAAGGTGTTCCAAACGTCAAAATTTGGGTGATCAAAACGTTCAGCTTGGGTTGGTTACAAATTTTTTACAATTATTTGGAAATTAAACTAAACCTCTTGGTTTGTACCGTTACAATACCCCCCCCCCATGAGAGATCTTCTGCTGGAACAGAAGAACTCTCATTGCTAAACCCCTAAGAGGATCGGTGAGGATATAGTGCCAACAACCCCCCCCCCGTTAATTCTCAACACATCATGGGTAAACTACCCCCCTAGCTCGGCGACCATGCCTGCACCTGAACGAGATTACTGGATTTCTCTGTTCGAGATCCCAACACTATAAAATCGGACAGATACGCACCATAGTACACCTAACCTTGTAACATTCCACCCCAAAAACTCCAAACCTGGCCTTATACCATACCAAATCCTCAACCGATATGTTCCTCCTTACATACATACTGGCTTGCCTTTTAGCAAATTACTGATTGTATACTTATTCATTATCACATTGAACACAACATCTACATTCTGCTTCTTGATTTAAACTCATAAAAATATTTTATATATATATATATACATTTTTTTTTCAAGACAAATTTTCATTCCCAAAATATCTTTTTTAAACATTTTTCCAGAAAACAAAATTATTTAATTACATTAATTAATAAAAGAATCCATGAGTCACTTAAAAGAAACATATCATTGTCTCTAACATCAGTCATCAGCTGATCTCTCTGGGTCAAGTGAATGACCTTGACATATATATATTACATAAAATTATACAATACAAAACATATGTCGATAATTCTTACATTAACACAGTACAACATCCTACAGCATAGTACATTCATAATTAACATTGTTGTATGCCGGTAAATAAACCATTCATATTTTAAAATTTACCAAAATTACACAATTTACAATTTAATTTTATTTTCTAATTTTATTAAATTCTTCACTTGTTTCGATTATTGTTACCATTCAATTAAGACTTTCCATTTAACATTTTCCTCATTTTTTAGTTTGGGTGACTCTTGTTTACTCATAACAATTCGATTTACAACTTGGCATTTATATATATATATATATATATATATATATATATAATCTCACCCCCCTTCTGACTCTAACACTCACTTAACAGCTTTAACTAGTATGACACCCATCTATCAAAGCATCTACCAACCATTCTCATCTAATGTCCAATGTAGTCTCATCTAACTTACTACTCTAACTCATTTCGCATCATTCTACCCTTATAACAAAATACTCTCTACCCCTTTGTACTCAGGATGTGTGTTCCCGTCCCAATGCTCATTCCCTTATTTGGTTCCTGGACCCTCCCTAGGTAACCCTTTCCGGCACTAATCGGTTCCCCTCCCGCCACAACTCTTTCGTTGAGGACTCCTTATCATACCACCCCCCTTACAAAATTACCATTATCAACTAATTACTCTCCCAATACATCACTTTCATTTACAAAATATCTCCATTTCTTTATTACTTCAATATATCACTCATTACTCTACATATTTTCCCCATAGCTACTGTGTCACTATTACTTCTCAAATACTACATTATGTTTATTCACAACAATCTTATTCTCTCTAACACCCCTTCAAAATTGATTTGATTTGCTTAAATGCACTACTTAAAACATTACTATCACCCAAATTCTAACATTTACCACATTTTACCTTTCATTAAGCAGTGAAAATTCAAAACTATCTCAAATCGTTTTATCATTTAAATTAAAATCTTGTAACCACATTGAAATTATTATATTCAAATATTTAATTACTTTGATAAAATTATGTATATCACTTATACGTGACATACTACATTTATAGCCCCAGCAGTCAGCTGATGTCTCTTTGTCATGTGAATGATCTTTCTCCAACTACATTCTCATCTAATGTCATCTAATCTTGCTTTTTGTTTACTAAACATTTCGTCTATCATTGCTAGTAACTCTTTCATCAGCTCTTGATTCGACTCACTCAGATTAGCATAACTTACATTATTATCTGCCACCTGCTCGTCTTTATTTTCTTGAAATTGGTCTGTCTCTCTACCATTTCCTACCACCACTACACTATCATCCCTACCATTAGGCTTATTCACTGTCTTATTTTCTACCACTATTACTTCAACTATCTTACCTTTATCATTTGTCATTTACTACCAATATCATCACTGTGCTTTTTAATTTCAGCAAATATTCCCTCTTCTTGTTCTTCCATCCGTGTTAAATTATCATCTAAATTACCCCACTCCTCGTCTGTCATTTCATCTACAACCCCTCTAAATTCGCTTTCCCACTCATCCCACGCAAAACCAATATTCTCTTGTACTTAGCCCATGTTCAAAAATTATTTATATAATACCCTTTGTATAACGCCCACTATAACCCTTCTAACACACATTAATTATTCAGTTTAAATCAGAATACCCACACATAAACTAGTTATCCAAATATAAAATTAAACACAATAATTTCCCAAGCGCGTTACGCTATCACAACATAACCTAGTTCAACGTAAATATATACGATTATTTCTACAAATACGCCGTTACCAATTCCTATTTTCTGTGCTTTAAAATAGGTCTACCTCATATAAAATTATATCAGGATCCTGGCAGGGTCGCCAATTGTTGAGAAACAAACTTTAATCGAAATAAATAAATAAAATAAAACTGCCAGGAACTTACCTGCGATCTTTTCGCTTACTTACCTTTCATGAAAACAGCCATCAGAAGTCCAGAGTCGCCACGATGTTTTAGGCTATACGTCGAAACCTTACACTCTACCTTAATAAAAAATGGGACAATTTTGCAATCTGACTACCCCCCAATAATAATAATTCAGAAGAAACCCGGAATCGTTAGACGAATCTTTCAGCACAGAACACTAGGAAATGGTAATGACGTAATAACTTACAACTAACACATATTTATGACGATTCAAACATTGTTTTATTTACCATAATAATTAACTTCTTTACTCTTCCAATAATTTGGTTAATAGCGTTACAATATTATAACTTCTATAGATTATACAAACCAGTAACGTTTTCTTTCTCCCCCTTTTTTCCCTTTCTCTCTCACACACACACACTCTCTCTCTTTACTTATTCGAATAAACCCCCGTTATTGAGCTCATTATGAATTTACTGTTTACTACAAACTTTTGGCCAATTATTATAAATTTCACTTTTACTTAACTGTATGAAGTCCCCGGTATTGCGCACTATGTCTACTCCATCTTCTTCCCTTAACTCCCAGTTTTCATCCACTCCACTCTTTTATACACCGTTCGTCCGGTTGAACCACTGTTTACTGTTGCTTTATTATGATACACTCTTTGGTAGACCTACTTTTAACTTTTTCGGTCTACCAAAGTTTTTCCGAGGCTACTGTGAAATTACGTCTGCACCGTTTGATGAGTTGTAGAGGACTGCTATCTGACGACTGACTGTGTGCATTGGTTGCCTAACCACCCAGGTGTTAGGCATCGCCGTCAACGTATTCTGTATTGCTTTTAGGAATGTAAATCCGTGCCGTTTCTTGTGTGAACGTTGGCCGAGGTGTGCGCCCTTACACATTCTCAGACACTTTAATTGCTTTGGTGCCTCATACGGCTGGTTACACATGAACTACAAGGTGTTCCAAACGTCGAAATTTCGTGATCAAAACGTTCAGATTGGGTTGGTTACAAATTTTTTACAATTATTTGGAAATTAAACTAAACCTCTTGGTTTGTACCGTTACATTCTAACCGTATACACGGTTGCATAAACATTCCAAAAATATTATAAATTTAGTATGAAACCAAGGAAAAGCAACAACCACAAATAGTTTTTGGTGACAAAAAAATTACATGTGTACTTTTTACTGTTAAAAGCAAGAAGTGAGTTGTTACATAAAGTGAGACATGTATAGTAACCTGTAATGGGTAGCCAACGAACCATCCTGCCTTACTTTGAGTTGGGTTTTTTGTGTGATTTACATAAAAATGTGAGCGTCATTTTAAAGACCTATTCGTTTTCCAGAGTTTTTTTCAGTTTGTCTTAACCTAACAACACCAACTTTTGCTGCCACAAGTGCAGGTTTAACTTAAATATTGCTAGAATTGCTTGGGTTAAAAATATATGACAGTGGAAAATATTTGCAAAACAAATAATTTTATAGTGTTAACCAATAAATTGGTCATGGTTTCTATTATTTTTACTAAATTCGTATGAGATATTCACAACATATAGAAACCAACTATCAGGTTATTAAACTATCAAAAAGTGCAGGTAAAGTTGATGGGAAAGTACTGTAATTTAATGCTAAGAACAAGGATTACCTTGGATTTTGTTGTCCATGACATGTCCGTTACTTAATTAAATATAATTATTTCACTACCGTCTCAGAACACAAAGTTTTTTATTGGTAAAAATGCAAGTTTTACTTTATAGCCTGAACCAGTTTTCGCTAATCAGAGCTTTTTAAAAGCAAAAACCGGTTCAGGTTATAAGCTAAAACTTTTACGTTTTTACCCATAAAAAACTTTGTGTTCCAAGTCGGTAGTGAAATAATTATATTTAACAAGAGTTAAGTTAGCTATTTTTACTGGAGGGTATTTAAAATTGTCTTCCGTTCTACCATGTGCCTAATACTTGACACAGTGAGGCTCAGCTTTCAACATGGCGAGTGTTAGCACCGCAATGTCTGGCATAACAAACCTGTATGTTATGTATTGGTGTGCAGTTATATTTGTAAGTTTTGTCATGTTTGAAACAGATGTCGTAAAGAAAAGGACAGGGACAGCCCTGGTTGAACGGAAATCTCAACTTGAAAAACATAGAGAATTCAAACGTCTGTTACTACTACTACTACTACTACTATTAATATTACTGCTACAACAACTGCAACTACTACTAGTACTACTATTACTACCTCCTCACAGTGACTCAGAATCACAGGTTTGTTGTTGTGTCTGACCGAACTCATTGAGTGCTTACGTACAAGCAATACAATGATGTAGTATATATACGGTACATACACTCTGTTGATTGATCAGTTCATCGCATCTGTTAAACAAAAGTAATAATAATAATACTATTCCTTTGGATTATTTTCACTATACGTTAATGATGAATGAAGAAAAAAAAGAACATAACTGCTCCTATTCTAAATAGATCTTGCTTCCATTAGAGTTGCATTGTTAAATAATATTATTATATATATATGTATATTAAAAATGTCAATTTCATTGTTTCAAAAGCAAATTGGATATAAACAAATTTTTATCTATGTATTGTGTTGTATACTCTGTGTAGGAATTGTAATATCTTTTAAAAGCAAATTTTTTTTTTAACATGTACTGTGATAAATCTGTATGGTGACTGTTACAAAATGCTAACAAATTTATACATTTTACAGAAGCATTTAAATATAGATTACACAATAAAAAAAGTTTTCTCAAAAGCAAAAACTGATAGGAACATTTCCACAAAGTGTAACATTTCTTTGAATTTTATATTGTTTTTGTTATATATTTATGAAACGTACAATTCATTGTTTGATGGTCAAAATTCTTATGATACATGCGAGTTGCAAATAATTTAGCTTGATCAGACATGTGACTATGGATGTGCATACTCTGTGTTTTATACTTATGTTACACATGTTACAAAAGTAACATGGATGTTACAGTGGTAACGTGGATCTTTATTTGTTATCCACTACACCATGGGCATAACTTGGGGCCTAACTTTGGGGGGGGGCCAGGGTAAAGCTTCATAAAGTCAAGTGGGTAGTGAGACCATCTATATAATAAAATATATTATATACAAAATTAGAAAGTGTAGTAATAATTCTTAGTTAGTAAACGAGGGACAATTCATTTTTTAATGATCTACAAACTTTTCTTCGTAAGTTGTACTTCCAGTTATGATTACCTAGAACAGATATACTGTAGGCCTATAAACATAAACAATTTTAGTTCTTCTAATTCTTATACCTAGTTTTTGTAAACACATCCTCTCCCTTAGGCACACTGTCACAAAATGGTCTCTAGTTTTTTTTGTTTTTGTTCAAAAGAAATATTATTTTGACGTTTATCATTCAAATCTGTCAAACATTCCCCTTACAAGTTTCTTCAAACAAATAATTCGAATAATAAATTTATGGCAACTAGTCGTCTGATAACAGTACAGACGTTGATAAATAGTGCTTACTGTGCTCGCAAGCAAAGAAACTGTCTCCTCTTTGACTATTTGTTAGTTTTTATTTATAACAACTGGAAACAAAATTTTATAATGCTCGGAACATTAGGGGGAGCAAGTGCCCTCTTACCCCTCCTAAGTTACGCCTATGCACTACACTAATGTAAACAATAATGGCTGAAAAAGCTAGGTGGGTTTATGCAGTGAAGGAAATATATATGTTACAGTGAATGTTGAAGTTTCAGTTAAGGTTGACAGTGACTAGTTATGGTCGACATTCACTGAATGGTTTAGTGAAAGTTGAATACACATATTACAATATCATTCATAATCAACTTCCACTAGTGAATGTCGACTTTTACTAGGGAATGTCAACCTACCCTACTGCACCTTAGGGAATGTGTACCAACACCAAAAATACTAAAGGAATAAATTAGCAATTACTGTTGGAATAAACAAAAATATCTTTATTTAAGGTTGACTTATACAAGTATAACTATGTACTTCAAAATAAAGCAGCAATATTACAACATTTTAACACATCTAAACTCTTAATTTACAATTTTATTTTATTTATTACAGCATGGTAATGCATTATGACACTTAGAATTACAAAGTACATTATTTTTCTTGCAGGCACATTTTTTTTTTGATTGACATTTAGTTCGGCAAATGCCCTTAAAGAATCCCTGGCCACTTCCAGTTGATTGCCTGTTGCAGTGGTCTGCAAAGAAAGTGTCTTGTCCAGTAGTACTTCACTTTCATTAACAATGTTTGTAGGACAAGCACTAAATTGTGATCTGCAAAATTGAAATTATCTGTAGGCTAGATTATAAATTGATTACTTGAGTTTAGTATTTGTATAAGTGTGCATGTGGTGTGGCTGTGCTGTATTTTTAACCCCTTACATCCCCTGTCTACTTATGTCCCTAACAGTCACGTTATTTTAAAAGACCTTACCTAGCATAAAAACTAGTTTTACTAGAATAAAAACTTATCTAGCATACAGCTGCTTCAGCACACCATCTCTGGTTCCAAGTCGCTAAAATGTATCATCCACTGTGTCCAAGACGATACCGAGAACTGATCTGGAATCTCCTCTTCCACGGTCTACATTGGGAACTGAAATTCGTACAGTACAACCTTTATTCACCTGTGGTAGATTCTGGTCTGATGTACGTTTCATCCGGTTTGCTTGGTTTGTTAATCAGCTGAATGCCTCCTCTTCTCTTTGTCTTTTTATTTCTAGTGTTCATTGATCGAGGTTGGGTAAGCTGTATGAAGTATCTTCTAGCCTATTTTCATGTTCTAAAAGCAAGCTCTCATCTTATTCCATCCTATCGGGGCTCTTATCTTATTCCATCACATCGGGGCTCTCATCTTGTTCGATCACATCAGGGCTCTCATCTTCTCCTGCCTTAGTTTCTTCTGTTTCATGTTCACCGCCAACATTAATTTGCCTAAATACAGCTTCCAGGTCCTCTTCAGTTTTCACGTTAGATAAGGATTCAATAGATATGTTCAAAGAAGCTAATCCATGCCTAGGTGGACAACCAAACATCGCTTCGTATGATGATCTTTTTATACCTCTGTGTAGTGCACTATTTTTCATTTGTTGAATGAATTTCAAACCATGGCTCCAGTGGGATGTTTTGTGATCTTGAATCCACGTAGTAAGCATGTTTTCCACGTCTTGATTAGCTCTCTCGACACTTCCTTGGCTTTGACCATACCTAGGTTTGCCGTGGACAATTTTAAAATTAAGCTACAAATCAACTGATTTATTCATAATTTTGTTTACAAACTTCCCACTATTATCATACTGTAATAATTAAGGTGTACCAAGCAATGTAAAAATATCTATTACATTTCCACAAACCTCATCAGCCGACTTGGACTTGAGCGCTCTAAGTACAATAAATTTTGTTAGGTGATTTTGTTAGGTATACTAATATAAATTTATAATCACAATCTGGTTGCGATTGAAAATCAATTCAATCAAGTTGGCATCTATGATTCAAATCCTTAAATACCATTGGCTTTATTACAATTCCTTTTTTCTGGCTCTTTTGCTTCTGCAAGCAAGACTCACAAATATTTAAATAAATCAATATATCTTTGTAGGTGATATTTTCGTATTTAGTTTTTTAATGTTTTAGCATATGGTCGCGACCACCATGACCAGTAGTAATATGAGCATCATTCAACACTTAAAAAGTTCTTCATCATGTACAAAATACTTGATACTATTTTCTTCTGTAACTGGTGATATTAATTTTGTGATTCCATTTACTTCAATAATATCGTACCTTTTCAAAAATCTATAATCGTTCCATTCCTTATTAGGTTTTGATTTTACGCTTTTAGCCTTATTAATTAGAAATTCATACTTAACCTTATTCATGGACACGGAATTCACTTTGGACAATTTACGTTCACTTTTAAGTTGTTCATAGAATTGCACGGATTTTAGTCATGGTTACAAAATTACAAACTACACACTCTTAACAATTAAAAAACACAAGCTCAACAACTCGATGAACAATAACCTCACAGCAACTACATCAAAACAATAAATGGGCGGAAACAATCTTCAGTTCTTCAGATGGTGGGGATGAAGACCGATGACACACCTAACTGATCTATTTTTAACATTCCCTGCAAACAGCTGGTGAAGGTCGACACTTACTAGTGAGAGTTGACCGCTCAATTTTACTATCAACTTCCACTGACCAGTTTAGTGAATGTTGACAATCCCCAGTCATTGTTAACCTTTACTAGTTTTCAACATTCACTGTAACATATACACAGTATACCAAATTAAAAAACTCTGAATTGATATATATTTATTAATTGTATAAATTTTGTTTTCAAACTTGTTTGGTATTATCACCTTTTTTATTTCAAAGAGAAGAGGAAATTAAAAGCAAATTTATTAAGCAGAGTTTTTAGTTAGCTTTTGAAATTTCAGAGTAGTGTAACATTTAACTACAAACTCGATATTTCAGACTGACTGTTATGATTGTCATTTACAAAACATTGTAACCTCATTAAACCCAGGTATACAATGTCTGTTTAACACGGACTATAACTAAAAAAATATATTTAGGTTAGTTACTTACAAACCTGTGTCAGTTTTCTGATTGTTTCATCTGATTAATATTTAGATACTTTTTAGTTTTTACAACTTCGAGAAATGTTTCAACATTTTTGGATTTACAAAAAAAAAACAGTGGTTGTGTTAGTGGTCTGAATTTATTGGATCATGTTACCTGTACTGCTCGCTATACTTTAGAACATACACAATTTGTGCACAGCACTTGCATGTGTACACTCATGTTCATATGTGCAAATCCAAATATGTCCTTTATTTAATTCCATTGGCATATTCATATGCAGATATTCCATACAGATTTACCAGTACATACATAGTAGTTAGCCAAGTAGTTCTTTCGTTATAATGTAAAAATAATTTAAGGTTAAATCATCAATTTACACTAGTGATCAATTTTGGTGTATTCAGTTCCATGAAAACCGTTTTCGTAGTTGAGAAATACAGTTTTGTTTACACATTGTTTTACGTTAGTTTGAATGTGTTTATAGAGAAATAAAAAACTTAGGATAAAGACTTACTATGTAACAAAAAAATCAGTAAATTAAAAACTATATAAATGACATATTTTTATTATAATTAATAATTAATTTGTTTGGCATGTGATTCGTTAAGGTGATCAAACTATATGTTACAATATATTTTTGATACAAAGAGTTTTTTTGTTTTTTCATTGTGATAAGAAAATTAGTATGTTAAATAGAGGAAATAGATTGTATAACCCAAGTTCTCGTATTTAAAATGTTCATTGTTGTTGTTGTTTACTAAACAGGAAGAGTTTTTTTATATTTTGTTGTGTATTATTTCAATTTCTAGACTTGGCCAAAGAAATGTAGCCAGATTGTCCAGTAGTGACTGCTACTTATTGTTCAAAACAAATCAATTCACACATTAAGAAAAAAATCAATCAATCAATGAACTGAAATGAATAGATCAATACTTACTGTCATACAATATTTGGTGGTTGTCTCATTATTTTGGTATGAAATCCTTTAAGTTGCACAAATTGTATTCACTTAATAACATACCAACGATTAATACTTCACTCATAAATTGTTCTGTTAACTGTTGCTAGTATATACAGTATATCCACAAAAGTATTCAAATTTTTAAATATGTATATAGCATTAATTTACAATTTTAGTAGAAACATTTACTGTTTTAGTGTAGAATGTGTATTACTTTAACTTCGTATTTATTTGTATTGGGGTACGGATGTAGTGGTCAGCTACTCCTTGTTTCCATAGCAATGAATAAGGGATCTGAATCCGTCTTCAGCTCGTCTGTTCTCCGAAACTTCAGCTGAATACTAGGCATCTAGTAAGCGGACGTAGCCGAGATATTGTGTAACCTCATTTGGTGAGCCACAGTTGATGTGGTTAGAGTTTCTTGTAGAATTTTGCCATCTTCAGAATGAACAGCAGTTGTACATCAAACCAATGGGAAAATTCACTGACAAGTACTTACACTTGTCGCATTTGCCATTTTTGGATAGATTACAGTCAGTGGCAGTCAGTGAGTCCTGAGAAAGGGGAGGCTACGAGATATCTGAATTTTACAGCATACACGTCTTATTAAAAATGTACATGTATCTTTAACAAGATAATCCGTAGATTAACTTTCTTTTGTTCTAGCAAAGAAGTAAACTTCTAAGTAGAAATGTATTTTGTAAGCTGCGATGAATTTACTTTTACGCCTACAGAAAATTCAGTTAGCGGCAGTTCTCATTTGCAAAATTGTCGATAACATCATCATGTCATGTTGGTCGACTTTTCAGTTTGCAGACAATTCCCTTTTCAATTGAAACTAAAGCAGTGGTGCTAAGTCGATCTTGATAATGGCCAAGCATACATACATAATACTAATACATACATACAAGGAGGACAAGAACGTAAAGACTGCGTAAAAGTAACACAAACTACATTAAACCGTTCCCAGAGGGTAACTCACTCATTGCCTCCCACACACATTTACAGCTCCAGTAGCATCCCCCCACTATCTGCTGGGCACAGTTCTCATGTAGTTGTTCTAGTACTACAGTGGCTACTCAGATTGCTGCCTCAGTCTTCAGCCATTATTGGTAATGTGCGATTAATTGTTTATTTGTAAGTAATCAGATAATTTAAAATGTCAGGTCTGATTACAGGTTCTGTTATAGTAAAAAATAGAGCCTGTTACTAGTTGTTTATTTTTTAATATTTTTCTAAATTTTGTTGGGGAAGCTTAGCCTCCCTTGACTCCACCTGATAAGCTGCCGCTCGTTACAGTACTAAATAGACTCTTAAGGTCTTAGTGAATTAAAAAGTATGACTGGACATTGTTTTTGAATTCATAAGAATATATTACACTTATCTTGTGTGTGTGTGTGTGTGCGCGCACGCGTGCACGTACTGCAGGATGTTTTGTATTTACACATATATTTTTGTGACACACTTTCTCTCTGCTTGTAATGTTCTGTTTACCTTCAGCTTTACACACAGTAATGCAGGCTTACTTTTTTATTCACTTGATCTCTTGTCTGGTTAATTTCATGAGTCTTTTGTAGTTTAATTTTTTGAGACTACAAAATCTTCTTTTTTTTACTTCTCTTGAGTATGTTAACCTGAAAGCGTGTGCTTTTAATACTCGTAAATGTTATGATGTAGTAATTGTAGGCTGTTAGTTTAAAAGTAAGGCATTTAATTTGTGATATACACTTATTCTCAACATTCGAGGGCTATTCGGAAAGTAACCTTCATTTGACTATAAATAAAACACAGATGTAGATATATAAATTGTATTATATACGTCGTAAAACTATACCTTTCCACTATTTTTCTACATAATCGCTATTTAAATTTAAGCATTTATCATAGCATTTGACCAGTTTTGAAATCCCCTCTTCATAAAATTCTGCTGCCTGTGATCGCAGCCAGCCTGTCACAGCATCAAAGCACACACTTCGTCGTCATCAAAGCACTGGGACCCAAGCCACTTCTTTGTCTTCATAAACAGGTGAAAATCACTGGGAGCCAAACCTGGACTATATAGTGGATGATCAAAAATGTCCCATTTGAATTGACACAAGAGATCTTGGGTTTGCCGAGCGGAGTGAGGGTGAGCATTGACGTGCAAAAACACGACATCAGACGTCAGCAGACCTCGAAATTTGTTCTGGATGGCTCTTCTTTGTTTTTTCAAAGTCTCACAATAGACTGTAGAATTGATGGTCACTCCACATTCCATGAACTCCACAAGCAGTATTCCTTTCGCATCCCAAAAAACGGTTGCCATAACTTTCCTGGCAGACAAAGTTTTCCGCGCCAGGAAACTTTCTTTGGTTTGTTTGGTGAGGCAGCATGACCCCACACCATTGACTGTTGTTTTGTCTCAGTGTTTACGTACAACACCCAAGTCTCATCACCAGTCACAATTTTGTTGAGAAATGTTTCTCCTTCCGCGTTGTACCGTGACAGAAAGTCTAAGGAGAGCCCACTCGTGTTTTATGGTTCTTGGAAAGCACTTTCGGTACCCACCGAGCATAGAACTTCCGGTAGGCTAACTTTTCTGTGGCCATACCTTATACAAAACAGTCTGAGAAATTTGCGTGAATTGTTCAGAAAGTTCAGAGATTGTGAACTGCCGGTTTTCACAGACTTTTTCATCAATTTGCTGAACGAGTTCATAACTGACTACAGATGGCCTGCCACTCCTTTCTTCATCGTGAATGTTTGTTCTTCCACTTTTAAACAAACAAACCCACTGACACACAACACCTTCACTCATAATGTTTTGGCCGTATACAGTACAGAGTTCACGATGAATGTGTGCCACTGAAAGGGTTTTTGCCATCAGATATCTTATCACAGCACGCACTTCACATTTGACGGGATTTTCTATTGCAGCGCTCATTTTGAAAGGCTATAACGAGTGAAAGAATGGCAGCGCGACCCTCCTACTATACAGCTCTGGATGCATACTGAGTTACTATACAAGTCGGCACAGGAATCATGCCACTTCCCCCACTACTTCTCCCGCCATGCGGCAACAGAGGTTACTTTCCGAGTAGCCCTCGTATATTTGAGTATATGTGAATAAAAAATTAGAGTATATTATTAACATCTGGATTTGTTATTTTATATTTTATCAAAAATAATTTTATTTTTTCCCGATTTCTTGCGTTGACTGTCCTGTGCCTGTTTTCCTGCATAGAGACACATTTTAAAACTACCAGTTAGTCAGCAATTCACAAAATACCTGAAAGATAAAACAATTACACCATTGAACACATATTCATTATTTCTTGATACAGTAAATACAGACATGTGCACATTCCCCTTAAGAACTTTCCGTAGTCACAAAGCAATGAGTATTCTTTGTCTGAATAGGTGTCAGGTACAGAATCCTTTACTCCAAGAAAACTTGTTTCATATAAATAAGCAAGTCATCGTAGTTATCATTGGGTGTAAAAAAAATGTCAAATTTTTATAATATTGTTAATATAATTTATTGTACAATTTAATGATAGCACCAAGTTTTACATCGAACTATTATTATTATTCTAAAATGACTACTTGACATTGTTGCCCTCTGTATTGTTAGTATTTTTACACCATTGTAAACTTTGTTAACACCAAACATTATATTGTGCTTTTATCTGAATGTAGTAACTTCAGTATATTTGTTAAGCTCTCACGGGTATGAAGAATATGTTGTGACATACTATACACTTTGTGATAATAATATAACTTAATTAACTTAATTACCTTAGTAGCTATAATACAAAAAAAAAAAAAAAAAAAAAATGAATACAATATGTGCAGCTAGGATTCTCTTACTTCAGTAAAGTATTATTGTGTGTTTATTAAATAATGCTTGTGTTTTCGTTTCAATTTTTAATCTTTTTGTATAGCATCGGTTGTAGTATCGTAAGATAAAAATATGCTGTAAACAAACTGCAACAGGTAATCGCAGTGGAAACAGATGTATTCAGATGAAGATGGCAATGGCAATTGCATTGCAGTTATAAAAGAAACTTATGATAAAATTGTATTTGTTATTATTAATATTTATTGAATCTTATAATTGTAATATGGGAACAGTCATTCTGTCTCCAGTACAGTAGCATACCTCTATGCATTTACATAAATTAACCAAGTTTGATGTGTTTTTAATTTAATTTTTTAATGCAAAATGCTAGTTAATTTTGGTTTTATAAACTGTTTTAAATAAAAATGGCAGAAGACAATGGTATTTTGTTTTACTGTAGAGTCTGTTGAAACATACCGGTATAGAGGTATGTTCCTGTATCCAGGGGCTGAGCAACTGGGCCCCTAATGTTTCTCACCTTTGATATAAATTTCATTTTAAAATTTCCTCTAGTTGGGTAAAGGTGGTAATTTAATCTGTTTTGTCAAAGTGGGGCCTTATGTACACCCCTTGAAGAAAAATGGTGCATGGCTAAAGTTTTTTCTGTTTTCTTTTTAACATTTGTGCCTGAAGTGTGTTATTAAATCATGTTTTAGTAAATACCTGAACTGCTGTGTGTGTGTGTGTGTGTGTGTGTGTGTGTGTGTGTGTGTGTGTGTGTGTGTGTGTGTGTGTGTGTGTGTGTGTGTGTGTGTGTGTGTGTGTGTGTGTGTGTGTGTGTGTGTGTGTGTGTGTGTGTGTGTGTGTGTTCATATAGATTTTATGCTTTAGCATTTATTTAGTTACAAGTTATATATGAAATAACTTCTTAGTAAATTTTGAAACAAAGTAATGAGCTAATAAGATTTACACTTACAAAAACCTCAGATTATCCATAGTCTGTTAATGTTGTTTAATGTTACAATCGACATCAATTCCTTTTTAAAGTTAACAAGATTCCTAGTTTCGTCTCACAAATGTGATATAAATGTGTGTTTGCAGTTCATCTGTACAGAACTGTATTAAGTGCCATTTTGAGTGAATTTTAATAAAAAAGTATTGAGTGTAAAAAAAATATTTTGCCATCTTTTTATGAGTTATTTGTAATCAACTGACAAATCTGTTCGTAGGTTAATAAAATGTTTATTTTCTTTTTATTGTTTGTTTATCTTACTGTTTAGAAATATTATTGTTGCCTTAAGAAAATATTTTGTCCATAATTATTCTTGTGCTTTGGTTAAACAAAATTAAAAAATATTGAAGAAATTATCATTGCTATAAAGCATAAAAAGTATTACACAATTTTTGTAATAGGTAACAGTTTTATATTTAGAAAACAGATTTCCATAATAGTGTGGTACCTTCAGAATCTGGAAGTGTGTTTCTACGTTAAACTATATTCTCTTTTTGCAATAAAATTCTCTCTCTCTCTTTTTCCATCTCTCTCTCTCTCTCTCTCTCTCTCTCTCTCTCTCTCTCTCTCTCTCTCTCTCTCTCTCTCTCTCTCTCTCTCTCTCTCTCTCTCTCTCTCACTTTTTTCTTACTGACCACAGTTGAAAAAAATTATAATAAACATTGATAATCAATTATCAACAGTGTTCTGGGCTTGTTAGGCCATGGTCTCGATTGTCTGTGTTTATTTCCAGACTGTCCATACCACTGAAAGACGTCTTCAGTGGCACAGTAATACAGATTACAACATGCTGAGGCACTTATATTTGTAATTGATGGCATGGTGAAATAATTGAGCCAATCAAAAAAGGAAATTGATGCGATTGGCCAAAAAATCACCAACCTGCACCTTATAATATGAAATTAATCGGCCATGAAAGTTTATGTTTATTTATTGATAATCAATGTTTATCAGATAACCATCAGTTTATAAACACAATGATAATCAATTTAAACTGATGATTAAACTAGATGCTATGTTTTAATTACTATCAGGTTTTACAAAAACATATTAAAAGTACTTTGTAAAGTTTTATGTTTTTTTGCTATTTTGTACCAATCACAAAATTGGATTTCTTCTGTTACTGGTGTTGTAAGTTTGTTTACTAGAAAATAAAAAGTTGTTTATTAACCACTTTTCCAAACACCTATTGTATGAATGTTTTAAAACAAAATTTAAGAGGAAAGTTTCAAAAGATAACAATGGTGTCGTCACACTTTTATGTGAAAGAATCAAATCAAAGTGAATTTACATGTAACATAAATGGCTTTTTTACAGATCATAACTGATGGTGCTACTGTAGTTCTGGTTTAGTATTAACAACACAAAGATTACTAGGTACATAAAAGAAATTAGTTTTGTATATATAACTGCTATGGTATAGTTGACAATTTCTGAAATATGCAAGCTACATGAAGGGAAGTTTCTGTCGTGTATTTCATGAGCTGGCTTTAAAGACGCACTAAAATGTAGTCAGCTGTGTTTTATAATTTCTAATGTCTCTGTGTGCACGCTTGCGTGCGTACGCGTACGCGCGCGCGTGCGCGTGTGCGTGTGTGTGTGTGTGTGTGTGGGATTTCATTTGTATTGAAGTACTGACATGTATAGAAACTTACTTTATTTTTACTTTGTTATCCTGTGTTTGCCTCTGAATGCTTATAGGGATTTCATGCAGCTGACGATTTGCAAATAGTAAAATATATGTGTTTTGATCAATTAGTTCATGCAATTTTTGTTTATTAGAAAAATTACGTCTTGATTCATCTCTACTAATGTTATTTCATTTCAACATTAATTTCATTCTCCATTGGATATAACACACTCATGTCAACATTTTTTCAGCCTTCAGACATTTTCAGAATACACTTTCAGGTTTATTGTTGAGCTTGCTCAATCAATTTTTGTTTGTATCTTTAATGTGATCAAAATGTTATCCTTGCATAGTTTCTTTTCTAGTCTTTGGAAACATCAGTATAATGGCAATTATGGAGAATATGATGACTACAATGTGATAATGTGTATTATTTAAAGCCAGTAATGTGTATTTGTATATTATCTTGATGTAAATTCCATAAATTGTCTTTCCAATAATCTGGTAATTTTTCTACAAATAGTTTCACACAGGTTGTATAAAACGTCCAAATATAAACACTAATCATATTGTTCAATGGTGAAAATTCATGGAACACAAGACCATGATCATCTTCAACTGGTTCAAGTCAGTGATGGAAGCATTTGTTCATCTTCAACTGTAAACCACTGTTCATCTGTAGTAGACTCAACAAACCTTTCTGCAAAATTCCGCCACTTCCATGTTTCCCATTTGATTTCCAAAGGTTTCATGAGCTCTATAAGTGTTTTATTTGCCGGTTGTAAGCATATTACTGGCTTGTTGTAAAGCCCAACCTGGAGAACCAGGGACGCTTCTGTGGGAGGTTATCATTCCTCAGCTGAGAGGTCCTGGTTTTAGGAAACTTGCATTCACACATTCCTGTATGCAAATGAAACATGGACTCATAGTAAAACGGAAGAAGAAAAAAAATTCAATGTGCTGAAATGAAATTAAGAAGTACAAAAGGATATTCCTTCCTAGATTAGAAAAAGAACTGGGAAATTAGAAGATAATTTAAAATCAAATCTTAGCAAGAGAAGATTAAAGATAATAAAAGGAGATGGTGTGGACACCTGGATTGTATGCCAAATAATAGATTATCAGTGACTGCCTTGAGGTATCAGCTACTGAAAAGAAATGTTGGTAAACTGAGGAGTAAACAGGTTAACTATGGTTAAAAGTATAGTTAGGATGTGATGAGATGATGATGAATTAGAGCACTTTTTTTCATTCTTCATACCATAATAGAAATTATTTGACCTTGACTTCCAAAATTTATTGTAAAAACAAAATCCTCTTACTCAGCAAAACATAAATTCAGTTAGCTGCTACGTCTAAATTATGCATCCAAAATGCGTGAAAATTTAGACAACAGTTACAGACAAGTGTACCAACATCACAAAACAATAGTTTTTGAATTGGGTATTTTTTTAGCATGTGAAATTCAAAAATTGCATGAACTTTTTGATTAAACCTAGTACGTGACTATTTTGAGGCAACCTCACTCATTGACAGCTTTGTTTTTTTGTTTTAATTTTTGACATGTTTTATTTTTCTCAGCACTAAAATGTTTCACACATTCTATGATGAAGTATCCTTATCTGAGGAGTCTCAATTAAGCATCCTCATTATAGAACAGCCAGTAAAATAGAACACACATTAAACTAAAATACAAAGTAACACAAGTGTGTGAGATTCAGTAGTATGATTGTGTCAGATTGCAAATGGATCCCAATTATTTGCCTTTCAAATGCAGTTGGAAGAATTTAGCATTCCTGATTTAGTTCTTTAAAATAACTGTTATAAAACCTACATTCAAAAATTGTTTCAAAATTTGCTGAACCTTATAGTTTCAGTTTGATATAAGTTATATTCTAGCCTTTTATATCTTTATCACTGTCATAAAAAGTTGCCAAAGTGATAATTAATAATGAATTAAGGCTGACACCATAACATTCAGTCAATAGATGTAAAATATTCCAAGCCACTAGGCCGTGGTTGATTTTACAATGTGTCGGGTGACTGTTTTGGTGTTCATGGGAGCTGTCTTGAGTGGCGTAACAGATAAGGTCAAAGAGTCTGCACAGAATTGTTGCTCCCTGCTGTCACAACCTCGTCCGTTACACGACTGAAGATTGTTTCCATAGGTATAGCCAAAACAGTCAGCAGAGGATTCGTAAATGACAGACGGATCACAACCCAATCCTTTACATCTGTGAACTGGTGATTGCTTTGCACTAATCCACTTCAGCAACTACAACAATGCTGGAATAATAGAGACTGTTGTTAATTTCAGTCCAGTATTTTATATCAGATTTTGTAATAATTGAGTTTTGCTCTTGAATTAGTAAGTGATCATGAACTGTACACACATGTAAATTATCAAATGCACTGTACGAGCGTGTACACACACACACACACACACACACACACACCATTTACTAGTATATATTTATAAGCATATGGAGAAGAAAAAAATTTAATTAGTTACATTTTTTGATCCCCTTGTCAGTACTTGATGAATATGAATAAATATTTTCTAAACATATGGTTATGTATCCTTTCTGGAAACAAGACAGAATTTCTCAAGCCGTTTACGTTTGTGATAACCATTTCTGTAAACTTCACCATATGGTCATGCCAACAAGCACAGTTGTATACAACCTAACTATATTTATCTACCGATAAGGCAAAAACATATATACGTAATTCAGCAGTCGCTTATACATACATGTATATAATCTGTACACAATATAATATATGCATAGTTGCATACTGTACATTTAAATACCTAGGGCGTGTATTATATAACTGCAACAGTTGATTATAAACGAAAGTCTAGAATTTGAAATCTCATTGTTCCGCTTAAATATTACTATACATTATATATATATTTTTTGTACAGCGTTTTTGCACATCATAATGCATATTTATATTTTGCATTGTTATCGTTGTTGATTGATTGTTATGATATGACTGAAGTGTTGTTTTTGTTGTTGTTTATTCTTTCATTTAGAACACAGTATGAACTCGATTGTTTATATTTATTTATCACCAAATAAGACACTACACACCTATACACTTCACTGATGTTCATGTAAAAAAACAAAAGAGTGAAAAACGATGTTCACTTGTGTTTGAATACAAAGTGTACCTGCTTATTGTCTTTATACATACACGCATATATACGTATATATACATAAACGAGTATAATATGTACATTTGTGTGTACCTGTATATGTGTGTATTTGTACGTAACGTACTTCATTAATATTATCAGATAGTTAATCACTAATTAATTGCTTTCTTTCTAACAATATATTGTACTATTAATGGATATAAAATAAAATATATATTTATCTTTCCGGTCTTGTTACATACATACATATTCTGTAATCACTATTACATCTAACAGGCTCAAAAATTTTCAATTATAAATTTATACTAGCGTCCTCTTCAAGAAAAATTAAAAATTAAATCTTATAGAAGTACAAAGTTTGTAGAAGTATGTATTCTAGTAATGTTAAAATAACCACGTATTTACCGCTCTTTGTTTTGTCGAATTCAACCTTTATTTATTTGGTATTTATTTTGTTAATATGGTTTACTGGTGAACAGTACTTTTTTTGTAATATTAAATACTTCACCATGTGGTCTCTCTGTAGATTAAATTCTACTACTCTAAGCGTTAACCATTCATTTCAATCTATGTGAAGCCGTGAAACACACACACACACATGCACACCATTCTTCTTCTCCTTTGTTCCTTTGATTTCTAGGTGGAGCATCCACATGGGGCTTTCACAGATGCTCTCCATGTCCATTTAACCTGAGCCAAAACCTTTTGCTTGCTCCCATGTGCTATTTGCAGCCTACAGTTTTTTTTCCACTCTCCGCTACCATGTAATTTTTGGTCTTTCTTCTAAGACTGCGACTGATCTAATGTAATAACCTCCTTTTTACCTGTTGTTTGATAGTGCATTGGTTCACGATCTGCCATCATTCTTTGTAGGACTTAACTCTTGGCCACTATATTGTCATGAAGGTGTGCAAACACTTAATTACAGTTATCTGGAACTTATGGTTGAGAGTAATTTTTCCATGTCTCATGTTCACACAACAGTATGGATTAACATTTGGGGCCAAAAATCTTATTACATTTTACATTTTTCTTCCAAAATAGCAGACTGCCAAACGAGACATAGCTGGGTGAAGTCCTGTTTTGCTTTGTCAATTTTAGTCTGCATACGCAATGCTGCTCCTCCATATAGGATTTCGAAAATCTGTGCCACCCAGTGCTAGCCCATTATAGTTGCTGTAGTTGATTCTCAACTATACACTTACTCAATACACACTTATTCATAAATATTGTTAAATTTTGAAACACAACATTTGATCACTTCTCTGTGACTGCTTTCAGATGCTATTAAAACATTAACCTAGCATTCTCTAACAAAAAAAAACTAATAGATGAGATTTGATCAAAAAGTTGAAGCAATTTTTTTTTTAATTTCAAAAATTGTGTTTTTTTGACTATATGTTTTATAGGGGACTATATTTATATTGTCCCCTTCAAATTGGTCTACAGTGTATATAATACAGCTTTTCCAACAGATTTTTAATCTTCAGAACATTTCTGAAATGCACTTTTGATGTAGTCTCATTGAGTTGAATTAGAAAATTTTGTTTTATGTCTTCAGTAGTGGCAAAATAATGTTCTTTCTTTTTTTTATTCTGTGGAACAAGAGGAGATTGCATTGATACAGTATCTGTCAAATTCAGTGGATGGGGTGTCATTCCAATGTTCTTTTTGCCTAAAATTGTTGAACAAACAGTGATGAGTGTGCTGCTGCATTTTTCTTGTGCAGTTTCTATATATTATCCTTCTATAAATTTTATTGTTTTCTATTAAGAGGTTCACATATGAGGCATAAAATCCCGGATAGACCTCTTTATTAACCTAGTATTATTTCATGAAATATACTACCATAATCTTCACCTTATTAAAATGATCATCGGTTCTTTTGTGTCTGAACCTTTTAACGTGGATGCATACCAGAGATTTGCCAGAAGCCTTCAACAAAACTTTCATAGTGTTAGTGCAGTTATTTCACTCTTTTCAGAAAATATAGTAATTCACATTCTTCAATACTGCTTCATAAAATGTAAAAAAATCCATATTACACTAGAACACAATTTAGTTTAGTTTGTCAGACCTAAATTATATATCCAATATGGCTAAATACCTAGACAGTTGTTACAGACAGGTATACCAACTTTGCAAATCGGACAATGTTTTCCTTTGGAACAAAATTGCAAATCAAGAAATTTGTAGTCTGGGAATTATGAAGTTGCTGTACAAACGTTTGATCAAACCTTGTGCATCTTATGTGTATTAGGACATATGTGTGGACACCTTACATATATTAGTTTTTGGTACCTCAAAAATTGTGTTGCATGCCAGTATCTTTCAAAAATATATATAAAGAGGGGATTTTCAGTCTTGTATTAGAGCAGGTGAAATTTTATATACATTAAGTAGAATGTGTCTAACTATTCACATCATAAAAAACTTGTATTGACACATAGGGAAATTTATCTGCTTAAGATATACTTTTATTTAAAATGTAGATTTATTTGAGAATGAAGTAACACTCAAAAAACACTTATCAGCAGTCACTTGAACTAGGGATTGGAAATTTTCTTTCTTGAATACCCATGTTAAACAAACCTTATATAAATGTTCTTGAATATTTATATAATCAAACCACAAACTGTTGCTTAAGGTTATAAATATCTATACCTACTTAGGGATGATTCACTACTTCATACTAAGGGTGTTCCACATTAATTAGAAAAAATACTTTATTTATACCTTTTGACTCTACTTTTTTAATAATATATATAACAATTATATATTGATATAAATATGGGAAAATAAATGTTCTTGAATATTTATATAATCAAACCTGTATGTTTATTATGCTGTCAGTGAATACCACGTCGTCTCCACATATGCTGCCAATACTTACGCCCAGTTGCATATCACTTTGGTCCTGTCGGACTTCTGTATCCACATTTCAGAGAAACATTACTGTCTAATGTAATACATTTTTAAAATTTAGTTTTCACTTTAACTACATTATCTTCCCCATTAAAGGAAGGATATTCACAAGTATTAAGTAATCAGTTATATAGCACATCAATTTATGCTTATAATTAAAAGCAAGTATCATGCCATTACCAAGATTCTGGTTTTCCATATAATTATCAGTCTGTATGTTTCTGTATGAACAATGATATTTTATGAATTCAGACTGAATCACCAAAGACCTCTTCACACTGGTATATAATTTTCTATCTAGAACAGGAGTGTACTCAACTTAACTTATGAGCTATAGATGGAGAGCTGCGTTCTAGCTACTTTCCACAATTAAAAAAAAAAATTAATATAGCAATCTTGGCATATAGTACAAAACAACATAAATAATATGTTGTAAACTTAGAATAAGTACAAAGCCTGGTCATTTGTCTGGAATCATAGTATTGGCATGTGTTGAGTTAAGTTTGAAAAACAATCTAGAATCAAATTATGAGCATCAATGTGGCAACATAACTTTGACCTCTTATGCTTAGCAAGAAAATAACCTAAAGATTAAGAATTTCCATTTACTAAGATTAAGATTAAAAATTCCTTTAATTTAAAGGAAAATTCATTTTCATACAGTGTCCTAGTTACTTATTAAATTATGAAAATACAAGTATGAAATTAAATTATGAAGTACCACTTTCAGTCTATTGTGGTAACTACAATTGGGGGCTGCAGGCTGTATCTGGCCTATAGGCTATGTATGTTGGGGCATCCCTAATCATACTAGTACTGCACAGTTGATCAGGCCAGGTGTATCATACTCATTATCTTCAACTTTTTATAACTTTTTTCTAGAGATTCTTGCTTTGGATTCCAGTCAGTCCTCCAGAATTTCTGCACATAAAAAAACACTATTTTGGAACTACATCATTCAAGTATTACAAATATTATTATTCTCTTATTGACAAAAAAATATTGCACTCATTGTATATTGGTCTAAAAATTTGTTTGTTTTGTAACTCACAACCTTTTCATTTTTAGAGAATGAGATTCCTTTTCAATCTTATGAAAATTAGAACTAGTAGACTGTTGTCAGACCAGGCAGAAAGGCAAGACTCATGGACCAAATTTCAAACAGAGGAACATTTTAATCTTTTGTAGGTTAATTTTCTCTGAGGCTTCTGCAGTCAATGGTTTACTCATACTGTGTAAGATACAGTATCTCAGTTAAATATGTATATTTTTTGGATAGTTTTAAAAGTGTTTATAAAATCGTTTAATTATATGAATTCTTTTCAAATTACTTTGTCAAGTCTTTACCTGTTGTCTACCCTTACATGTCCCCAGCCACTGACCCATAGTATGGTTGTCCATCAAAGTTTCACATTCATGCACATGCTAGTTAACTTCAGAAAAAAAACGCATAATATCATAAATGACTACATATTATAGAACAGTATCATAAACTTGTAACTGCTTCAACAGATAAAATTATAAACAGTTTATGCACATTTCTAAACTACAGTACACAGGAATATAGCAAAAATTTTGTTTAGGGGGGGGGGTCCAGATTAGATTGTAGGTGTGGAATCAAAAGTCAAGAACATCCATTCTGGGACGTTTCCTTTCAGAAAGGTGGAGGCTCCAAGTTTACCCCGAGAGCAAGACAGTCATAAGGACTCTAAAGTCAGGTTTAGGACATTCTGAAACTCCGTAATTAAACAGAAACAGACAAAACATAATACATTTTTTTAACATCTTCTCCTTCAACACTATCAACCTCCTGTGGCTGCTTGCCAGTTCCTCACCTTCAGAAGAGTTTTGCTGAATGTTGTTCTGTCAGTTGGTTCATGGTTCCCCTTCTTGTGATCAACCCAACATCAGTCCCTTCATTATTTTCTTGAACATTCAGGTGTCACTGACTCTGTATGTTCTGTCCGCATTAGATCTTGCAGTCTGATGTAGTCTGAATTACTGGTTGTTGGAGTTTGTAATGCACGATTAATGCACCATCTGCCATTAATCGTAACTGGGCCAAACATTTTCTCAGTACTCAGTGCTCAAATACGTCCAGAATCTCATCAGTCCTCCACCAGCATACACTACAATATACCACTGATATCATTCAGTATCATGTCTGTAGTGGATTTTGTTTCTTGTCTGTTTCAAGTTAAAATCTATTATAGACACAACTGTGAACTCCCACTTATAACCGTGATAGAGGTGAAATGCCAGGACTAAAAAAAAAGTACTGTTGTTCAGTAATTTATACGCTACTTTGGTATTTTTGAGTCTCTTATGTTTAAGTTTAATAATCATGAAGAACCAGACCGTATTTCCCACAAACTGTTGCTTAAGGTTATAAATATCTATACCTACTTAGGGATGATTCACTACTTCATACTAAGGGTGTTCCACACTAATTAGAAAAAATACTTTATTTATACCTTTTGACTCTACTTTTTAATAATATATATAACAATTATATATTGATATAAATATGGGAAAATAAATTTTACATCTTTTACTTCATTTATAATTGTAACTTATATGTACAGTATATACATGCATACGTATATGTATGTGCCTATACATGATTCAGTTACTGTAAATCATTTATGAAATTATAAAGAATTAATCTGTAATTAATAAGTTATAAATAAATGTGTTTCATTAATTTTCTGTGTATATTTTAACTTGTTATTTTGTTTTCTGAAAATCTTCCTTACATGATACTTTGAAACTCATAAAATTTTATTAAAAGTGCTCTCCTCATTTTGGTCAAGCGTTATATAATTATTAAAATTTTAGATTTTAGTTTGTAGCAAATGTGGACAACAAATAAAGAAATCTTGGTTAAATATCTCTCTAATCAGAAGTTACAACATATACTTTCAAATGTTGATTATTAGTAACAAACAGTACATACACAAGCAGAGAATCCAAGAAACCAAATCACTTCTTCATTCGTTTTTTATATATATAAACTAATCATCTACATATGTACAAAGTAGTGTACAATACTATAGACATAAGTAGTTTTAAAAACTGTCATCTGGGAGCTTATAAACATAAATAAAATCATTGTATGGTAACGATAATTTGTAACAGTATTTCTTTAACCGAATTTAAGACATCTGCCATGCCAGCAGCTTGCAGTTCAAACAGTTATTGTAACCCTTTGCTAGGAATTTTGAAACTTGTACAGTAAGAACACAATGTTCAGGCAGTGAACTACATGGCTGCTCAGTAGGAAAGAACTTCTATTTAATCTCATCAAGTAATATAATATGCAAGGACTGATCAAGAAGTTTATGCAGTTTTTGTTTATTTGAAATTCGTGTATATTGTTTATGTCTTCATTCACTTATATTTAAATTTTCCCTATAAATTATTCTCCCTCCATCCAATCTAACACACTGCGCCAACAGTTTTTCAGTCTACAAAATATTTTTAGGTTGCATTTTCCGGTAAATCTTGAGCTGACTTATCAGTTTTGTTTTATGACTTCAACCACAACAAAATAATGTCCAGTCATCAGGTTTAATTCTTGAGAAGATAAAATGTCAGATATGAATATATCTGATAAATTTGTTGTTGTGTGGGATAATTTTCAAAATTCTGGAACAAAATGTATGTGGTATATTTATGGTTTGGATTAAATGTGGATTTCTTTTTGTCTATTGGATGATCCATTTACCCTAGACAATCGAGAGTTGATTGTAATGTAGATTACTTATCAACTATATGATCTCTCTTTATATGTTTTTGATGAAATAAAATTGTTAATATAAACTTGTGGATGACAAGATTCATTCCTATTTTCTTTGCTGCTTACTGGTGACTGGACAGACCTATTTCCTGCCTCTCACGTGATGCAGAGTCAATATTTTTGAAAATAGTGGGACATGTTTAACATATTGAAATGTAACTATATTCCTGTGTATATTATTGTCTTTATTGCTGTCTGGATTCCACAGTATAGGTTTACACAGTATCCTGTTCGGCTAACCTCCTCTCCAAGGGCCTACCCACAGACCTTCTCTCAACCGGTTTATAATCCACTGTCTCGGCTAAACGGTTACTCATGTTCTGTGAAAATAATTCAGTTTTTTGTGTCAGCATTTTAATCACACAACTGACTCTCAATCAAAATCACCAACATCCACACGAGTTTGGAATCAGCAATATAAACATAACATTAAATTCAGTTAAAAAAATGTTATCAACTTATTGGTGTGTGTGTGTGAACATCAAACTGCTATATTGCTATGGTACACTATTCCGTCTGTAGAAGTGTGTGATTTTTTAACATATTGGTTATTTATTAATTGCTTCAATTTTTTTAGTAAGGATAATGAAATTTTACAATTCAGGAAGTGTATGTCCAGTTATAATTGTAAAATTTTATGATACATTTATTAGGGATTTACACTTATTGAATCATAGAGCACTACTTTGTTTTCAGTGATTATGGCACAAGTTACTATATTCCCCAATGGATGTTATTTCATCGTACAACAATTTTTGTTTTTATAGTATTGGTAACATTATTTTTATTTCAGAAGTTAAATTCTAAATTATTTTATAAACTTAATTAAAACTCAAAAAACTATTTTAAAGTTTAAACATAAGTCCACAGTTGTTTTCTCTTTATACTGATTACTTTAATCTGGTGAATTTTAATTTATTAACACTTTACATCAGTCTTGTGTCTGCAATTTAACAGAATTTATTTTTTCTGGTTATGTTTATTTTTATTGGAATACTGATAGCTAAAAACAAAACAAAAACATTTATTTTACAAAGGAACTTAATTTTAATTAGCTATGAAGAATGTTGAAAAAATTAAAGTCAATATATTGTAAAATTTCGTACAGAACTTGTATGTCAGATCAAAATTTTAAAAGTTTAAAAGAAAATTATTTTTCATTAAAATATCATATGTAGAAAACTGCATCCTCAAGCTTTCTGTAGTGGAATTCCAACAGTAAGTCACCAATAGTCTGAACAGGTAGTCAGGCTGAACAGATAGTCACCGATTACTTTGCGCGACTGTACATTTTGTTTCAGTAGTAAAAGAAACTAAAATTTCTTATGGTAGGTCATCTAGGAATAAAATATATAGACTTCATTAGAGACTATTTACAAAATATTTAAAACATTTTTTAAAACTATAAACTCGTAGGCTGTACTTAGTGAGACATAGTAAGTAAATAATAAAAGATTCACTTATTTGTGATAACAGCAATCATAATTTTATGTGTTCAAGCATACAATTACGCTTGTAATTAGAAAAAAAAGAAAACATATATAAACAATCTTATTAAAGGTCTTCTTTATTATTAAAAAATGTTATTTCAGTATTAAAATTGAAAAAAAGATGCAGTAGGTTTAAATTTTTTATATTAATATTAATACTCTGAAAAACAGACGAAAAGCTCACACCCGTACGCCTTTTATTAGATTAGAATTCATCACTCAGTACAATGTACTCTATAATATAGTTTTACACAATTTTTAGCTTTTTTATAGTTAATTATATTGTCCCTCCATTTTTATTAGTGTATTTTTAAATAACGTTAACACCAAATTTTATTCTGATTTGCTAATAAATAAAAGAATGAAATACTAAAATAAATACATAATCTAAGAGGCTATTATTATTATTATTGATTATTGATTATTATTGTCATTGTAATTAAACAGTAATTATTACTTACTTTAAGTAAAGGAGTTGATAAATTATTTAGATTAGAATTTTCCATTTGATTAAAATATATATGTAATTATATACATATGTGTATATTTGTATAAAATGTATTATATTTATAAAACATACTTTAGAGTTTGAAAATTAAAAAAATACAAAAAGGTGTCATTGATGTACACTGATTATGTATAATATGTACAACACTAAGTGTAAATAGATTTAAAAAGTTTGTCATTATTGTAATTAATTTAAAAAAAGGAGAAAGAAGAGTGTCCAGAGTACTCCGTTACTAAATCTACTCTAGAGAAAATGTTAGTAACTTTTATTACTTACAGATCAGTGTTTTGTAACTTTTATTTGTACTCACAATTAAACCAGTTACATTGAACGATATTATTAGTTTAACCTCTAAATTAAGGTTTATATTTTTCCATGAATTTTAACTTTTTACATTGACAGCATCTTGTTTAAACTTTTCTTTAGTATTTTTACAGACATTTTCATCAGTAGCACTTTCAATGTTACTCTATTTTCAATTGTCAGTCCCTTTAATTCAAAGTGTCCAGTACAAATAAAATTATACAGGAAATAAAATTTGTAAACTGAACCGTATTGATTAAATTAAGTTTCTTTAGAATTTATTTGTTGCTGACATTGTTTATTTGGGGTGTTATGTTACAGTAATTGTGAACTACTTTATCAGTTGTCTTGTATTGTTAACAGTTTAACATTCTAGTATTGTATCTTTGTAATGTTGCTTCAATTGTTCATTCCTCAAAGACTGTTGGGTTTTGATGAAACTTTTCCTTTCTTTTTTTCTGTGTATTTCATATATGGAGGATGGAGGATACTAAACATTTCACCTTGTCTGTAAATATGAGCAGGCATTGAAATGTTCATGTGTTGTATACCGTATTCATTCAATAAAATCAGTGACCTGCTTCCCTGCATGTGGAGGCAATAGCTGCTCACATTCTGACCTTAGAAATAAACATATTCTTAACTAATTTTGTCAATGATGGTACCAAGTGCATCAGTTGCAAGGTTCTTTACAGAAATGAAAATTATAAAAGTGTATTGAAGAATATGAAACAAGGCTGTCTGATTAAGTGTTTCATAAACTGGGAACGGCTTAAAAAAAATTAGACTTCAGTGATGTTACTCATTAATTTTTATCTGAAATATGTAGAAACAAGTCCATTTAAATGTATTTCTTTAACTACCATACTGTGTCTAAATATTTCATTGTACTAATATAATAAGTTGAATATAATATGATACTATATATTTTACAATATGATATTACGTCTTAGACATAATGAGTTTTCATTGTTTTGTCTTAGAACTGTAATGCAAATTCAATTGTTTTTAAATATTTTTAGACTGAATTTATAATAGATATATACCATCATTGTGAAAGTACAAGGGTAGTTCAGAAAGTTCTTGGGGTGACATAGAGTCAGGAGAATCAAATGGCTGTGATTGTCCACAAGTTCAGTCTCTCAGATTGGGTACCATAATTTTTAAAACAGCAGTATTTACTAGTTTGATTGTTGTGGTAAACATGCTGTATTTCTGGAAAATGGATAAACCTCAATGCCAGGCAGTGCATCTTCTTCAGAGAGCAATTTCTTCAGATTTGGAAATGGAAAAAGCATAAGGGTCAAATCTGACGATTACAGTGTGTCTGGCAGTAACTCATAGCTCAATTCGTGGGTATAGTGAGTGAAATTGACAGAGTGTGAGTAGGTGGAAAAGCACTTTATTCTTTGTTAATTGTAGATGTTTTGCCTTAATAGTCACATTCAGTTGATCTATCAACGATACATACAACTCTTTCCTGATGATTTTTGGTTTTTCTAATTAGTCTATGATTACCGCACCCTGAAAATCTCAACTAACCAATGCATCACTTTTCTGGCTGATGGAACAGTTTTCACCTTCTTCGGAGTAATTCTATTTGCTTCCACCCATTGCTATTTTGTCTCTGATGTATAGCAGTGTATCTGAGTATCATAAGCTGTGATGAATCATTGCATAAGCTCAATTGGCTTCGTTTAAATACGTCCAAGCACACTTGGAAACATTTATTCGGATGTGTTTCCAATTGATCATTAGCAAACGTGGCACCCATCTGGCTGAAAGATTTTTCATGTGCAAATAAATGTTCATGCAATATGTTGTGGACATCTGCATCGAGATGTTAGCAATACCAGCAAGCTCACATATTTTCGTTTATTGATCATTTAACTGTGGATTTCTCCATTTTCATCATTGTAGTGATTTTGGATGACCTGAACATTCACTGTCACAATCAGGCAAACAGCCACATTAGAATTCAACAGCCCACTTCTTCATTGTTGAAAATGATGGGGAAGAGTCTCCTAAAGTGGAATCCAACCCATTTTCTTTTGTTCCCTTGACATTAAACCTTTTATAACAAAGTATTTTATCACTGTGTAACATTCAATGGTACGTTTTTTCAAAAAACACACACTTGTGTATTTTATTTGATCACAAAAGTCAGACTAGTAAATACAGCTGTTTAAACTTTTATGGTACTCTACATGATGGATTGAAGCTGCAAACATTCATAACCATTTGATACTCCTGGCACTCTCTGTGTCAGGCTGAGAACTTTTCAGACTGCCCTCATAATTGAAAGTAAAAAACTCCTTCTGGAAGTGGGGGAGAAGAATTATTAATATCCAATGGTAAACATTTTGGACTGAGGACCTTACTTCAAGGAATTGCTGTGGGGCCTCAAAGCATTCAGGGGTCTTAAATATCACCCTGAATAAAATACAGTATTTTATCAATAAAACACTATCACATTGTGTTTATATTAATATTACCCTAATAATTACTTTATTCTCAGTAAAGTGTTCAAAAAACAATCGCATTCTACTTTACAAAGTCAGAATTCAGGAGTGCGACTTTTCAGAAGTACAGAACTCAACATTTTACTCTTGTACCATTCTCAGTGGCTTTTAGTTGAAATGTAGACAATTTGTTCACATGTATTCATTTTTTATCTTATGTATGTCGAGTTCTTAGGAAATTTCTCTAAGAACAGCATCAAGTATACTTACATTCTACCAGCAGAGACTTAGAGAATAAGTTATTTTATGCTTTTGCACAGTTGTACATACCTATACATTCTCAGTGTAAACACACGTATTACATGTAAAAAAGACAATTTTCGCTATTTACGTTGTACAGTATTGTTTTATGTACAAAAAAGTTTATTTCATAAAAGTTTTTTTTCATTGTTTTATTGTTATTATTTTTGTTTGTTATTGTCAGAGATTTCCTTCAAACTCATGGGCCTAAAACTGTCATTAGATATTATTATAATTTTTGTTTTCATCCTTATTTTCTCTAGCATACAAGAACAATTCTGTTATTGTGTACTGTACTTAAAAATATTAATGTGTAATTCACGTGATATAAATATATATATATATATTATTCAATTATTTATTTATAAATATATATATATAAATATAATATATATACATAAAATGTAATTTTTCAATTGTTATAGCTTATATTTGTGCATTGTTATTTATTATATACATAACTTTTTGATGATACATGTAAATAATTTTTATATATAATCATGTCTTTCACATTATCCCTGCACAAAAACGAAAAAATCATATACACTTATGATTTCATACTCACTGTCATAATTTTTAAATACCTTACCATTTATTATTTCTGCGTAATTAATATTAAGTACAATGTATTATACTCCACGTGTTGTTGTTTGTGAAACAAGCATATTGTAGTACCATTACAAACACTATATTGGGCTTTGCTTTACTGATGGAAACCAAAATATATTTTTATTTAATATATTGTAGTTCAAGTGGTGATTTGCATTTTTAAACCATATATATTACCAAATTAATCCAATAATATATTGTAAAAAACAAATAACAAATTTAATGAATGTATATATATATATATATATATATATATATATATATATATATATATACAATAAAACAAGAAAATTTAATTTCATACTAAGTGTAGTCAAAAAGACGTACACACGTATTTTTACAGACAAACAATTAAATTCCAACCAGATCACTGAAGAGTGTCCAAGTTTGTATGTTATTGAAAGGGTTAAAATAGATCTTCTTAAATGTCAACGTACTGTGATAGAGTTATCCTGCTTCTGTTAACCCAAATATTCAACATATCTTCCTGTTTGTGTACATTATGTGAAATACTCCATCCATACTCTACATGGGATTCCTATGATAAAGATTCCCTGTGTGTTTGGTATCTAATTTTGTTTGTACACTTATAATTGTCCAGTTTTAAAACATGGTTACTGTCACATCACAGAGCAGTTCAGTTCTTTGAAAGCAGAATTTTGGTTTGAGTCTTTTAGTGAAAACAAACATGAACTTTGGTGTTAACTATAATATACTAATTTAGTTTAAAATAAGCTCATCATACTACATGTGTTATAACATAGACTGTTAATGGTTTATAATTCTCTTCATAGAACTCTGTCAATATAACTCCAATGCCATTCAAAACATCTCAATAGAAAAAAATTATGTCTCCAGCAATAGTAGGCTTTCTAAACTGTTCTTTCACTACTAGAGATGATAAGTATTTAAAAAACTATTTCATGACAGCATGATATTTCAAAAGTTCTCACAGGCAAAGTGGACCAAGGTAGCCTTTTATAAAATTTTAGTTATATTCTGCATTGTGTACATCAGATACCATTTTATGTACTACCATAGCAAACGGAGTTCATTAGTCATAAACAATCACCAAAGAACAGTTTATTTTCAAGCAATTAGTAAACTGATTTGAAGGAAAACATTTTTTTAACTCTGTTTCCTCAATATCATATGATGTGGACCATTATGGATTTACACTATAGCTGAAAATCCCTCACATTGTATGGTCATAATGTGTACTACAGGGACTTTAAACAGTACAAAAAAGGGGAAAGTCACCACACGTTTTAAACACAAATGTAAAAAAAAAACAAGTTTTATTTGTTGCATATGATACACAAAATTTAATATTATAATTGTGCTGGGAGAAATAACTGAACTTAAAGATATGTAGAGGTTATATTAAGTATAAAACTGAGTTATTATTCAGAGAAGTAGTTCATACAAGACATTAGATATATTGGAACTTGATAACAAAAAATTAAATTACCATATACTGGGAAGATTGTACATGAAAAATAACCAACAAAAATTATAAATTGGTACTTTGTGATCGAAAAACCAAACTGTCTATATCAGTGATTAATTATTAATTGGTATTTAACCATTATAATGTTTTATCCACTTTGACAAGTATTATATATATTTTATTTTATTATTTTGTTTACTCATTCATACTGAATATAGTTTATATGTAATTTTTAAGGAATTTGAGAAAATCAGAAATATGCTTGTAACAAATTTGGCTGAAACCAAACACTCATTAAGTAGTTTACTTGCACATAGGTTTTGAAAAATTTAGTGATTAAAATAATTTTGCCATTTGACAGCATTGGTTCACCATTGTTCCATGTGGTTTTAGAAATCTAATAAATGTATAATCGCAAATACATTTAATAAATGTATCAGTTTTCTAACTCAATCACTTATTTATTAGTTTTGACTGACAGTTTTGCATCATTGCTTATACAATTTATACCCACATGTTAAAAAAAATAATTCAAATAGAATTAATATTTATATGTTAACAAATAAAATGGTGTACCATCATCACCATCACCAGTGTCATATGGTTTACAACTCCATCATTTTCCATTTTCAGACTTCTTTCCATGGCTTTTCTACTAGTCATCTTCAGAGTCCCTCTCCATTAACTCCGTATTTATTCCCTAGTCTCCTCCTTCTGCATTTGTGTTGCTTTCACCACTTATTTTATGTTTCTGTATTTGGAAATGTATTTGCTGTGTAAGTAACAAACCAGCTGCTTATTTCAGATAGTTTTCGTTTATCTGGCTGTTCATTATGTTTTCTTTTATAGATCTTCCAGATTCTTACCTTAAAAACTCCATTTTTATTGCTGTTAATAATTTTTCTCAATTTCCTCTCGATGTCCTGTATCTCTGAACTGTAGATTAATTGTTCTCTTCATGATTACTTTATAAATTTGTTTTTGTTATTTTATTTTTTGTGATGTTATTACCACGTACAATATACATAAAACTGTTACATTTTTCTGTGGCACTACAGTTTGTACCACTTTTCTTCCAGTGCCTGTATCACTATCTCTTGTAGTGCCTGTTTGTCAGTTTCTTACCAGTAGAAGATTCTATGCATCTCATTCCCATATCTCACATCAGTGGTCCACTGTGTTCTCATTTGTCTGGTCTCTCTCTCTCTCTCTCTCTCTCTCTCTCTCTCTCTCTCTCTCCCCCCCCCACTGTTTTTTATATACTCCAGAATCATTGGATGCTATAGTCAATCTCAGATGCTGTAGGCTAACATAGCCTACAGTGCTGGGTTCTTTGTACATTAAAACATTACATAACGCATAAACTGTGATCTGTCCAGGCTTCATTAATTTGAAAAATTATTTCTAGTTTTACAGCTTTAGTCATGTACGAGTTGTCACATATTCTTACAAGATATGCAGTCTTAACTGTCCAACATTGGACTAAAGATTTTTTAATGAAGAAAGTTGTGTTAGTGGTTATAATCACAAACAGAATTATTACTGTTGCACACCACTATAGAACAATTATTCCGATTAGTGATTTCAAGCTTCTCAGCTCATCATCAGATCAGATTAGCTTGAAAGCGCTAATTGGAATAATTTTTCTATAGTGGTGTGCAACAGTAATAATTCTGTTTGTAAAGATTTTTTAAAACATCGGAACATGTCAGAATTTTAAATAGTATACATACAAAATATCGAATGAAAACTAATGTGTGTGTGTGTGTGTGTGTGTGTGCTTGTGAACACATGCATGTGTGCACAAGCTTATGAACTTCACACAAACCTACAATTTATTATTTAGTGTTGTGATGTTATTCAATTTGTTTCTTCTGCAAGTAGTGTAATTATTATTATTATTTATTAATTATTATAATTATTATTTGTATGATAAAATGGTACTACAAAATGCTGAGTTTGAAATTGTGTTCTATTGACCATGTGCTGCAAATCTGCCCTCACTCGAGTAAGAAGAATATAAAAATATATTGAATAACACATTGTACTTAATTCAGACTTCTTGAATTTCATTGTTAAATACTATATATATTATATAAATAGTTTGAAATCCATTTTATCCATCCTATTATACCCTAATCCCCCAAAATTGCTTAGGCTTATTAAATTTATATATATATATATGTATAATATACAAAAAATACATTGTTATGCCTATAATTAGATATTATATTTTTAAAATACACTAGATAGGAACTAATTTTAAATGATTCCCTAGTCAGTATAGACTATTTTTAATCATAAAAAGTAAATTAAGGAAAAAGACTTGTATTGAAAAGAGTTAACTTTTTTTGTTAAATGTATTATTACTAATATTGTTATTATAAATATTATGTTAATATTATATCATTGTATTATTGTTATCATTATCATCATTATTATTATTATTATTGTCATTATTATTGCTAATATGTTAAGTTGCTGGTAAAAATTTTATTTATTGTTTTTCATCATTGTAATAATTGTCATATTGTCTTATATACATTATGATTTTTAATTTTATTATTATTATTATATTATACTTTAACTTTTAAATAAGACAATTGTAGTCAGGATGGTTTGGGAAATTTGTTAAATCGTTTAAGAATTAATTACAAATTAAATCAGAATTTGTCTTTTTTATTCCACTTCTTCCGGATTCCTCTAAATTCCAACTTGTGTTTTACATACAACCATGGAGGGTGTATGTTTTCGAGTCTACGTGTAGTGTTTATATAGTCTGTCAAAGTTGTCTTAATGTTGTTTTGTTTGTACAGTGGAAATACTAGAAGTCAACTTATACCCAACAGTTTCTACATTCAACATGCACGGTTCACCTGCAGGCAAACACGATTATTACCTATAGAGGGACATTTGTGTATACAAACAGGAGACACAACCAAACAGTACTGGTAATGTGCCACTACAATACGCAAATCCACCCTCTGCTACTTGTGAATGATTTTACACTGAACTGTGTTAAGATACTTAACATGTGTTAAGGCACATTTCAGAAGTAAAGGTCATTATGAAGCCGACTTATGAGAAAAATGCTTATTATTGATATACCCACTTTACCTTCTATGTAGTCATATTGTTTCTAAAACACTTTTGTAATAAGTAACAAGGTTTTTTATAACCTATGCATAAAAATCAGCTGGTATTGCAAGGGAGTTCAGTAATTGCCATTCTTGTGTCCTCATTCTCCTTGAACCAATTAAATCCAAGCCATTTTTCAAGGCACAGAAAAAGACATTGAGGTCATCAGTCTTGCATAGACTGTAAAGAAAGTGATCAAGCGTTCCAATCTGAAGTTCTGGATCTTCTGGACAATATGTACTGTGGTATTATTATGAATTAAATTAATTCCTGATATGAGATTTAGCTATAAAATAACAGTATTATAATTCTCGGAACACAACAGTGCTGCTTAAATTTAGTAGTGTGTGTTCTCATTACTCTTGGACTTCCCTAGTCCAACACTCCACCATCGTTCACTGTAAGGCATAATTTGAAGCAGTGCTGTGTTTTTACATTCACCATGTAAATGCTTAGTTCAAACATAGAGCTTCATCTCAATTTGAAGTTTTTAATTAAATTGAACAAAACAGCAACCCAATCTATTCAGTTATTAACTGAGGCCTATGGCAAAAATTGCATGTCACAAACATGTGTGAGTGACACAAAAGGTTTAAGCAGTGGCGACTGGTGGTATGTTTTCAGCGTTGCACAACTACCAAAATAAAATAACTAAACTGTAAAATAATATACGAAAACATTAAGCAGTTAAACGTTTCATAAATTTCAACGGAGAGTGCATTATATATTGTATGCAGCAATGTTCACGTACTATTCAAATCTGGCTCACAGGCTGGTGGTTGTAGGCTGCTTTCAACTTGAAGAATAAATGGCAGAGCTTACTACACAAACATATGGGAGAACGTGCGTTAATCTTCACAATTGCGCTATGTTCTTCCCTATGTTAGCTAGCCGGTTGCAAAGCTTCTGCAACGCTCCACTAGTGGCCTTGTAGCTCATCCTTAGTTGTGTCATGGAGTCTGCACAGCCTTCTTGATTTGTAAGTTTGTCAGGTTTAGTGTTTACATTGCTTCAAGGTAAATGTTACCCATTGGTTCAATTTATAAAATTATAGTAATAATTTTGTAAACTTTGATTGTAGTACTAAAGTGGCAATCGACTTTTTATTAATTAAACTGTGTGTTAAATATTATTGTTTCTTCGTTTAGTGCTCCTGTGTACTTTTGTGTTTGTGCTTTTTGGATATACTGATTTTGCATGCTTTTAGACATGTTTTTTTTTTAATTTAAAATGAATAGCATTAAGAACCAATAGCCTACGATGATAAGTGCCTACCTTAACAATAAATCAAATTGTAAAATTAGGTGATCGAAAATTTAATTGATTATTTAAACTAGAATATTATGAAAATACTGACTGGTTATGTGGTTGTGACGAATGAAATTCTTCATTTTGTTTTCCATGTTTATTATTTGGAGAGGAGGACCCGTGGACAAAATTTGGAATGAAAGATATTAATCATCTAGCTGAAAAAATAAGAAATCATCAGGCGTCAAGTGTACATATAAAGAATGCTTTCAGTTTTCTCTTTTTGGCACATATAGCACAGCAGCTGGACAGTGAATATAGACAAAATATTGTATTACACAACGAAACAGTACCCAATAATCAGTACGTCTTAAACACAATAATAACCTGTATCTGCTTCTGTGGAGCCTGAATTAGCTTTGCGGAGTGGAGTCATGATGAGACTGAATCGTCATCAAATCCTGGTATATTTCGAGGCTTAATTGGTTTCAGTTCTGAGCTTGACACAGCAATGAAAAATCATTTAGAAGTAGGAACTGTATTTAAGGGCACCTCAAAACCATTCAAAGTGAACTTTTAAAATATAATGTTAGAAATATGGTATGAAGAAATAACGAGTAAGATACAAGAAGCAGATTATTTGGCTGTAATGGCTGATGAGACCACTGATGTTGATAAAGTTTTTCAGATGGTTATAGTGTATCGTTATATAATAAAAGGTTAACAGGTTGAATGATTCTGGGGTTTCATTGCTCCTCCTAAACATGATGCTCAGTCGCTTGTGTCATGCTTGTTAGATGAACTGTCTCAACACAACTTACGTGGAATTTCCCACAAATTAACTGCTGAAACAATTGGAAAACAGTAACTTTCTATTTTTTGCCATACGACAGCACTATGTATGATGCACGTATGTAGTTAGTAGGTCAGCCTCCTGTTTAATGTGTTCTTTTAACCTCCCCTCCCCCCTTCCCACTCAACCACCAAAATTAGAACCAGCCACTGGAAGGTCAAGAGGATATGAAGGTGTTGAAAGAATAGGATGCCCATGCACATCTAAAACTGAAGTAACATGAAAATTTAAAAATTGCTTGAAATGATTTCATTCTCAAGTATCCGAATGGTGGCAGCATGGAGAAGAGTATTGTTAAAGATACTGTTAGGCTACAATCAAATCAAATTAAATACTGTTAGCTACATAGATACAATCAAATTTGATTGTTTTCTGTGAAGTCAAGAGTGTGCTTCTGGAAGACTTGGTCCCAGAAGATGGTACAATGAATGAGCATTATTACAAACAAGTCCTAATCATTTTGAGAGGAAGAGGGAGATGGAAGAGGCCAGACTTGTGGGCAGGTAGATTCATTCTGCATTGGAAAAATGCATGGACTCTGTCGCCACTGTCTTTGAAGCAGTTTTTTGCCAAGAAAAATGTTACAGTTCTAGAACATTCTTCCTATTCACCAGAAGCGGCCCCTTGTGACTTTTTTGTTTTTCTAAAAGTTAAATCTGCACTTGAGGTAAAGCAGCTAACACAGTACTCAGTGTTGCCAATAAGTGGTGGATGCCTTGTAGTGATGAGATATTTCAAGTGAAAAGTGAGCATTAGGGACAAAGGAATGTTTTGCTTTAAATTTGGTTTATTGACAGGATTTTTGAGGTTTCTCTGCTGAGAACAGCTAATTTCTTTAGTTAATATGTCCTTGCTTAGTAAGTAAAAAGAAAGTATCTAACCCTAATTGTATAGAAATATATGTACTGCACATGCATTGGATAAATAAGTTATGTGTAAATATAATAAATCATATCAAATATTTATCTACTGGAATTCATACAAAGTAACTACATAATGTGTATCATAAATCTTTTGAATTAATCACCAAGAGTATAAAACTTAAGTGTTATATTGTAGCATCAGCTATTGAAACCACTCATAAAATGCATTGCAATGTGTAGGAAACTTCATCCATTTGAACAATCAACTAAACAAAACTACCTTGTTGAACCAGTTTAACCTCTACCAAGCGTAAATTAGATTAAGCTATTGTTTTTTATATTTCCATGACAGTGTGTCACTGGAACAAACATAAAATTCCCTGTATTTCCCTCACCAGTTTCCTTCACTATATTTTAGCCAAAATCACAATATAGTGTGCAATTTTAGAAATTTCAAACTTTTTTGACCACAGGGCCCAAAAATTTGAAAAACTGTATTCAGCTGATTGTCAGGTTAAAGGGAATTTTAACATAAATCCAATTATTTGGAATTGTTAGCATTTAATGTATGATTACTCTATAATTCCTACTTTATTAAACAAACAATAGTAGGTAATCGGGATAATTCTTACGATAACTGAAGAATTATCTATTGTTAAAATGTATCCATTAGTAAATGTGCTTCATTCAAAATAGTGAGCGAGTTCTGCAACTCATGGAGAACACTACTAGTTTCTAATTTACAACCATTATATACGTTCCATATACACAAGTATTATAATATAATTAGCACTTTCAGTACTTAAACCATCATCGGGCCGAAACCAACAAACCTCTTATCATAGTTTGTAAATTTTAAACTATAAAGTTTGGATAAAATACAAGCAAGAAATCAAGAGTCTTGTAATAAATAACAAAATATTTAAATGTAACAAAAACATTAATTACTGAAATTGTTGATACTTAACAATCAAGGATACACACAGGGGGAGAACAGGCAACAGAGATATTTACCTCTTCATTAGAAAATATTTTATTCCATATGAACACTTCACAGATTCTTAATATATAAAACATATTTCTCGAAGACTGTATATATCATACGCAAAACACTTCCATAGAAATAAAAAATAATGTTACACAATTTCAGCTTATTAAAATCCGCTTACTATTAATGTCATTCATTTGATAAGTTTTGTGTTATTGGGGATTTTGTGTGTGTCATGTTTACATTAAAGTGGTGTTCAAGCAAATCTCATTATAGTTGTTTTGATTGTTCATCATCTTTTTTCACAGCACTAAACTTTATAGAATATTGAAACTTTCAACTTGTGAAACTTAAAATGACAAAAAAAGACAAGTAAGTTTCACAAGTTGAAAGTTTCAATATTCTATAAAATCTCATTAGTTTATAATAATACATTTATATAGTTTTTATCCAATTAAATCTTCTACTTTGCTTAGAGGTTAAAACAAAAGTAGGATGGAGGGAAAGAGGTAGATAGACAGAGAGAGAAAGAGAGGGGGGAGATACCATTTTATCAAATAACTCATTATTATTGGGAATTGTTTTGGCAATTATTTGGATATTAATATAATACATACATGATACAATATATGACTGTGGTCATCAGACAAAACTGTATACATTTTTAATGCACTGTAGTACAGTAGTAAATCAGGATTATTGTTGTTGTGTTAGTTCCAAAAAAGTAGTATGCTACAAGACAAAAAGAGTTATCAAAATAAATTGATTAACAAAACTGTACATTATCAAGTGTTTTTATAAACAATAAGCAATAATTTAACTTGATCCACTAAAACTCTTAGTAGTAACAGGTGAGGGAAATGGAGGGAATTTTATGTTTGCTACTGGAACATATTGTCGTAGAAATGTAACAATAGTTTAATCTAATTTGCGCTTGGTTCAAATTAAACTGGTTGAACAAAGCACGAGATAGGTTTTTGTTTTTGTTTTTGCCCATACAGAGTTGGATGTTCAAATGGACAAAGTTTAATACACATTGCAAGTGAATTTTAGGAGTCCCAGGAACCAAGTAAGATTGTTAATTAGTAATCAGTAAAAATTCCATTGTAAAAGCAATATTCTTACACACAGTGCAAGACTGCACTTGCTATTGAGTTCCAGATAAGTCTCCAGTGAACATCTTTAAATTGAATCTTAGCCAAGGAGCCATGAGAATAATGTTTAAGCAATAAGTGGTTTTGATTTTCAAGTTATAGACTGGACAGCACTTGAGAAGTGCAGACAATGAGGCAAGAGGTGATATTATTTTATGTTATAACAAGAAAAAAAAAGTTTGAGGACATGTATTTCTTTATGTGGAGGGGATATTCGTGCACTGGAACATAGCAGAAAAGGGTCTTTGTAGCTATGACTACATGCTTTTATACAATTTATGACGTTATAGACATGTTGAAAATTGAAACACTTGTACTGTGCCTCATTGTTAAGCAGTGGTGTGCGGTCAAGGGAAGCAAGTGAAGCACTGCTTCAGTAATGATTCACAACACTATAACTGTAATTATTTAGTGTTGATGTTATTATTTAATTGAATCTATTTTTAAGTAACCATAATAAAAATTCGCTGGCATTCTCAAACGTGACTAAGTAAGCGGACTGACGATACATGTAGTAAGTGAAGCAGATTTGTTGCAGCTTGAGTTAGCTTAGTGTAGAGAGGTGCGCGCGCACGTAGAGTGCACTGACGGATTAGTGTCACTTTTTGGGGGGGGGGCGGAGGGCAAGACTAAAATGACCAAACTCCAACAAAAATTATCCAAGATGTATCTTTTCAGAATGAATTATGACACCACGGAAACTCATTTTCAGCACTATTTTTCTGTTTGTACATTTTTATTATTTCTTGTTATAAGTACAAAATATATTATTTTAATTTCATATTATTATATTATCCATACAAAAATATAAAAATAGAATTTAAGCATCATTTTATACATTCCGAGGTTTTTATTAACTTATAATATACCACAAAAAAGCTAATCAATGAAAAAAAATTCATTTTAAGTATTATTCTAAGCAGTAAAACAAAATAATTCTGTTTATATGCAAAAGAGAATTTACAAAGAGAGGAATTTGTTCAAAAGATAACATAATAAATAATTTCCAAAGATACAAAAACACTAAAATATAGTATAAAAGAATTACAGTATTTCTGTTATTTTTCTTTCTTCTTTCATGAAAACATTTCTTTCCTTCTCTTTCCACCTTTCTCAATATATCTGTTTATGACTTTTGTTTTTTCAATAACAATATCTTTATGAATATACATAAGGGCTAGGCCAATTAAACGTTTTTGGCCACAACGATTTCGAAGCCATGTCTTTGTTATCTTTAAGGTTGAGAAAGACGTCTCAGCTGCTGCAACTGATACTGGTAATGAGGCAAGTATTACTAAAAGATGTTTTATTGTGGGAAACATTTCTGCAACACAATAACCTAAGCATTCTATTGCTGATGATGGTAATGGAGTTTTGTTGTAGTTTTCTCTTTTCCATTTTGCCATCCAAATGTTCATTTCAGCCTTTAAATCAGATTTAAAGGCACTATCGTCTTTTTCCATGGTCTTGCCATATTTTTTTGAAATCAACTCAATATCAGCATTTAGCCTCTTCTTTGTTACAGTATCATTTATACATTCTTTTGGTACGAGTATATTAAGTCTGTATAATTCTAAGGCACCAGCAGGAAATCTACTCTTCATATCTGTGACAATTGAATCAAGGATTGGTATGTACAAATTTACCCTGAAATAACTTTTAACATCAGATGTGGCAGCATTTGCTCTATTCACTTGCCTAGAAGTGGTTCTAGGGAGTTTCAATTCACTGTTGACAGATTTTGCAATTTCCGTTGCTTGCTCAAAAAGTTCATGAAATCCAGTTTCTGCATTCTGTCGTTTATCTTCAAGCACAAAAAGAACGTCGGACAAAAACTCAGAAGCCTTGTATACGTCAACGTGTTCTTTTTGGAAATATCTGCTGAGAAGCAAAGTTTGACTAAGGATATCTGCAAGGCAAACTAAAGTAATAATAAACTCGCCATGAGTAATTGAACATAGAAGAGTTTTTGCCATTGCTGAGGACTTATCAGACATAAAAACAGCCCAGTTTGAAATTTTTTCTAGAGTCAAAATGATCTTATTAAAATTCTCTAGGAAAACAGCAACAGATAAATGTCTCTCCACCCAACGTGTTTCACACATTGATATCAATTGCCTTCCAACATTCTTCAAAAAAGCATTATTTCTTTTCGGGGAGGCCGTAAAAAAGGAAACTGTTTCCTATATTATCCCAATTGCATTTCTAACTGCTTGTACATTAGAGCAACTAGAAATTGAGAGGTTTAAGGAGTGGTTTAAGCAGGGTGTTCGTTCTGCGAAGACACACTGATCTTTTATAGTTTTTATTGCCCCTACCAACTCAGAAGTCATTACAGAACAACCGTCTGTTGCAATGCCTATGCAATAACTTGGATCCAGGTTTATTCCATGAAGGCACTCTAACACCAGTTTACCTAACTTATCTCCTGTTAATCTGGGATCTTCTGACTCAACAGGCTCTTCCTCACTCTCACTATTACTTGAAAAGGATGATAGGGTTTCTTCACTTACAACATGATTTTGGGGTTTTGTTTTGTTTTCCCAAAGATTGCCACTGTCATTCCGTGGGTCGATAAAACCAACAAAGTCTTCCCTTATACGTACAGTTTTTACAAATATACCTTAAGAAAATTGATATCTGGGTCTTATGTGAAACATCTGTTGTTTCATCAAAACCAATACTGTAGACTTTATTTTCTTTAATTCTTCTAAGTACTAGTGATAAAATTTCCTCCCCACAGCATTCAATCAAATCATTTTGAATGGTCTTGCTCAGAAAGGAATTTCTGTGCCTTATAGAGTCACACTGCTTTTGAATTTGTGCATCTTTACAGACCTCAATTCTAAACTTCATTAGTTCTTTAAAGTTTCCCTGATTTTTCAATGGATTATTTTCAAATCCGTCATCTCGTCGGGCCCGAAAAGGAATATTTTGTCTACCAAGAAACATAACATTATCCAGAGATGATGACAACCTTTCTTGATTTACCTTAGCACGTTGAAGGCTATAAGAATCAACTTGATTTTCCACTGACTTTTCAGGATTGTGGTAAGTTAACAAAAAGTCATTTGCTTTTCCCATTGCCTGTTGGTGATACAATAATTTACTAAGATGTTCTAAATCTCCATCCTTCCCCAAAAGCTTGGCAAATTTAGTTAGTGGTTGATTAACAAGGGTATTCAATTTCATCCCACCATGGTGTCCACCCACATGCACATGGCCAGTAGCATGTGCAAATGAGCAAAATTTACAGAAAAGACCTTGCTTCAAATGAGAAAGGACAAGCCACGATTTATACTTCTCTAGATGATCTTTTTTTAACTGTCAGTTTTCAGTTCTGCCATTCTTGATATGTGATGAGTTTGGATACTTGTATCCGGAAGGAGGTTCCCAATGATTTTCGAGAAGATTGGCAAGAATTCTGTCTGAGGGTTTTGTTCCAATGTAATTTCCAATGTCATTTTCATAGATTACAGATGACTTCGGCAAAGATTCACTGCAAGATTCATTTTCCCCTAAAACGAAAGAAATTAGTTTTCAATTAAAAAGATTCTGAAATTTGCTTATTTTCCAACGATCTGGATAAGAAAGGGCCTTAAGATAGTTCATAACCTTAACAAACAGAATTAACAAACCTTATGGAATTAACAAACAGAATTCCATAAAACTCAGTATATATATATATATATATATATATATATATATATATATATATATAATTTGTGATGTTTTCAATAACACACAACAACAATAATTTATTAATTAAAGAACAAACCCAAATAAAAACAAAACAAGACGATCTATTTAAAATTATAAATTTACTAAAAAATAAAAATAAAAAATAAAAATAAATGTGAATAAAATACTATATAAACAAAATTTCAAATATAACCGAGAAAACAGCTGCTGAAGAAATAAACATTAAAACAATCGTTAACTAATCGACCTAAATCGATTATCAGTTATTTTATTTTACGTTAAAATCGATACAAATTCGATTATTCGTTACTTTTATATTAATAGAATTATTACGATTGTTATTAATTCACTTAGAAACCTCTGATGATACTGATATTTTTCAGTGAAACGTGCGTCAGGTGTTAAAAAGAATATACAATATTATCTACTTGCAGAAGAAACAAATTGAAAACATCACAAATTATATAATTACTGCAAGAAACATCGAGTTACTTATATAGAAAATGATATATATATATAAATATATATATATATATTATAATGAAACATTGTTATCAATGTTTATCGTTCTAACTGGAGTACGCATAATAAGCGTTATCTGCTACAATTGTACATTTAGAAGGGTACAGATAAGATTTTATATAGCAAACAAAATGAGCATCTGTCGCATTCAAAAAGTATTCGTTGAGTCGTACACACGGAACGATACGCTGCAGAAGACGCTTCAATGAGACCGGCAGACACCTGAGTTACTACAACTACGTACTACGGACATCAGACTATACCCGAGGCCAGAGACGCTGTGTCCATGACGATAAAGGAACGACGCCTAGCCTAGCTGTTCATACACCGCTAAGCGACGCTGACGGAGGTTTCGAGAGGAATAGCTGTACTCAACGCCGACGCCTGAGACCCGTGTACATCTGTGTAACATGAAATCATCAAAACAGGTGACCTGATATGGTTCAGGGTTCATAATAATGTTGTAAAACACAACAAGTAAATGAAAAGCCGCTATAAACGAAATTGAACAGTTTTAAATAATTGATAAACATTTTTTTATATAGGCGGTATGACTAAAGCCTAAAGACACTTTTAAATGTTGTACTGTATATCATATAGAGACATTTATTCAAAAAGACAGAACATTTAGATAATGTGTGATTATTATAATAATATGTTAATAAGAGTGCAGAAAGACTCTAAGCAAATGTTTTCATGAGATTGTGCACTGTATAAAAAATTATATTTGATAAATTAAATGTGATAAATTAAGGGAGAGAGCAGAGAAGCTCTAAGAGTGTTATCAAGATATTAGATGTCACAAATTTTATTGTTTCATATTAATTATTGTTGATAGCCAAGCAGGCTGAAGAGTAGAATAATTAAAAGGGAGTTACCCTTAATAAAAGTGTTTATATTAATAATAATTACCATAGAGATAACGATAAATATAACCCTTGTTATATTCATTTAAAAAGTTCGTATTTTATTTTCTCATGTATAAAGAACAGGGTTACGGATTTCATAGAATGAAATCAATTCAGTATTTCCATTTTATTAAATAATTAAATTCAATATAACAAAAATGATTTTTATAAATGAATTATAATTACAGGCAGACAGTGTGAAACTGCCCATATATGTGTGTATATTTCCATGTTATATGTTTTGTGTATATACTGTGTATTGTATGTCTTATTTTCAGGAACTTATAAATTATGTAGTAAGATATATGATTTTAATATGTGATTGTTAGACGTAAGCATTATAACAATATATCACTAGAGAAAATATGTGTAAAGTAATATTCAAGAAAGAATATAAATGGTGGAACCCGCCGTAAATAGTGTTAAATATTTGAAATTCTTTTTATTATTATGATTTGTTTAAAGATAAGCACCTTGAGGGTGACAATTATAATCATTGGAATGATAGACTAAAAAGGTAGTTTTCATTTATTCACAATTTATACAACTCAGCTTCCTGAAATAATTCTTTTGAAAACACATCGTCCCAACTCGTTACCTGATACCTAATAAGCCCAAATCCCACACCTAATAGCCGGCAAAGCAGAAAAGTACCATATACTGCAGGTAAGTGTTGGCGTGGTATACCCTAACCAGGTCCATGTAAAACTCATAATCCATAATGAAAGAAATCATAAAAAGATGTGTTGCAATATATATATATATATATATATATTGTTACAGCACAAATAAGCCACCAGGGATAAAAAAGATAATTCTTAATGTAAAAATACTTCATATAAAATAAAATGTTTAAAAATGAATAAAAAATAAATGTTATGACACGACGAACGACGATATTACCCAACCCAAGTGATTGACCCAACAACAAAAACACAAAGAAGGGAACCACGAAAAAAAGGTGATTGACCAAACAATTATGAACTAACAAAGGAAGATAAGAAACCAGAACTAAAGAAGAATCAAAGGAAGAGAACAGATCCCTACGACTAAACAGAAATCAAACCAGATGAGAGGTAGAGAACCGAACAAAAATGAAGACAATTGAAGAAGACGAAGAAGAGGAAGAATGAAGAGGAGACAGGTTGAACCCAAGGGGAAACCAACACACATATAAAGGGGAGAAATAGTAGACTCAAGGATAGAATACTGTAAATAAACCCCAAATAATTATCCATTAATGAAACAAATAGTATTGTTATAATTGAATTAACTTATGTACCTATTTTAAAGACACAAGACGATTGTAAAGTAACGTAGTGTAGAAAGGTACACTAACACAATTAGGAAGGTTAGATTTAATGAAAAATAAATGACCTAATATTATTAATAATAAATATTATGCTGTAAAGAAATAGTGAGAAATAAAATGAGAAAAGTATAGGGATTACCCATTAAGTAACACTCAATACAAACAGTGAACCAAAGTAAAGCGTAATAGTGAAAGTGTAAATACCCTAAAAATAGTGAAAGTGTATCAGTGATGAACCTCCATTAATTAAAGGCGAAGGTGATACAGGGAAATAGTAGTGTTAAGCAATAAAAATGTAATAGTAAATAAGAGAACACTCTATAAAGCATTAACTATCAATCAATGATTTGAGTGACCTTGTGAACATTTATATAATTAAAAATAATTAAAAGTAATATTTCAAATAAATATAAAAGAAGCATGTAATATTATTCAGGGAGAAAGCCCAGACAAAGACAGTTGGTATTAAAATGGTATGGAGGAGATAGTAGTATAGAAATAAGGTTTTGTTTTAAAATTAAGACTACAATGAATAAAACACCCCATGTTGAAAGGGGAAATAACTTTCATAAATTTGCAAGAAGTGATGATGTTTATCACTCAAAGTAGTAACAAAAGAAAGGAATTAATGTTAGAACTAACAATAACTAGTAACTTATAAAGAATAGTTTGGTTCAATGTTATGAAGAGGATATGGCTGAAGGGAACTTGCAGCCCATAAGCCTAATTGTTATATTTTAAAATATGTGTCATGAAAACTGTATTGAATAATGATTAAAACACAAACAGGATCAACACACAACGCAAACAAACATGACAACTAAGTGAAGCCCATCAGGCTGAATTCAAAATGTAATTTAAAAGAAATCAACCAAAAAACCATCATGGCTAATCTTGGCTATGAAAGCATCTAACTGTCAGACACACTCAAATGTCAATTGTAACAATTTCGCAAGAAACTTTACTAATCTAAGACCAGTAAATGGCCAGTAATTATATGTAAATCATTTTAAAACAGAAAGGTTATTATAAAAGTTTAGTTTAAGAAAGATATGTAATTTATCAAATGTCACATATTTAGACTAAAGTTAATGTATAACAGAATATAACCTTATCAGGTATCATTGTAAACTTTGAAAGGAAAGAAAGATAATAGTGATATCATTTATTACCCCAAAGGAACTATAAAGGAATAAAACCATTAGGAAAATACTTAATAAATTTGAATAAAAATTCAAATCTCTTAACAATGCTTTTGAAAGAGGAATTAACCAATCAAGGGAGTGATGTTACCATAGTAACGGGCCGGGCTGTTGAAGGCTAATTTTCCGTTAAAATCATTAGACTTGAAGAAATGACGCGTGGGTAAGCGGCACGCAAAATTGTGATGATTGAAATTTTACTTTAAATAGTTACAAAAAGTTTTGGACGTTAACCACGATGACCAAAGACGAATAGATGTCGACCTACTAAGATTTAACGATGTCCTGGAACTAAATACCAATAAATTAGTTAACAGATATCCCAAGACCAGATTGAAAAAGATGTCCGAAGCCCAAAACCAATCCAAATTTGCAGAATATCCACTACCCCAGATGACAACATCTCAACACTATCTGAACTGATAAGTATCGAATAAATTCCTTTATCCCAAAAAACCAAATTACTTTAAATATTTCTCAAATGATCAAATTTCTTACTATTGAACAAATATAATTTTCTTTAAAAGGTTTTAATGCATAATTTACTTACGTAAAAAACATTTTATTAATCAAAATATAACCTCGCATTAGAGTGCAACTTTGTAACAAAAATACTACACTACCGAACAATTTGTAAAAACACATTATACTTTCTAAGTACGTATAAGGTATGGTAGTGTACTTTTTTAATGTAACCAACTTGTATGTCTTATTTTATAATCCAAAGAACCCCAGATATTGAACAGATTAATATATTGTATGTAAACTGTAGCCATAGTGGCAGAGAAATAATTTGTTTTCAGATCGATTTGCCAACCTTGAGATATTTGTGTTTCATGTTATAAACCGGAGCAATTTGTTATCAAACCATTTATAATCCTTTTGTCATATTAATTAATGACTGCATTTGTATTAAAATCACAGTACAGAGTATTACTATCTTTTTATTTCGTAGGACGTTGTAGAGTATATGTGTGTTAGCAAGTTTTATTCAATAACCAACTAGCGCTCGTCACGAGTGGTCAAGACGGCAACCTGTATAGCGGCGGGAACCATTTGAACGCTCCAGCGGTTAACGCTAATAACACGTATCATCTTATAATTTAACTATTTTAATTGTTTTGACAGAAACAATTTGGCGCCACCCGGGATTCGCAATCCCTATGAATTAACAGGTAGGTTGTACTGGTAATTTGGACAACGCTACAGACTCCAGTAGTGACTACGATTATTGTAATGACCGGTGTGAGGCAAACACACTACATTCACACTAATACACATAATAAACAAGTGTGAACACATTTTAACAGGTACGCACCCGGTACTTCGTTACATATTGGCGACCAGCAACGTGAGGCTAGAAAGAATAACTAGCGGCGGTTATGAATAGACACGGTATGGTTACGAGGCTCAAAGGTAAGGCAGCATTAAACCAAGAAGAAATGGAAGAAGTTGAGGAAGTAGAAGTTGAGGAAACGACTGGAGAATTGCTGGAAGAGAACCCACAGGAGGACCAAATGGAAAATCCAAACCCACCTGAACCAGAACCGGAAGCGGAGGTAATAGTCGACAACACATTTGAGAAACCAGTTCAAGACGATGAGAGAGAACAACAGGATGGAGATAATGAAACGGCAAAGGGAGGTCCGAGCATACAAGACCTGATGAATTTCATAGCAGGACTTTCAAGGGAAACGAATAACAGATTAGAGTCGGACAAGGAAGAGAGAAGACGGGACAAGGAAGAATTGAATACAAAATTAGCGTCAGGCAAGGAAGATTTGAATAAAAAATTGGAAAAACTGGACCTAAACAGCGAAGAATTGAAGAAGCAAATGAAGGAGAGCATAGAATTTCTGAATAACAAAATAGAGAGCAACCATGAAGACTTGAAGAGAAGTCAGGAGGCATTGGAAAAGAAGAGCGAGGAGCTGAAGATACAGATTAAGAAGGATCTGGAGATAGTAAATAAAAAGATGGAAAATAATAATGTTATCCTCCAACGGAAAATAGAGGAAGAAAGTGAGAAAACCAAGGAGGAATGGAAGCAACAGCTAGTCGAATGTCGAGAGGAGATCAGGCAAACGGTAACAGAGACCAACGAAACAGTGATACAAGTCCGGGAAGAATTGACTAATAAAATAAGCAATGTCGAGGAGGAAGGTAAATTGAGAGCGACGGAATTCTACCAAGTCCTTACCGAAGGATGCCAGAAGAAAAACAGGAGGTGGTCAAGGAACTGGAGGAGAGGCAACAAGAACTACAAATAGATGTAAACAATCGTGTGGAGAAGGTATACACCGTCATCGATAAAATAGACGAACTGACCAGAGAAAACAGAGAGAAAATCCAAGGGATCAGTATACGGGAGAAACAAATGCAGGAAGAGCTAGATGCCTTAAGAGAGAAACCTTATAATAACACACAGTTCATAACCAGCGAAAATTGAGAGATGATTAATTTCCGCAGCTACCGAAGGAACCCGATAGAATTCCTCAAACGTGTAGAAGAGCTGATAGAAAAAAATAGAGAAACCAGGTGGTCCAGTGTGAGAAGTATGATAGATGAAATGTTCCGAGACACCCATGACAACTGGTGGACGGCCACTCGACCCGAGATCAATGACACACAGGAGTTTAAGAGACAACTCCGGGAGAAATATTGGTCCGAGTCCACACAGAATGTGGTCCGCAATGATATCAGCAATGGAAGATACGAGTCACAAGGAGGACACACTTTAACATCCTACGTTTTGGGAAAAGTATGTTTAGCCAGAAATTTAGAACCCAAGATACCCGAGGAGTCTCTGGTAATACAGCTGGGTTATCATTACGAAGAAGCAATACAGAAGGCCAGAAGGCAAGGACAGATAAAAACAATTCAAGGAATGGCTAGTCTATTGGAGGACCTGGAGAATGATGGCCAATACCGAAAAAACCGGATCATGAACCAACGGTACAACAAATGGAATGAACATAATAATACGACCAATTTCAATGTACCATACAATCATCCACAAAACAATAACCGGAATAACTGGGGCCGAAACCATAATAATAATAATGAAGAACAGCCATTCAATAGAAATACCCAGAATCTTTCCCCGAATAATCAACCGAGTAACAGAGGTCAACAAAACCATCGTCAAGGGAATCAAGCCAACAATAGAAACATCCCCAGTAATAACCGACCGAATGATAGTTTCAGGGGAGCTGAACCTGAACAACTCCAATTTTGTTCCTGGGCACCAATGGTCACCCCAACGACCATAACTACTACAGCAACCGGTACCATCCTAGTTACCAGTACAACCAGGGACCCGGGGGTAATCAAAATAGAAGCGACGGCCGACGTCGCGTAAATTTCATCAGTGGGAGAAGGCAGAATAACCACAGAAGATATAACCCGAATTGGCACCCAGACTCATGGTACCACACGTCCAATAATAATAACAATCAACCATCAGTGAGCAGGAACAACGAACCACTTCAGGATGGAAACAACCAGCAACAAGTGCTGAACAACGAAACGAACGACCAGTCAAATAACCTGGCCGTCAATCAACAACCACCTTTAAACTAAACGGGTCAGTGAAAAAATATGAACGCCCTTCACATGACCAATCACTTGGGTTGATACGTCGAACAATGTCAGATAAGGAAACCAAAATGTTTACGATAATATACAACAATTATTTAAAGGATATTCGAGAGGAACTTCTCGAAGAAGAGGCCAAACAATTACCACAAAATAATAGTGAAATTGTTCATATAAAGGCGACAATAAACGGCACAATAACCATTATCATGGTGGATACGGGGTCTAATATCTCTCTAATCAACCAGCCTGAATTAGAACGAATTCAAGCTCACTCTCGAACACCAATCCCTACACTGCCAATAAGTAATATAATCACCATTGGCGCAACTGGTAAACAGAACAAAACGGTGAGAAAAGAAATATCATTGTAGTTAGATAATCAAGAATCAACCATCCCTATTATATTTCTCGTGGCAAGTGGGCTACCATTCAACATGCTTATCGGATGTGATGTATTAAGAAGGTATTCAGCAGTAATAAACCTGCAGAAGGGAGTCGTGTTGTTAACTTCGGAACAAGGAACCTGGTCCGCAATCATTATAAATTGTATGTCAACTCCAATTGCTCTGAGCCAAGTCCCAGGATTGAAGAGTTATTATTGTCAGAGGCGTGAACCATCTATCACCATGGCCGAGGAGGAGGAACGCAAGGCCTTGTGGAAACAGAAGTTGGAAGAGATCATAACCTTCCAAAGAGAACGGCAAGAAATTAGTGAGCAACAGTCTAAAAAACTAATTGCAATTTATAACGATTATCAGCATGTCTTTTCAAACACCCCAGGAAAAGTTAAATGATACCAGTATAAAATTAGTTTCAGAGAACCGGTAGACTTCCACAGGAAATCATATCCCATAGCACATTCCCTGAAAAATGAAGTCAGGATGGGGATAAATAGAATGATTGCTGAAGATATTATTGAGTATAGCCAATCTCAATATACCAGCCCCATAGTAGCCATACCCAAGGAAAATGGCAAGGTACGAATTTGCTTGGACGCCCGAGAAATAAATAAGATGATTATCAATGACCGAACCTCACCAGGAGAGATAGAAGAAATTCTGAAGAGATTTCATGGGATAAGATATATTAGCACCTGGGATACTGTATGTGGATACTGGCAGGTGGAGCTGCACCCACACAGTAGGCAGTACATGGCTTTCATATTTGACGGTAGAAATTACCAGTTCAAAAGGTTACCATTTGGACTCATTAATTCAGTAGCAGTGTTCGTAAAGTGCATGGACCAAGTGTTGGGTCAAGAGGCACTGGAATTCACCACAGTGTACGTTGACGACCTGCTTATCACGTCATCAGACTGGGACGAACACTGCGAAAGAGTCAAACATGTATTGGAAAAATTATCCAACAACAATATTACCCTTAAATTGGACAAATCGAAGTTTATTGCAAAAGAAGTGAAGTTCTTAGGATTCAACCTGACCGAGAAGGGAATCTCTCCATCCCAAGAGAAGGTTGAAGCCATACAAAATTTCCCATCACCAAGAAACAAAAAGCAATTGCAATCCTTCCTAGGAGTATGTAATTACTATAGGAAGTTTCAAACCAACTACTCCCACCTAACAGCAAAATTTTCCAAACAACTCTCTTCGAAAGAAAAATGGACGTGGGGAGCGGAACAAGAGGAAGTGCTCAAATTAATTAAACAAAAATTTGTTGATACTGTTATATTACACCACCCCAATTTTGAAAAACCGTTCTACCTAAACTGCGATGCTAGTGATGTAAGTCTAGGCGCAGAGCTGTACCAGGAAGACGAGGATGGAAATCACCTGGTCATTAGCTTCGCCAGCCGAATACTAAATAGTTGCGAGCGTAACTACAATGTTACAGAAAAAGAGTTGCTCAGCATAGTATTCGCGTGCGGCAAGTTTATGACATACATACTAGGATATCCTATCACGGTCCGAAGCGATCATAAATCAATATCGTTTCTCAAACAGTGTAAATTGAGTCATGGCCGACTTACTCGATGGATACTTGCTCTGCAAGAATACCACATTACATGGGAGTATATTCCAGGACAAAAAAACATAGTGGCTGACGTATTATCCAGAATAAGTGTGAATATCAAACACTTGAAGGAGAAGAGGTGAAGAATAACGAAGTGTCGAACAAAAGAAGAAGGCAATAATAAAGGAAAGAAAAGGAGAAGTCAACTTACAAAAGTATTAATAACAAGGTCCCGTATATAGTAATATGTATAACCCCATACATGACCGTATATCATCACAAAAGATAATGGTAATAATACTTACCAGATAAGCAATATAAATACAAGAAAAATAAAGGGAGTTTAGAACCAAACTTCGATAAAAAAGTTTACGAAGAAGAATAAAACCATTATGAAATGAAACATATTTCAAAATTCCAAAAGAGATTGTAAGAGCAACTTACTCAATTATTTAGATGATATAAGCGAAATAAAAGGAATTAATATAATTGAATGATAATGTAAAAGACAAAGGAAACCTTTACACAAATTCCTTTCAATTTAAATCAACTCACAGTCTAATAAAAGATTGATATATGAAGTATGAAGTAAAAAAGTGAGATAATAAGGAATAAGTTACACACATTCCTATATAATAAAAATGTAAGAATCACAAACTTACAATTATAATTAAACAAAAAATAACTAAAAAGGAATACGCTACAAACATTCCTTTAAAGTAAGAGAATTAACTTACAAAGAATTATCAAAAATGATATTTAATGCAGAATAAAATAAACAAAAAATAAAATCAAGCTCAAATTACTGAGATAAATACCTGAAATTATAATGAATCAAAAGTATTCTAAGAAGAAAAAAAAGAAATGTGAACTGGTACAAGGAGGAGAGAGAAATGGTATATAAAACAAATATACAGATATGGCTAAAGCAGAATCTTGCTAAATGACTAAGGAAAGAATAAAAAATGTCTAAGACAATTAAAATGATCACAACGAGCATTGAAACAAAATAATGAAAAGTTAGATATGCTGAATAAATATAAAAACAATCAAGTGTATGAGTAGATGATAGTATATAGTTAAGGTATAGCGGAAGGAAGAATGAGTAAAAGGCCAAAGTGATCTAAAAACAAACCACAAGGTGGACAATCCCAAAGTATATTATTATATTATTATTATTGATTTAAGTCACAAGTTGACAAAGAAGGTATTTAAGATTGACTGTTGAAAAGTCCAGCAATCCAAATAAACTGAGCAGAGATGATGTGCCTCTGGTCTCAGAAAAATGAGTAGTAATGGGAGAAACCAGCTACTATAAAAGTTAGGGAAAAAAATTGTGTATGAGGGAAAATGCACCAATGGAAATAAATAAAAACAGATCCAAATAAAATGGAATGAATTAAGTAAGAAGAGAAATGAAGAATGGAGAAACAAACAAGAAAGAAAAGGAAAAAGGTTATCTATAACTGATAATTTCATAAAAAACTATGCTAGTGTTTTATCAAAATGATCAATTTTAGAGGAGAGGCATTATGTTACAACACAAATAAGCCACCCCAGTACCAGGGATAAAAAAGATAATTCTTAATGTAAAAATACTTCATATAAAATAAAATGTTTAAAAATGAATAAAAAATAAATGTTATGACACGACGAACGACGATATTACCCAACCCAAGTGATTGACCCAACAACAAAAACACAAAGAAGGGAACCACGAAACATACTCAAGAAAAAAATGTGATTGACCAAACAATTATGAACTAACAAAGGAAGATAAGAAACCAGAACTAAAGAAGAATCAAAGGAAGAGAACAGATCCCTAAGACTAAACAGAAATCAAACCAGATGAGAGGTGGAGAACCGAACCAAAATGAAGACAATTGAAGAAGACGAAGAAGGGGAAGAATGAAGAGGAGATAGGTTGAACCCAAGGGGAAACCAACACACATATAAAGGGGAGAAATAGTAGACTCAAGTATAGAATACTGTAAATAAACCCCAAATAATTATCCATTAATGAAACAAATAGTATTGTTATAATTGAATTAACTTATGTACCTATTTTAAAGACACAAGACGATTGTAAAGTAACGTAGTGTAGAAAGGTACACTAACACATTTAGGAAGGTTAGATTTAATGAAAAATAAATGACGTAATATTATTAATAATAAATATTATGCTGTAAAGAAATAGTGAGAAATAAAATGAGAAAAGTATAGGGATTACCCATTAAGTAACACTCAATACAAACAGTGAACCAAAGTCAAGTGTAATAGTGAAAGTGTAAATACCCTAAAAATAGTGAAAGTGTATCAGTGATGAACCTCCATTAATTAAAGGCGAAGGTGATACAGGGAAATAGTAGTGTTAAGCAAGAAAAATGTAATAGTAAATAAGAGAACACTCTATAAAGCATTAACTAACAATCAATGATTTGAGTGACCTTGTGAACATTTATATAATTAAAAATAATTAAAAGTAATATTTCAAATAAATATAAAAGAAGCATGTAATATTATTCAGGGAGAAAGCCCAGACAAAGACAGTTGGTATTAACATGGTATGGAGGAGATAGTAGTATAGAAATAAGGTTTTGTTTTAAAATTAAGACTACAATGAATAAAACACCCCATGTTGAAAGGGGAAATAACTTTCATAAATTTGCAAGAAGTGATGATGTTTATCACTCAAAGTAGTAACAAAAGAAAGGAATTAATGTTAGAACTAACAATAACTAGTAACTTATAAAGAATAGTTTGGTTCAATGTTATGAAGAGGATATGGCTGAAGGGAACTTGCAGTCCATAAACCTAATTGTTATATTTTAAAATATGTGTAATGAAAACTGTATTGAATAATGATTAAAACACAAACAGGATCAACACACAACGCAAACAAACATGACAACTAAGTGAAGCCCATCAGGCTGAATTCAAAATGTAATTTAAAAGAAATCAACCAAAAAACCATCATAGCTAATCTTGGCTATGAAAGCATCTAACTGTCAGACGCACTCAAATGTCAATTGTAACAATTTCGCAAGAAACTTTACTAATCTAAGACCAGTAAATGGCCAGTAATTATATGTAAATCATTTTAAAACAGAAAGGTTATTATAAAAGTTTAATTTAAGAAAGATATGTAATTTATCAAATGTCACATATTTAGACTAAAGTTAATGTATAACAGAATATAACCTTATCAGGTATCATTGTAAACTTTGAAAGGAAAGAAAGATAATAGTGATATCATTTATTACCCCAAAGGAACTATAAAGGAATAAAACCATTAGGAAAATACTTAATAAATTTGAATAAAAATTCAAATCTCTTAACAATGCTTTTGAAAGAGGAATTAACCAATCAAGGGAGTGATGTTACCATAGTAACGGGCCGGGCCGTTGAAGGCTAATTTTCTGTTAAAATTATTAGACTTGAAGAAATGACGCGTGGGTAAGCGGCACGCAAAATTGTGATGATTGAAATTTTAATTTAAATAGTTACGAAAAGTTTCGGAAGTTAACCACGATGACCAAAGACGAATAGATGTCGACCTACTAAGATTTAACGATGTCCTGGAACTAAATACCAATAAATTAGTTAACAGAAATCCCAAGACCAGATTGAAAAAGATGTCCGAAGCCCAAAACCAATCCAAATTTGCAGAATATCCACTACCCCAGATGACAACATCTCAACACTATCTGAACTGATAAGTATCGAATAAATTCCTTTATCCCAAAAAACCAAATTACTTTAAATATTTCTCAAATGATCAAATTTCTTACTATTGAACAAATATAATTTTCTTTAAAAGGTTTTAATGCATAATTTACTTACGTAAAAAACATTTTATTAATCAAAATATAACCTCGCATTAGAGTGCAACTTTGTAACAAAAATACTACACTACCGAACAATTTGTAAAAACACATTATACTTTCTAAGTACGTATAAGGTATGGTAGTGTACTTTTTTAATGTAACCAACTTGTATGTCTTATTTTATAATCCAAAGAACCCCAGATATTGAACAGATTAATATATTGTATGTAAACTGTAGCCATAGTGGCAGAGAAATAATTTGTTTTCAGATCGATTTGCCAACCTTGAGATATTTGTGTTTCATGTTATAAACCGGAGCAATTTGTTATCAAACCATTTATAATCCTTTTGTCATATTAATTAATGACTGAATTTGTATTAAAATCACAGTACAGAGTATTACTATCTTTTTATTTCGTAGGACGTTGTAGAGTATATGTGTGTTAGCAAGTTTTATTCAATAACCAACTAGCGCTCGTCACGAGTGGTCAAGACGGCAACCTGTATAGCGGCGGGAACCATTTGAACGCTCCAGCGGTTAACGCTAATAACACGTATCATCTTATAATTTAACTATTTTAATTGTTTTGACAGAAACAATTTGGCGCCACCCGGGATTCGCAATCCCTATGAATTAACAGGTAGGTTGTACTGGTAATTTGGACAACGCTACAGACTCCAGTAGTGACTACGATTATTGTAATGACCGGTGTGAGGCAAACACACTACATTCACACTAATACACATAATAAACAAGTGTGAACACATTTTAACAGGTACGCACCCGGTACTTCGTTACATATTGGCGACCAGCAACGTGAGGCTAGAAAGAATAACTAGCGGCGGTTATGAATAGACACGGTATGGTTACGAGGCTCAAAGGTAAGGCAGCATTAAACCAAGAAGAAATGGAAGAAGTTGAGGAAGTAGAAGTTGAGGAAACGACTGGAGAATTGCTGGAAGAGAACCCACAGGAGGACCAAATGGAAAATCCAAACCCACCTGAACCAGAACCGGAAGCGGAGGTAATAGTCGACAACCCATTTGAGAAACCAGTTCAAGATGATGAGAGAGAACAACAGGATGGAGATAATGAAACGGCAAAGGGAGGTCCGAGCATACAAGACCTGATGAATTTCATAGCAGGACTTTCAAGGGAAACGAATAACAGATTAGAGTCGGACAAGGAAGAGAGAAGACGGGACAATGAAGAATTGAATACAAAATTAGCGTCAGACAAGGAAGATTTGAATAAAAAATTGGAAAAACTGGACCTAAACAGCGAAGAATTGAAGAAGCAAATGAAGGAGAGCATAGAATTTCTGAATAACAAAATAGAGAGCAACCATGAAGACTTGAAGAGAAGTCAGGAGGCATTGGAAAAGAAGAGCGGACACATACACACGCACGCACACACGCACTCACATTGTCGCTCAGGAGATGATGATTAATTAATACAATCTTATCTTGGAATTAAGATTATTACTAATTAATCCAACGTATTCGTCACTTTCTACGAAAGCATATGTTGGTTTTCTGAGTAAATAACAAGTGTGGACTTCAAAATATATTTTTTTTAGAGTAATATTTAGCCCATCTCTAACTAATTCCTATATCTTAACTCTTTAGAGCCAACTAATACATTCTGTGCTACTCATCTATTTAACATGTCTTCGTGCATTTATCTTCAATGGTAAGTGTAATTTTTTTAGTAATTTTACATGTTGAATTTGCATTACGATCTAGGTTAATTTAATTAAATATTACGTATCAGCAGCAATTCTTAATTAGACCCCGTCGGGGTTTTAGGTCCACCTAACAGCATTTTATTATTTCCGACATGACAAATTTGCGCAGTTCGATGTATTTTCATGTCATGTAGGCTAAAGTGTAATCTCATAAGCGAATCGAATTTCGTAGAGGGTTTGCGAAAAAGTGTGTAGACAAAAATAAATGTCCTTTCTTCGACAACATTTCTTACTCCTCTGTAATTGGCTTCTTCACGTGACAACTACTCATTCGTACTCTACTTCTCCAGCCACAGGTCTTTATCAACAATAAATCGTAGACATTTTGTAATCATCATTGCTAATTTTTGAATCTAATTTCAGTTCTTATTTTTAACGTTCTCTGTAGAAGTCTTCTGTAGAAATAAACTCTCTGTGAGTGAGAAAGTACCTTATTGCAAGCAAAATAAATGTATTCAAGTAATAACAACACTAACAATAATAATAATAATAATAATAATAATAATAGTGTGTATTTTATCCCCGTGACTAATGTTACATTATCTGTGCAAAATTATTGCTGTTATTTTACGTCTGTTGACTCCTCAGCCTCCCTGGTAGTGATAAGTTACTGCACTCGCATTCTCAGTTTTCCATTCTTAGTCTTTCCTCCAGCCTATTCGATTCATTACTATGATTCAATTTCCCCACCCTACCCCACCACGTCCATCCTGTTGAAGTCCTCGATGACTCGTCAAAGCTTAATTTTTAACCCTTTCCTATAGATCTTCATTCTGTTTACGTAAGCCTGTATGTGTGTACGTGCGTATAAGACTTTAAGGAATACCATTAAAGTGGCAGCAGGAATATGTATAAGAATCCCCTTTATTAAAAGCTCTTATTTAGTTTAGATAATTTTATATTTTGCATTCAGATTGTATTTAGTTTTTATAGACACTTGACCTTCCCTTAGCTCCTGCAAACCCTCTCTCCATCTTCACCCCTCGCACATGTTGCAATACATGCCCTAAACAGATGACCACCCTACATCCTGTGTTTAGTCTTCATTCATCTCTTTGACAATGGCTTAAGAGGTCGAAACAGCTGTCAGAGTTAAATAAAATCGGTGAAACGTGCCAAGTTTTATATATTTTTAAAAAACCTTTGTATGTATAAGAATGTTCGGTCAAGTAAATAAAGGAGGAATTTTCTGTACAACATTAAGCAGATGCCATAGTTGTTGGTGGGATGATATTCTTATGTTTACGGACGTCATAGCAGATAGTAAGGGACGAAATCTGACAAGATTCTCTAACCAGGCTGTATTGAAAAATACCACATTATTGAATTAAATAGAAGCTTACCTTAGAAAGACTCATAAATTCATGGTGCCAAGATGATGAGTTGCTCGTCGCCAATCGTCTAAGAATATGATATGCATGATAGCCTGCAAATGATAATAACTTAGATAAATCTGTTTTTATATATTTGAAGTTAATAGCAAATGTTGATTACCATATGATCGTTAATTGGTACAGTTTTTGAACCAGCAAATCTAAACTGTACATATAACTATAACAATGACGAATATTTGTACGGTGTCTGTATACCCTCACGTCTCTCACAGTTTTTGAGATGATTTGTGGTAAATCTGACAATCTACGGCCGCTTCTAGTTCTAAGACTGAATAGGAGGTAGGGAACTATTCTTTGCTGATTACTAACTTGCGTGACCTGTAGACTATGTAGGCCAATGTTATTACCTGGATAGATTCCTTTTCTCCGTTCACAGGATCTTCAGCATACTGCATATTTGTAGAACATAAGATTCACCAGCATCATCATCAGCGACTGCATAGTTTCATTCATTACCGTAACATAAACACATATCTACATACTCAAAACGTTATTCTGTAATCACCTTTTTTGTCATGAAGGTCACAACAAATTTCTCGTTGGAAATAAATGTTGCAACACTTGAAAACATTGTAGCTGTGTGTATCAGACAAACAAAACTATTTCGAATTGAGTTATTAAACAGTAATCTGATATTTGTTGCAGAGGTTAGTAAAAAGAAATGCAAAGTGATTCTTGTTAACAGAATTACGCTCTTATGTTTAATAATTTCATAGAAAATGTTGAAATTTTATAGACTTTTAGTTACTCGAAAATCACTAAATATCACAAAACAGTATTTTTACTTATTGAAAAATGTGTTCAACTTTCCTGTTCGTTAGAAATTTTGAGCAAAGACATAATTCTTGCTGTACATTTCCAGACAGAAAGTGTATAATATTTTACCATTATAACACCAAGAAAATTAATTTCAGTAACTAAGTCGACAGAAGAGGAAAATAGTGCTTCTTGGAAGTGTAGTATTGCCAACATCTTATACAAAGCTATTGTTTTCACACTTTTCTACCATCATTAACATTTTCAAATCAAAGCACAAAACTCAGAATATAGAAGTTATGAACACTTTATACATGTATTCTGTTTATAAGTGTTTGGTTGACAAAAATGTATTTTTCGAAGCCTGTAATGACAATTTTTGTACGTTTGGTCATTAACTATTCACATTAACTTAACACATACACCACACAATAAACACAAATGCTTTCTGTAGAGCCTATGTCGCTGTCACCGACTAGACGGGCATTAAAGGTGCAGTGAGATAACTAAAGGAAAACAATTCTTCTTCCTCATTTTATAATACGCGTATGTATAAACAGTTAAAAAAAAACACATATTTTTGTTTTTGTCACCATTGTATAGCTTGTAAAGTTAAATCTTAGAGAGGTTATATAATTCTCTTAAAAACTTGAGCTTATAAAGTAATGGCTGTTCTGACATGTAAACATGTTTGTGTATACATGTAGTAACTGGGGGATAGTTGTATGAATCTTTGATGTTAAACATCAAGTCTCTGGTTTCTTACTGGTTGGATTGTAACATGCAAAAATAATGTTTATTCAATTATCTTTTTTGCACTGCAACAAACATGTTAGAAGTGTATGTCTTACATAATTTTAAACACAAATTTTAATTTGGTAATATTTTTATTTGAAAAGCGAAAAGAAAGTAATATCACTTAGGGGTATGAAATATTATATATGAAATATACTTAGGGGTACTGAAATATTTATGAATAAAAATTAATGTAAAAATTGATTTAGTATTTAACAACCTATAATTGTTGGACAGATCGTAACAATCCTTAAGTTACGATTTTATAAAATACCGTATGTTATGAATTATCCAGGACGCCCAAAAGCAAGGTAGTCACAATAAATCTGTAAGGTGGGAAGAGGCAATATCAATGCCTAATCCCTGAAGTAGTGACGATGGTGTTACAAATTGGACAGGCTCTGAATTGAAAATAAAAAACAGAAGGTAAGGAACCTGATTGCAAGGCGAAAACAAATTGAGAATGGAAAAGTATCGTAATATTAATGACAGGTAAAATATGCAAGAATCATAATAATTTTTCTTATAATCAAACTTTAAAGTTTTTACCTTAATCCGTCTATGTGACCGCTTAATTTTTCTTCTTTGTCTTCTAACGCGTTTCGGATTGTGTTAATCCATCATCAGAGATTAAAAAATTCGTCGGTTAAGACTTCGTTAAACAATAAAAGTTACACTAAAAGACATTTAAAAAATATAGTCCACAAACACAGCGACGTACGCGGATGTGAGTGCGCACTCAATACTGGTTAGCGACGTACTGCACAGTTTATTGGAGTTTTCATGTTATCTATTGTTGTGTTGGGGCGTGTATTCTATGGCTATGTTATCTAAAATTTTATCGTATAGTGTATGCGATTTAAATGCCAATTGTTCGTTTAATATATTATTGGGATTATTTCTGAAGGCTCGGTAAATTTCGAACTGTTCTACCGCATCCATATATCGTCCCTTTCTGCAAATGTGTGTAAGGGTTTGCAATTTGCCTCAAAATTTGTATAATTATGATTCAATGAGACAAGATGTTTAGCGTAGTTTGATTTATTTATATTTGAAATGCTCGTGGGTAAGTGTTCTTTATATCTTTCGAAAAAGGTCCTGCCAGTCTGACCAATGTAATGCATGTTGCAGTCATCACACATCATTTTGTATACACCCGTTCTTTTTTCAATTGATGTACGTGTGGCATTATTTAGCATTTTACGGATATTGTTGGTTGTTCTAAATGTGATGTGGATGTTATGTTTTTTAAAAGTATTTCTAATGAGCATTGAAAAGTTGTTAGTATAATCAACCGCCATATATATTGCGTTCGTCGTGACACGGTGAGGGTTGTTAGTTCTGCGTTTGTGTCTAAGCATCAAGTGTTCAACTAATGAACTGCGGTAACCGTTCATAATTGCAATGTGTTTAATTATATCTATTTCTTCTTTGTGGTTTGCGGGATCTAAAGGTACGCTGTATAGTCTGTGTATCATACTATTGAATGCGGCCATTTTTTGAGAGTGCGGGTGGAAAGAATCAGCATGTATAACACCATCAGTTGTGGTGGGTTTTCTGTATATTCTGTATTGAAATTTATTATTATGTTTCATAAAGGTTAAGTCCAGAAAATTTATGGCGTTGTCTGACTCTATTTCAAGTGTGAATTGTATGTTTTTGGTGATGTTATTCATGTAATGTAACAACATGTTTGCCTGTCTCGTTGTCCCGTCAAAGATTACAAACGTGTCATCCACATATCTTTTATAAAATGAGATGTTACGTTGCCATTTATTGTGTGGTGATAGCAAATATGTATTTTCAAGGTTGTTCAGGAAAATGACAGCCAGCAACAATATATAATCAGCCCCAACACAACAATAGATAACATGAAAACTCCAATAAACTGTGCAGTACGTCGCTAACCAGTATTGAGTGCGCACTCACATCCGCGTACGTCGCTGTGTTTGTGGACTATATTTTTTAAATGTCTTTTAGTGTAACTTTTAATGTTTAACGAAGTCTTAACCGACGAATTTTTTAATCTCTGATGATGGATTAACACAATCCGAAACGCGTTAGAAGACAAAGAAGAAAAATTAAGCGGTCACATAGACGGATTAAGGTAAAAACTTTAAAGTTTAATTATAATAATTGTGACGCGGATACCAATACAATGACTTTAATTTTTCTTGTTTTGCAAAATGGTTAGATAATAAATAACATACGTTATAAATTATAGATTTTGTTACTTTGTTGTAAGTTTGGTACTATAAAGCACGAAAGATAGTTTGAGATTTGTAAGAAACCCTGGAGATGGCAAACACTGAGATTCATAAACGTGTTGCGTGAATCTTGAGTACTGTCATTAGACTTTATGCCACTGTATCTTTCATGCCAGTTGTTTGCAGAAGAGAAATGGAGACAGTAAGCGCTGGAACTTGCAGTGATGTTTTTAAGCGTTTCTACTTCTTTCCGTCATACACTGTTCTCTTACACGCTCTCGTCACTTACATTCAGTTAAGTACAGTATTTTTTGTATTTTTTTAAGTACGCGCGCGCGCATGTGTGTGTGTGTGTGTGTAAATAACATTATTATAAAAAGTTGATATGAGTGAGTGTAAGTTATTATTGTAGCCTGTAACGCACATTTCTTGGCAACTCTTTTCACTTGTAAATATTTTCTACGCATATTTTGACAGTTGCATAAGAGAATTATTTTTCTAATTTTTAAACCAGAACTGATTTGCGTTATTGATTATTACATACTGTTCGAAATCAAGGCTGGTGATTATGGAAAATGATGAATGAATGTGTGCTATGTACCATTTAACATTTATTTATTAAAAATATTCTCAAATCAGGACATTTATTCCATTATTGAAGATGTAAAAATAAACATACTGTTTTCTCAACAAGAAAGCTCAAGTTTCACTCAAATTAATATCTTGTTAACGATTTTAAACGCCTATCAATTGTAATTGTCAACAATAAATTGTCTGTTTCTAAGCAATTAAACGAAATTAATGATTTTATTTATTTTAATTAAAAATGTCAACGACTACAGAGGTATTCCGTTGGTGTCTCTGCAAAGAAATCCATCTCATGGTCTTCCACTTATTGTAAAACACTCAAGGCTTTTTGGTACTTTGATTGCTAAGATTAAGACACGGGCAACACTTTACATCCGTTTGGCGTATACATGCTGGCGCTCAATTTGCCTGTTGGGGTCAGTGCAAGTGCGCGCGGCTTGCATTGACTCCAGCACGCATTCTGGCACGCGCGTGCGCATGTTGCGCTCGCGGTGTACACACATGCTTTGTGTGCATACACATGCTAAATAATTTTTTGCATACAGCCCTGAATTGTAAAGTTCCCAAGAACTATTGTTTTTGGTGAAGATCGGTTAAGGGAAAGGGGTAGTTTACCGGCAACGTTTTACGTTTTAACAAGAGTAAAGTGCTTAATTTTAATAAATAAAGTATACTGAAAAGAAGGTCATAATAATCCACTGTAGAAAGGTAGATGAAATATCTATAAATGAAAAGGGTAGTTGAAGGGGGAGGGGGTAATTTTTTAAATAAATTATAATGGTAGTTGATGACGGAGGAAGTAAATTTTATAAGTTTTATGTGTGTAATACGTTAATGACAACAAAGAAGTAGTTTCTATGGAAACATTTCATTTCACTTTAACAAAATTCTATATTTTTCATTTTAATTTAAATCACGTATGAGTGAAAATATATCGTTCCTGGTAAGCAAGCATATCTCAATTATGTAATGTTTACTTTTCCAAAGTTTTATTATTGTGATTACCGCAATAAAAAGTCCGGCAGGACACACACACACAATTGCGTTATTTCTGGCCTCAATCATGTTTATTTCCTTATGTTTGCACGCTTTTTAAATGAAAAGTGCCGAAACTCACACCAACACAACGCGTGCAAGCCGAAAAGGTGGACAGCGATTTTCTTCCTGTGGATCGCTGGCCAATGTAATTGCACGTGTTTACAGAGGAACATTTCATAGACAGACCTTTGGTCTTTAGGGAATGAACCCTCTGCAAGATGCTCAGGGTCTATTACTTAGTAATTAAGTAAGAAAACATTTGTTATGGTATGAGCCTCTAAAACTATATAGTGGTCTGCGAACCTTAAACAGTTATTGTATGTAATCTTACTACAGACTATAAGTAATATAAAAATATTTTGATTTTGGTGAAGATCGGTTGAGAGAAAGGGGTAGTTTACCAGAAACGTTTTATGTTTATACAAGGGTAATGTTTCTTATGACGAATGATACCTGCCGCACATTCAAAGAGAATCAAATAATTTTTTGCATACGTTCCTGAATTGTTAAGTACTCAAGATCTGTTCATTTTGGAGAAGATCGGTTAAGGGAAAGGGGTAGCTTACCAGCAACACTATGTTTTAACAACGGTAATTTTTTTTTTGACGAACGATAACAGCCGCAAATTCAAACAGAATCGAATTGTTTTTTGTATACAGGCCAGAATTGTAGAGTACTCAAGGCCTGTTGTTTTTGGTGAAGATTGGTTAAGGGAATGGGGTAGTTTACCCGCAACATTTTATGTTTTAACAAGGGTAATTTTTCTTATGACGAATGATAACTGCCGCTCGTTCAAACCGAATCAAATATTTTTTTGCATACGTTCCTGAATTGTAAAGGACAGAAGGTCTATTGATTTTGGTGAAGATCGGTTACGGGGAAAGGCTAGTTTACCTGCAACGTTTTATGTTTTAAAAAGAGTAAAGTACTTAAATTTGATAAATAAAGTATCCTGATAAGAAGATCATAATAATCTACTCATGTGTACTACGTTATCGGCAACAAAGAAGTAGTTTGTTGTTAAATTCCTTCCTGGGCTGTTTGGGCTTGATCCAATGTTTTCTACAAAACCAGACGTTTCGGCAGTGCTATCGACTGCCATCGTCAGTGAAAATCGAGTGCACTATCGTGAGGTGGTATACGTTGGTGATCACTATATTATGGTTAAGGCTGAAGAAAGAAGTAGTTTCTATGGAAATAGTTCATTTCGAAAATGATTTTAAATATAAATCTTAGAACATGGAAGTCATGTATGGTTCTCCATAGCGATATTTTACTTCCATGTTCCATAAGGAAATGGAAGTATGGTCAAGGCGAAAAAAATCGTGTTCGAGATAACGGCTGATTCTAATTGTACTACCCTCAAAACATAAAGAAAAGTCTTTTTTCGAAACGTGTCTGTGTGTCTATCTGTCTGTGTGTAGAATTTTTTCTATGGCAAACGATAACAGCCGCAAATTCAAGAGAATCAAATAATTTTTTGCATACAGCCCTGAATTGTAGAGTACTCAAGGCCTATTGTTTTTGGTGAAGATCGGTTTAGGGAAAGGGGTAGTTTACCTGCAACGTTTTATGTTTTAACAAGAGTAATTTTTTCTATGACGAACGATAACTGCCGTAAAGTCAAACAGAATCAAATAATGTTTTGCATACATCCCTGAATTTTAGAGAACCCAAGGTCTTTTGATTTTGGTGATGATCAGTTGAGGGAAAGGGGTAGTTTACCTGCAACATTTTATGTTTTAACAAGAGTAATTTTTCCATGACAAACGATAACTGCCGTGAATTCAAACAGAATCAAATAATTCTTTACATATGTGCCTGAGTTGTAAAGGACTCAAGGCCTATTTATTTTGGTGAAGATCGGTTACTGGGAAAGGGTAGTTTACCTGCAACGTTTTATGTTTTAACAAGAGTAAAGTACTTAATTTTGATAAATAAAGTATCCTAATAAAGTATCATAATAATCTACTGTAGAAACGTAGATGAAATATCTATAAATGAATAGGCTAGTTGAACGGGGTAGGGGTAATTTTCTATAAATGAAAATTGTAGTTGAAGTGGGAGGAGCCAATTTTTACTTCCATGGTCCTTCAGGAAATGTAAGTATGTTGATGGCAAAAATATCGTGTTCGAGATAATTGCAGATTCTGATTGTACTACACTCAGAACATGAAAAAAGTAATTTTTCGAAAGTGTCTGTGTGTGTGTCTGTCTGTCTGTGTGTCTATCTGTGTGTCTGTCTGTCTATAGATTTTTTCTCTATGGCAAACGATAACAGCCGCAAATTCAAACAGAATCAAATAATTTTTAGCGTACAGCTCTGATTTGTTGAGTAGTCAAGACCTGTTGTTTTTGGTGAAGTTCGGTTAAGGGGAAGGGGTAGTTTACCGGCAACGTTTGTTTTTTTCAAGGATAATTTTTTTCTATGGCAAACGATAACAGCCGCAAATTGAAACAATCAAATAATGTTCCGCATTCAGGCCTGAATTGTAGAGTACTCAAGGTCTTTTGTTTTTGGTGAAGATCGGTTAAGGGAAAGGGGTAGTTTACTTGCCACATTTTATGTTTTAACAAGGGTAATGTTTTCTATGACGAACGATAACTGCCGTACATTAAAACAGAATCAAATAATGTTTTTCATGCATCCCTGAATTGTAGAGGACTCAAGACCTATTGATTTTGGTGAAGATCAGTTAAGAGAAAAGGGTAGTTTACCTGCAACGTTTTATGTTTTAAAAGGGTAATTTTATTTTTATGACGAATGATAACTGCAGCATATTTTATGAAAATCAAATAATTTTTTGCACACGTTTCTGAAGTTGTAAGTACTCAAGGTCTTTCTTTTGATTTTGGTGAAGATCGGTTAAGGGAAAGGTGTAGTTTACCAGCCACCTTTAATATTTTACCAAGATTAATTGTTTCTATGATGAACGATAACTGCCACACATTCAAACAGAATCAAATAATGTTTTGCATGCATTCCTGAATTGTAGAGGACTCAAGACCTGTTGATTTTAGTGAAGATCAGTTAAGAGAAAGGGGTAGGTTACCTGCAACGTTTTATGTGATAACAAGGTTAATTTTTTCTATGACGAACGATAACTGCCGTAAATTCAAACAGATTCAAATAATTTTTTACATATGTGCCTGAGTTGTATAAGACTCAATGCATTTTGATTTTGGTGAAGATCGGTTACGGGGAAAGGGCAGTTTACCTGAAACAGTTTTTGTTGTAACAAGAGTAAAGTACTTAATTTTGATAAATAAAGTATGCTGATAAGAAGATCTTAATAATCCACTGTAGAAACGTAGATGAAATATCTATAAATGAAGAGGCTAGTTGAAGGGGGTGGGGGTAATTTTCTATAAATGAAAATTATAGTTGAAAGGGGAGGGGATAATTTTTATATGTATACTACGTTATCGGCAACAAAGTAGTAGTTTGTTGTTAAAATTCCTTCCCGGGCTGTTTGGCCGTAGTCCAATGTTTTCTGCAAAACCAGACGTTTCGGCAGTGCCGTCGACTGCCATGATCAGTGAAAATCGTGTGCGATAACGTGTGGTGGTATACGTTAGTGACCACAGTACTGTGGTTAAGGCTGAAGCAATAAGTGGAAAGAAGTAGTTTCTATGGAAACATTTCATTTCGTAAATGATTTTAAATATAAATCTTAAAACATGGAAGTCATGTATGGTTCTCCATACCGATATTTAAAATCGAGTCTTGATTTCTTTCTTTCATTTGTCTTCTGATTTCATGACTATTCTGTTCACCCATATAATTATAAATTTCTCAGCAAAACATTTCTTCCTTAATACGTTTGTGTCACCTGTTTAACACCCTCCATTCTGATCCATGTCGTAACGATATATTCTACACAGGCTAGTAACTAGCCATCAGGGAGGTCAAAATATTTTCAAGGAGGGGCAAACAATTTTCCAAAGGAGAAAAATATTTATATATTTTTCATACACACACACACACACACACACATGCACATGTTAATTTATAATTCTCATATCATAATAGAAATAAGTACACAGATTGTATTAATTGCTTTAATACAACAACACTGCCCAGCGATCCACAGGAAGCAATTCGATGTCTATCTTTTCGGCACTTTCCATTTCAAAAGCGTGCAAACATAAGAAAATAAACATGAGTGAGGCCAGAAATAACGTGAGTTTTGTATGTGTGTGTGTGTGTGTGTGTGTGTGTGTGTGTGTGTGTGAGTCCTGCCGGCCTTTTTATTGCGGTAATCACAATAATAAAACTTTGGAAAAGTAAACATTACATAATTGAGATATGCTTGCCTGCCAGAAACGATATATTTTCACTCATACGTGATTTAAATTAAAATGAAAAATATAGAATTTTGGTAAAGTAAAATGAAATGTTTCCATAGAAACTACTTCTTTGTTGTCAATACACATATAAAACTTATAAAAATTTACCTCCTCCATCATCAACTACCATTTTAATTTATAAAAAAAAATTACCCCCTCCCCCCGACAACTACCCTTTTCATTTATAGATATTTCATCTACCTTTCTACAGTGGATTATTATGACCTTCTTTTCAGGATACTTTATTTATCAAAATTAAGCACTTTACTCTTGTTAAAACGTAAAACGTTGCTGGTAAACTACCCCTTTCCCTCAACCGATCTTCACCAAAAACAATAGACCTTGAGTCCTCTACAATTCATGGCTGTATGCAAAAAAGTATTTGATTCTGTTTGAATTTGCGGCTGTTATCGTTTGCCATAGAAACAATTCTACACATAGACACAGACACTTTTCGAAAAATGACTTTTTTCGTGTATTGATGGTAGTACAATCAGAATCTGCCGTCATCTCTAACACGATTTTTTTCGCCATGACCATACTTCCATTCCCTTATGGAACATGGAAGTAAAATGACTTTTTTTCATGTTTTGAGGGTAGTACAATTAGAATCTGCCGTTATCTTGAACACGATTTTTTTCGCAATGACCATACTTCCATTTCCTTATGGAACATGGAAGTAATAAAAATTGTTCACACGCAATAAAATGTCAACTAATATAAAACACAATTGTATTACAATTATACCGCCCGATTATAAAACACAACACTTCGCCACAATAACCACTTGAACGCACAGAGTAATCACTTGTAATCGCCCGACAATACTGGAAACTAAGGCCGCTGACGCCTTGTATTTATACAACGCTCACAGACCAGAACATTCCACAACTACGCGTTATCTCTAAACTACGACATAATTAATTGCGGCCTTGACACAGTCAGCGAGGCTGGCGGCGTCCAGAAAAATCTCGCAAGCGCATGTTGAAATCACGTACGCCACAACATTCAGCCGGATTCCAATGGATCGTTCGAGAAACACGTACTGTAGTTGTTTTGTGATGTCGTAACACTGCTCCCTCCTTAAGCCTGTTCGTCCCGAACTGGCAAACCGTCTCTGAAGTAATACTTAGGCAGGCGATCTAGGTGGACGACCTTGAACTTTCGCTGTCCTTCCTGTTGAATCCGATAAAAACATCGTTGATTCTTTTTTTCACAGTATAGGGTTCTTCCCAGTTAGTTTGCAACTTAGGTGAGCTACCACGACGCCGCTTTGGGTTGAACAACCAGACCTGATCTCCTTCTTGGAAACCCACATTATAGCTGCGAATGTCATACCGAGTTTTCATTTTATCACTGGCAATCTTCAGCCGCCCTCTTATCAAGCAATTCGTTTCTCGCAATTCGTTTTCTAATTGCAAGGAATAGTTCTGTGGCTCTTGGGACTGAGTCTCAGGTGATTAGAACATCAAGTCTCCAGGAAGACGAATCTCCCGCCCAAACAAAAATTTGGCTGGAGTCATGACGGTTGTGTCGTGTACTGATGATCTATACGCCATGAGGAATAGTGGTATACGTTGGTCCCAGTCTATTTGGTTCTCGTCAACAACCTTCGAAAGATGCTGCTCAAGTATACTATTGAATCTCTCAACCATCCCATTCGACTGAGGATGCAGAGGCGTTGTCCTGGTCTTTCGAATTCCGAGTAGACGGCATAATTCTTTAAACACTCCTGATTCGAAATTTCTCCCTTGATCCGTATGGATTTCCATAGGGGCTCCATAACGGCAACAGAAGTTGTGAACTAACTCCTTTGCCACAGTGGTAACCTCCTGATTTGGAATTGCGTAGGCTTCCACCCACTTAGTAAAGTAGTCACCTACAACCATGTGTACCGGTTTCCATCGTCAGTAACTGGGAATGGTCCAGCAATGCCTATGGCAATTCTCTCGAAAGGTAGTCCAACATTATATTGTCTCATTTCCCCCCCCCTCTGGTTTGTGGACCCTTGCTTGCAGCACATATTTCACACGTCCGAACCCATTCCTCTACGTCGTGGCGAATATGAAATCAATAGAATCGCTTCCATGTTTTGTCAAGGGTTTTGTTAACGCCAAGATGGCCTCCAGATGTTCCATCAAGCATATCATTCAAAACAGACTGCACTTTACTTCGGGGAACTATCAATTGCATGACCATGTCTCGTCCATCTGCACTTTCCCAAGCCTTTTTCAGCAATCCGTTTTCTAAGGTAAGAGATTCCCATTGTGCCCAGTAGCCCTTCAGCACTTCGGAACCATGGCAGATATCTTGCCAATCTGGGCGGCGACCTTCCTCTTTTGCTGTCAAGATCGGTCCAATGTCTTCATCAGTCATCTGTTCTTGTCGACAGTCTTTTGTTGTCCAGCCGCCTGCCAGGAAATCTACAGTGATGGCTTGAACATGTTCGCTTGAGTTTTGTTCTTCCTTTCTGTGGCAATTTCGGCAGTCTTCCGGTCAAAGTCTTCGTGATAAGCCACCTGCATTACCATGCAGGCGCCCCCGCCGATGTTGTACCTAAATCTCAAGAGACATGGATGTGCGGCATGGTCGGTACGTAGTGAAAACTCTCTCCCATAGAGGTATTCATGGAAGTGCTCCAAAGCTCTGACAATTGCCAACAACTCTCTCCTTGTAATACAATGATTTTTCTCTGGTTTAGAAAGCGTCTTGCTGTAACACGCTATTACTCGTTCTTCACCGTTCTGCACTTGAGACAAAACTGCTCCTAGACCAGTATTGGTTGCGTCTGTGTCTATGATGTACTTCCCTTCGGAAACGGGGAAAGCGAGAATTGGCTGTGAACATAATGCAATTTTCAAAGTCCTAAGTGCTTGATCACACTCTCTCGACCACTGGAAGTTTCATTTATTTTCCGTTAGCTCATGTAGTGGTTTAGCAATAGTTGCGAAGCCTTCCACAAAACGTCTGTAATATGAGCATATCCCCAGGAAACTCCGAACTTCGTGTTTACTCTTCGGCACTGGCCAGTCTCTTACGGTGTCTACTTTATTAGGATCCATGATAACACCCGCTGCCGAAACCAGATGGCCCAGATTCTGTAATTCCTTCTGGAATAGAGAACACTTCTTCGGGCTCATAAAGTTTTCCAAATGCTCTTTGAAAGTTTTCCCGATGACTATGGCATCGTCTAAATAAACAAAGCAAGTTTTCCATGTCAGTCCTCGGAGTACCAGGTCCATCAATCTTTCGAATGTTGCCGGTGCATTACAGAGTCCAAATGGCATGACGTTAAATTGGAATAAGCCACTTGGGGTCGAGAAAGCGGTCTGTCTTTTCCTTGTCTTCTTGATGAAGACCCACTTGCCAATATCCACTCTTCAGGTCAATATGGAAAACCAATGTGCTCCGGACAACGTGTTGAGTGTATCATCAACGCGAGGAAACGGATAGCAGTATTTCTTTGTCACGTCATTCAGCCTCCGATAGTCTACGTAGAAACGTAATCCACCATCCTTCTTCGCTACCAAGACTACCGGATAAGACCAAGCACTTGACGAAGGCTCGATTATTCCCTCTGTCAACATGTCCTGTACTAACCGAGACATTTCCTTAGATAATGGAGGCCTTCGAGGAGGTTGGCGTATCGGTGTTGTGTCCCCGGTATTGATGCGATGTTTTACAAGAGAGGTTCTTCCCAGTGACTGTTCCCAATCTGCTAAAGAATCTTTGAATTCATGTAAAAACCGTCTGAGTTCTTTTACCTCACCACTTGAGAGGTCGTTAGAAGATCTGTTCAATCATTCCTGCAGTTCCTCTGGTAATTTGGAATTATCCGAAGCACTGGATCTTCGTTGCGTCATTCCGGCTACCCAGGCCACAGGAGTCAATTTGCCTAGGAGCGTATTGCTTTGTAAAGTGACAGCTTGATCCAAAATATTCGCCACTCTGATAGGTACATTTCCGGTTTCGTCAGGTTTTACTGAACTTCTGGCAATTATTATGCCCGGTGTGCTGACTATCTGGTGTTCGAATATAGAGCACTGGTTGCCCCTAGTATCTACCTCGGTTCTAACCATGATGATCTTTTCGGAGTTTGGCGGAACAGTTACGGCCACTTGGTTTATGACGTCCATCGAGATTTTTATGATGTAGTCATTGTGGAGAGCATTACCTCTTCTCCTCCGATTCTCAAGACATTGTTTTTGAAGTCGACTATAAATCCGTATGCGTTCATAACGTCCACACCAAGAATTGCTTCATCCACAATGTCTGCAACAAGTACTTGATGATTAAACTCAAATCGGCCGAGGCGTAGGTGTATCTCCACTTTTCCAAACACTTTTACAGACCGTCCAGTAGCTGTTCGCAAGCTGCAAGAGCACCAGATTGGCTTGATATCTTTCACCACGTCGGGCCGCACAATGGAAACTGTTGCGCCTGTGTCAACTGTAATCGAGGTTGGCCTTTCTTGAACGAATCCGGTAACCACCAAGCTCCCGCTGTTTTTCTGAAGTGTAGAATTTGCGTATAGTCTAGGGGCTTCGTTCCTCCAGTTAGTCAGCACACGCCCCGCTGTACCGACTACTGCTCGTTTCCCTGCTGCTGAATTCTAACCCGACAATCTCGTTGTAGATGTCCAGGTTTCCCACATCTATAACACTTCGATCTTCCATCCTTTCATATTTTATTCTGTGGCGCCGACCGTCGAGTCTCTGTTACTTGTTCTTCTTCCTCATCGTCTGTGCCGTCGCGATCTTTTAGCGTGCGCACTTTATGACTTGTCCAACCAGACACTGATTTGACGGCCTCAAATTGCAAAGTATGTACCAGAGCGTCCGCACTGTTCTGGTGTCTTGCCATTCGTAACACTTGCTGTAGTTCGTTATCTCGGACACCGACAGTCAATGTCTGCATCGCAAAACTCGTTCGAAAATCCTGGCTTCAGGATAGGCCAGTCTAATTAGTCTGTCGTTACTTGCTTCAAACTCTTGAAGGCTCTCTCCGGAATCCTGTCGCCTTGCTCTCAACTGGGTGCAGTACACATCTCGCAAATGTTTATCACCATACCGTAATTCTAGAGCTTTTATCAAGTCGGCATAGGTATTTTGGCTGCCAGGTGGCACTTTCTGTAGTAGTTCTGCCGCGGGTCCTTTTAATGAGAGAACGAGTGAAACTGCCTTATCTTTCTCTGTCCAATTATTTGTGCATGCAGCAGCTTCAGATTGGCGAAGGTACGTTGCCCAGTGACTGCTTCCGTCAAAGGTTGGAGCTTTGACATGAACTGTCCCTACTGCAGGCAAAGTGACTTTCTCTATTAACTTATTTTCTGCGTCTTTTGTCTGTCTTTATCATTGGTACAGTCTGTTCACAAAATTGTTTTGTTAAATCTTTAGGCACTGCTCAACTTCACTTTTAATTTGTTCTCTTATGTTTGCCATTGAGTTTTCTACTGCAGATATTTTTTTGACAGCGATTCTTCTATGACAGATATTTTTGTAGACATCGATTCTTCAACAATCGAGACAGATTTTTCTACTTCAGCTCTTTTTAATGACATTGATTCTTGTACCTCCGATATTTTAATAACTTGCTTATTAAGCTCACCTCGTAGGAGACCCAATTCTGCGGTACTGTGTTCTTGCAACTGTTTCTGCATAGCTTCAAAAAGAGCTTCCGTTTTATCTGCTTCCTGCTTACGTTTTGTCATCCAGTCGTTTTTCTGCTTCTTCCGCCTCCTGCCTGGGTTTCTGATCCTGTCGTTTCTCCTTCTATAACAGCAGCTCCTGTAAATTTTCGATCATCTGACTGGCATCCATTTTTAACCGATTAATTAGAAATTACACAGTATTGTACAATGTCCACTGTTAACGGTTCTATCTCAGTTCTGACACCGCTGTTACGACGGTCTACTGATCGTCGTATGGTACAGTGGAAAACAAAAACAAGACACCAATTACGTCACTAATCACCAACTTTAATTGTCACAATTAAACAGGTCGTAATTAACAACACCCGTCTCTTACAACAAATCAAATAAAAATTGTTCACACGCAATAAAATGTCAACTAATATAAAACACAATTGTATTACAATTATACCGCCCGATTATAAAACACAACACTTCGCCACAATAACCACTTGAACGCACAGAGTAATCACTTGTAATCGCCCGACAATACTGAAAACTAAGGCCGCTGACGCCTTGTATTTATACAACGCTCACAGACCAGAACATTCCACAACTACGCGTTATCTCTAAACTACGACATAATTAATTGCGGCCTTGACACAGTCAGCGAGGCTGGCGGCGTCCAGAAAAGTCTCGCAAGCGCATGTTGAAATCACGTACGCCACAACATTCAGCCGGATTCCAATGGATCGTTCGAGAAACACGTAGATTGTTCTGTGATGTCGTAACACATTGTAATTTAATTCCTTGATAAATCGATAGATCATTTCTAGGTTTCATGCGGTTCATTCCTAGGTTATAATTATTTCATTTATAATCATAGTTTATTTTCACTATCTTAGAGTTTCTGTGTTACTGTTGCTATCTTTAGTATATCGTACATCATTAAGTGAACCTTACAGTGTATTATCATGTTTTACAGTAGTCGCAATTCCCTTCCCATCATCCTGGTCCTGTAGTCCTACCATTATTGTACACATCTCCCCACATCTCAGTAATAGTTTGAAGTCACCTCCTATTCTCTACCAGCCCTGAAAATTTCAAAAACCTTTTTCCTTTTGTGTTTCTACACACTCTACTTACAGGCATGCAGGCCTCCAACACCACTCACCTCCACTCATTTCTGTTTTACACTAGTCTGCCTTACTCCCAGATGGTGCAGGTGTTCTTCCACATCTTCCACTCTGTACGGGTGTTCTCTCTCTTCTCCTTTTCCCACCTGGATCCCCACTTAATTTCTTTACAGCTCTATTGTCCATCATCTGCTGTACATGGCCTGCCCACCTGATTCTATTTCTTTTGATCTTAGCAACAATATCTAGCTGCTTCCTTCTATCTTCCCTTATGTCATACATCCAGTAAGTCTTCTTACTCTCTTTGACTCCAGTGCCTTAAGGGACACAAGTGAACTGTATGTCCTAGCGTCATTCTTAATAATCTCATTTCTGATCACTGTATCTTCCATTCATCTCACCTTGTAAAGTCCCATATCTCACTTTTTAATAACCATCATTTTATTGTATGCAACAATTATATACATACAACAAAATAAGTCAACAATGATAATGGCATAATCAAAGTTACCACTGTTAAATATATCATTGTTGCATGTATAAGAGACGTCACATGCTGATAATTAAAATCAGTGACTTGTTCGAATAAATTATTTCCTTCTATGATCTTTGGTCTCACAAGATATTTATATTACATTATATTTTGTTTAATATAACTTCTGAATGGACAGTTCAAGTGGCCAGAATATGGTGCAACCACATGGTCTACTGCTGAGAGCTTGCGGTGGTCTTATGACAGATCATTGTTTACAACAGACGTTTTAACTATTTCACAGAATTGAAATAATATTTGTTCTTTTCAATGTCTTTGATTTGTACTTGAATTTCATAATCACACCGATTCATAAAAAGGGAGCTAAAAACGATCCTAAAAACTGTAGGGGAATAGCAGTGATATGTACACTTGGAAGGGTATATACAAAAGTAATAAAAAGTTGCCTAGAGAACGAGATTGAAGATAAGCAGCCAGAAGAACAGGCAGGGTTTAGAACAGGACGATCCACTATTGACAACATTTTTACTATCAAAATAGCTTGCAAAAAGAGAGTTTAAAGAAACAAAGAGCTTCATATAGCAATGATTGATTTGGAAAAAGTCTATGATAGTGTACCAATCTCACAGTTATGGAAGGCTTTGAAATCCTTAGAAGTATCGAACATGCTAATACAAGCAATAAAGAACCTGTAAAGGAAAACACGACCCAAGTAAAAAACGGTAGTAACTACACAGACCTCTTCAAAGTCACAAAAGGATTAAGACAGGGATGTAGCCTTTCCCCAACTCTATTTAAAGTATATCTAGACAAAGCCCTGGAAAAATGGTCAACGAAAGGTAGAGGAATGGGGTTGCAAGTGGGAGAGGAAAGCCTGTTTAGCTTATATTTCACTGATGATCAAGTTGTCGTAGCAGAGGATCCGGATGATCTTAGTTACATGATAAGGAAATTACAAGAAGAATACCAGCTCGCAGGTCTCGTGATAAACATGAATAAGTCTGAGTACATAACAGTCGGTAATGATGCTCAAGATAATCTCAATTTAGGAAATATCACCATAAAAGGAGTTAGCATGTGTAAATATTTGGGAGTTACACTTAATAAACAAGGAAATAGCAGCAATGAAATAAAAGAACGATAAACAAAGGGAAAAGTAATAGGATCGTTGAACTCTGTTTTATGGGATAAATCAATCACAAGAGACACAAAAAAGAGACTGTATAAGAGCACCATCCTAAGTATAGTCACATATGGAACCGAAAGATGGGATATGACAAGGAAAAACCGAAAAAAACTCTTAGCTACCGAAATGGATTATTTAAGACACAGTTGTAGAAAATCGAAACTGGAAAGAATCGGAAATGAAACAATTAACAGAGTATGAACATGACGAAGAACATAGTGGAAGAGATTGAAAAAAACAACTAGTATGGTTTGGACACACACAAAAAGTGGACAAAACTAGGTGGCCCAAGAGAATTTTAGAGTGGATACCATATGAGAGGAAGAAAAGAAGAAGCCGCGAAGAAGTTGGTGAGAGGGTGTAGATGAAGCTATGAAAATTAGAGGCCTGGAAGAAGACATGTGCTATAACAGAAGAGAATGGAAACTAGGGACGGAGAAGTGGCCTAAGCCATAGAAATCCGTTATATATACTGTATATATTTCATAATCTAGTAGGCTAACTGACAGTAACATATAGTGGGCAATATAAGATGTTAAGTGTTTTGCCTTACTTATAGTGTTCAGGGATTAGTTGACGTAAATTGATTTCAAATAATAACACTGATAAATAAACTGAAAAAACTGATTTATCAAATAAATAGGCTACATTGAAATCATGAGTATAGAAATTATTTTTTTATGTTGCATTTAAGTTTATGTTTGATTATAGTATAAACCCAATAATTATTGAGTTTCCTGATTATGCGTGCCACTTTAACATTATAATTTTGAGGACAAAGGTGTCAGCACCACTTACATGGCTTCTCAAATTGCTGTCAACCTTGTTTCTCTAAACTGTTGGCTCCCATGTCGGAAGACATTTTACACAAAAATAAATTTAAAATAATCTTTACAAATGTTCACTGAACATCATTTTTAGCCAATCACTTGTTTATTTTAGCCATAATTTCTATTATTAGTTCAATCACTTGTTTGTTATCAACAAATAATATCAAACAAAAATTGATTAAAAATAAAACAAATAGGTGTGTATAAAACCCTAAGTTTGAGATATAAAACAGAATTCATAGTACATATTGAATATCGCTGGAAACAAAGGCCTGTTGTTTGTCATCTGTGGTGATAAGAAAGGCAACATTGTTGTAGAATACTAGAGAACACTCAACTGACAGTCAAAGCAATATTATGAATGATGTATAATGGTTATTATATAATGATGTATAATATATGAGTGATATTATGATTGGTATTATTAAAACTGTGTCATTAGAATAATATATAGGTTATGTTACCCAAGTGTATTTATATTATCCACACTTGGTGTACAACTTACATGTATTGAAGGACGCTATTCACAGAATACACTAGAATGTTCTGTATCAATGTACAATACATTTATAGGTAGTGTAGTTTGTTCTAGAAAAGCGTAGAACAACGTTGATTGTACTAGAAGGTTGTTGATACTAAAATGATGCATGCTGGTGAATGAGCACAAAACCCACTGTACATAAAACAGTAAGAGACGGAGAAAAGTGAGTCTTCATTGAGAGTTCAGTTGGTGAGTTATAGAGTTAATGTTTGTAGTTGATAACCACATTTGTGGATCAATATTATACTGTATTTGTGTGTTATCTTTTTGCTTGTATAAAGTATGCCTGTGTTAATATTCAATAGCACAGTTTCTGTGTTATCATGTCTGTGTGAGTTACAAAATTGAACAGGATCCGCCGGAGAAACTTGATGGTTTTCTAAGTAAAATTATGACCAGAATAAATAGTTTGTAAACAATATTTCATTTCAGAATTAAAGTACATCTCAAAGCATTTTACATTAATAATATATATAATACTTTCACTTACGAACTTACTGTTGTCACTTCCCAAACGTTTCAAGATGTTGTTTCTCTTCTTCAGTGGGTTGAGTACTCCTTAATAAGTGAACGAAGAGGATGCAACAACAAGATCATTTTACATTAATTACTTTTTGAAAATCACATTCTTTAGATGGTGTCCCTCATTTCAATACATTCTTGGAGCCATAATGGTAAATTCCGCATTACGTGTCGCAGAACTTCTGAATAGATAGCCACCACTTCTGTCTGAATATTCTGCTTAAAATCCACTATTGTCCTCAGCTGGTCCAGATACACCCTACTCTTAAGATACCGCCACAGAAAGTAATCGCAAGCATTGAGGTCAGGCGATCTTGGAGACCATTGAGTGTCCCCTTGGTTTGAGATCACTCAGGCTCCAAACATCTCTCTCAATTTATTCATGGAAGCCCAGAAGTTGCCCCGTCCTGCTGGAACCACGTGGTTTCCAATGCAATACCACGTTGTTGTAACTCAGGTGCAAAAAATGTAAACATGTGAACTTAATGTTATGAATTTACAGTCACTGCATTCATTGTCTTCAAAGAAGTAGGGGGCAATTATCCCGGAAGGCGGTAAGCCACACCACACAACTTTCTCACTGTGTAATGGTCGTTCAAACAGCTCTTGAGAATTCTGCAATGCCCAGTACTGGCAGTTCTGCATATTGACATAACCACACAGATGGAAATTGGCCTCATCAGTCATGAGTAGATTGTTTAGCACTTGATCATTCACAATATTCTGAAGTTCATGGCAACAACACATGCAAATTCTCTTAGCCTGGGCACTCATTTTTTGCACTATAATAAGTTTGTAGGGACGATAGTCGAGTTCCAAATGCAAAATTCTGCATACAGAGCCGTCTGAAATCCCTAGGGTACTTGCATGTTTTAATGCCAATCGCTGAGGACTACTAAGCATAGTGTGAGGCATGTGTTCAACATTCTCTGAGGTTTGAATTTCCCTGGTGGTCTCTTCTTTATGGCACAAGCCATTTCTCGAAATTCGCCACCCACAACAGTATGGTATTGTGGCTTGGAACACGGTCATTTCGATGAATGTTGAAGTGATGGTGAAAAGCACAATATGTAACACTCCATTGTTTTTCATTCATTTTTATTTTTCATTGTTCATTGTTTTCACTACGAATGCGTGATGTTTTGCTGACCAACGCTCCATGGCAACTGAAATCCTTTGAGCTGTCGAACACATGAGTGCAAGGTCGATCACAGGGCTCCATGCTACACTCCACAGAACTACTTCAAAAGTCATCAGGTTTCTCTGCGGGGCCCTGTATTTTCTGTGCTATATTTGTGATATCAGTAAATAAATAAGGTGTTGACAGTTATACAAATGTTTTATTTCAATCACTGACCTAGAAGATGACAGCATTTATCATGTCCTATGGAAGGTACATATTAAACATCATTGCATAATGGCTATTTCAAAGAATGCCAAATGCTCACTCCTTCTACGTTCCTAAGTCTCAGTTCGAAGGCTATATTAAATAGATCTTAAAGATTGTTAAGACAGTAAAATACATCTATTGTTCTTATAGTAAATACCATCTTCCTTAATTTCACTTATACTTCAGTCAAGTACTGTCCTCTAAAAATGTTTTATGTTTTTGTGAATATTAAACTAAGTTGAGGTTGTTTTTTGGTAGAAGTTTCAGGTTAGGTGAGTTCAAATAAAAAACAAATTAATGCAATTATTACAAATTGTGTTTAAATTTAAGTGACAAGAATAATAAATTATACAAACATTTATCAATACAACATATTATCCAATAACAAAGTAATTAATTGTGTTATATACAAAAGTGTCACAAACACAGTTTACATAAAATATTAAATATTTCTACATACAATAAATAATCAGTAGTTTATGAAATGGACCCTTTAATTATGTATCACACTTTTGAATAGAAAGATTTTTAAAGGAAGATTACTTTACTTCTAGAATACTGGATTATTATAAAATATATTTTTTTATGAATAATTAATATTATACAACACTGTTGGAAGATGACAAAAATTTTGACATGAAAATACATGAAAAAATCGTGTGCGAACATGTAGTCGTTTCACTAAAACGTAAACTGAATAAACAGAAAATAACGTTTTTGTATCAAATAAACAATATGCAAAGCAATGAACAATATATAAAATCACTTATTTTATTTTTAAGAAACCTAGTACTTAAAAAATGGATTAATGTTTGTAGGAAAATATGCATTAAAAAATTTTAATATAAAATAAACAATTTGTTTTTGTTTACATAGTATATTTATACATGTATTAGTGTGTGAAAATTTCAGGCTATTCTACAGAAGACCAATAATACAAAATTTTACATTTTTCAGTTTTAAATTGTGCATGGGTTCAGTAAGCCTGAAAATAAAAACCAACTTAATATGAGTAAATGGATGAATATGTAATTCTGAAATACAGTGGTTACTTGAGGATATTAAGCAAATGTAAGTTTCTAGCAATGATATTACAAAAACTGAGTAACTACAGAATTTTCTGCATATTCTTAATTAAGCGTAATAAGCTTCACACCTTTGAATAACTAGTGACAGACATTTTATTCACTTACAAAAAAAAAATTAGTACAATATTTATTATAGAAATGGAGTCATTCATTTGTATATTATGATTACATTAGTGTATTTTCAGAAAATAAATATGGATTATGGTTTCTTGGCTTGATCGTATTAATAAAAATATAGTAGATTTGAATATTTAAAAATACTTCATTATTATTATTATCCTAATACTTCCTTTTTATGGTAATTTGTAAACTTCTTAATCTCAAGCAAAAGAGTGAAATATGTAGAAAGTTACACTCCCAGAATGTGTCTTAGAAATTGTATAGCATGTTTGCCAGTGGTTTTTACATTAAATGAATATTGTAACAGATTGGAAAAGCAAAGACTATACTGTTTGTAAACATACAAGCATGTATAAGCTTGTAAATAATTAATCACATACATAACTTTTTTTCCAGTCACAATTTGTCCACAGATCAGTTTAGGCCTAACTTTCACACCTCTTGCATTGGACATCATAAGAACATAGGTAAGATTTACACCGTTCTAATAGAAACAGCAAGCTCGCTTTGATGGCATTCATTTGTAATGCTGTGCCATGGGTTTGGCGCAAGGCTGAGTCAATCCAACCCTGTCTACCTACTCTCTGGGCAATACGGCAGTACGACTAAAGTAGCCAGGCCGTAGTTTACATGTGAACACATACAATACCCTGGAGCTCACCACTACACTGGGTTAAATGCAGAGTCATTTCTCTTTGTCAGTGGTGTCATGTGAGCATGCCATGGGCCTAATGCTTGAAGGAAGATGCTGATTATACTAATAGAAACACTGGGAAACAGAGTCCATATATAGACATTGAAATTATCCTTAAAGTAAAGTCTAGGCAGTTTACTTGTGAGATTCCTGAAGGAGAGTCATGTTTATTTCTGTGATGATTACACATATTTCTGTTCACTTTCCACTTTAGATCACTGTGAAGTATGCAAACAAATACTTGGGGTATACAATTTATAAGACTTCAGTCATGGTAACAAGCGATGAAATCTACATTTGAATGATTGCTTAAATTGAAATTTCATTTACAAAACTGCTACGGCTTGGAAGTGAAACAATCAGCATTAATTATATAAAAACAGATTAAATTTGTTTATTGTAGTTAGCTTTGAAATTTCATTATTGGAATGTCTGCAAAAATATTACACCAGCTATTGTAGATATAAAATTGGATTAATCTATTATTACTCCATAAACAATATTATTGAAAATTTTTAATACGTTGTAGGACAGTTTTTTATTATAGAATGTTAATCACTCTTTAAGATATTCACTTAGCTTAGTATAATGTTTAAACAGTGTAGTAACTCGAATACTTTACCTGGTGTTATGAAATCACTATGATAAAAATATACTGTGTAATAGTGTGCAGAATATATTTTGTATATAAAGATATAATAGCAGTATATATATATTTATATATTTCTCATGATATAAATTAGTATACACAGATCTTTTTATAAACTAACTAAATTCTAAGTGATTTAGATATAAACAAATAGATAAGTTAGAAAATACAATAATTATATATACTACTTATGATTATGGAAGAAAATTGGGGAATATAAATGGAGCATAGAGCGTAGTTTAATATGTACACTATGTCATGAATACTGTGTTGATTTTTTAACTCAGCATAATAATTTGTTTATATTAGTAAAATAAAGTGAAAATCAACATGTTTATTTCTATCAAGATTTGAGAACAAGAATTTTTCTTCATAAAAGCTTTCTCCACCCAAAAACATATTCAAACATAATGTTTAATAGTGTGCTTAAAAAACTGGTTTAACATGAAATCGTCCCTACAGAATATGATAAACAAAATCAGCTTACTTATTCAGAATTAACAAAACTCAAAAGTCTAATACTTTTTTGAAAGAAACTATTGATTGTCGCAAATCACGCAGTCAGGTGCCACAAAGAAAAAGCGAATACATCTTTCTTGAGGCCACCGAGAAACTTGAATGAACTCAGATGGTTGTTTTGATCTCATTATCTAACTGTCTTTACAAAAATAAAACACAAATGCTTTTACAGTCATCAGGTTATAGTGAAAATAGTTCTTAGGGAGTTTATATAAACTATCTATATTCTAGTTTTATTGTACATATATTTACTAGATTATGTTAAATAGTCGAAAAGAAAAGACATGGATAAACAAATTCTGAGACCTGAGTAGAATACTTTACGAAACATTTCATATAGTATTATGAACTAGATGACCACAGGTGAGCACATTTACAGACACTCAGACTGTGTTAACAGACAGCCTTGTGTGTGTGTGTGTGTGTGTGTGTGTGTGTGTGTGTGGTTCCATAACTCAGTACCTGTAATAGTTATGCAAGGCGGTATGAAATTGCTAAGAACTAAACATAATATCACCATTTAAATGTTATGTTAGTCTCAAGATAATTACAAAAACACTAAATTTATTATAGTACACATGTTTGCCAGCATCTCCTATATATGCGATATTTACAAGTTTTTTTCAGTTCTGTGTTTAAACATAATCATGTAACTAACTATTAAAGATTTGCCTACTCCAGTTCTTTAAAGCCATTATATGAACTAAATACAACTATTATATTAACGACTCGGAACACAAAGTTTTTTATAAGTAAAAACATAAAGTTTTACCTTACAACCTGAACCGGTTTTCACCGTTAAAAGGCTTCTTAAGAGGTTCAGAAGCTCTGAAGAAGCCTTTTAAAGGTGAAAACTGGTTCAGGTTGTAAGGTAAAACTTTATGTTTTTACTTATAAAAAACTTTGTGTTCCGAGTCGTTAATATAACAGTTGTATTTAGTTAAGTAACGGACACGTCATGGACAACAAAATCCATTATATGACTAAATGACATTTTTTGCAGACAATAGATTTCCAGTTATCATAAATTTACTAATTGTTATGACAGATTTGCTAAATATTGTATTTATAACAAATCACATCTACAGTATTAAGCCTTTTTTTTTTCAGAATTATCATTAACATTATGAAGATGTGAAGAATAAGAAGTAATATGAGAAACATATTGATAAAATCTAGATAGAATGATAAAATCTTAATATGATACTACATTTATCAGCTTCAACAACAGTCCACTTAGCAGTGTTACATGAGAGCTAGAATGTTCATCCTGGTTATAGTAAGCCTTTAGCATGAATCTACTGGGAAAAACATATTTTGATAACTAGTTCAATTCTCTATATACATTTTATATAACACAATTGTAAATGTAATAGACCAGTTGTTGCCAAAGTGGGGTCTACAGACCCCTGGGGGTCCATGACAATATTTCAGGGGGTCCGGAGACATTTTTATGAAGAAATAGAATATACCATAATTTTCTCTGATTTTTTTATAGCTAAAATCTAAATTTTAGAATCTTAAAACAATTAGTGGAAGATTCCAGTTTTTTTTTGTTCAAACTAATTGAAATTTTAAAAGTAATTTCAAAGTAATGGCTTTAATAATGTCTTTAAATCATGTCATGTAGCAGATCTGTTCGTCAACTGAACTGACTAGACTACCGCATCAGCGCAGAACTGATCGCGCTATTTTAGTCCACATATAAGCACTGTATCTAAGCAAAAAGTTTTTCTGTATAGCTGGTTTTATGCCTAAGTAGCTGGATTTTGACTCATGTGGCTGGAAAGATAAAGCCGAGGTTGGCAAAGTTAAGAAATAAACTTGATGTCGAGTGACTTAATATTGAAATTATCAGACATTAAACCTAATGTTCCAGAGTTATATTACTTCACTGTTCACATTAAACTATGTTTAATATTATAATTTTGGAAGTTACAAGAATTTCTATTTTAATACATTTTAATTAAAATATAAGAGTTTGTATTATATTTACTGCGTGTTTTATTTCATAACTCATATGGGGTCCATGAAATTTGTAATTTTTGGGGGGAGTCTGTGGTTTGAATAGTTTGGGAACCACTGTAATAGACTGTAATACAAAAAATTATTATAATTTGAATCATAATGCTGAAACTTTAAAAAGTCATTTAAATCTATCACTTACCAAAGTATAAAGTAGTTCATGAGCCAATTAATGGATTTTTTAATTTCAAAACAAAGAAATTGTTGAATATTTGTTATAAATTAAAAAAAAAATTCTGATATAAAATAAAAACACTGTAATGACAATTTATTTACTGTAAATTCCGACTGAGTGTCTGTAAAATCTTGTCTGTGCAATGTACACAGCACATTCATTGCTTGTTGCATGGAATAAGAATAGGAATTCAATGAAGTGTAGGCAACCAGTAAGGCATCACAAATAGGCTAAAATGATAAAATAATTCTGCTTTAATTTAATAATAATTTATGATCCATCATGTTGTTCAATATAAAAACAAGAAACAGTATAAAACTTAACAGACATAATCATAATTATGTGTAAAAATAGAAATAAATACTTCACAATAGGACATTAGTCACACTAGAACATTTTAATCAAAAATTTGTTCTGTTTTCTGTGTAACGATTAAATCCTCACATTAGTAACAATAATAATAAACAATTATTAGTACAGCATGACTTGGCAATTTTATAAATTTAACATCTGTATAAATTTGAGGAAACTGACTTAGGTTTATCACCTGCGTTTATAAAAGGTTAGGTTTCTTTTTAACGTGACTACTGTTGTTAAATCTAGTTACAGCTTTTATGCATAACTTTGTTATGCTACAATCTGGTTTCTAAGTGTATGTAAGTAGAAGTGGTATGAGTATTGAGTATATGTTATATTGTATACTGGCTACAATAAATATCAGACATTTTCTGAATAAGACCAAAAATTCTGCAAGATTCATGAGACAGATATCATTATTATCAACATTAAGCTTCAGAGCATCACATGTATGAATAAATATAGAATTTGGATGGATGACCATATGGCAATTGGTGGCTGAGACCCACTGTACTGGTAAGAAATGATGGAAGGTACAATAATATAGTATTCTTTATTTCTTTTGAAAGAAAGAATTTTAACTGCCCTCCCATTTACACTTTATTTATGAACATGAAGTGTGTGTGTGTTTTGTGTTGTGTACTCCATAAGTAACATAGACTTATAACAAACCCAAGGCCTGAGCAACTATATTTAAGAAGCTTTAAAAATAGCTAAAACTAATAACTGACACTCAATGACCACATTGTCTAAGATGATGGGCATCCCAGTGCCCGTTAATGTATTGGACCTTCGACCATACAGTCATTAATACAAGGATGGGTATCAAAATGGCCTGCTTCTAGCAACAGACTAATAATGAAGCCTCACTTGTGGATGTGGAGTGAAACTGATGTTATGTATACAACCATTCAGTGGTAAGCCATTTAAAATGTCAGGATTATTGATGAATTCTGATTGTTGAACACATTATAAGTCTAATCACTTTAATCTTGTACTGTAGTTTGCACTGCTCACTTATATTTGTTTAATAAATGACAAATCTGAGTAATGTACTAGGAGTTACTTAATTATTTTATGTATAAAAGCTAAATTAATACTAGATTTAACAATCTCCACATGGATTCCTGACAAAGAATTGAGGAAGACATTTGCTTCTTACATATAAACAATTTTTTTTTTGGTCAAGAGTTATGATTTTTTTCTTTATGTGACTGAAGTATGTATGTTTTCAAATACACTTTGTATCCAATTAGGAGCAGTAATAAAAACTGTTTGTTATGAAAAAAGCCTGCCCCCCTCAAGCGTTCAGTTTCACTAACTCTTATGTTTGTACACACTCCAGTCGGTAAGAAGAGTTTCAATTTATTGATTATTCTTGACACACTATTCAATTTATTTTTAAAATTAGATTGTACATTTGGCATCTATAAATTATTGTAATTTAAATAAGGCATCCTATGAAACTTAAATAAAGATGAAATGCCATGGTCTTCAGTGAACATGTTTGTTTATTATGTATTGGGAAATAACCAATGCACAAAGTAATTGTTATAATGTTTTACCTTTAAACTGACAAAAAAACTGTAAAGAAATTCACAGACATAAATTACAGTTCTGATTTTAAAAATTAAAGCCAGGAATTAAAAGAAAACATACTGATTCAAAAAGTTTATTCGCATTTGTACTATATAGTTTCAGATAGATAACTGTAGATAGTTTATTGCATATTTTACTAAGAACCAATGAAGAATAAAACACTGTTTTCAACTTTTTGATTGACATAGTTCAGAAAATCTGGTTGTTTCATTAAATGTGTCTGAAGTTGAGAGATCTTGGTCACAAGTGCAGAAAATCATTTAGAAACAGGCTTTGTAGTATGTAGCCAGATAGAATAGAGTTTTGAGTCTTAAAAATTTTTGTGAATTGTAAATTTCAATTATCATTTGAACTATGTTTATGTCACTGGAGCTTACCTGGTATGGTAAACCATATTTGGTAGAACCAAACACGTGGAAAGGCTTTAAAACTCAGTTACTTTCTATATCAATTACTTGCTTATTCTTTTTCATATTGTTCATGGAAAATGGTGGCAAAGTTAGTTCTTAAGAAAAAATTGTTCTCTTGATGAACATAATGGAGTTTTGAATTAAGTAATTGTCTTTTCTACTATTGTTACTACAGTAAGAATTTTTAATCATACAAATTATCTGGCTGTTTGTAAAGTTATATATAAAAAAATGATAAATCTAATTGTAAGAAAAATTGTTTACATACATAAATCAATATATACATCTTAACATAATGACTAGATTGTACACACACACATATAGTATGTATGTATTATATATAATTATTATTACATTTCAATATTAAACAGTTCACACTGTTTAAGTGTGTTACAAAAAAATATACACCTAATGTAATTTTCACTTAATAACAATAACACTAAACACACACACATACATATTACTTTGTATACATATACAATGAAGACTTACAAAATTTTATTGCATTTCATAAAACCGTCCTAAAATCTGGATAAATTACAATTTGGTGTTTTCATGATAAAGCATCCTTCAAAACTGGAATAATAATCTTATCTCATTATTTACTCTACAAGAAGTTAAATTCTCTTATACAAAATGTAATTTATTATTATATAATCTGTGATGTATTTAAAAATGAGTAAAAATGTTTGACATGCATAACACACACATACATATGCATACCTTTTATATAACCTTTTAATTTATGAAAATTGTTATTTAATGCAAAGTGTACTTTAGGAAATATTTTGTTCTGACTTATTTTGTCTTTTGTTACCATCGTTTTTAACTAAACATACTATTAAATCATATAAAATACTATTTACAATGTAATGTTGACATTAACACTGCACTCGGTTAAAATACATGCAATATGTGTTATCATTTATACATTGGTACACTGGGATTTGTATTACTAGCCCCTTTCAACAGCTGTAGTACTAGAATCCCTTGTCATTTTGGTATACATCAAGTTTAAAAAAAAATGTAATTTAATATTTGTGTGACTCATCAAGTTAGGCAACTAACCCCTCATTAGATGGGCCCCAATGGGGGATTTTATGAGTAAAATCAATTGAAACTTTTGCTTAGAGGTCTACTTTCTTATGGATACTGCCATGCAGGTCTGTGGATCGCATATGGGTTGTGGATGGATCTACTATCTAAGTGAAGGGGAGGTTTTAAGTCACAGGAGTGCAATACAGGTACTTTGTCATTTTACACACCAACAACCTTAATCCCCTTTATCACTCATTACCCCTCCATAGAAAAAACCCCGTCCATGCTACTCACAGCACGCCTATATTTGCTCTTAACCCACACAGCTGTTTGCCAGGGAAGTGCAATGTTACATGTTAACCACTACACAGTAACAATAACTACAAGAACAATAATAATAATAATATTGATAATAATAAAAATAATATTAATAAAGAACACAATTCTCATTAAAAGCGAAATATGAAATACTTGTATACGATCTGCGATCTGAAGCACTAATATAATACTGATACTAATTTAAACTGCCTCAGACAAATACTGTGCTCTAGTAGGCCTATTTTTTAAAGAGGTGAATTACTTTGCATAAGGTCAGTAGTCACACATCACATTCAGTTCATACAAGATCTTATTACCTAAGCAATCTGTACGATTCTTATGTGTACACACTTACATACACGCGCACACGCAGTATCATGCGTACTCTTACAAGTCAAAGGTTTTATGAATACAGTAGGAAAAGTTAGTAGTCATTAATTTTCTTCATGTATTTATGACCTTCGTGGCTCCAGTTTTTGTGATAAACTCGTTAATACCCGCTGATTGTCGATCGTGCGCAAGCAACTAACATATGATCTTACTTCTGATTCATTCTTTGGTGATGGAGGTTCCAGAACTGTAAGCATATGCCACAAATTAGTAAATGCTTCAATTTCTTAAAATGTCAACACACAAGAAGTTTTAGAAATATCATATGTTTTGATCTAAATAAATAATTAGGCACTAATGAAGTTACATGAATGTGAAGTCTCTTGAAAAAATAATTTATAGTGTACCTGATCCTTCAGAGGACTGAAATTATGGTGATTAATGACATTCACATCTAATAATTAAATGTTAGAAAGAAAATGAAAAACAAATACAACTCAGCGAGCAAAGTGACCAGTACCACTTCTGTTTTTAAATGCAGAACTGTCTTCATACTGTTTTTAAATCATACTGTCTCCAAAAGTAGCAGTGAAAATGACAAATCACAAAATCATCTTTTCCTGTAAGTCTATGTAATATGTTGAAGACTATTATTTCATTATTTGGAACTTGTATGCTAGTGAATTAGGTTAATATGCTTTATATCTAGCATATATCAACAACAAATATAACCGTGCTGGTTTATCATAACATCAAATAAAATCCAGTCTTTTGTTTTTGGGTAATGAAGAATCAGATGTCAGTTACACTAAGTTACAATAACTTTAATAAATATTTTAATTTTTTATTATAGTTTTGTCACCTTACTGTTGCAACTTGTAACAATTGTTTCATATTTTCTATACAAGAATACACAGTGGACTGGGCACAAAATTGTCAGAAACCTGATGATAGAAATTGAACACTGACTTTGAGGTGCGCAGTGGACAAACACCTTGTTTCGAGGCTAACAAAATTTTGCACACACGCACAACAGTCTTGTACAGTGCTTCATAGTGTGAACATCGGCTGCAACAAGGCTGGCGAGAACATTGGAAGCATGTGTGTGACACAGAGAAAATGAGTGAGTAAAGTGGGACAGTGAACTGTTATCACATTGTATCTCCACTAGACAACTTAAGTGGGGGTAATTCATTCACTAGGTTTGCGCAGCTCAGAAACCAAGAAAGGCTGTCACATTTCTACCATATATTGACTTAATTGTCATTACCCAGAATGTAGAATCTAGTGTCACATGTGTTTGATTATATTCATTTACACAAGAATTAAGTTTATGTTATAATTTTGTGAACTTCAAGTTACTCTTATTTTCAAACAAATTGTGTTTTTAAAAATAGTAAAATTAATAAAATTCAATTGGTTTTTATAATTATTAAGATTTTTTATAATTAATTTACTTATTACAGTAGAGTCTCGGTAATTCGAGTTAATTGGGGCTGAGGCAACCTCGAATTTGGAAAAACTCGGATTATACGGATGAAGAAAAAAACAAAGAGTAATGTATAAACAAACGTTTATTGCTTACGGATAAGAAAACACAAACAATGTAGTACATACCTGAACTAGTTTAAACTCAAAAGATAAAAGGCACACAAATTTATTTTTTAAAGAAATTGTCCAGAGTCTTTTGTTTTAAAATAGAGCCTCGTTTTTTAGCAGCAATGTCACGCCATCTTCTAAGCAGCGTCATGTCGGTCGGTGTAGCTTCTGCTTGCTGTTCGACATAACGCAATGCAGTGTCTAGCGCTGCCAACCCCTCGGCGTGAGTCATCACGGGTACAGTCTCTGCAGTCACATCTTCATCACTATTTTCTTCTGCCGCTTCATTCAGCATTTCAACGATTGAATGAAGCTGTTCACTTCAAACTGTTCATCACTATTCAACCATTCTGAAACATCATTTTCATTTGACTGTTCACAACCAGGAAGTTTTTTTATCAGTCGTGCTAAGATCAAATCATGTTCGTCTGTGGTGTTACAACTGTTATTTTCTTCTTTTAAAATCTTGTTCCAAGACTTCTTTAGTGTTTCTGTCTTTATGTCATCCCATGATTCCGCCACCCAGTAAACTACGTCTTTCATTGTAGTATTATTTAGAAATTCCACTATGGTTCCCTCGCCTTCTGTAGTTTGTAGGAGCCTCTGCAGCAGACGACGATGATATTTCTTTTTCAAGCACTCAAAAACGCCTTGGTCCATCGGCTGTATTAAACTCGTCATGTTTGGGGGTAAGAACAATGCTCTAATTTTGCCACATTTCAGTTCTTCTTCGTCAGGGTGTGATCTAGCGTTGTCAAGGGTTAATATTGCTTTGGGAGGCAAGTTCTTTTCCTTTAGGTACTTTCTGGTCTCAGGAACAAAACTTTCAAAAAACCACTTCTGAAAAATATTTGTATCCATCCAAGCAGATTTCTGGTTAATGTATGTAACAGGAAGCGCAGACGGAGTGAGGTTTTTTAAAGCTCTAGGCTTTGCAGACTTGCCTATTAACATTAGCTTCAGTTTGTGTTCTCCACTTGCATTCGATGCAGCAAGAACTGTCACCCTTTCTTTAGATTTCTTGTGGCCTGGCGCAGCATTTTCTTCCCTTGAAGCTAAAGTTTTAGTAGGCAGCATTTTAAAATTTAGTCCTGTCTCATCACAGTTGTACAACTGATCGAGAGTAAGTTTTTCTTCTTCTATAATTTTTTTAAATCTCTCACAGAACTGTGTGACAGCCTCAGAATCCGCAGATAGCTTTTCACCACACATTTCAAGCTGCCTTATGCCGTATCGTTTTTTCCATCTATCCAACCATCCTGAACTTGCTGTAAAATCATCCTCGCCTTCCTTAAACTGGTTCCTGAAAAACATTGCTTTTTCTTGCAACATTGGGCCTGAAATAGGACTTCCTTTTTGCCTCTGTTGACTAAACAAAGGGAACAAAGCTGCACTCGTTTTTTCATAATCAGATTTCTTCATCGATTTGCGTTCACAGGTTAAAATCCCCATACACTTTTTAGAAGAATAGTTTTCAATCTTGTCTCTGTTCCTACGCCAGTCACCAACAGTCACTTCGCTGACTCCATAATCAGCAGCAAGTTTTTTTAGCATATCACCTCTGTCTAATCTTTTTAAGGCTTCCAATTTAACACTTAGCGGCACAAACTTCTTCTTAGGCCTACTCTTGTAACTCATTATATACAGTATAAATAACAATTTACTGTAGTGAAAAACTAAACGTTGAATATACTGTACAGTAAAATAACTAAAACAACAAGCAAACACTAGTAACGAAGCTTAGTAGTAACGCACAGGTACAACACTTGTATCAGCTGAGGCGGTCAGTCCGCTACTGATTTATTTACGTATTTATTTTTAGCGTTTCATGCTGTAGACACTTGGTCTGGCATGAGTCACGATATGGCAGGAATGTTGTTTACATTTACTGACTGTATTTATTATTTTTTTCCAGCTCGAATTACACGGAACCTCGAAATACCGGGGCTCGAATTACTGAGACTCTACTGTACTTAGTCCTACAGTTTTTATTGTTTTAACAGTTTCAAAAATGGGTAAACGTATGACTACGTAAGTCAAAATAAAAACTGTTTTCTTTTAATGAAACCAAAAAAACTGAATTGTGTTAAGGTACCATATATATATTCTTTTCTTTTAGGGTGTAATTTTATTTTAGTATATTGTAATTATATCCATGGGTATGTCTTAGAAAACATAATAAGCAGATGTACCACCTACAGTTTTTTCTAATTTGTTTACTGTATTTGAATACACTTCATTCTCTGACACCTTGTGTGTGACACCACCATAAATTTTATGTAATGTATGTATATGTATAAGAAATTTAAGTATCAGTTCTGGCAATAGCACCATGTTAAAAAGATTAACTTCGTGTTCCAACTGATGGTTATTGAATCAAGATGTTTTTAATATTTCTGAAGTAAATACTGTACACAACAATGAACCATACAGTTACACATAACCACTATACCACTATATTCAATTATGAACTATGCAATAAGTACCTAAGTGCCTACTGCGACAGTACCGAAGAGTTCTCATGGTCTGCGCTAGCATGTGCATCTTCTCAAAGTTAACGAGTCCATCCAAATATGTTTTGTTACCTTCATGAGTGAATGTCATATCTGTAAAACATGCAATATTTATTTATTTCAATATGTGCTAATATTTTGTTAGTCTAAAATGACTTAGTGATACGTTACACTACTATGAAAATAACAAGCTAGTAGAATCTGTAGATTCTCATTAAATCCATAGGACATATTAAATTTAAATTAGTATATCAAAAAATTCATGTGAAATCAAATAAAGAAAAATTTAATTTTAAATGATCTCATAAGAAACATGTAATTAAAGTTCAAGATTAAGGAATTAAAGTTAAAAATTAACTAATTGAAAAAGAAATATTATAGGATATCATGTCTGATAAATCACCTTTCAAGAGCAATGGCATGAACGGTATAACAGGCGACTGAAGTTTCCCTACGTAATTCCTATAAGCTCTGTGGTTTCTGGAAGGGTCAATCAGCGCTTCAAGCTCGGTGAACAGTTTTCGTGATTTCGATGGTAACTTCTCCCATGTCAGTGACAGCCGACTTATGGCTACGTTACTTAAACCCATCACAATTGCGAAGAAAGCGTTTAAGTTCTGATAGTCTTTACAGCTGTAACAATCAGTAACAGATGGTTAGTGACTGCTGTAAATTAATTTAAAACATGTTAAATCTCTCTTTAGATATAAAATTAATGTTATGTTATTATTAAAAATATTTTTAAAACATAGTACAGACATTTCAGATTAACTATTGATAACTGTATCAGCTGTTTATTTATGTAAAGTGTTTTTATATCAGAATTTCAGTTTACTTTTTTAAGGACAAATATAGCCTACATTCTATAATAAACAAAAGCTACATGTACTTATGTGCGTTTAGTGTTGTTAGTGCAAGACAAAGTGGTTATTCCCCTTAATTATGACTCAAAGTTTTCAGTACGTTATTTGTTTATTTTTGTAAACTGTATTAAAAGAAGGTGCTTGTGTTCATTTTCTTAAGTCTCAAAAACTCTCAGTCAATTGTGGTTACAACTATAGCCACAACAAAATAGCACTACACTTATTGTTAAGTGCTTGTGTATGATGAGTCACAGTTCATTTTATACGATGTAAAAATGTGAACAAATAGTACACTTACTGGTTTTAAAAAAATGGTAATTGTTCTACAATGTTGAAGAATTTTTATTTCCAATTGTTCTAGACGAAAACTAGACACTCTAGAACATTGGAAATATACAAACACACGAAAACAAATAAAAACGACATCCTAAATGAACAGACACAATTCAAATCGCACGCATTATTTGAACATATCTCACCCCACACACACAACATCGATCTTTCGAAATTCGATTCCGTCGCCCACAACAGGACGGACAGCGCTACCAGCGGCAGCCTCTGAAGAAGCCTTTTAAAGGTGAAAACTGGTTCAGGTTGTAAGGTAAAACTTTATGTTTTTACTTACAAAAAACTTTGTGTTCCGAGTCGTTAATATAATAGTTGTATTTGGAAAAGAGAAATGTGCCTCTCTCTCTCTCTCTCTCTCTCTCTCTCTCTCTCTCTCTCTCTCTCTCTCTCTCTCTCTCTCTCTCTCCCCCACACACACACACACACAGAGGCGTACGCATGGGAGGGACCAGAGGGACCTTGGTTTCCTCCATTAGTTTACAAAAGAAGCCAAATTTGAAAAAAGTGTTTGTCTATGTTTTTAGGAAATTTGCTACAGTTCCAGTTACCAGCTGCTCTTGTGAGCGAGGATTCTCCAAGTTAAACACATTAAAAATAAAACTAAGATCGACTATGAAGCAAGAACAACTGGAAAACTTATTATTATCATTTATAGAACAAAAACTTACATTAGATCAAACGTTTAGGCAGACTTTGACCAACAGAAAGTTAATGGCTACTGTCTTTTGGGATTGTAAGGGAATTTTGCTAATCGAGTTTATGGAGCCGGGAACTTCCATCACAGCAGCTACATACTGTGAAACTTTAAAACGACTGAGAACTTCAATCAAGAACAAAAGACGAGGCATGTTGTCGTCAGGCATTGTCATCTTGGACGACAATGCATGACCTCATGTAGCTGCACTCACACAAAACCTGCTTCATGAATTTGGTTGAGAAGTGCTTGATTACCCACCTTCTAGCCCAGACTTGGCACCAAGTGACTACCATTTGTTCACTGACTCGAAAAAGTGGTTAAGTGGGCAGCAGTTTGACTCCAATGATGAGTTAAAGTCCAGTGTGGCAGATTGGCTGACTACTCAGGAGCGAACATTCTACAACATGGGCATAGAAAAGTTGGTGCCTCACTATGATAAGTGTCTCAAAAATGGTGGTGACTATGTAGAAAAGTAGTTACATATATATGAAATTTTGTATATAATAAAATTATTGATGTCATTCATGTGCCTGTTTGGTCTATCGGAGGTTGAAAAACAAATAGCCCTATGATTCCATATTTGTTAACTTTTTAAAATCATTTACTTCAAATTTTTGTATTTCTACATCAAATTTTATGTACAACATTTGGGTTACTTTAAATAATCAAACGGTAAGCACCAAACTTTACACTGTGACACTCATATTGTGTTTCTGTAAACTTTTTTATTTTTTTTTAATAACCAGTGGTTTCAAGTAAATGTCTGTATACTTACTATGCAGCTAGTTTAATCATTTTCCTAAGGATCTGAACACGTTTGCTTAAACTCTGAGTAAGGCAAAGTTCAGTGATCACCCAGTACTGTATCTCGTTAAACCGACGTAAAAACACGTCTAAATTGGCAGTGATCTGGCTGAAGCGATGGCGACCAAATGTCTGATACACCAACTCATACTGTACACACATGCAATATACACCGTTAGTGGCACTGGCACTCATAAACCAGTAACATTACATAAGTATAATTTCATTCACTATTTCACAAGATCATAGTGTATATTATGTTAATGCTACCATCTTAGTCAGAAGCAAAATTAAGAGTGTAACTTTCCATTAGTAGTGCTTTCAGTTTCTGAATAACCCTTTCCATCTAGCTTTTTGTAGACCAAAACTGTTAACTTAGACTTCTTACATATTATAAATACAAGTTTGAACATTTCAAATAAAAAATAATTTGTTTGGTTTCCAATATAACTTGGATAGATCAATAAATTAGTGGTTCCTAAGACAAAAAGTTCACTTAAATTTAAAATTCTAACAATTCACCACATTATAAAAATTGTAAATAGTTCTTAAAGATTTGATTAAGTTCAGTGAAAATTCTTTCTCACTTACAACTTTTTAATTTGTTTTTAATAATTTGTCAAAATTTATAAGGTATTCCTGAACCCTACAAAGAACTGTCAGAATATCTTACGTATACAATATTACAGTTTTATTATTAAAGTAGTAGAAAATAATGGGGACTAAATTATTTGGAGAATGAGAATGTTCGGACTATGTTTTTGGATCTTCCATGATGTAGACATCCACTTGGCAGCATATTTGAAAGTGTTGACTTAAAAAATGTTTCAGCTTAATGTTTATTACCTAGAAATGGTAACAACAATGGAATTTCTTTTTTTAATATTACTTATATAACAATCTAATAGAGAATGACTGAGAATTTCTAAACTTCTGTAAGTGGGCAGGGACCTGGAACTCCAAGAAGACATGACTTCATGCCAAAACCTTTTGCATGTCTACCTAACGTGTCTACTTTAGGGGCATGTGATCATGTCAACATATCAATCAATAAAGTTTCCTTATAAATATGTAATGTACACATTTTTTATACCATGTAAAGCAGTTCATTTTAGAAATATATTACTAGTACATATAAAATGTACATAAAGTAATTAATTTACATAAATTAAGATTCTTAGTTATTTATTTGTTTTATTTTTTGATTTACTTGCGTTATGTAATATTGATTTATTAGTAATACTTTGAGATTTACTTTCTAAGAGTCTATCTAAAGTTTACCTATGTCATTTTGAAGAAGTCTTGTGAAAAATTATAAATGGCATGTTTTATCAGCATTTATTTTTATTTATGAGTTTTATCAGTTTAATACACATTTTTAACTCAATGACTGATTTATTTAATCAAAAGGTAGAGAACTAAAAATGTTTTTTATTGTATAAATAATTTAATAAATATGGTTGGAATCTGATTATGTACAGGAATAGTAAATATTGCTGGAAGACTGTCATTTAATAAATGAAAGAACTGCTAAAGTCAATAACATGTATGTGTATTGATTAAGTAATGCATTTTTGTAATACTAAGATTGATTAATATTTGTTATATGGTATTTGTAATGTTAATACCATCAGTATTAATAGTATTCTGATTGACAGACACACACCCACAAAACTTAGGTCAGCCCTAACCTTTTTATTTATGATAAACAACACATTAATTGAATTTATTTGTGTTTTCTATTTTAATCTTCATTATAGGAATTACTACTTATGCCCAATAGAAATTGCATACTTGAAACTGAATAATACATTTGTTTATCATCAGGTGACCAATTATGCTGGCACAATTCCTGTTTGTTATCTTCATGAAGTGATTTTATTCTTCTCATAAAGCAGATTTTGGGGAGAAGTTAGTATAATGATCTTATACACTATCTATACTTTTGTTTTGTGATTTGGAAGATATTTCTACTTATGCTAAGAAAAAAAACATATAAACTAATATTTATTTTAATAAAGTTTGAATTTTGTTATCGGCAGTAATATACAGTATTACTGTACTGCACTTAATGATTTAAAACTGTCACACAGTACATGTATATCTAGCAGTTTATACAATTTGTTTTCATGCTGTTTATAAAAAAAAAATTATCATATTTGTCTGCACATAATACTTTAACTACTTTTGGTTAATTAGCATGCATATCTTATAAAACAATCTGTTAATAAAGTAGAAAAAATTATATTCAGGGAATGAAGGAAAACGTAATTTCCATAAAAGAATGCTATTATTAATACAATATTTACTATAAGTGAATTGCCTATAAAAGAATCAGCTGTGAATATTGTTATTCAGATTATTACTGCTCAGATCACAACATCAAGAATATTTGTTTTTCTAGTGTTGAACTGTTTACTGTTTATGAAGAGACTTGTAATCATGACATGAAACAGAATCAGGCCATTCTAGAATTATGTTTACAAGAAGGAACCAAGTCTACGTGTTATTCTGTTTATACTGTAGTGTAATGAAAACTAAAAAAACAAAACCCTGCAAAATAGTGTTTGAAAATGTCTAGAAGGAATAACTGTTATTCTTCCACCAGTCTAGTGGAGTTTATGTGTACTAAGGAGACACCACTTCTGAACAGATATCAAAATTTCTTCAGAAACAGGTAATGTATAATTTTTATTGAATGCATTATATTTACCAACCTTTTAACTCATTGTTGATTAAAAAAATTTATTATTAGTTGTTTATATAATAAAAAACTTTTAATTTATTTTTTGTCAGTTTTTTAAATAAAAATTAATGTAAATAGAATATTTTTCAGTTTCTGTTACATAATTTTTATTTGGAAAAACTATTTAAAGTTTAGGTTTACTTGTTGACATGACACATCATATGCAGACATCATGTGTCATATGTCATCTGTTCCTATTATTTATTTAATCATTATATTCAATATTTAATCATTACATCATTATATTTAATAATTCAACATATTTTGTCACTTTCAAATTGTGCGCTGTAAATTACATGCCATAAAATTATATAAGTGGTATTTATGTCTCCAGTGATATTTACTAACCTCATGGACACTCCAGAATAAATCCCAATCAAAAAGTGTCATATGGTAAGCTAATTCTTTTGTACTAAACATTTCCATGTCAAAATCCATTCCTTCTGTTGGGTTCTCCTGCTCTGGTATCAATGTCTAATAGAAACAGATGTTACTATTAATTCAACATGTACGTATATGACATTCTAAGATATATTCACTTATTAATTAATGAATAAATAATCTATAATATTACGGAGTACTCCATGTTAATAATATATTGACTTATTTATTAATTAAATGAATTTGCTTTTTAAAAATTTAATTTACTAAAATTATTCAATCAAAGAATATGTATGAGTAATGAACATCAAGTAGTCAATCTTCTGGAGACTGTAGTGTACAGAAACTAACTTACCAGAGCATCTAGATGGTCTTTGGGTGAAACAAACAGCCTGCCATTCAAACTAAGGGCTGTGGCGATGCCGTTTTCAGAATCTCTGAATGTCACTTTCTCGCCTGAAGATTTCAACTCTACCAGTAGTAAATCTTCCCGAGTTCGGAGCCCAAGTTTTTCAGCAGCACTCAGTTTTATTGTTTCAGCTGTAGTGTTGACTGGATAACGTAGTGTGCAAAATGTGTGGTCCGCACAATACACACGGAAAATTACTGCAACAAACAATTGGTATTATAATATCTAAAATTATATTTAAAAATGTTTTAAAAATTTCTGAAAAACGTATGGAAGCTGGTCTAACATGATGAACTGATTAAGATAAAACTAAAAAGTTCTTGGTAATATTTTCCATAAAGTTTTTCATTAAGTACATCATTTTTTTATTTATGATGTCATCTATTTTTAAGTCTGTCTTAAATAATAAACTATATTTGCAAGCTATACAAAGATGTCAACTTCTGGTACTTTTTTTAGTCATCTGTACTTTTCAGTAAAAATGAATTCAAGATAAATGAAATGAAAAACAATTATATGTAATTGATTAGCTGAAAATAATTATTGATATATGAAGAAGTAGATGAAATTCTCAATGCAATTATATGTAAGAAGGTAGTCTGGTACAGAATTTAAAAAAATATGAGAGTGAAGAGTCTATTATGAAAAATTATGCTAAACGTGAAGACTGAATGAAAAATTATGCTAAATGTTATTTTATATGCAGAAGGTTAGATACAAAATTATGTTTATTACCTATATTCATATATTGTGTATACACACACACACACACACACACACTGAAGCTAGTAGTCTGTGCACTTACTGTCATCAGAAACTCGAATCACAGTCCTTGTTTTGCCGTCGGTGGGTCCAGAGAACAGGCTGATTGGTTGACCAGCTGGGGGTAATTTCCATTTCTGACCAGCACTGGCAGCGCGTTCGTCTTGGTAGCGACACAGCTGTGACATTACATGGTGCATCAGGCTGGCTTCTTCTTGTAAAGCACTCCACTCTAGACAGTCCTGTTCCACTTCCCCTGCTAGCTCCTACAACATGGGGTACAGCTAGAGTCAATAAAATGGCATGACATGTTTTGTATGACTGTTGCAAAGACTTTATACTTGTCTATATGTCAATGTTTGTGAAAGGCTTAAACATTTTCTGGGTAGCTTATAAATTGTTTGTAGGTTTCAAATATAATATTGGAGAAACGATGTTAGATTATATGAAAATAATGAGGATTACACAATGATTTGTACATTTTTAAAGTTTTATAGATTTTTAGGCTGACATCAATTGCATGAGCACATAAGTATTTTCTTTCAGAAAACTGTGACCAGACATAATGGTGCCATAATGGTCCAGAATATGGTTTATAAACTCAAATGTCAGTGACATAACAAGTAAATTTAACTTAAGTAATAGTGTATTGAAACAATATTATTGTGTTTAAAAGAAAACACATTTACAATTTATACAGGGTTCTAATTATATAAAAATATAACCTACCTAAATAAATCATGTGCCAGTATATAAGTAACTCAATGAGTTTCTGGCAGTATTATTGTACAATATTATATACGTAATCAAATTATATTTACTTCTGCTAACAGTTGTATTGTATTTTATCATTTCAATTGACCTGATGTATATTTCACTGAATACATTAGCCTCTTCAGAGGTTTGTAAAAACACAAAATAAAATACATAAAATATGTAAAATAATTATAATAAAGTATAAAATGTATTGAAATAAACTGTTTGGCATTCGCAGATGAATTTGCTATACTTTCTGAACATCTTACATCTGCAGTAACACAAGTTAATTTTTAGAGGACATAGCCAGTAGAACAGGCTTAAGAATTTCTGCAGAAAAAAACAAATTTCTCACGAACATTAAAAATGCGCCAAAATTCCTGATGACAGATATTGGTCGAATAGAGAGGGTTCAAAAATTTAAGTGTCTAGGAGAGATAATTCAAGAGAATGGCTTAGAAAAATCTGCTATAGAAGAAAGGATTAATAAGATGGAAAGGGTATAACTAAAGATATTTACAATAAAAAGAGCATATCTAAAAATACAAAAATAAGGCATTACAGTACAGTAGTGAAGCCAGAATGCCTATATGCAAGTGAATGTCTAGCATTGAATTATAATTTAGACAAACTAGAAATATTGGAAAGACGAATTATTAGGAAAATAATTCGGCCCACGAAAAACTTCAGAAGGTTGGAAATTAAGAAGTAATGATGAAATATATCAAAGTATAGAAAGTATAACAGAAACAATGAGAAAAAGAAGACTATTATTTTTTGGACATTTATATAAATGAATGACAATAGGTTGACAAAACAGATCTTCAAATATCTGTGGGGGAAGAAGTCAACATCAAGTTGGATTAAAGAAGTCCAAAAGGATTTAGAAAAAAATAATATACACGCAGAAGAAGCAATTGACAGAGAAGTTTTTCAGGCAAAAGTGTTGAAAATGGAGGGAGTCCAGGGTAGGAGAGATAAAAACACAGGTTCAAAGTGGACTGAAGTGAGGAATAAGAGGCACAGTGAGAAGATGAAAGAATATTGGAAAAAAAGAAAAGAACAAAGAGTAAAGAAGTGAAATTGGCATGTGGTCTTTAAATGGCCGACATGCACAAAAAATTATAAAATAAAATACAATACAATTACTTCCAGAATAAAGAAGTAATTATAATTTGATAATATATATATATATATATATATAAATACTCTTAGCTTAAGTTAAGGCTGTTCTGCTTAATTGGTGATGTTTTCTCTTGACAAGATTGTTTTGAATATACGAAGTTATGATATGTCATTAAACAACTAAAAATATGCAGTTAAGGTTACAACCATAATTTCTAATTACAATCATATGCTTACAGAAAACGAATGTGATGTAATAAAAAGGAAAGTTAAGATACTGTAATGAAAAAATATATATTTCATGTATTTTTTTTATCATAGTAATTAATTTTTGTTAGTTCCTTATTGTTGTAACAAAACGTGAGATTAAAAGACAAATGTGACTTTTGGTATTAAAAAGATATCAAGGGAATTATGAAATATCAGTATGAATTAAAACCTTACATGAAGACTGCTGTTTTATCTTTTTGTAGGTTAGAATTATTGATTTATTTATTTCGTATATCAAAAATATTCTAAATGTGTAATACAATAAAGGAAATTTTACACAGTCTGCAGCTAATTTATGAATTTAACGTACCTACAGTTGTAAGTTTTTATCTTATTCAGAGCCACGCTGTAACCAAAAGGGGTAGTTTGGGGGGGGGGGGAGGTGATTTAGTCAACAATAAGATTTTATAAGAAAGTTCTACCGGCAGGCAGTTGGGCCAAAGTTACCTCAGACATTTAAGGCCACTTTTTTCCATCACAAAACCTATAAATGGTCAGTTTTTGTTAAGAATCTTAAATGTTACATAAAATTCTATTGGATCAGATGCCAAGTTCCCAGTACGCCACGAACATAATGTTAGAGGGCCAGGGACAAAAAGTATGCTGACTATACAGACGAGACTCTTCAAATCTGTTTAAATGATATTCATTCTGGTTTGACAACTCAAAGAAGCGCATCTGAAAATTATGAACAATAAAAATAAGTTGAAAAGGAAGTTTACAAAAAATTACTGGTAACACATAAATAACGTGTAAGTGATTAGTTATATAACAACCTAACAGCTACTTGTACGATACAACAGATTTAATACCAATGGGAAATGGAGATTTCTAGAGAATCCACTTGACGTTAACATTACATAAGCAGGTAACAAGTGTGTGGAGAGATTCTGCTTATAAAAACTTACTTATCACATTACTGTAACTCACCTCTATGAAATTCAAAGAACACGGATCATCGAACACAGCGTGTCTGATTGTCACCACCCACTTGTACACAAACTGTATCACTCTTCGTTTGCATGCAAGAATGAAGTCTCTATCTTGTGTCGGAGAATCCGTGTGATAAGTGCAAAGGAGTTAAGGCAAATTCTCTTCTGTGTGTTTACTGTTTTTGATGGATCAAATTTTATCTGTAAAATCTCTCTCTCTCTCTCTCTCTCTCTCTCTCTCTCTCTCTCTCTCTCTCCTCTCTCTCTCTCACACACACACACACACACATTGTGTGTGTGTGTGTTGATAATTAAATACGTATTCAGTTATCTTCTGTACACATTTATTAATATTTTGGAATATATTAATGTTAATATTAATTAACATTTATTCCATGTGTATGAAATGAAGGAACATAAATATTATATTCTTTGAGTAAAAAATATATATTTTAAATATTAAATTTATATTAAATATTAAACACAACACACACACTCACACAACACACACACACTCACACAACACACACATACTATAATTCAAGGAGTCACAGAAATATTTTTGACACATTTTCTATAGATGAAATAAAGAAAAAGTTTAAGTAGATATAGGTCTAGAAATGGTTGGACAATTAAACATTAATGCAAACCATAACTTCAGATTCAAATTATATGCATGTATACTAATATTATGATAAAATTTATTTTCGATTTTAAAACAACAGAAAATTCAAATTAGTGTTTCATTTATCTTGAATCATAAATTTTATTTCACTATTTTTTTTGTGATATCTGTCTGGTTGTAATTATTTAAGCATTGTTTATCTCACATGTATGAAATTTTAAGATGTTATTAATTTTTTTCAAATAAATACTAAGGTTTTATAATTTCTTTTAAATTGCATTCATATTTGCTCAGTTTTTCTTGTACATATATTTTTGTTAATAATAATAAAACTTTTGTACAAGAACATATTTTTTTATTATTTTGTGAAATTACAATGTTTTTTAAATTGAACAATTGATTTTTTAAAATGTTTCAATTTATTAACTTATATACATGATGATGACAGTTAAATACTATTGAAACATAGTAATATTCACAAAATACAATATATATATATATATTTGTACAAAAAGGTTTATTATTATTATTTATAATGATATAAAAATCTTTTAAATTATCCGTTTATTTATATAAACTAAATGGTAAACTAAGTTTTCATTATTTAGTAATAGGAAATTATGTGTCTTTGGCAAATTTTTACAATATTACTAAGACCAAACTGTAGAGCACATTTTGTCTGCTCTCTCTCTCTCTCTCTCTCTCTCTCTCTCTCTCTCTCTCTCTCTCTCTCCTCTCTCTCTCTCTCTCTCTCTCTCTCGCTCGCTCGCTCACACACACACACACACACACACACACACACACACACACACACACACACACACACACACACACACACACACACACACACACACACACACACACACACACACACACACAAGGTGTGTAATTGTATATTTAATTTATTTTTTGTTCTTATAAAGCTGGTAAACAAAAGGATATTGTCTAGCAAGTTCGGTGACAAGTTGCCTCGTAGGCATGAAAACTATATGTGTGAGTAGGAAGTCGTCTAAACATGGATCGTGTATAGTTTCTCTTGCCGATATACTTCCACATCCAACTCGTGTTTCCAGTAGGTAATCCAACATTTTCTGCGGGGTTCCTGCCATCACCATGTATCTGAAGAAATAAGAAAAAAAGAGTTGTTAATATTCTTACTTTTAATACATGACTTTTTATTAATATACATTACATCAGTATTACATCTTATCACTTGTATTAATATTTCAATTAAAAAAAATGTTTAAAATATCTAATAGAGACAATCTTTAATATAACTTCTAATAATACCAAATAGTCTACTCACATATTAAAAAGATGAAAATGAAAATAGGGACTTTCTATTTGCATGGCTTTGTTTTCATCAGTGAAATTTTTAAAGGCAATATTTTTTTTAGCAACAAATTAACATGCACAGACATTTTGATTAAACAGAATCTTGGGATGATATTAACAACAATATTAATGTGTTATGGGTGGGGGACATATTTATAGCAATTTTTATATGTAATGGTTGTGTTTAAAGTTGAAAATAATTGTGGATTATAGAAAATGTTAATAAATTAAAGTGTCACATATTTCAAAGCTGTCAAAAGTTATCTAAAGATATTGGATAAGATATCCTGGCTGACCTTGAAGCGTTTATAACAGATGTTTGAAAACATAATCTTCTGGGTTAATAAAAGCAATATGTTATACCTGAAACTTCTTAATACTTTAATTGTAAAGATTGTTTGAAGTCTTTCTTAATTAAACATGAATTATTTGACCCATTTATGGTGGGTAACGTTTATTATACACAATAATTATAAAGAATATAGCATACAAACAACTTACTTATAATGTGAATGTGTTGATTGGATTTTTTCTAAAATCAAAACATCTTTTCCATGTTCTTTGAGTCGTACTGTGTTTGCTTCGACATCTCTCATGATTCTGTTGAAATGGTCCTTGTCAACTCGCAAGAAATGACAATTGTCTTCCCTTAAAACTATACTTGCTGCTCTGGAAACACAAATACAATTTTAAATATTATTTTGCATTAAAAAAGAATTACAAAGCTCAGGCTGTAAATATTAATTTTGTTGTTTGTTGTATTACTGTATATGGAACAAATAATTAATAGTACCTAATCTGTTACATATAGCTTATGCTTCTACTGCTTTGAACATTATTAATGAAGGTATTAACTTTTATAATATAATCTCATTAATGTGATATTAATGTTTATTAATGTGATATTTCCATGAATTCAGCATCAGACATCCACCAACCTTGACTTCCCGTGTTCATCAAGCAACTGTTGAACTATCAGTAGAAGACTTATGAGGTCTAAGAATATATGACACAGACAATTGGGCTAGCTGGGGATGAGGAGGAAAGTATTCAGATACTGAAAGCTGAAAAGATAATCAATAATCTGAAGAGATGAGAATTTTGAAAATAAGCAAAGTAACAGGCAAGGCCTCCACCAATTATGACAATAATATGTGGCATGTATTTAACACACTTACTGTACAAAAGCAATGTATAATTTGAAGACATCTTCACATTAACACATTTTAAGAACCTTTTTTTTTTAATAAAGGTAGGTATGAAAATACACGTGTCAGTTTTCTTGTATAGAAAAAGCTGAAAGCGTTTTCTCCATAGACAAACATTTACTGTACACATTCATGGATGTACAATAAGTACTTTAGTCTACTATAACTGATAATAAATTCATATAATAAATAAATGGGAATCAATTTGTGATGATTTCATTAATAAAAAATATGTTAATTATTTAAGTTGATAATATATAAGCGGAGAATTGTTAAATTCTTAATAAAATCTCACATTGTAAACTAAATCTTATGGCAATCATTTAAATAATAATAATATTTAATATAAAGTCTAATAATAAAATAATAGGGAATGGAATTGTACAGAAAGGGTAAAGCTTATTATTTAATCCTGCATAAACAGGAACTGACCAGAATTAACTTGTTTTCTGACCCCTAAATAAACTAAGTATTATTGTAAATTTGTTATTATTTAAATAATTAAATAAGACCCCTGTTACGTACTTTGATAACTTCTGTAACTAAGAATATCTCTGGTTAATAATTTAATCAAACTTTAGTCCTTTAATTAAATTAGAAACACGGAACTACTTTTATGTTGCCTAGTTATTGTCTTGAGATTACTACTCTCCCCCTTAACTATTTCTGCCACTTGCAATGGAGCGCTCACGCCGTAAGCAGCGTAAAGCGTTGTTTCGCTACGTATATATATATAAAATGTGAAAGGCTTGTTTCAATGACTATTTAAATAAGTAAATTTGTGTGGTGATGACATCTCTCATATTATAAAATAACGGACTATGTAATTTGTACAGTATTACAACCAAGAAGGTGATAGTCAACTAATCTATCATCATGTGAAGTGTATAACAGTGAAACAAACTTTCTATCTATGTATTCTAACTACAAGAATTACGAAGAATAACTACAGTCGCCTGAGATGAATGTACCACACCAGGAATGATTTGACATACTTCTAGAACTTCACCGTCACAGTATGATAAGGTAACGACTGAACTTCAAGAAACATCAGGAGGACCGAAGAACTAATTCTGCAGCAACTTCAGGAAAGGAAACACACAGGTGACATGGAGGCTTGTCTTCCATGGTTAAGAGTTACAAAATTATAACCCCCAAAAGACAATTTAAATTAGCATATTAAAGACTTTAAAACTTATGTTTAAATGTAATAACATTAAAGACTTTAGAAAACTGACATTATAGGTAACATGTAGTCTAAAATCTAATAACACTAGTTATAGCAAAAAGGTAAGTTTAAACTAAAAGTTTTGTTGTTTTAGAAGATTAATAAAAAACCATTCTTCAAATGGTTAGAGTTTCAATATTGTACATGGCAAGGTGACCATTATTCATTTAATATATTTAATCCCGGATCCGTGGAATTAAATAAAATAGATGTACATCATATTTTGAGGCCCCTTTGTAAAGGAGTAATTTATATATTTAATCATATAGTAAACTATACTGTTTGAGAACTTTCAATAGAGAACTTAATCACCAAATGTAATAAAGAGATGTCATCTGAGTACCGAGTAAACTGAGTGCATAAATCAACAGTCTCCCCTTCCTAATATCCTGCTATATAAATTGTTTTATTTGTTGTGATTATTTTCAGTGCTTCACAAGGAAGGCAGCCTGTATAATTGGCACATCCAATTATTACTGGTTCCCTAAGTTATAACTCAAGAGAAGAGGTTATAAATTCTGTTAAATGATAATTGATTCTGAAAGTACTATTTAATACAGTGCAGCTTAATAAAATTATTCCACCGTTTTCAATTAATATGGTATTTTCACCAGCTGTCATTCATTTTCAAGTATTTTCAAGCTATGGTATTCATGACCTTGGTTATGAATACATCGGACAACTGAGTTTGTATTGTATTATATATTAAATAATTATTATCACTTGCAGAACCGATTCTATTAGTTCCAGCAGTGTCTACATTACTATTAATACTGCTATATCTATTACGATATCTATAAATATTACAGCTGCTACTATTCCTGCCCAAAATTTACTTATGTCAAAAAAATATTTATAAGATTCTACACAGTCCATTTGAATACTATAGAAAACTTGAAGAATTTCAGCCAGTGTGTTAACTTTCAGCATGCTTTTGCCATCAGACCACTGAATTATAATGGGTAAGAATATTATTTCCATGTTGGCATTGTTTGAGTTTATTATGAATAAATAATTACACAGAGTTAGAAGTTTAGAATGCTGTTTTAACTTCTTTTCTTTCCATATTTTTCTCACTAATTTTTTCTGTTCGTTCCCCCTTTTTCCATTCCAGTACTTGATCAAAAGGGTAAAGTGTCATAAACTTAACATTAGTTTCATTACAATAAACAGTGGGTCTCTTCTAATCTATTGCACTGAGACAAGGAAACGAACCAGTCACGAAACCCAACATATTTCATAGAAGTCCTTTGTGTAGGACATTTTATAGAGTATTTTAATTCAGTTGAGTTTGTGTTTATAAATTAAAACAAAATGTTTTAAATTATGCCAGAAATTAACTAAAGCCTCTGAAGAAGCCTTTTAAAGGTGAAAAGCGGTTCAGGTTGTAAGGTAAAACTTTATGTTTTTACTTATAAAAAACTTTGTGTTCCGAGTCGTTAATGTAATAGTTGTATTTAGTTAAGTAACGGACACATCATGGACAACGAAATCAAAGAAGCTAGAAATTAACTTGCTGTTGATTTATAATAATTTATTTTCATACATTCCCTACCATCATTCATGAAACAATACTTCTGAAAACTCATACCTTACAACTCAAATGTAAACAAATTTAAATTCACACTCTACTTTAAATGCCATACTTCATTAATTAATATCTGTTAATTAGATTAATTAATGCATAACAGAAATTAGATTAACGCACTTCTGTAATGTTTGTTTTGCAGCTCCCAAACAATTCTTTGTTTTCAGTCTCCAACAGTAATTATATGTGTAAGGACTTTTAAACAGTTGTTTTCTTTTAGTATGACTGCTGAAGTGATAGTCACTTCTACAGAAACTAATACTACTGTAAATGACAATTAACTAAAAGTGTTAGTACTTGATGACAGCAATCAAAATAATGACATAACACAAATTGTTTCTGTTTGACCTGAATACAAACCTGTTGTTCACTTCTGTGCATATCGCTCCTCCCATAGTGAGCAGGTTTTTAACCATAAAAAACACTTGTTTGCACATAACATTCACATACAGTATATATAAATTCACCATTCCGCACATGTTTTAGAAGTTAACAAGCTGAACTCTACAACGGACGAGTTAAAAATCGGAAAACAAAAGAGAAGAATGCCAGTAACACTCACTCACTGGCCCCGAGTGCTGTCACAAGTATTTCTAGACATGAATTATTTAATGCCTATCTGGAGAGATAACAGGTACCCAAACTTACTGTGATAAGCAAGGTAACAAATACCTCATTGACTAACTTCAACTATTTATTGATAAGATTTCTGTTGAAAGATTAGTCCATGCCACGGCTTTTACGTAAACAGACGTGTGGGGAAAACAGATTTTCTTGTAAACAAGATGTTTACTCTAGAATCAATTGTCTGGTATTTTCCATGAATAAATTTTATACACAATATTTTTATAAATTGTAATTAGGCCTATAATTATTGTAATGTGAATTTATAAACATCACTAAAATTTAGACGAATAAGAACTTCTAGTCTGTTGTGTTTGCACTTAATATTCACTTTGAGAAGTAAGTTATGATTATATTTTTTTTTTTATTTAGCAATATGTAAGGTATGGGTTAGCTGAATTATTAGTGTGCAATTTCTTATAGAATAAACCAATAGTATTACACTGTAAAATGTCAATAATTGACTCAGTAAGCATGTTCCCGGAGTCACTAAAAGTGACACTTTCAGTATTTTTGTTGTGACTTTTATGCATGTAAATACTCTATTACATGCAAAGACCTACAATTTATGAATTGTAATTTATTAAAAACAAAAAAAAGTCAGTACACAATATGAAGTAAATGTATGGAATTTCGACTTGATGTTATTGTTTTATCTTGTATACTCTTTATGACTTTGCATAATCTACTATCTCATACTTATCTGTTTGCTCTTGCAATAATGTGCAGATTTATTCTACAATAATGAACTCATTATCGAATAAAGATAATCTATACTGATTTAATATAAATTATTAAATTATGCTGTTATTATCACTGTATTCAATATTACTACAGTGTAATTAAATAAAGTAGTATAATACATATATTAAAACAAACTAATTTCAGTGAATTACAAACGTAATACTTTTAATTGCATTAAATTTAATGTGGCTTGTGAACACGCGTGGATATTTTGATTATCGGTTCTTCTATTTAAAATGATAATGCAAAGTCCTTTATAATGTATTCCAACTTTCCCAACTTTGAAATACTGTAGTTTTAGATAAAATTGTATCTGAGACAGAGCCAGCTGTTGTTGGTTTATAAGCTTCTCAAAAGGCTCAAATAATTAGATAAAATTTAAATAAAATTTTATCTAGAAATATAGTGTTCCGAAGTCAGAAAAACTAGATTATGTAGTAATTGATATATGTACATGACATGGACAACAAAACACTACTAGAATATACGTGTTTATTAACTAATGTGTTATTCAGGCAGAGGTGTGTTTATGGGGGGGGGGGGGGATGAACGGGATCGGACTCCCCCCCCCCCCAAAGAGTTGAAAGTTGATGAGAACTTTTGTTAATTTCTTAATTTTTAAGCAGTTTTATTAATTACAGCTAATAAAGTAGTAACCCTTTTTAAATATATGTCTACAAACAAGTTTATTACACAGTCTTGCAAGTATTTGCATTAGTCTTAACTTGTTTCTTCTTTTGTAAGAGACAACTCAACCAGACCCCCAACCAGACTAGAATTTAGTAGTGTACCAAATTCTGGATACACTACTGTTATACATATTCCAATATGTATTATATTCGAAATAATATGTATTATATTCCCAACAGCATTGGAAATGAACTATCTGAGAAGAGTGTTGGTAAAAGTAAAAGGTGCAGAATCCAGAACCAAGGAGTATATGTAGAAACAACACCAGCTATTTATATAACAGAAAAGAAAGAGTTACAATGGTATGGACATCTGGTGTGAAGGATCCAGCAAGGTATACAAAAAAAATGTATCTGAATTTTAAAAGTAGCTGGAAGAAAACTAATGAGAATAAATGGGTAAAGAGGAAAAAGAAGAAGAAGAAGATTATTATTTTGTTATTTGTTACTATTTAATTAGAACTGACTTGTTGTTCTATAACATTTACATGATTTTAATTTATGGTTTTTGCCAAATACAATGAACACACTTTATTAGTTTAAGAATCTCAAACACTTTTTGTTCAAAAAGAAATATTTACCTTGGTGCATCATTGATTAAAGCTAGTTTTCCAAAATCTTCGCCCTCGTGTAGAGTCGTCACCGTTCCTTTACCATGTATGACAACGTCTACGGAGCCACGTAGAATTATATACCATGATCGTCCTTCATCGCCCTGTTGAAATACTGTTGACAAAACAAATGACAATTAAAGTTGGTAGTTTATGTAGTAAAATGGATTGTGTGGCTCAAATTTTATAAATACATCAGGTTAACAACAATTATTATCTGCTCTTGAACCACAAAAAAGAACTCACCATATGAAGATAATAAAACAAAAATTTATTTTCATTTATACAAACAATAAGGAAATTCAGTATAAAATGAATGACAGATTGTAGTCAGAGGCAACTTCTGGTACAAGTCAATAAATGACTGCTTTTACAGGGATCTTCTAGTAAACTTTGTGTTTTAGGTATATTGTTTCAGAACACCTAATATTGCACTCAGTGGATTAGTTAAATTTATACTGTACAATGTGATACAAAACAAACCAACATTGTCACACTGTACAATGTCAATAATGACTCAGCAAGCATGTTCCCGCACAGTCATCAGAAGTACCGTAATATTTAAAATTTAATATCCACAAAATTGAAAATATATAAAAACATTTAATAATAGTTTTAAAATGAATGTGGTATTTTACAGCTGTTTACAGAGAATAACATATAACAAAAAATCTAAATTCATTTCAATTATAATGTGCTATGATAAATTACCAATTATCTAATTATATTCAATTATTATCAATTATATTATCAGTAATCAATTACGACAAGATTTCTTTGAAACAATCAACAAATTGAAAAAATAGTAATGCATATTTACCTCTGTAGCACTTTGTAAATACACATACACTTAGTAAGTACCCGTACTTTGTGAGTACTCTTGTTAAAGTACATGTATTCTATTTCACTTGTAAAATTAAATTTTTTATTAAAGTGCTTTACAATTTATAAACAATTTTGAACATTCACAGCTGAAAATATGTATGGCCGTTTCTAAGCAACAGATCTTAAATAATTTATTTTAATTTGACCTAAGAAGATGGTTTGTGTTGCTGCAAAAGGTTTGTTGATACATGCAAATAAAGTAGGCAGTACTTTAATTTTTGACTGTTTAGAATAATACAGTAATTTTTATTTTTATTATATATTTGTGGCTATGAAAAAAATGTAGTAAGGAAGTATACACACAAACAGAGCTTGAACTGGCTGATAAGAATTTTTTGTACAATTCTTGTGAAAAGGTCATTAACCAATGCAAAATGTAAATCCCTAATTATCATGGCAGTATTTCTTTTTTATTTATCAGTTTTAATATATATTGTTTACATAATGAATAATTCATGGTGACATTAAGAAAAATAAAAAACATATAATCCTGCACAAACGGTAAACAATCTATTTAGTTGTGTGTATTGGTTACATAAATGATCTACAAAATGTGGTACATTCCTTCAGCAGGATGTTTAATTCAACATAACATGTACTGACAAGAGGTAGTAGACAAAGAGTGGTGGCATAAAATACATAGTTATAGTTTTATTTGTACATATTTATAAGTTTGTTTACATTATTTACTTTTTTTTTGTACACTTGTTTTGGGAGAAGACAAAAAATGCTCAAATAAAACAGAAAAAAATAGATATAAAATTCTTATGTAAGTAATGGGTTTTCTTTATACTACATAACTGCATAATATATAATTAGTTAATCATTAAAATCATGGGTCTGAACAAGAATAGAAAGAAGGTTAAGATGATGGGAGACAGGGAACGGGAATTGATTAGAAGCATTAGGAGAACTTATTAGAAAAATGAGAAAAGTAAAAACAGAGAAGGGATCAAGCAAAGAGACATGTAATGTCTATATGGAAGCAGAAACATATATGTTGATAAATTATCAACACAACCAAGGGCAGAAAATTATAGGAGAAGATTGGCATTGGCAACTAATAAAAGAAAAAATTATCAAAAGACTATTTGTATTTATTGTTTTACTTTGATTAAACTGTTATGTACGAATTAAAAAATTATTAGTCTGTTTAAAACAATAGTATCTGGGTTTGTGTTTGTGATTTGTATGAATTAAAAAATTATTAGTTCATCTAAAATAAGTGTCTGGATTTATATTTGCGACTGTTTTTTTTAAGGAATGTAATTGTTTATGTAATTTTAATAAATTTTATTATACAGAAAAATAATATTCAAATACATATTTGTCACTTAACATCATATGTATGCGATAACAAATATTTCTTTAATTTATTAATTATTTTTAATTTTTTAATGTTTCCATGTTAAATGCACATATTCTACAAACGTTTGCATCCGTGTGCTATAAATATACCATAACTATAGGATATAAGTAATAGATTAATTGACTTGACACATAAACAAATACAGACCAAAGCTGGCATACATATCTCATTTTAGAGTCTCGCAGTAACATGTGGAATCGAAATAATATTAAAATGTAATATTCTGGATATGTTTTCAGACTTTGGCAGGCATATTGAAAATATAATAAATTAATTAAAATGCCTATACAGAGCAAGGCGAATGGCAATATCATTAAGTGTATGCCTGTATGATATTTTGGGTAAAAATAAAAGCAGGCATTAAAGAAAGGTTCTGTGGAATGATCGTCTTAGAGAAAATCATTTACAATAAGAGTGAATAAATTTAAGTGCCCAATATGAAGTGTCCATGTTTTTAATAATAATAGTGCACAAAACAAATATGCAAACATTTGAATAGTGGATATAAACAAAGGAGTTTCTATTTTCAGAGGTTTAACAGAAACAAGGAAATGAAACAGATAATAACATTTTGAGCCATGAGAAAAAGAAATACAAGAAGACTGTTATAGAAGAAGTTATAGACTAAAATATATGTTTACAAATTTATCTGACAGTTTATTATTGTTAAATCTTATAATAGGAAAAACTTTGTCACCATACTCCAAATTCTGAAGGATTCATAATCTTTTTGAGAATATAAACTTCACACGATACAAATGAATTTAAAAGTGATAATTGTTCTCAATTTAGAAAAATACAGTAGATCATTGAGGAAAATACAGTGTTAATGGAAGGTAAACTATATTAATAACAAAAGGATTAAAATTTAATACTATGTGCCTAAATGTCAACGTTAATAATGTTTTATTAAATAGGAACTGTTAACTCAGTATAGTTGATAAAGATATCAAAAATTAAAACACACACACACACACACACACACGTGCCTACAAGTAAGTCACTTCACTTACCAGGAGATAATATGTAACTCTTGGAATGCATGTTCATTGCAGTGTTCAGAACACTTGAAGTAAACCACATAATCCGAACAATAATGTCCAAACAATATTCAACAAAACAGTAAACAAACACTGATACATTGATGTACAAATAATGAGCACATCCTTCATGCAATTGTTTCCTTCATAGAATGATCACAGGCAGTGTCTACACCGGGATAGGTGTCACACATATTTGCCTAACAACAGACTTTAGACTGTGCGCGCGTTTGTCTACGGGGGATGGGTGGGTGTGTAATGTTTGCATCACGTGATCGTCACATGGTGATCATGGAAACTAGTGTAGTTGTGTGTAAAAACCATGTGATTCCCTATTGTCAACAGCACTATCCAAACAAAGTGAGGTCGTTTTTAACGTCATGCTCTAAACATACATTAAGATAGCGTATGCGGCCAGATGTGTGTGTGTGTATATAGTTAGTGCACACTTACGAACGGTTCCGGCTTTGGAGTGCGCCTCAAACACGATCACTGAGGCGAGTTCTCTTTTGATGGAGTTTGTTAAATGTGCCAATGGTTTTAGGTGTAACAGTTCTTCATAGATTGTTTCCAGATCTTCTGCTGTTCTGTCATGACTCCTGGAACAAATTTTATTTTATTTTACATATATTTTATTTTCCTATATTTTACACAGCTGTGAAAATGATTTTGATACATGCTTAACCAATTATTTCTGATTATTTCTGTTGGTGATTATTCAGCTCAATCAACAGGATTAAAAAAAAATTAATTTGTAGGTTCTAGTAGTATCATCTGAAATTATCAATTAGCATTTTGAGTCTCTAATAGTTATTGTTTATAATAATAATAATAATGATAACAACTGTGTTGTTCTCGTAAGGCTGATCTCTCACATAATTGATGTCATGCCGTGGTCTCACACTCTCGCGAACGGCCTCGAATGCGCTGTTAGTTTCTTATTCAAATAATTGGGCCTTCTTAGACAAAATACATAATCTCTACCTCCTCACTGGGGTGAATTGGCAGACACCGTATGCCAATTGTTTCAGACACTGATGATGGCCTCCAATGGTGGGGCAGAAAGGTTTGTCCACAACAGCTGTAGACAACAACCTAACAGCCCGGCTAGTAGTAATAATAATAATAATATTGATAATATTTTTGTTGTTATTATGAATATGAATGAAAGCAACAATGACAATAGTGAAAATATATTTTAATAAAATTTTATGTTGAAAATATTTTTTTGTTGAAAGGAAGGGACAAAGCTGTAAACATTGAATACAAATCAGAATCTCGTACTATGATATTATGAATAGGGAACAATAAATGTTCAGGGATATAGAAATGAGTTGAAGAAAACTGATCTAGAAATCAAAAATTATTTCATTGTAAGATTCCTTAATTCTTGGAGAGCACAGATAAGGATGTTTCAAACCATCCTTGTTGTTTTGAAATAGTAAAAAAAAAGAAAACTCTTGCCTTTAGAGAATAATGCAAATTGCAGGTACAGTATGTTGTTAATACCACTCAGCAACAAAATGTTCCTAGTTAGAACCTACATCCATAAAGAACCAAATATATTTTACGAATTAGGTGATTAAAATTGGAAACAAACCATGTACTGAGCACATAAACCATAAAAGTATTTATAAGTATAACACTACCGACTCGGAACACAAAGTTTTTTATTGGCAAAAATGTAACATTTTTACCTTATAGCCTGAACCAGTTTTTGCTTATTATAAGCTTCATCAGAGACAATACATCACAGAGCTGGAAGCTTTAAACAATATTTGCACAGACTCTAGGCCATGAAAGCCTTCATACTTTAATAATTTTTTTTTTTTTTTAATTCAAAATGTCCATATGAAGTTGAGTCTTTATTCTAACCATGAATAAAATCATAAAAGTATCTGGACAAAACACTTATAATATAATGTTATTATTTATCAATTTGTTCAGTGAAAAGCATCCCTGCGAACTGGTCAGATACTTTACTGCATGGGCCAAAAGCAAACAAATAAGGATAATTGAATGTTCAGTGCATGGAGATTAATCAAACTTTCATTATCTAGAGTATGTCCTATGACTAATGGTCACCTTCATTCTCTCCTTGATTCTTCTACATAGTTGCTTCGTTATTTGTCCACATAAAGAGTACAAATAATTTTCACATAACTACACATTTACAGTATTCAAACCAATCTGTACCCTCTGTCTATCCTTATAAGTTTATGTAACTTTTGCCCTGGCCATTGGCTCCTCTGTGGTTGTCTGGCTGGCTAGTTTTATTTACACAACTTTATAAGTGCATGAACTGATTGAGCAAGCAGAGGGGGGGGGGGCAAAATCGACCATTGGCTTTATTCAGGCTTAAAATTGTATCAGATTCAATTTCACACAGACATTTTGAATTGAAATAAAACAAAAATTATTCAGGTATGAAAGCTTTCATGACCTGAGTCACTGCAATTATTGTTTAAAACGTCCGGGTCTGTGGTGTATTGCATTAGTCCACACAAAGAGTGCAGATATCTTACAGAACACAATATAGATAAAGTCAAAAAAAAGTTAAGCATACTACATTATGATAAGAATACTACTGACAAATACATAAGCTTATTTAGGCTCTTGCTAAAAAAAAATTAGTATGTCATATTACAAAATAAGTATCAAATAAAGCATGTTCTTTGTAAAATGGAAAAATTAATTTATAACAAAATTTATGGAACTTCATTAACAGTTTCTGAGATTCACATCCAATGTCTTTACTGGCCTTAATTATAATACACTAAGAATTTGTATACCATACTGAGAAATTCAACAAAATTTTTCACACACACACACACACACACACACACACACACACACACACACACACACACACACACACACACACACACACACACACACACACACACACACACACACACACACACACACACACACACAAGAATAAGGATTATTGTGACAACTATATTGTCCACATCATGTTCCCTAAAATACACAATTTATGTAAGATCACTATTTGAACAGTCTCGGTATGAAGTTGTGACTTTTCGGGCTTTCAGATATTCCCTGTTTTCTGGTTTAGAAGTTATCACCCATTCTTGTACAAGTAATTTATTAAGTTATTATATTAAACAAAAACTTGTTACAGCTTCTAGGCATCACTGTTAATAGGATGTGTGCTATTGTGATGAATTAAGTATTAATGTAATTCACCAATTAATTTACCGATGAATTAGGTGAATTAAGTAAAGAACAAAAATATGGGTTTTGCTGAGGCCGACCTGAATATTGCAGTGGTGGGATCCACACCTCTCCCTGTAACCAGGAAGCCAACATGGAGATCCCTGCCTAAACACGGACATGGAATGCCTAACATACAGGGCAAGTGAAAAAAAGAACAGTTGGCCTGTCAGTTAAAAATCTACAAAGAGTGACAACATAATTTAAAAGAAGAATATTCCTAGTAAAATACGGAATATGACATATTCGCTCGTCTGTGTTAATTGACTATACTGATGTTAATGGCAAGATTAAAAATGATGATGGTGATGACTATTACAATTACATTTTTACAGCAGAAAACCTATATGAAAAGCACACATGTGTAAATGTTTTCATAATACGTATACATTTTTACCGATCTCTGCTATAGAGTGTATAAAATATAACATACTGAACAATGTAAATATATGTTCTGTATGCTCCAAGCTGAATTTGTGTAATGCTGAGATCTGAGAATTAATTTTTCATTAGTAACTGATTATGTGATTGGTTGCACAGCTCGCCCCATTCAACTGTTCTCTTGATAATCTGATATTTCTGCTTCCTCCATCTCACATTATATCTGATACTACTGACTTATACTTCTTCCCTTCGGAGCTAATGCTTCTAAACATAGATTTAATCAAGATTTCATTAGTGTATATCCCACTACTGGAGATTTCCCTTTAATTACATTTTCTTATACTGTCTCTCCTTGAATTTTATGTGGACTTGCTTCATTTTTATTTGCTTGACTAAATACTCGTAAGAGGGTCAGTTAAAAAGTTCGCGGAGCGACATCTACTAAAACTAAAATTTTTCGTGCTTTGCAAGATTTGTATTTTATGTAAACTCCTGTTAATTTCCAAATCTATCTATCAATTTATTAATTGTTTAGAAGCTGTTTAAAATTGACGTGTCATGCGTGTTTTGTAAAACGGAGAAAATCAAACATTGTGGTGTGATTCTTTGTTAAAAATTGTTTAGCGCCAACGGAAATTCAAAACGAAATTGTAAATGTGTCAGGAGATGCTGCGACTTCAAAACCAACGGTTTGTAAGTAGGCATTTGAGTTTAAACGTGGTCGTACGAGCACTGAAAATGTGGTCGCACTGGACGCCCAAAAACTGCAACAACTCCAGATACGGCAGCCATCTTGCACAACGCTTTTTCACACCAAGTTCTTAAGTTGAAGTATGATGCACACGCTCATATGAGATGCCTATGATTTTAGCAGCGTCATCCACTCCTCAATCTGCGGTCTTCCAATACCCCATTTTTCAAAAATGCCATTTTTTGTTGCACTTTTTGGACGCCCACTGCTGGGATATAGTCTTCACCAGGGCCGGATTAAGGTTGGCGCCTTAGGCTAATTTTATTTTATCGCCCCCCTCACCTCCCATAGGCTACTCTTACGTTTATTTCCAAGGGGCTGAATGAAGCTTTAAACACCCTACAATATATTTTTTAGTTAGGAATATTTCAAATATCTTACTGTTTTTGGAAATAGTCTCAAGAATTGAAAACTGAGGCTATTTTAAGAGATTGTTTTAGAGTTACACCTTAAACCATTTGTAGTTTGCATGGCTTTTATAAGGAAAAAACTAAGTAGTTACAGAATTATAACATTTTTATTAAGGGTGCATTTAACATCATTTACACAAAGAAGACAATCAGTTAAATATCTTGTGGATTTGTTAAGACTCATGTAAAGTTCAAGCTAGATTCTTTTTTCTCGCTTAAGATTGAGCAAACATTTTAATCACCTCGCTAAAATCAAGTCCTTGCAGAAAGCCACGAGAGTTTCCAGACCTGTATATACGACCGTGACTACGACATAACGACATCGACATAACCATAACCAAAATGTTTGTTTTGAATGCGCAAATATGTGCGATACCAAACTTGCCTGCAATGAAAAGGGATGGAGAGGAGGGTACAGACGGATGGAGGTGGATGGAATAGATAACGTGGTCGGCAATTCCACGAAAGTCGGGCGGCGGCATAGTTCTATGAGCGCCGGCCGCCGATGACTCATAACCGGAGAAAACAGCTTGGAAAGCACTCCTGTTATTTATGTACAGTTTTACCATAATTTCTCGCAAACGCGCCTATGTTCAAAATGAACTCAAATTTTTATCCTTGTAATTTATTATCAATTTTACATTTAGCTGTAAAATTGTATTATTTTTTAGCTAAACTTTTGCGCCCCTCAAAGTGCCGCGCCCTAGGCTACAGCCTAGTCAGCCTAATGGTTAATCCGCCCCTGGTCTTCAGTGCTTGTACGACCATGTTTAAATTCGAGTGTGCCCCACTTACCGTAATTTCTGAAGGCCCCGGCAACATCTCCTAACACATTTACAATTTCGTTTTGATTTTCCATTGGCGCTAAAACGTTTTTAACAGAGAGTTCATCACAACACGATGTTTGATTTTGTGCATTTTAAAAACACGCGTGACAGGAAAATTTCAAACAGCTGGTAAAAAGCGAATAGTTGACAGAAATATCTGGAAATTAACAGGTGTTCACGCGAAATACCTACGTCTTGCAGCACACAAAAGATTTTAGTTCTACCATTGAGCTATAGATGTCGTTCCGCGAGCTTTTCAACTGACCCTCGTATATATATTTGAATGAATAAAGGAAGTTCTGTGGTAAGTATATTGCTCTGAGCACGTCCCCTAAAGTATACAAATTAGTTACCATCCGAAAGGTCTTGGCTGAAGTATCTTCTGAGGTTTCGGTTCCCCCTCTACTTTCGATTCAGAAGTGATCAGTCGTTCTCTGTTGTAAATTTATACAAATAGTTTGTCTGATGTCAAATATGTACAAATAAAAATTCAGTTGTTGTTTACAATAAAAATTCAATCATTGTCACCGTTGCCAGGTAACAAACAGTTGCGCTAAGTAAAAAACAATCAAGTACTTCGTTTAACATATTCAAATATACCTCCAAATGAAGGTGTGCATCGTGAAAGGTGTAGGAACGTAGTAGTTCGCGCAAGTCGTCCTCAGAATCCTTCAGCTCAGTTCAGGTTTGCGAGATGGGGTTCATTTGATGTTGTTCATACTTGGAGCTCTTGACAAGACTTGCCAAAATCATCATGCTTGCCATTTTGTCTACAAGCAGAGGCATATTTACGTGGGGGGAGGGACGAACGGGACCAGACCTCCCTCCAGAGGGTCGAAAAATTGACGAGTTTTGTTAATCTCTTAATTTTTAGGCTGTTTTATTTTTTTTTTAGCTGTGTAGGCTAATATTGTAGTAAGTCTTTTTTACATATTCAAACAGGTTTATTACACAGCATTCGCGTTTGAAATATAAAATGTAGGAAAACAATTTAGTCAATAAGTGCCTTCTAAACAATGTTTGAAAAGCACGCGATTTTATTGTGTCATTACAGTTTACTTTAATGGGATTGATTTCAGGATGTTATCGTACGTGTTTCAAGCGCTTTAAAGATAGTAATGTTGATCAGCCTTAAGCAGGTTTATCTTTTGTATGAAGCCTACTCAACCGGACCCCCTCCCCCACCAAGGTCAAATTATAGATACACCACTGTCTACGGGCGATAAAGAAATTGAGGCTTCAAAAAATATTATAACGCAAAGGCTAATTTATCTACACCACACAACTTCGATATGGTGTTTTGGTTGCTAACTCAGAGCGCTACGGAATCGCACAAGTTCTGCGAGAATATTGCTCCTACAAGTCAGTAGTGGCAAGGAGCTGCTCGAAAGTTTCGATTAATGACTAACCGCAAGGGGCCCTTTAATACTCACTAATGACTGAGTTTGTTCTTTCCTGCAAGTTTGATTGATCAAACATGATTCCTGTAACTTTGCATTTACAGAATTAAACCAAACCTTTCTCCACTGCAGTGTAAACGCCCCTGGCCACCAACGGTTGTGTGGTCACCCACCTTGTAGGTTTCGTATTCATGCAAGGGCGCTTTGTACCACACGACTGTCCTGCACTTACAGTTTTAGAGTTTAATAGTGTCTCTGTTTTTGTACGGCAGTGTCCATACAGCACACGTTTACTGCGGGGACATATTTACGAGGGGAGGGTGAACGGGACCGGATCCCCACAGAGGTCGAAAACAGTTGACGAATTTTGTTAAACAATTCATTTTGGGGCTTTTTAATCATTTTTCAGCTGTTTTTCAGCTAGTAACTTTTTTTTTAAATATACAAACAGGTTTATTACACAGCCTTTTCGTATACGTTTCAAATACGAAATAGGCTATAGGTAAATCAATCCCGTCAGTATCAATACCTTAGTAAATCAATACCTTCTAAACAATGTTTCAATAACGCGAATTTTTATTGTGTTATTATCGTTTACTTTAATGGATTTGATTTCAGGATGTTATCACACGTTTTTCAGCCACTTTAAAGATAGTACTGTTGATCAGTCTTAACTTGTTTTTTTTCTTTAGTACTCGACCAGACCCCGGACCCCCAGGCCAAATTCTAGATACGCTACTGATCTATTGATAAATATAGAGTACCAACACTTTCACTGAAATATAAATTACATTTACGTAAAAAAAAAAAGACTAGACTTGGAAGAGGAAGTCAGAACAAACGAAAGGAGTGGAACTTACGGTTTTCTAAGAATCATTCTCAGCATGGCGTCAGGAGCCCTGTGCAGCAGTTCTGTAATGCCTTCGTCAAGGTGTTCTTCGGCTTCTGCGATGTCCTGAGCGGAAGGCGTGGACGTAGATCCCTCCCTGTCTTGCCAGAAGTGATACAGTAGGCACTTGTCTTTGAATCCGTGTTCACCAGTTGCTGTGGGAATAATAAGAAAATTAAGTAAACAAAAGTAAAAAAAAGTTATTAAGGACAGAATGAATGTGTAAAATTCAATTGTTGATTTTATTCAAACAAAAAATTACAATGGCATGGATACATAAAAAGAATGTCACAGGAAAGATTGCCAAGGAGAGTTATGGGATGGACCCCATCAGAACGAACGAAAAGAGTAAGACCACCTATCACCTGAATACAAGACATTCAGCCTATATTGAGGGAAAGAGATATTGAAAAAGATCTTTAGATGGACAAGCAGCATTGGAAGATGAGAATTAAATCATTTCTGTAATCTTTGATTCCGGAAAAGGGGTAAGCACTGTACAGTCGGAATAATAAAATAAAGTAAATAAAAATACCATTTATAACTAACGTTTGCACAGTAATCTTAGAGAACTCGCTTACTCACCGTGCGAGATGACGCCTTCCTCCAGCAACGCCTGCCACATGCCGGTAGCTATGTGTCGGGAGTTGACGCTCGCCGTCAGCGACATCAGCCAGTCTACCAGCTCGCTTCCGCTGGCACACCTGCGCACGATGACACGGCCGCCCGAAGACTTTCTGTCCCGCAGGATACCGCTGGCGTCGTTTAGCAGCAACGTCCGCAGAACCCATCCTGCCCGAGCCATCGCCACGCTTGGACTCTGTTGCAGGGCAAAGACGAAAAATTAAAAAATGATTTTACGCGGAATCATATTGTTTGTAGAAAACGTAAACCCATGTGCAATTAGTGTAGCTAATTTAATTGATGTCGCTGTTGCCAGGTAACAGACATTAAGCTAAAAAATTGTTCTAATTCTTCAATTGATTATTGATTCCAGCGTAAACAAAGAGAATAATTTTTATTTCATTATTGAATAAAATGTAAATAGAATGATGAGAACATTCACTTCAGTATTGACAGAGCGGAGAATATTCACTTCAGTATTGATAGAAGATGGATATTTACTCCAATATTTGCACAGAAGAGGATATTCAGTTCAATATTCATAGAAAGGAGAATATTCATGTCAGTACAGATAGAGAGGAGAAAAGTCACGTCAGTACGGACAGAGAGGAGAATATTCACGATAGTATAGACAGAGAGGAGAATATTCACATTAGTGTGTAACGTTACTGTGGAACGTTATAAATTAATGCAATATGTGTAATATATAGATAAAAACTTCAATTATTAATCATAGTTATAGATGTATGATAAGATATGCAATTGTAATACACATAAATGTAAGTAATACGTAGAGTAAAGAATGGACAGGGCAAGGCTGGTGTGCCGACAGTCTGTCGCCAGCGAAATAAAAATACAATAGGCGGTTGTACCTAGTATGTCATAAACGCATAAATTGCTTTGTGTATGAAAACAGCAAAAAAACGACATGTACCGTTAGAAAAAGCCGGTCGATGTCCTTCAGGAGACAAAAGATGACAGCCCAATATTTATTACAATTTTAGAAAGTAGCGTCGTTTTTAACAGCTAAGCGACCACGCGGTAAAAAATAACGTGCCCGCACTGGTTAACCAATAAGAAAAAGCGTCAGTTCTGCGCGCGTGAAAATAACGAGACAGGAATGGAGAATTTCAAATTCACCGGGGAATATTTCAAACTCTGGCCAATGAAAGTGTCTTCAACCAGAGTTGTGGTGATGGAATCAATAGCAAAACTATAAAAAGAGAGACGAAAAGCGAAGACGGAGGTTCTTTTAAGTAAATTCCAAGACGAGCACGCGAAACCTGTGTAGCTCTATACAAACTTTTAGTAATCTAGCGGAACGTCATAATAGTTTGTTATTTAAACGTATAAATTAGGTCACTAATAATAATCGCGAAGTAAAACTTTAAAGTATCAAGAAGAGTATTTAGTTAGTGCGTGTAAAGTACGTGAAGGAAGAATATGTCATAAGTGCGCGTAAAGTACGTGTTCGGAAGATATTTCAGATGTGCGTAAGAAGTTGAATTGAAAGTATATTTATTTATGTGCGTGACGTAAGTACAACGCGAGCGTATATTCAAGTTTAAGAAGTGCTAATCAAGTATGTGTAGTGAAAGTGAAGTGCAATAAGCTGCGTAGAGCAGCTAATCAAGTCTGGAATCCTGCAAACAAGTAACATCTAAAAATCTTAACAATTCAGAATTCTAATATATATAAACATAGAAAAAATTAATATCTACCATAGTATAACTCATCTCATTTTCAAAAAACCCACGCGAGTTCAGATACTAACAATGCAATTTATGTAATATGACATACTAGAAAGGTATTATTAGTAATCACTGTATAATTAAGGGAATGAATTGAATATCGTAGTAATAGCAATTTGATATGAGTCATCTATAGATGTCAGATGAATAGAATATAATACTGTAGCTTGTTAACTGAAGAATACAAAATAATAGTAATAGTAAAGAATCATAATACGTTGAAGCTAGTAGTAAAAGCATATTAAACGTATTAATAATGTTCTGTTAAATACCATAATGTTATGATAAAATGTCAAATGCCTCAGTTGTGAGAAAATGGAATAATATAGTATATTGGTATCTGAACTGAACGAGTTTTTATTTCTTAATAAACCCTGGGATACTCTGCTCTGGCGCCCAACCGAATTAATGAATTATATAATAATGAGTAGACGTATTTAGTAACAGATATTAAAAAAAGTCATAAATAAATTAAATCATTATAATCGACATCAAAAATAAGAGCACAATTAAAGTTATATTTGGTGCATCCAAACGTGGAGCTTTATAAGTGAAGACAGAGAGGAGAATATTTATGTTAGTATAGACAGAGAGGAGAATATTCACGATAGTTTAGACAGAGAGGAGAATATTCACGTTAGTGTAGACAGAGAATATTTACGTTAGTGTAGACAGAGAATATTCACGTTAGTGTAGACAGAGAGGAGAAAAGTCACGTCAGTATGGACAGAGAGGAAAATATTCACGGTAATATAGACAGAGAATATTCACGTCAGTACAGGCAAAGAGGAGAATATTCACGTTAGTGTAGACAGAGAGGAGAATATTCACGTCAGTATAGTCAGAGAGGAGAACATTCACGTTAGTGTAGACAGAGAATATTGACGTTAGTCTAGACAGAGAATATTAACGTTAGGGTAGACACAGAGGAGAACATTCATGTCAGTACAGACAGAGAGGAGAATATTCACGTTAGTGTAGACAGAGAGGAGAATATTCACATCAGTATGGGCAGAGAGGAGAATATTCACGTTAGTGTAGACAGAGAATATTCACTATAGTGTAGACAGAGAATATTCACGTTAGTGTAGACAGAGAGGAGAAAATTCATGTCAGTATAGGCAGAGAGGAGAATATTCATGTCAGTACAGACAGAGAGGAGAATATTAATTTCAGTACAGACAGTGAGGAGAATATTCACATCAGTATAAATAGAGAGGAGAATATTCATGTCAGTACAGACAGAGAGGAGAATATTCACGTTAGTGTAGACAGAGAATATTAACGTTAGGGTAGACACAGAGGAGAACATTCATGTCAGTACAGACAGAGAGGAGAATATTCACGTTAGTGTAGACAGAGAGGAGAAAATTCATGTCAGTATAGGCAGAGAGGAGAATATTCACGTTAGTGTAGACAGAGAGGAGAATATTCATGTCAGTACAGACAGTGAGGAGAATATTCATGTCAGTACAGATAGAGAGGAGAATATTCACGTTAGTGTAGACAGAGAGGAGAATATTCATGTCAGTACAGACAGTGAGGAGAATATTCACGTCAGTACAGACAGAGAGGAGAATATTCATGTCAGTACAGACAGAGTGGAGAACATTCATGTCATTACAAACAGAGAGGAGAATATTCATGTCAGTACAGACAGAGAGGAGAATATTCACATCAGTATAAATAGAGAGGAGAATATTCATGTCAGCACAGACAGAGAGGAGAACATTCATGTCTGTACAGACAGAGAGGAGAATATTCACGTTAGTGTAAACAGGGAATATTCACGTTAGTGTAGACAGAGAGGAGAATATTCACGTTAGTATAGACAGAGAGGAGAATATTCATATCAGTACAGACAGAGAGGAGAATATTCATGTCAGTACAGACAGAGAGGAGAATATTCACGACAGTACAGACAGAGAGGAGAATATTCATGTCAGTATAGACAGAGAGGAGAACATTCACGTCAGTATGGACAGAGAGAATATTTACGTCGGTATTCACATATAAGAGAATAATCAGTTAAATATTCATAGAGAGGAGAACAGTTTCATAAATGTATCTTGAACAGATTTTGAAATAAATATACTGTACCTACGTGAGAGATGAAGGACAGTTTAATTAATACTGGTCAGACCTTGACAACCTGGTCACTTGAAAGTAATGTTTTATAGAAGAGTGCTTACAAATCTATTTTCTAAAGTATTCCTATGTAACGCACAGTGGATAAGGGTATGTCTAACAGAATAAAACGATACTATTGGCAAGAGAAACGGACTTTTAAGAAGGTACAAAAATCAGTATATACAAGAGTGACGTTAAAAACGACTGAAGTGGAAAACGACCGAAAATAAAGTTAGTACAGACCGGTTTTGAGAACACAGAAGTAAAGGAAATAAAAACGAAAGAATCAGAAAACGGATAGTATGGTCCCGTTCAGTACAGGAAAGAAAGAAACAAAGAAACAAGACGATTCAGTTTTAAAATGTTTAGACAATGGTGACAGAAACTGTTATGAAGGCTAGAGATCTTCAGGATAGTCAGGGTAGTGGAATGTGAAATTAGGCAGTTTTAATCTGTGTACGAGTAGATTTTTATAATAAACCATCTCTGAAATTCCACTGAAACTAAATGTAGTGGAGTCCAGTTTCTAGGGACGCGTCAGGTCCAGCATACTTGATCCTGGTTAAGCGTTTGCCGTAAGTATCCCAGACATAAAGTGTAGTTTGTGAAGTGTCACATTTGTACTTGAAGCGACATGAAGGGACAAAGTACTGTTCCGCCATTACAGAACGTTCTACATGTTCTCGGCTATACCAGCACAGTCCAGCTGTACGTGATTCTTAACGTGCGTTAACGAGACTGTTCCAGACTCACCGTCCGCGCGCACTGTGTCAAGGCCGCAATCAATTACGCTCTAGTGTTTTTAGTAGTGCTGATGCGTATTATGGATTATTCTGGAATCTCAGTGGGGTATAAATATAAGCATTCAGCGACGCTTAGTTTCAGTTTAAGTAGCGATTTATTCAAGTGAGGTTCGAGTTATTGTCGGGCGATTTACACAGTGCATTTCACGTGGTGTATTAGTAAAAAGTGTTTATAGTGCGGAATTCTTTTTAGTCGACATTATTATTTGTGTGGTCAGATTAACTTGAATTGTTCTACGAGAATAATTTTGTTGAATAACTTGTTTATTACAGACCGTTAATTGTGATAATTAAAGCTGGTTTTTAGTAACTTTAATAGTGTCTTGTACTTTGTTCTCCACTGTACCGTACGATGGGCGGCCAGTGAGACCGTCGTAACGGTATCGTTCATTGACGAGATAAAGTCGTGTAAATGTGCAACATTTTGTACAAATGCCTCTTTACGTAAAACGTTCAGCCTAGCAGAAGAAGTATGCAGAACTATACGGTATCTCTGTCACAAAACTAACAGTAAACATATTATAACTAATGATAATGTGATGTATTATAATATAAACACACTTATTGTTTACTAATGGTACTATAATCTCAATTTTCTATTGTATTGTATTTATTGTTCATAGCCTAAAGGTACCATACATACGATTTGCAATAAAATTTTGTATTACTCACATTATTAAAACAATCGATTTCGGTCACAGACCATCGTCAGGTCATACACAGCACATTTGCGGTCACAATATATTAAAACATTCACTATTTACAAACACGAATTCGTAGACATTGATTAATGAACTTGATACGTACGTCGTTGTCCAAAGTTTCCCGAGAACTGATCTTGTTACAGAGTGTTCATGTTTACATTCCGTTCTATACATTATATCAGCTGATTAGCCTACTGAATGTTGATTTTCATTTTGCCGCAATATTTCAAATGTGATACGATTTTTGAAGTATGTCATGATGTTCAATAGATTTTCATGGCCCTCTTCTTTTTTTTTACATGTTTGTGTATTCGGTATTGTTCATATATATTAGATTTTATTTCATCACTGCATGTTTTCAATACGGTTAAATGTTGCTGTATTGGACCATATTCACAAGACTGTTGTTTTATGTGTTTGGCTACTGTTGAGTTCGGATTTGAGTGCTGAGAATGTTTGGTATGTTCAATATATCTGTGTTTAAATGATCTTGAAGTGAATCCTATATATTTTTTGTTGCACCATACATCACATTCTGTCGAATTAGCAGACTAACATTGATATTGGTAGACTCCAGCTTTTTCATAAATGCTCTTCTTTTTCGTATTGCTTATTTTCAGATTGTTGTAGATATCGTTGCTTGTTCTGAACGCTAATTGATAGTCGTATTTTGCAAATGTTCTAGCTAATTTTTGAGAGTTGTCGTCAATGTAATGTGCAGGTATATAGGGTTTCTTCCTTTTGATTGACATGTTATTTGTTTCTGATTCATTTCTTTTCTGTTTTTCAATAATTTTATCAATCATTTGAGGCTGATATCCATTGCTTTGAGCTATCTGCTTTATGATGTGTATCTCTTTTTTTCACAGTGCTTCCTGGATAGAGGATGTGAGAGGGCTCGATATACCATGCTGTTGTATGCAGAAATTTTGTATGATAGGGATGGTTGCTCTCTGCGTGAATGGTAATATCTGTTTGAGTATCTTTTCTGTATATAGAGAAATGATGTTTGCTTGCCTAACAAGTTAAGAGAAATAAATTAAACTTAGTGCCTTTATTTAAAAGTTTTTCTTTTAAATTAGACAGCAATAAAATGATCAAAGACAGAAGAAAAACCTTTAAATAAAGGCACTAAGTTTAATTTATACAGACACTACATCTATTAAATATTCAGAAGACTTAGTAATTGGCTCTGAAATACACTTGTTAAAAGTAAACTCAAACGTTCAAGAGAGAGTGCGACATGAACTCGCTAATAATATTGAGTCCATTCTGAAAAAAATGTAACAACCGGAAATACAAAAAGAGGCACATAATACATAAAAAACACAAAAGAACATTAAAATCACTTAAGAACAAATTAATTAAAAACAACTGTGTTATTATACCTGCAGATAAATCAAGGGCTGTCGTAATTATACAGAAGAATGAAGAATGATCAAAAAGTCAACACCTTTTTAGAAAAGAATAAAGTAGAAAAACTAAATAAGGACCCTACGCCCCAAAACAAAAAAGAAATAAGTGAAGCGATTGAAAATTCCAACATAATAAACCAAAAAAAGAAAAAATGGTTAACAAAACACAAAATATCTGCACCTAAATTCAACCCAATTCTGAAGACACATAAAGCTGAAAAACCAGTGCGTCCTTTAATTAATAGTAGAACAGCACCTTCATACAGAGTGGCCAAATTTCTACGACATCTAATCCAAGATAATATCACGTTATCATCGAAGTCTCAAATCAAGAGTGGTTTTGAATTTACTAGTAAAGTGAAAGATTTAAATGTACCTAGCAATAGTAAATTTATATAATTTGATGTTTCTGATATGTACACCAGTATACCGAGGGATGATTTATTGTTAGTATTAAAAAAGAATTTAGAAAAAACCAAGAAATTACAAAAAGATGAAGTTGAAAATTTGGTCAAATTAGTAAAAATGATAATTAACCAAAATTATTTCGTATATGAAAATCACCATTATGAGAACAAAAATGGTCTTGCAATGGGGGCTCCACTTTCATCAATCTTGAGTGAAATGTACCTACAGCACCTAGAAGAAAATTTTATACTCACAACCAAAAATCCATTTATACAACACATCAAATATTGGTGCACGTATGTGGATGATGTCATCTATTTATTTGTAGGTACTGCTAGACAAATCAGCCAACTTTTAGCATACATCAACTCCATCAATTCTGACATTAAATTTACAAAAGAAATAGAGAATAAAGGCGAAATAAACTTCTTAGACCTTACCATAAAACGCCATGCAAGCAAACATCATTTCTCTATATACAGAAAAGATACTTAAACAGATATTACCATTCACGCAGAGAGCAACCATCCTTACTCATACAAAATTTCTGCATACAACAGCATGGTATATCGAGCCCTCACATATCCTCTATCCAGGAAGCAGTATGAAAAAGAGATACACATCATAAAGCAAATAGCTCAAAGCAATGGATATCAGCCTCAAATGATTGATAAAATTATTGAAAAACAGAAAAGAAATGAATCAGAAACAAATAACATGTCAATCAAAAGGAAGAAACCCTATATACCTGCACATTACATTGACGACAACTCTCAAAAATTAGCTAGAACATTTGCAAAATACGACTATCAATTAGCGTTCAGAACAAGCAACGATATCTACAACAATCTGAAAATAAGCAATACGAAAAAGAAAAGCATTTATGAAAAAGCTGGAGTCTACCAATATCAATGTTAGCCTGCTAATTCGACAGAATGTGATGTACGGTGCAACAAAAAATATATAGGATTCACTTCAAGATCATTTAAACACAGATATATTGAACATACCAAACATTCTCAGCACTCAAATCCGAACTCAACAGTAGCCAAACACATAAAACAACAGTCTTGTGAATATGGTCCAATACAGCAACATTTAACCGTATTGAAAATATGCAGTGATGAAATAAAATCTAATATATATGAAACAATACCGAATACACAAACATGTAAAAAAAAAGAAGAGGGCCATGAAAATCTATTGAACATCATGACATACTTCAAAAATCGTATCACATTTGAAATATTGCGGCAAAATGAAAATCAACATTCAGTAGGCTAATCAGCTGATATAATGTATAGAACGGAATGTAAACATGAACACTCTGTAACAAGATCAGTTCTCGGGAAACTTTGAACAACGACGTACGTATCAAGTTCATTAATCAATGTCTACGAATTCGTTTTTGTAAATAGTGAATGTTTTAATATATTGTGACCGCAAATGTGCTGTGTATGACCTGACGATGGTCTGTGACCGAAATCGATCGTTGTTAATAATGTGAGTAATACAAAATTTTATTGCAAATCGTATGTATGGTACCTTTAGGCTATGAACAATAAATACAATACAATAGAAAATTGAGTAAACATATAGTCTTAAGCTACATAGAAGTTTTCCAAAGTAATAGCTGTTCCTGCATTATTTAGTGGGTTGAAAACATCAGCAATGAAAAGAAAAAAAAGATTGTAACAGAATCCGATTAGGTAAAATGAGGATTTTAAGATAGGATACAGTAGAAAAGATAGACCATATGAGAAATCAGGGGACATTGTGAGATAGAGAAGGGGGAGAGAGAGAGAGAGAGAGAGAGAGAGAGAGAGAGAGAGAGAGAGAGAGAGAGAGAGAATTGCACATATTTTTAATGAATGAAAAAAATCGACGGATCTAGAGAAGAGCGGAAAGATTAATTTGTAAACAGAATGACACAGAAGAGGCTTCCGAACCAAATAACGAAGCATAAAAGTAGAAGAGGAATAAGACTGCTTTTAACAAGATGACGGTGAAATAAATCCGGGGAGTGGCAATGGGTTAATCAGTAAAAGGAAGGGATGAGACGTACTCCCAGTCATTGCCAGTACAGAGTTTCTCACAACTTCAGTAAAATTACTAAGCTTAATGGTAAATAGGCGTTTCAACACAAATTTCAAAAGAAGGGGGGCAACTGTCCCACATTATCGGCGTAATGTCTCAATTAAGCGAAGGAAACTATGGTTAATGTTTTAAAAAAAATTCTGGTTTTGAAATTTTGCTCGAAACGAGCAATTGCTCCGATTATATCAGCGGTCCAAATGATCGGAGTCGAATGTACGCAAATTAAGAAATAACCGCTACTAAGTGTAATCCGGAGGGTATTTTAGGGGGGGGGACGAACGGGACCGGACCCCCTACCCAGAGGGTCGAAAAAGTTGAAAAATTTTGTTAATCTCTTAATTTGTATGTTATTTTTTATTTTTTCAGCTGTGGAAGGTAACATAGTAGTAACTATTTTTCAATCTATACAAACAGATCATTACACTGCATTAGCGTGTAATATGATATAATACAGGAAAATCAATTCAGTCAATAAACGTATCTTGTAAACAAGTTTCAGTAACGCGTATTTTTATTGTGTTATTACCGTTTACTTTAATTTGACTGATTTCAGCCACTATAGTAATGTTGATTAGTCTTAACTTGCTTTTTCTTTTGTATGAAGCCGACTCGACTCGGGGCCCCCTCCCAAGGCCAAATTCTAGATACGCCACAGAGGGTAACATCGGTTTTCACAATGTGTATGAATGCAAGTAAATTGCGACCAGACCTCCTCAGTTAAATTGCGGCTAAGGGACACGTTTTTTGTCGTTGTTTCAAGTTATATTTTTCCCACACGAACAAAGGGCCGGCTGGCCATTACTTTTCACTGAAACATAAAACTAATTTTTCAGTCGAATTGCCGCTGCAAATTTACCTTTTTTTTATACGGCTTTTGAAACAATGTGTCTGTGCTTTTGTTATATAAAACGAACGCTTTTTCACAAGTCTCATTTATAACCGCTGTGTGTCCGTCGGATCGAGTTGGCGGTGAAGATTTATCGGCCTAGCACGTAGTTTTTTGTAACTTGCAGGAGGGCGGACACTTTTATAGCTAACTGAACGCCCTCGGACGTCAAACCAAGGGGAAAGAAGTAATGTCACCTCTCCTCTCTCTTACAAATGACAGTTTATAAGTCTTATCGAATGTGTTCTTGTGCTCATGTAGATACGCTAGCTGTAGTTACAGGAAATTTCACTGGATGTACAACATTTTTTCCCAAACTAGTTTTTAGTTTTTTAAAAATATTTTCAACGTAAATTTTGAAATATATTATAAATGTTAATTCTCGGTTATACATTATTTGCATGTGCGCTGTGATAGTTTAGAATTAAGCTCAAGTTCAGAAATGTTTACGTGGGGCACCGTTCCAAAGGCATTCACGAGCAGCGTTCACATAGTTGGAAACGCTATTAGCTGCGGTGTTAGGGCGTGGTCTCGTGTTTATACTGACTGATGTTTCGGCCTCACCATCGGCAATGTCGGTAGAAATGGGACAGCCTTTCTTGGTTGCTGAGCTGTGCAGACACAGCAAATGAATTGCCCCCACTTAAGTTGTCTAGGGAGGAGTGAGAGGAGATAACACGATAACAGTTCAGTGTCTCACTTTACTCACTAATTCTCTCTCTGTCACACACATGCTTCCAGCCTTGTTGCAGCCGATGTTCACACTATGAAACACTGCACAAGACTGTTGTGCGCATGTGTAAAATGACTGAAAATGTTGTTAGCCGCGAAACGAGGTGTTTGTCTACTGCGCGCCTCGGTCAGTGTTCAATTTCTATCGTCAGGTTTCTAACAATATGCACGGATTTCGCCAATTCATCCCAGTGATGAGGTAGAAACTACGTACTTTAAGTAGGTAAAATGAGATAGGTATTACAAAACCTTCTTATACAAACTACCTAGTCTCTATCTCATCACTGGGATGAACTAGCGAACACCGTGTCAATTGTTACCGACACAGATGATGGTGAGGCCGAAACGCATACCAGCATAAACTCTAGACCACGGCCTAACAACCCGGCTAATAAAGATTCTAACTATGTTTACATTGAGGATTTTTTACACTATCGAAGAGTGTAGAACATTATAATTCAATTATGATTCAGTCAAAACAAAAGTAATGGCGTTTGCAGGTGGTGATTCGCTACAGCTAAAATTATTAGTGATATAATACCCTAGCAATTTTTATATGTAAACTGACATTTAAGTTTAAATAGAAATTTAAATTTGTGACCTCTTAGGCTTACCTCAGTTAGGGATTTTAGGCTACTTATAATCACAGTGATGACATAATACATCGACTCCAAAAGTTTCAATATTTCCTCCGGAAATGTAAAGAGTAGTATAGGAATAGCAAGAGCAAGTGATAGGCCTATTGCTGCAGAAGAAATTTACGAATTCAGGGATTGGTTTAGGGACCGAATGAAATTGCTACAGATGAAATCTAGGAATTCAGGAATTGCTTTAGGGACCAAATTAAATTGCTGCAGATAAAATTTACGAATTCAGCGTTTGCTTTATGGAGCAAATGAAATTTAGAAATTCAGGAATTGCTTTTGACAGCAAATGAAATTGTTGCAGATGAGATTTACGAATTCTGGGATTGCTTTAGAGACAAAATGAAATTGCTACAGATGAAATCTAGGAATTCAGGGATTGCTTTAGGGACCAAATGGAATTTCTCCAGATGAAATTTAGGAATTCAGCGATTGCTTTATGGACCAAATGAAATAGCTGCAAATTAAATTTAGAAATTCAGGGATTGCTTTAGGCAGCAAATGAAATTGCTACAGATGAAATTTAGGGATTGTTTTAGAAATTTGTATAGGTAAAATTTTACAAATGTATGATAGCCCCAGCAATTCTTTATGTGTTTTGGAACTAGACTCTTCCATGGTGGGATTCAAAAAAAAAAAAAAAAAAATGCGGTAATGAGATTTCTTAGGGCGGGACGTACCTCATCTAAAAGAAAGAATAGTGAGTTCATACGATCAGCAAGTAAGTGATGTGAGCAAGCTCATAGAGATACACAGAAATCATTGGAAGTAGCTCGCAAAAATAAAAAAAAAATTATATGGAACATCTTTACTGGATTAAACCTACTGATAAATATACTGTCACAAAGAGTACTTTTTTCTGCTTAATGTTGACGCTGCTCTTTTCGCATACGAAGACGTAGCGTGCATTATTTTTATGTATGTTTATTTTTACAAGCGCAACCAAGGGCGTATGCGGTTAGAAAGGTAAGAATTAGAAGAGAAAATAAAAATTCGTGGAACAAAGAAAATTTAGCTTCATTCGGATAACTGAGAAGCTCCTTAAAAAAACTCTATTGTCTCATTGCTGTTGTATGCTTCAGACACGTGACTTCTGAGCAGAAGCAGTGAAAATATGGTGCGAGAGTTTGAGAGAAAAATGTTAAAAAGAATTACTGGTCAGTAAATGAAAGAGTTATTTGGAGAAAACGGAGCGATGAAGAACTGTACATTTTATTTTGCAGGCCATGACCATAATCGAAAAGGTAAAGATGGGACGGCTTAGATGAGCAGGAATGGGACGGGATGGTCTTGTTGTTCATATTCTATGGATTGAGTCCTCGGTCTGTGTAAAGCCACAGTAACTAGTTGTGTTTCGTAAAATTACCCCCTCTCTCTCTCTCTCCCTCTCTCTCTCTCTCTCTCTCTCTCTCTCTCTCTCTCTCGGGACGTATTAGTTGAGGTTACTACTTACGTCAGTGATGGGTTCGGCAGGGTTGGGGTTGTCAGGACTCATCGTCCGTCTGACCTGAGACACAGGTGGTGACGGCGGTGACTGGCATTTCACGCCGGAACCAAAACCTGCAACACAGACACGTCAATGTTTCACTATTTGTATACGCGACGTTTGATAGTTACAAAGGCAGATAATAGTCATTTTAGAATACTCAATGGAAACAACACACCATATTATTACATTACACAGCATCAGTGTGCTCCCTGCCCTGCAGAACTCGCTCACTATTTTGGACGAATTACATTTATTATTGGATACATTTTGATATTAAATACTATTTCAATTATCAGAAAAATTACAAAAATCCCGATTATCCCAATATTTTTTTAACAATAACAGAGCAGTCATACAATAAACGCTAAAAATCGAGTAATCGAATTTATTATGTTAAGAATTACTTTAGTCTGACACCTGGCTGGAGTTTTACAATTTTTCAAATTTTTGATCCCCCTTTTGGCTCCTGTGATAAAAAAATTTTGAAATTTCCAAAACTGTACACTATATTCAGATTTTGATTAAAATTTTTTTAATTTGATATCCTAAAAAGAACTGCGATTTTATTAAACGTTTGCTCTAATTTTTGGGGTCTGGTCCCCAAATTTTGAAATTTCCTAAACTTAATACTACATTCACATTTTAGTTTAAAATTCCTTCTGATTTGAAACACCACATGAATTATTGCGATTTTATGGAAATTTTTACCCACACTTTTGTCATTCCCTGGCGTCAAAAAACTTCGAAAATTTTAAAAATAAAGCTGATGTAGACGATTTGATTTTTCAAAATTTTTACCCTCTCATGTTTTGCCTCCCACTCTACTTTTCGGGGTTCTGTGAGTAAAAGTATATGCACACGCATGCCAAGTTGTCGTAAGACATGCTCCAACAGATAGACAAACAGTCAAGTGCCAAACGGTCAAGTTAAAACTGATAACTCACTTCGCTCATTCAGAAAACATAATAAAATACTTGACCGGCGGTTTAACCGGTCTGTCTGCCTGTCTCCTTTCTCCCCTCTCCACGCTCTCTCTTTCTTTGTCATACGTCATCTGACCTGACTGACGTGGCCATCCAGCTCCTCCTATAAGTTATTCACTTACAACCTGGTTACTTACAACCTGCTTAATTATCAAAGCTATTACCTTTGGGTGTCTCAGTCAGTGCTGCACAGACCAGTCTCATCTTTTGTCACAGTCGTCCACAATCGCCTCTCCTTTCTTCCATTATACCCAGAACCCGATCACTCATTACTGTGCCCACATAGGGTATTTTATTTTTAACATTTCACATATAGAGATATGGTACAAGTGAGACTGAATTCAAGAATTTTCATAAATTGATTGTAACAATAAGAATTTTTTCTTCTCTGAGAAAGCCCTGTCGGCTTGCTTTCTGTTTCGTACAACCCCTTGTGACACTGCCTCTCGAGTAGGCGAATTTATCCACATTCTCTATGCTGTTCTTGCGCATTTTAATGTTCAAAGGATTTCCTACTTTCGTTCCTAGAGCTTTTCACAGTTTATGTTGACTTTTACATTAGATTCCTCCCATAACATTTTTAATATAACACCGTAAGGAGTGTAGTAATTTGATGTCACGAAGGAGTGTGTGTTTAAAATTAAATTACGACCGAGTTTTGTAAAAAACCACCTTGTTTCTTAGATTGATCCTCCTCCCCCACAAAAAGGGAGCGGGAGGCAAAAACGTTAGAGGGTCACCAAATTGGAAAATCAAAAAAACCCATGTGGGCTACCAAATTAAAGGAATTTAATTAAAATATGAATTTAGCTTTACTTTTAAAAATTTCAAAATTTTGGGACGCCGGGGGGAGGGCAAAAAGTGTGTAAAAATTTCGATAATAGGCGACGAATACACACCACGCAATTTAATGTATGTGGCATTGAAAGTTTCGAGGGAGATACACTGAGAAAGACGTATTAACCTGAGAGAATGGTACTACTGGACATCAACAGACTTGCTCGGGGGGGGGGGGGGGGGGTATCTAAGGTTCGCAACATCCGCCGGGAGACGGAACAGTGAGAAGAAGCAGATAGGCACTGATGTGGGTGTACAAATGTACGCCAGTCAAAGTTACGTGTAAAGATAATAAAAATTTACTGATAGCATATCGCTTTTTGTAACGCCAGTCATAAACGTTTATTACACGCGCGCGCGCGCGCGCGCACACACACACACACACACGCACGCACGCACGCACGCACGCACTAGGTTATTCAAAGTTCTCTGCACTCTGATTACATAAACTATATTAAATTTGTTTTTCAAGGCAAGGCTGAAGTACGTAAATACGAATTATGACTTTTTTTAAGGCCACTTTGACGTGCTTCGACTGAATTTTCTTCAGCTGCTGATGAAGAAATCATGTTTACGCCTACATGCATCAAATTTCGTTTACATTTTTATTTATAGTGAAATATAAACACTGGCGTTTGTATGCATACACAAATACGCAGGTATTTTGCGCGCGCGCACTCGGACACACATACACGCGCAGACGCACGCACAAATGAGTGTTATTGGAATGGAGATGAATGGACTGAGTGTTGTTGGAATGGAGTAAAATGTAATGAGTGTTATTAGAATGGAGTAGAATGGAATGATGGCTATTAGAATGGAATAGAATGAAATGAGTGTTGTTGGAATGGAGTAGAATGGAATGAGTGTTATTAGAATGAAGTAGAATGTAATGAGTGTTGTTGGAATGGAGTAGAATGGAATGTGTGTTGTTAGAATGGAGTAGAATGGAATTATTGTTATTAGAATGGAGTAGAATGGAATGAGTGTTATTGGAATGGAGTAGAATGGAATGAGTGTTATTAGAATGGAGAACAATCGAATTGGTGTTATTATAATGAAACATTTATTGATCGACGGTCAGCACTAATTTCAGGAGTCAATAAGAATAGTTTAGAATGTTTTAGTTCTTCACATTTTATTGAAAATAATACCAGTGTGTTATTTCAGACAGTAATTTTTATTAAAACATTCTGCTTCAACAAAATTACTATTGATTTATTTATGCTCCATGGTAATCTTCAGTTTCTCTTTTTGTTTAAGATGACTTAAGCAAAAATCTACAGGCCTATTGATTGCCAGACAACTATTATTTCAACTGACAAAATTTAATCTAGTTTTATTTAAATTTGATTAAATGAGCAACTATCAGAATTTGCACAAGAAATCGAAGAAAACCAATTCAGTCTGAAGCACTTTCATAATTGAACGACTGTATTAAATGGCCGTCGAAGCACTTGTAAACGCACAAAAGACGAAGGAGGAAAGTTTAGTTTTATAATTGATAAACTCGGGGCGCGCCGGTTCATTAAGAAGCGGTAGCGAAAGGGCGCTGCTCTTCTGTTGTTTTACAAGCATTCTCAAGCGGAGGAAGGAACTCCCCCCCCCAGGGCTTGTGTTTAGGAATTCGCTGTCCGGCCAGCGCTGACGGGGGGGGGGGTGAAGGTTACTACAACACCCTCCAGTGAAACCAAAAGCAGCGCGCACACTTAATTGCTCATTATCGCGACCCCTTTCTTTGTTTCCACGTTATTTTTAACTTGCACATTTTAATTATCTTTTATTCTTTGTTAAGCGCTCCGCTCCAACGGTAGTGCGATTATTATTTAAAGTTTTTCGTCCGTAGATAATTCGAAGAGTTTTTCTTTTTTTTTCTAGTTGTTGTTGCAAGAGGTAAGAGGACGCGAGCGTCTGAAATACTGAAGCAGAATTTTCTCTCGTGCACCGTTCCCTTCATTAATAAGGAAGACTAATTAAAAAATAAAACGTATCTGGAAATAATTACAGTAACATAGAATAATTTTAATACAGAGTTACTTCAGGTTATAATTATGTTATGTAATAAAAACAATTCAACGAATATTTAATTCTGAAGTAATAAAAATCCGATCGTTAATTTTTTATGAACAATTACGTCTTATACTTGAGACAGTGTTTTGGAATTACTGCGGGATACCAAAATTCATAATTACACATTTGCGTGGTGAAATTTGCATTAATCTTGTCTTTCTTCCAGTGATATTGCTGTCGTCCTGAGATAGCATCGTACTGTGAAAGCTTACGTAGAAACGGATGGGTAATATGGAAAAGATAATAGCTGTAGCTGCTATATGCATGTGAAAGGATAGAAGGTAAACCCATCAACACGGCTGAAATTTATAAAGGGTTTAATGAAAGAAGAAGAAAAAGAAGAAGGAGGAGGAGGAGGAAAAATTAAATGATATTATATTTACTAAAGTGTTTGGTCACTTCGGTCAATTGTCAGAGTGGATAAGTTTCACCCCGCGCAAGCGTTTCCATTCGATGACAAATTTTAACAATAGTATTGAAAATATCGGTATGGAGAACCATACATGACTTCCATGTTATAAGACTTATATTTATAATCATTTTTGAAATGAAATGTTTCCATAGGAACTACTTCTTTCTTCAGCCTTAACCACAGTACTGTGGTCACTAACGTATACCACCTGACGTTAGCGCACTCGATTTTCACTGATGATGGCAATCGATGGCACTACCGGAACATCTGGTTTTGCAGAAAACAGTGGACCACGGCCAAGCAGCCCGGGAAGGAATTTTAACAACAAACTACTTCTTTGTTGTCGACAATGTAGTACACATATAAAAAATATCCCCTTCCCTTCAACTATCATTTTCATTTGTAGACATTTCATCTATCTTTCTACAGTGGATTATTATGACCTTCTTTTCAGGATACTTTATTCATCAAAATTAAGTACTTTACACTTGTTAAAACATAAAACGTTGCTGGCAAACTACCCCTTCCCCTTAACCGATCTCCACCAAAATCAACAGGTTTGAGACCTCTACAATTCAGGCACATATGCAAAAAATTATTTGATTCTGTTTCAATTTACGGCAGTTATCGTTCGCCATAGAAAAAATTCTACACAGACACTTTTCGGAAAATGACTTTTCTCCATGTTTTGAGCGTAGTACAATCAGAATCAACCCTTATCTCGAACACCATTTTTTCGTCATCACCATACTTCCATTTCCTTATGGAACATGGAAGTAAAAATCCGTATGGAGAACCATACATGACTTCCATGCTCTAAGATTTATCTTCAAAATCATTTACTTGAATTCGGCTCGATAATTTCTAAAAAATATCCCCCACCTTGTAAATCGAGTTTTACGCTTGACAATTGAAATAAAATATTTCCATACGAACTACTTCTTTGTTGCCGATAACGTAGTAGGCTACATATATAATAAAAATAATATAATTTTATTGCCTGGCAACAAAATTATTTTATTTTTAACAATTACAGTTGTTTGTAAAGATTAAATGGATTTTTATTTAATTTCGTCAAACTCATTAAATCAATATTAAACGTGAAAAATTACCCCCTCACCTTTTAACCACCTTTTCATTTATAGATATTTCCTCTACCTTTCTACAATGGATTATTATGAAAATTAACTCATAAAACGTAAAACATTAACTCCCCTTGTTAAAACGTAAAACGTTACAAGTAAACTACCCCTCTTCCTTAACCGATCTTCACCAAAATCAACAGACCTTGAGTACTCCACAACTCAGACATACATACAAAAAATTCTTTGATTCTGTTTGAATTTCCGCCAGTTATCGTTCGCCATACAAAAATATCGGTATGGAGAACCATACATGACTTCTATGTTCTAAGATTTATATTTAAAATCATTTTCGAAATAAAATATTTCCATAGAAACTACTTCTTTCTTCAGCCTTAACCACAGTACTGTGGTCAGTAACGTATACCACCTTACGTTAGCGCACATCGATTTTCACTGATGATGGCAGTCGATAGTACTGCCGAAACGTTTGCTTTTGTAGAAACATTGGACCACGGCCAAACAGCCCGGGAAGGAATTTTAACAACAAACTACTTCTTTGTTGCCGATGATGTAGTACACATGACATATAAATAAAAATTATCCCCTCCCCCTTCAACTACCATTTTAATTTATAGAAAATTACCCCCACCCCTTCAAATAGCTTCTTCATTTATAGAATTTTATCTACGTTTATACAGTGGATTATTATGATCTTCTTTTCTGGATACTTTTTTATCAAAATTAAGTACTTTACTCTGGTTAATACATAAAACGTTGCCGGTAAACTACCCTTTCCCCGTAACCGATCTTCACCAAAATCAATAGGCCTTGAGTCCTCTACAACTTAGGCACATATGTAAAAAATTATTTGATTCTGTTTGAATTTACGGCAGTTATCGTTCGTCATGAAAAAATTACGCTTGTTAAAACATAAAATGTTGCAGGTCCAACCATTTCCCTTCCATTTCCATTTCATAAAATGGGTCTACCCATTTCCCTTAACCGATCTTCACCAAAATCAACGGGCCGTGAGCCATTTGCAATTCAGGAACGTATGCAAAAACATGTTTGATTCTGTTTGAATGTGCGGCAGTTATAGAAAATATTTCCCTTCATAAAACATAAAATGTTGCAGGTAAACTACCCCTTTCCCTTAACCGATCTTCACCAAAATCAACAGGCCTCGAGTCCTTTACAATTCAGAAATGTATGCAAAAATTATTTGATTCTGTTTGAATTTGCGGCAGTTATCGTTCGTCATAGAAAAAATTACCCTTGTTAAAACATAAAACGTTACAGGTAAACTACCCCTTCCCCTTAACCGATCTTCACCAAAAACAATAGGCCTTGAGTACTCTACAATTCAGGACTGAATGCAAAAAAATATTTGATTCTGTTTGAATTTGCGGCTGTTATCTTTTGCCATAAAAAATTCTACACATAGACACACAGACACAAACACAGACACTTTTCGAAAAATGACTTTTCTTCATGTTTTGAGGGTAGTACAATCAGAATCAGCCGTTATCTCGAACACGATTTTTTTTGCCATGACCATACTTCCATTTTCTTATGGAACATGGAAGTCATGGAAGTAAAATCTCTCTCACACACACACACACACACACACACACACACACACACACACACATAGTAGAAAATGACTTTTCTTCATGTTTTGAGGGTAGTGCAATCAGATCCACCCCTTACTTCGAACAAGATTTTTTTCGCCATCACCACACTTACATTTTCTTACGGAACATGGAAGTAAAAATTATCCCCTCCCTCTTCAAATACTCTTTTCATTTGTAAATATTTCATCTACCTTTCTACAGTGGATTATTATGACCTTCTTTTCAGGATACTTTATTTATCAAAATTAAGTACTTTACTCTTGTTAAAACATAAAACGTTGCTGGTAAACTACCCCTTCCCCTTACCCGATCTTCATCAAAATCAATAGACCTTGAGTCATCTAGACTAGAACTCGGGCACATGTGCATAAAATTACTTGATTCTGTTTGAATTTGCGGCAGTTATCGTTCGCCATAGAAAAAATTTTACACACACACACACACACACACACACACACACACACACACACACACACACACACGGTTTTTGTGAAAAATGGCGGACGATGTTAATGCTGTGTTTGCTTGTGCTCTTGAAAACTTAGTGAGTGTGACGGAGAAGAGTGGTAATTTACGGAATGATTTAAGGAAAGTCATCTTGGAGTCGGTGAGTACGCTTAGAAGAGTTTTTGCAGATGTTATGAATGTTTTGGAAGAGAAAGGGAAGACAATTAACGTGTTGGAATGTGAGGTTAAGAAAATAGAAACGGAAAGAGTATCTTTTATGAAGGAATTGTCGGTGCGTGTACAGCCTACGCCACCTGTTGGTCAAACTCCAAAGCTTTACTCTGACGTTGCGCGTAGTAGAGAGAAGGGTTCAAATAAGAAATTTAAAGTTGTCGTTAAATCTAAATTTAACGAATCGGCTGAATCAGTTAAAGCTGTTTTAAAATCAAAAATTAACCCAATACAAATGAAAGTCGGAATAGGGGCTGTAAGATCGTTTAGGGATGGTAGAGTTGTTATAGAATCTGGTAGTAAAAATGATATTGACATTATTACCAACGGTATTAATGAGGCATGTGGAAGTATTTTGGAAGCATCGGTCCTAAACTCCGTAATCCCGAAATGATTGTGTACAATATACCGGATGATATTTCCATAGAAAATGCTCGGGATGTTATTATAATGCAAAACTTTGAATTAAATCTACATGAAGAATACTTGCGACCTAAGCTTATTTTTAAAAACAAACGACAGATAAGGAATCTTGTCGTTGAAGTTAGTTCCCAAACACGACAAAAGCTTTTAAGTAATAGGTTAAAAATCGGGTGGCAATTATGCAACGTGGATGATTATCTGGTTGCTAAGCGATGTTTTAAATGTAGTGGGTATAATCATAAAGCTCAGGAGTGCAGAGGGGATCTTACATGCCCCTTGTGTGCTGGAGACCATAAGCTGAGTGAATGTAAAGCATCAACTAATGATTTTAAATGTATCAATTGTATTCATTACAATAAGTGTATAAAGGATAATAGGGTTAATGAGCGTCATTCGTCCTTCGATAAGAGCTGTTTTTGTTTGCAACAACTGATAAGGAACTATAAACAGAACATTGATTATTAATGCCATTTCTACGGACTGCTAATGCAAGGTCAACACATCTAGATAAGAACAACCTAATTCGATGCATGCAGTTCAATTTACAGCATTCCAGACAGGCAACAGATAACATTGTTGATATAATACGACAACAAAGGGTGGACGTTTTGTTTATTCAAGAACCATATGTTATTTTAAATAACGTTGTCGGGATACCAAGGAATTGTAGAACGTTTACTGCTGGTACGGGTAAACAGAGAGCCGCAGTTGTAATTATGAATGATCGAATTACATGTTTAATGATTAACCAACTATCAGATGAAGATACCGTCGTTTTACATTTAATTTATGGTGGTCAAAACTTCTTTTTGGCGAGCATGTATTTTGGTATGCATGATGATGTCGGAATTAATATTAATAAAATTGAAAGTGTTCTCAGTTTTGTAAAGGGAAGTGGCGTTTTGATTGCTGTCGATAGTAACGCCAGGTCAACAATGTGGCATGATTCGTTAACCAATAGAAGAGGTAGGGCGATACAAGAGTTTTTGATGGGAAACCAACTGTTTTTAATGAACGATGAAAGTAATGTTACAACTTTTGAATCACGGAATGGTAAAAGTAATATTGATTTAACTATAGTTAATAATCAGCTGGTTTCTCTAGTTGAGGACTGGAAGGTCAGTGAAGAAGAGAGCTGTTCGGACCATAGAATTATTACTTTCAATATAGTACATGGAAACTATGATATTGCGGAATTTCAGTATCAGGGGTTGCGATATGTCTTCAAGGAAAGTAACTATGAAGCTTTCGATCGGAATTTGTTTCAAGAAATACTTAAAAAGATTTATGTTTCTACGTGTAACAATGATCTAGGAAGTCTGGACATTGTATTACAGTATAAGGTTTCGGAGGTGCAAGATATGGATCAAGTTGTGAAAAAATTTGAGGATACCATAAAGACAGCATGTGACAAGTCTTTTAAGAAGCGTACAATATTACAGAAGACTGTTGGAGGCAGATCGGTTCCATGGTGGTCAGATACACTCACAGTCATGCGTAAAAGAATTAATGCGTTAAGAAGAAGATACCAAAGGACTAGAAACGACAATGTCCTGAGAGAATGTCGGAAAATGTACTATTTTGAGGAAAAAAGAAGTATCAATTAAGTATTCGAAGAGAAAAAATACATTCTTGGAAACAATATTGTAATTTAACAACATCAGTGAATCCCTGGAATGCGGTTTATCGCTTGGCAGCTGGAAAAATGAGAAAGTGTTCCACTTTAACAACTTTGCAAAACCCGGATGGCTCCTTCACAACAGATTTGGAAGGTACTATGAATTGTATGTTGGACTACTTTATTCCCGTGGATGATGGCATGGGTAATGGATAATGAGTATCATAGGCATGTTAGGAATCAGATTAAGGATCCAATAAGTGTACAAGATGACAGAGAGTTTTCACAAGAAGAAGTTTTGCGAGTTTTGGAAAACATGAACCCTCAGAAGTGTCCTGGTGAGGATGGAATAACAAGTGGCATTTTATTGCGGGTTTTTATGCAATTTCCTCGGTTTGTAACAGCAATCTATAATGAGTGTCTGAGAAGAGGTGTCTTTCCTAAGTTATGGAAAAGAGCAAAAATAGTACCAATAATTAAGCCGGGCAGGGAGAACAGTACTGAAGTTTCGAAGTTTCGCCCTATCAGTTTATTGAAGGTAGGAGCGAAAGTATTGGAAAAACTACTTATAAACAGAATTATGCACCACGTGTTTTCTAAAGATTTAATGCAGTCTAATCAGTATGGATTTACACCCCAGAAAAGTACAGTGGATGCAGCTATGGCAGTTAAGGAATTTGTTGAAAGATGTTTGGTGGAGAAAGGTGTTGTTGTTCTCGTTAGTCTTGATGTCCAGGGCGCTTTTGATGCAGCGTGGTGGCCGTGTATTTTGAATACTCTTAAACAATTCGAGTGTCCTAGGAACTTGTATTGTCTCTCACAGAGTTACTTTGGTGGACGAAAGGCAGTTCTGTCTACTCACAATACATCAATGGAGAGGGATGTCAGTAAAGGTTGTCCTCAGGGATCTTGTTGTGGGCCAGGATTTTGGAACATACAGTATAACTCGTTGCTCAATTTAGACTTCACTAAACGTACAAAACTTATAGCTTTTGCAGATGATTTAATTGTGTTAACAAGTGGTAAGTCTCTCTTAGAAGCTGAAAATTATGCCAATTTAGTGATGGTAAAGATTTCAAAGTGGGCTACAAATAACAAAGTTTCTTTTAATGAACAAAAATCAAAAATACTCTTGATATCTCGTAAAAGACTTCAGAATTCAGAATTAAGAATTTACCTTAATTCTAAAAAACTTCAACAAGTTAATAAGTTCAAATATTTGGGTTTCATTATTGACACAAAATTCAATTTTAATGAGCATATCCAGTATGTGGTCGAAAGGTGTACAAAACTGATTCATATGCTATCAAGATCTGCAAAATTAAACTGGGGGTTGGGAAATGAGGCACTTAAAACAATATATAAGGGGGCAATTCTCCCCCTTTTATCATATGGAGCACCCGTATGGATAGACGCATTAGAAAGGAAAAGTAACCAGATGAAGTTCAAAAGAGTGCAACGTCTCATCAATATTAAAATTGCGAAGGCTTATCGTACAGTGTCCCATGAAGCTTTGTGCATTTTGACGGGACTGACTCCAATAATAATAAAGTTGAGAGAGATTGTTAGTGCTTACAGAGTTGCTAGAGGTTGTGATGGTGCTAATATTTTGATGGACACAGTAATTCCGTTCAGGGATTGGCCTCATCCGGCAGATACAGTTCTTATAAACTCGAGCCATGCAAGTAAAGTATACACAGTACAAGCATATACAGATGGCAGTAAGCACAACAATGGGGTTGGGTCGGGTATAGCCTTGTTTGTTAATGGTGAGCTCAAATATGAGATGCAGTATAAGTTGGGTGTTGGGTGCTCTAATAATCAGGCTGAGCAATTGGCAGTCTTGAAGGCCCTGGAAAAGATAGCTGAATTAAATTGTATTATAACTAATTTGAGAACGGCAGCTGTTTACACCGACAGCAGAGTGACGCTGGACTCACTTAGGAGCTCGAGGAATCATAGCTACTTGATAGAAGAAATAAGGAATAAGTTAAGAAGTTTAAAGGCGGTCAACTGGTCAATTGATTTTGGTTGGGTTAAGGCACATGTGGGTATTTATGGTAATGAACTGGCTGACAATCTGGCTAAAGAAGCTGCGTCCAGTAGCAGTATGGTGTGCTATGAACGAATACCAAAAAGTTCAATGATTAACAAATTCCGTGAGGTGAGCCTAATGGAGTGGCAAAGTGAGTGGGAACAAACATTAAATGGAATGGTGACTAAGTTGTTTTTCCCTAGTGTGACGCACAGACTGTCCTCAAGGTTTGCACTGTCTCCTAATTTTACCACAATGGTGACTGGTCATGGCAAGCTTAGAGCCTACTACTATCGTTTCAAAATAAAAGATGATCCGACATGTGTCTGCAACGACGGTGACCAAACAGTGGAACATTTGTTATATGAGTGCAATATGTTGAATGAAGAAAGACGGGTTTTCAAAAATAGTGTACTACGGAGTGGTGGACGATGGCCTCCGAATAGAAGTGAATTGACATCAAAATATGTTAGACAGTTTATTAAATTTGTTAATAACATTGATTTTGATTCTTTGTAGTGTTTATTGTTATTGTGCTTGTCTATCTATTTTGAAACATTGTATGCATTTGTTATTATGAATTAACTTACATATTGGTCGAACAGCTTTATCATGCATATGATACATACATGCATACAGTTTTAACATGTTAATAATGTAGTACTAATTCATTGTATCATTGTCAATGATTGATTTTTATTTTTCTTGTTTACTTTGAATCTTTGTAATTGTTGTATGTACCACTGAGTTGTTTTTATATGTATTGAGAATCGGCTTGTAATAAGTTTATATATAGCATGTAGTATTACTTTATTTGTAATGGAGCATGCTGATAAAATAAAGGTATTACACACACACACACACACACACACACACACACACACACACACACACACACACACACACTTTATGGAAAATTACTTTTCTTCATGTTTTGAGGGTAGTGCAATCAGAATCAGCCCTTATCTCGAACACGACTTTTTTCGTGATCACCATACTTCCATTTCCTGTCATAGGACAGCTATACGGAACGAGAGCGTCTGTTCATATAACGCATGCATATATGCGTACTTGTGTGTACGAGGCTTAATCAAAAAGTTCTTGGAATTTTTTTAATTTTCTGCGACGAAATGTCCGATTCAAAAATGATTTTTGTGGGGTTGGTACACCTGTCTGAGGCAATTGCCTAGGTCTGTAGCCATATCGGGTGCACACTTCGGGCTTGACAAGTAACTGAGTAAGTTGTGTTTTGGTCTGTTCGGCGAATTTTCTTAATAATGTATAATGCAAAATTGCAGAACTCGCATTCTGTGTAAAGAATGAGTTAAACAATCGCTATAAGGGAGAAAATGTTGCACAAGGCTTTTGGTATGGATGAACACGATCAGTTTACGAACTAAGAAAGTTTACGTTTCAGAAGCTTCTAAGAAAGTTGTGAACGAATTGAAGACGGTGACAATAAGGTGAAGATTGTCGGATTTGTTACACAAATTTTTATAATTAGCTACTGTAGTCAATTAAGAATACTATTTGGGCATTTTACACAGTTTGCGTGAAACTATTCATAAAAAGCGATAAGATTTATGGAAGAAAAAGTTACGGAAATTGCAACCGGATAAAGTACTAGGACTTATCTTATCGCTTGTTCAAAAACATTTCGGCAAGAACATCACAATAAAACCACTTATGGCCGCATTCACCAGAATTGTCCCTATTCGTTCTTCTCTTCTTCTCAGGAACGACAGCGTTTCTGACTGTTGAAGACACAAAAAGTCGCTAAAATAGCTCAAGGCTACACTAAAATGTGCATTCTAGAAATGTTCTGAAGACTGAAAACACGTTGGCATAATTGTGTTTTATCCGTTGTAGATTACATTGAAGGGGGCGACATAAATAGAATTAAATATTCATATAATTTTTTAAGAAATTGTACGCAGTTTTTGATCAAGTGTCGTATTCATAACGGAGCGAGAACGTCGATAAATAAACTAATACAGTAACAAGAACACTAGAAGATAAACAAGAAGTACGAAAACAAAAACGAACAAAGTCAAAGTGTGCGGTGGAGCAGCACTACTGAATGAAACATATATGGAGCTAGAGAAATTAGTTCTTCATTGTTATGAAAATTAATTAGTTTAGCGTTCAAAGTGTTAGAGTGTAAATCATATTAACGAAACTAAATAAAATATTCGCAACACGTCTGCTTCATCCACCGATACATATTAAATCACAAATACTATTATTTTTTTAAATTTTGATAACGTATTTTGTATGCGCGTTTCCCTATGAGAATGTCCTCTACCCGACACGATTTTTAGACGGCAAGGTGATTTCATTGTACAAACAAAATGCAAGGTTTCGTTTGAACGTGTTTTGTTTTAACTGATGTGTGACAGCATGTATGAAGTTGTAAACGTGCACATATGAAAAGTAAGATATTAAAAAATAAATATATACGTTAGAAAATGTTATAGGGCAGAGTAAATCTTCAGTACAGAAAACTCGATGCAACCTATAAAACATATTTCTTTCTCTAGGTACATACTACTATGTACATGACGATTTTTGACGTAAAATTTAAGCCAGCAGAGTAAAACAATCGAGAATTTTAAAATCACTTTTATCCAAACCACGCTTAATTCAATAATTCTTTAACTCAAACACAGTATTGTACAAGCATTATTCACCATAAGCAATAACAGTCACTAAGTGGAGTCGTTGTTTATTAAAAACGCAATTACAAACAAAGAACATTTTACATAATATCCACTAATCACCAGGCACAGTTTATATCGCTATAAAACAACTCGTCAATTGACCTAAATTATGAGCTTAGTTTTTGTTTAAGCAGGAGGGAGTCAAAGTAATCGGTGAGTTTGATGAAGGTAAGTAGTGGGACTGGCATTAAGTTCGATGACTCCACTACGCAGGTCTACGTATTTCTTCTTAGGAATTTTTCGTCCAATTTGTAGCTCATTAGGTATTGATTATTATTTGACAAATCATCACGTTATACAATAAAAACACGCTAGACGTTGTTACTAGTTGCTTTATTACGTTTTCTGTGTCACCGTGTCTAGATTACATACGGCATAATGTGTACAGTAGCAATAATTTAAAGTGTTTTTTTTTCCAACGATTATAATTGTATTTATAAAATAATTATTTTAATTAATGTGTTCTCTACGGTTACACGAACAATCAAAACATTTTCACCAAAACGCCATCTTTAAAAATATAGATTTTACAGAAAAAAAAAGCTTTACACTCATAAATAAAATGATTGGACTATCGGCCTCAGATTCAGGATTGATTAATAGTTCCAACAGTGGGGTCACATATTACTTAATAGTGACACACATTATTTAAGAGTTTTTTAAGGAAAAATTCTAAGAAAAATCATTGGACCAGTGAAGAAAGGTGAAGAGTGGCACATACGAAACAACAAAACAATAAGGAATTGGAGGGGTGATAGATGGCGAGGGCATAGTGAGGTTCGTCAAGTCTAGGAGGATCAGCTGGTTGGGACATGTTATGCTCGTGGAGGACGACAGAATGCCCAAAGCAATCCTTAGAGGGACAATAAATGGGAAAAGAAGACCTAGAAGAAGGTGGTTACAGGACGTAGAATAGACCTCAGGAGGATGGGTATCGGGGATTGGAGGTGGAGGCTGGAGGACCGAGGTGTTTGGAGGCGACTAATCGGGAAGGCCAAGCCTCATCATGGGCTGTAGCGCTAGAGGAACTGAACAGAACAGAACAGTGGTGTCATAAAAATTTTCGAATAATTTTGCACATCGCGTTGTAGCGCCATTGGGCCCGAAACACGTCTGACTGATTAAATGGCGTAAAAAATAATGAAACACACGTTAAGGTTTCGTTACATGCGGGTAATAAGATAGTTGAACGCAGGCGTTTGACAGCGCATATTATCAAATCGTGCTGAAACTCTCCAGAGTTCGACAGATGATTGAAGTTTTAACTTTATTTTTAAAAAAGGAATTAATTCTCAAACGTTAATTTTAGCGACGGTATAAATTCCGCAATCGACTCGTCTGTCGCTGTAGATTTTGTTCCTACAATATGGACTTTTTGGTTACGTTTTGTCTGTGACGTATTTGTTGTCAACTGTTAATTGACGTAGCAACTGACATATCGCAGGCGACACAGAGTGCGTCAAATAATTACGACTTTAGACGTATACAATGCCGTATGCGCGCTCGTGGTTACTTACGTAAACCCAGGCCTGCGTACATTTGGGCTTTAACGGAACTGTTTTTCCAAAAGACATGACGTCAGTCCGAGCCCGGCTTTCAACAACTACAATGTTCGCAAACGTTATGTTACAAATTTTGTGTACCGTACGTGTATAGTGTATCTGACACGTGACTGTAGCTAACTAAACGAGACGTCATAATTGAAGGGGACTCGTAACCGGCAAATCGACCAAAAAATCGATTTTTGGTTACTTGTCTTAAACAAAATTTCAATATGTTCTGAGTAATTTGATACCAAATTCATGTGAATACGCGTAATAATAAATTTTTTATGATTTAAAAAAATTGTCATATTAGGAAATTTCTGTCAAAAGTGCTGACAATGTTCCCATTTCCCCTTTAAAAATTAAGACTATTGGTGCAAATATAACTTGGCCATCCTAACTGGTGAAACTTATTCACTTAAACACTCACTACCAGTGTCTGTAATGCCTGTCATAAAGCCAATATTTGCTGATCTGAGTCGTCCTAATTTGTTAAAAATATGTCTTTATGGTAGTACATAGAATGCAAACAAGTCCCCGAACCATGTGATTTGAAATAACTTCCCAAAAAATATATTTGTTGGACTGAATATTTTGGTTTTGGGTGTACACGATGCTGTGTTGACCTTCAACGAGGGTAATATAAGTTAGTGTCTAGTCTTACAAAAAATAGGAATCAAATCAGGAACAAATATGGTTAAGGTAATGAAAAAAACTGACTTGCAACGTATCCTTGAGGCAGATACAGCAGTAGATGAATTGGTGAAAAAGATTAGACAGTTAACTAGAAATGTGAAGAGAAAACTAGAGGACCAAATGGACATATCTGAATACCCCAAGTATTACCTGGACTGTTAAAATCATGTAAACAATAAAAATCAGTTTTAAAAACTTTAAATGCGTTTTTATGAAAATCAATTTTTTAGATAAATGACCCATTGTTTCAAAAACCAAGTAAACTAACAAGCTGAATTTTTTGTGGCTATTGGGTTAATGGAGATATAACTACACACCAGAACTATACAGTTTCACTGAAAAATAAAAACGTAAAAAATATAATAAGCATGCTTTTTGTTGCAAATTTTTAGAGCAAAACTGGAAAAATGATAAAAAATCAGGAAACTGTAATAGTCATATAAATTGTAGTTTATATAATAATATGCTTACATATTACTTAGGGTTTATAGCTCTGGATTGCTTTGCTAGCCCCACGTATTGATGCGCCAATTATTACTTTACTGGCTTTTGCACCACGTGGTTGACGACAAATATAACTTTTTTTGGGTTTCAATTGTAATTATTAATTTTAAATTAAAGTATAAAATGCTGGGCGCCAGAGATAGTTAGGAATCTCAGGGTGTTGTTAATAACAACTCTTCTGTTCAGATGCTAAGTAAAAGATATTATATTTACCATTTGAATACATTTATGAGCTAAATTACACATTAAATATTATTTATCATCCATATAAGATTAATAAACATATGAAATATTATTTATGATCAACAAGATATTAATGCACATATGAAATATTCTTTATCATTAATAAAAGATTAATAAACATATGAAATATTATTTATCATCAACACGATACTCTTAAACTATAAAATCTCCTTCTTTCTCCACATAAATTACCATGAATCAATAAGATAACTTAATATCTAACATTCCGAAATATCAAATCATTATTCAAATTTTATATTAAAAATATTATACTTCGTAATCCTATTCTAGGTCGTAAGATATAAAACTCTACAGCATCTGAACAACTCGTAGGATTTTTTAGAATGAAACGGGTTAAACTGAGTAGACAAATATATTACATGCAATTTTCTGATTACAACAATTAATGTGATACTGTTACTTGAATTCGATTATCCATTTTCCGTCTCGCTCGTTCCACACTTTGCACATCACAACACAATTTGTATTACTCTGCTTTTATCTTATTCACCACTCTCGCGATAATCTTTCGTCTCCGCGTCCTCCGAACTTTGACTTTTCATACGGTCGCGCACATAATAAATAAGACTTCTTCGCACTTGATGCCGCGCACAGAATAAATAATACTACTTGACTGACTGATTCTCCGACTCTTGATTCTGACTGCTGATTGACGACTGTCTAATTTACTGAACGACTGAGTAATTAACTAACTAACTAGCTAACTGATTTGACTGATTGCTTTAACTGATTTAACTGATTTCACTGACTCCTTGTCTACGATTGTCTCTCTTGATTTCACTGACTGCCTCCTTGAGTTCCTGCATCAGTTAATTTTATATTTTCACCTAAACTTCCCTTACCGCCGCTACTCTTAAAATTATCATCATTGGCTGAAATTCGAACTTGTTGCCGGTAAGTTTGAAATTGTCCAGTAACCACTCGAAATAACTTCGCGCGCAGAGGTAACGCTTTTTCTGATTGGTGAAATCTTATAGACGCGCGCTTTTTGCCGCGAGACCGTTTTCTCGTAAAAAAATCTGCTTTCTCCACCACTCTCGTTTATGACGTTTCACTCATTGTATTTTGAAGGCCGAAAACACCCTAAATCTAACGGTACTGCATATTTTTTGCTGTTTTTTTGCAAACAAAGCGTTTTATATCTTTATGACCTAGAAAGTTGTACTTACAATACAATTTTACCCTGGGTCGGCGTCAATGTGTCGCCTCGCCCATACACACCTCTCTTATATAACGATTACTCGGTATAATTCTCCTCTATATGCTTATTTATTAACAATATTAAAATTAATATTAATAGTCTACATCGAAATATGTAATTGATATGAGTGTGTTTTAAGTTGTAACCGATAGTGTTACGTTATATACATAATAATGTGATATTATAATGTGCTTATCTGCGTGCTAAAATTTCAGACTTCTATCTTTAACAGGTTCTGAGATAATGGGTCTCAAAATTGATGAATTTAACATGGTAAGCATAGCCGGTTACGAGTGCCCTTAAAACAAAAGCAAAATCCCGACTGGGGGAAAACGACAATGTTACGTTACATATTAGTCTCTGAAATAAACAGAAACCATTTAACGTCGTTTCATTAAATCGATCAAGTAGTCCTGAAGACAGAGGTGTAAACATTTAAAGACATTTTCATTAAGAGAAAACTCATTCTGATTGTATCCTGGTGGAAACAGAATGGATGGACCGATTTAGACGAAACAAAGGCCACACGATTCGTCAGTAGCGGTTAACCGTGACAGGATATCAAAATTCGAAACAATTCAAAATCGCGGGTACCATCAGGGGGCGTATTTACGGGCGGGAGGACGAACGGAACCGGACTCCTCCCTCAGAGGGTCGGAAAAGTTAACGAATTTTGTTAATCTCTTATCTTTTAGGCTGTTTTATTATTTTTTCTAGCTGTGTACGCTAATATAGTACTAACTATTTTGCAAATGTATAAACAGGTTTATTACACAGCATTTGCGTATACGTTTGAAATATGGAATATAGGAAAATCAATTCAGACAATAAGTAACTTGTTAACAAACGCGTGTTTTTATTGTGTTATTAGCTTTTACCATCTCTCTCTCCTATGGCACTACAGCCCTAGTTGGGCCCTGGCCTCCATCAATTTTTCCCCCCATTCTCTTCTGTCGGTAGCCATCCTCCTCCAGGAACCCACATTCAATATTTCTTTCGCATCCTCATCCACCGCATCCTCCCATCTTCTCTCGGTCTTCCCAGTGGTCTTTTTCCGTGGATTCTGGTATTCAATAGTTTTTGCGGTATTCTGTCTTCTCCCATCCTGGCTACATGGCCAGCCCACCTTAGACGCTGTAGTTTTATGTACCGTGTTAGCGGTGGTTCTTTATACATTCGATACAATTCAAAGCTATATACCTTTTACCATAATGGGATTGATTTCAGGCACTTTAAAGATAGTTATGTTCATTAGTATTAACTTGTTTTTTTCTTTTGTACGACCCGACCACGGACCCCCCTCCCCAAGGCCAAATTGTAGATACGCCATTGAGTCCCATTTAATATTTCGTATTAGTCCTGCATCCGCCACTTTATTTTTTCCAAATGTTATACATAAAGTAACATACTGAAAATAAAGACGAACGCTTTGACTTTGGTTTCGGTCTATTTGGTTGAAGATGTAGAGACTGACACAAGCATCTACGGACCAAAAGACATTAGCGCTACTTTCTAGCGTGTACGCTGAAGTTATCCGTTGTAAAGTTCTATATTTTACCTAATAAATTTTTAAATTTTCTATGTAATTCATTCTTTCACTCATTTCCTAATCTTGGTCACGAACTTACTTAATTTTAACTGTTTAAACAATCAAATCCTATTATTTGTTTTAACCGGTGCCGGATAGGAGGACAAGGCGCTCGCCGGGAGACTCGCATTCGGATTATAACAATAAATACGGACCTGGGTTTGACACACCTTCTATCTGTTGTAACACCACGTTAAACGTTTCACACATTCCGTGATGAGACATTATCAGTGGCTCTTATGAAACTGCTTTTAGCTAACTCACAAATTGAGGAACCTTAGCGAGTAAAACCACTGAGGATGCCTCACCGGAGAATGGACAAAATGTCTGATGTTTGAGACAGACAAAAAACATTTTAAATCTTGTAACAGAAAATCTTATTTGCTTTAATACTCTTATTGAAGAAAGGGCCGTATAGTAGAAATACAATTTCTCCAGTTCGTTTTGCGGTCTCCCTTCGTAACTTGAACAGCTTTTAGCCCAATCAAGGAAACTTCAATTCTGTTACCGTCGAGTATGCGTATAGATATGTTGATAAATTATAAAATTCGATTCAAGGTTTCCTTCGGGCCTTTTCTTTTGCTACGTAAAACATGAGAGTTTTGGAACTTATTTCGACTTATACAAGATGATGCTTGACAGCAAGTAATCGAGAATCCCGGCTTGAAAAGTCGACTACATTGAAAATCGTGACACCGATGACAGAAAATTCATACAGTTGTATGAATATTGTGCTGTTATTTATTTGCAGATATTATATTTAAGATATGTTCCACGTTGGAACAGCCATTAATGTACTGTAATTATTTATAAATATTGTAATTAAGAAATGCCACACGTTGTTGGCGACATTAACGTGCTGTTATTTTTTACTAGTATAATAATTATTATATGCACCACGTTGGTTGCGTCATTAATGTACTGTTCTTTTATTGCCAGTAATTTAATTAAGATATGTAATTACAGTTATTATGTTTTTTGTTTATCTGCACATGAAAAGAAACTCTATCTCAGGGTTAATAATTATTAAGCTGTTTGAACTTATTTAATATTGTATATGATATCTTCTTTTCTTTAAACCGAAACAAATAACGTTAGTATGTAAATTTTTGATAAATAACAATGTATGAATATCTACTATACAAATGTAAATAGATTGACTCTGAATTCTTCACAGCTGCCACGGGTTCACTTCTGGTTGATGTTTATTATTTTAAAAGGTAATACTAGGCTTAGCGATCCGTTCCTCCACGGGAATTTCTTATTAGTTTTAATGCTGAATGTTGTTTTCTTCGACGACTGCAAAACAGATACCTCTTCGGAATATTGGAGTTTATGGTATGCCCACTCAAACTATTCTTCAGTACATGATTCCTCTTTTAGATCGGCGTTCTTTCAAAGATATATTTAGACTTCTTGAAATATTTTTTGTTTATTGAATTGTATTTTTTATTAAATTCAATATTAATATTAAATCTCTTCTCCTGAACGATTACTTTATTAAATAGACAATTAAACTCTGGTATAAAAAATTAAACTCTTTTACTGTTTATCTGTTTATATATAACATTAGACTTTGTGATGTATACATTTTGACTTATTTAAATACTACCAAATATAAATTTAGATTTCATTTACATAATCACTCTCTTTGATCTTTACTATATTGAGTATAAAATTAGACTAAACTAACACATTTCCTTCCATTTCTATACAATACAAATCTAACAATTTACGATTTTGCCATATTGATACCTCCCTACATTCGTTACATCTTTCTATCATATAACTCTTAAAAACATACATAACTTTTCTAATTATTATTAAATATATTTATTTGATTTCTAACATTCTTAATTCTAGTTTGTATTTATTATATTATAATTTTCTTACTCTTTCCTTTTATTTTAATATTTATTTCAAATTTCATATAATCCTTGTCAAAACATATATCTTACTGCTGTTTTATCTAGCATTGGAGTCTACCTCTATGTTAGTTGGGACTATTGACTCAATGTTTTTGTTTACACTTTAAACATATGTTCCAATTACTATTAAATTCATATATGTTTTATTTTAAAATTATTATTTGACTCTTATGAACTGTGTTGTATTTTAACAGCAATACAATATATATAGTTGAATGATTCACACACACACACACACACACACACACACACACATATATATATATATAATCTTGTTATGTTATTCAATTTGTTTCTTCTGCAAGTAGTGTAAATTTCGTATTTTCTTTTTAACACCTGACGCACGTTTCACTGAAAAATATCAGTATCATCAGAGGTTTGTAAGTAAATTAATAACAATCGAAATCATTCTGTTAATACAAAAATTAACGAATAATCGAATTTGTATCGATTTTAATGTAAAATAACTGATAATCGATTTAGGTCGATTAGTTAACGATTGTTCTAATGTTTATTTTCTTGAACAGCTGTTTTCTCGGTTATATTTGAAATATTTATTGTTTATATATTTTATTCATTTTTATTTTTTAGTAAATTTAAAATTTTAAATAGATCGTCTTGTTTTGTTTTTATTTGGGTCTGTTCTTTAATTAATAAATTATTGTTATTGTGTTTGTAAATATTAAGATTTTCCCAAATATTCATTTTTTGACCTTTTTGTATGTTTTTAATTAATTATATATTTTCAATGTTTGGAAATTTGTGGTTATTATTTAGACAATGTGTGGCTAAATTAGATTTATAAATATTTGGTTTTAAATAAGTATATTTGGTGTTGAAGGAATCTATCTGGTAGTTTTTTCTTTATTTGGCCCACGTAAAATTTATTGAAATCAGGACATTCTATTTTATATATTCCATTTTTATTGTGAATATTGGATTTAGTTTTAGGTTTTATTTTATTAAAAATTATATTGTCTGTATTATAAGATATTTTTAAATTAGTATCTTTAAATATTTTATTTAGTCTTTGAGTTATATTTCCGTAATAAGCGAAGGTTGTATATTTTATATAATTATTAATAGGTGAATTTTTAAATGTAGTGTTCTTGGGAATTTTATTAGTGATTTTATGTTTAATTTTATTTTCTAATTTATTAATAGTTTTTATTTTGTATCCATTTTGAACTGCTATTTGTTGGATAATATTGCTTTCTTTGTTAATCATTGGGATCCTAAGCATTCGGTAAATCATGGAATTAAATACTGCCATTTTATGTTGGGGAGGATGGTTAGAATTATTTGGTATTACTAAATCAGTTTGAGAAGGTTTCCTGTATATTGAGTATTCAAAATTTGTTTCATTTTTCTTTATTGTTAAGTCTAAATAATTTAATTTATTATTAGATTCTTCCTCTAATGTGAATTTTATTTTGGAATGTAAATTATTTATTGCGTTGAATATTTTATTTCTGTTTATACAATTATATACAATTGTTTTGGAAAATGTACAGAGTATCATCAACGTATCTAAAGTAACATCATAACGGGTCGTTTAATTTTATTATATTATATTTATTATTTGTTCATCGAGTTTTTGTAGGAAGATTTCTGATATGATAGCGGAGGTTGGTGCTACTATAGCAAGGCCAATCAATATATATATATATTCGTAGTTGAATATGAATATGAATATGTATATTCATATGAATATGTTGTTTGATATTATACTTGCAATGATGTTAATAACAGAAAAATAATGAAATTTTGAAAACAGAAACGATTCGTGTGTAATATCTAATTAAGGAGAATTTTAACAAAAGTCTGAATGTAGTGCAAAAGTTTCAAAATTGTAGGACACCACGGGCTAGAAAAGGAATCAAAATTTTGAAAAAATCTTAGAAGTCTGTGTGAGGCATCCAATTATGTGGAATTTTATTTAAAACCCAAACTCGTTATCTTCAATAATTTGCTAAAATTAACATATTTCAAGAACCCTTACTAATTTTGGACCGCCTTTAAAAAGTTTATATGCAATTGGTAACTTAGGCTTTCACGGGCGGCATCAACTCAGTTAATAATATTTTGACTATACACCGGGCCGTTACGCCGTGGTCTAATGCTGCCGCATATAAAACATATGTTTTGGCCCCATCGTTGGAGGCCACAGGACTGTGGAAACTGGTGAAGAGCGTGCCGGTTGTTTGTTTCATATCGTAACACTGAAGATGGCCTCCTCCAATGGTGGGGCTGCAACGTCCATTGTATGCGGCAGCATTAGACCACGGCGTAATAGGCCGGTGTATAGTCAAAATAATATAAACAGATTTGGAAGCAATATTTGGAAAAACCTTTACACATTTTTGTCAGTTGTGCATACGCTCATTTGTGAAAAGTGTTAGATATATGACTGCAGGCATGTATAAAAATATACATAAACTTAAAAGCTAGAACTAAATTATTTGTCATCATTTAGGTATTGTGATAAAAATTTAAGTAAAAAAAGCAATCCTGTGGTCGAGATTTTGAACGTTTATTGTACTGACAATGTTAACAAAGTAATAACGATTATTTGCTTTACAATTGTTAATTTATTTAAAAATATCAGAGTAATCGGGGGTTTTGTAAGATTTATCTTTTTACTTCCGAAAATATAGGATGATAATTTCGATCAACTATGGTAAACCTCATCTTTTCCACTGACCGTGGTAATACAGGGAGAGTTTCGCTCGAAAAATAGAGAATAACGAATAATAGAATTATCGTGTTGTAACGGGCGCTAATGGGAGCTCCAAAGAATCAACTAAGAGAAATACATACCTACTAAGAACTTCACTTACAGCTTTTAAAAATTAAAATTTGTTCATTTGGTTTCACCTAGTAATAACTGTATTTTGTTTAAAACAGTGAGCAAGTTATGGGTGTCAGGGAGCCTACCAGTATCTATTTGCTGGCGAATACAAGAAGATTCACTTTCAAATCCGTTGCAATAACACCACTAATAATGATTACAGCACGAGGTCTTCTAAACAAAACTTGGCAACTTGCCAATTAAATGTCAAAAGCATGACAGCTGCAGTTAAAAAATCAGTCATCCTGAAAATATCCCGAATAGTCCGTAACAATGCCAGGATAAGCTCTATGCTAGAGTTTGTAGTAGGTCTAAACGTCTTCTAACTTAGAATAACAACTGAGAGACACGAAATAATAATCATAATTACACGTTACTTCAGCACATGATCAGGATAAGCAAGTAACAGAATAAAACTTAGTAGTCGGTAATATATTTCAAACACATGGTCAACTAAACACAGTCCGTTTTATTCACGGTATTTTCTTTTTAGCTACGGCGATATCACTGGTCAAAAAATATGGTAAAAATAAAAACAGGGTCGTTAACATTACCAGCAGTCTCGTCTACATATGGGGAAGCACACCGGAAAATGTCGGGGAGAGGGACCATGATTCCGATCCTTTTATTAAGTTTAAAATCCCGTATTGTCGCCTGACAATCATACCGTTAATAATGTTTCTATTTTTTTAAAATATTTATCGATTTGTAAAAGAAAATATTCAAAGTGACAGAAAATAAAACGGATATACAGGGTAAATGTTTTAAGTTATTTTAAACATCGAATTGTAGCTGCTGGTATCGATGTTTACAGAGGTATCGATTATAATAATATTTGTTTACGTTTCTTGTACACGACGCGAGTTGAGGTGCTTCTTGTACTATTTTCCATTAGTTTTGAGTGCAGCGTAAAAGTTTATATTTTTACGATGAAAAAGACCTACAAAATTTTATTCCTTTGCTTGTATACCTTTTTATAAGACTATACAGTCGGATAATTTTGTTCAAGCTGCGCTTTTTTGTGACAGGTTTTGGTAATCATAAAAATTATTTTTTCCTAATAAAATACTGTGATTATTTTCCTTCTAGTGTGATGACAACATTGTTGGTGAGGTCACTACGAAAAACTTTTTGGGGGCCAATAAACTCCACTGGTTTATTATCTGGTAACAGGCCGATAGCCAGAACGACAATCCGTTACTCGTTACAGAAATTTCATTACACATTTCACAGATAAAAACATCGGACATTGACTCACCAAAAAACAGTTCTCGGAGGCTGGAACCGCTCGCTTTCCTTACCAAAGGCTTGAACGGTACGCTGGTCGGCATTTTGACTGACAACCGTCCGACACCCACTCTACCTGTCAAACACTTAACACCGCGCTCTGCTACATCTGTACAATATTTATAACGTACAGTGTTGCCACCACTCGGCGACAATAATACCCATGTGAGGAAGACGCGTCGAAAAAGACCGTGATATCTTCTACATAATAAAAAAAATAATAATAATAATAATAATGAGGAAGAGTAATTTGGCAAAAAGCGTTCATATAAAACGAGGTGACTGTGGGAGGCCTATTTTCTCAGCGATTCGGGAAAGGTGAAAAATAAAATTATCTGAGCAAATACGAATTAACACAGCAAACAGTAAATCTGTGTGTGTGTGTGTATACAGAGCGATCCGTCAGAAGCACTTCTCCACCGTCAGCGCGACGAGTTTTGTTTCAAACTTGACTCCTGAATAAACAACCATCAGTTACAGACTACGCGGCTGGAAGACGGCGTTTGACACATGGCATTGTTTTCTTATCTTCAAAACGTAAAGTTTTTCTTACGCAATTTCTTTTTTATTTCTAAACATAAACGTTAAGTTATCATTATATTACGTGTTCGAATGGCTGATGTCAAATCACTGTTTTGTCCCTAAAGTGTACTCTTTCTCTCACACTCTCTCTCTCTCTCTCTCCCAACTCACAACACTGTCTACTGACAGGTAACCAGTGGCGGATATTTAATATCACTTTGAAACTAAAGATGTGAAAGCAGATGTGTGTATCAACATACGAGGGTCAGTTGGAAAGTTTGCGGAGCGACATCTGTAGCTCAGTGGAAGAACTAAAATCTTTCGTGTGCTGGAAGACGTATATTTCGCGTGAACACCTGTTATTTCCAGATATATCTTTCAGTTTATTCACTTTTTGCCAGCTGTTTGAAGTTTTCCTGTCACGCGTGTTTTTAAAATGCACAAAACCAAACATCGTGTTGTGATGAATTCTCTGTTAAAAACGTTTCAGCGCCAATGGAAAATCAAAACGAAATTGCAAATGTGTTAGGAGATGCTGCGCCTTCAGAAACAACGGTAAATGGAGCACATTCGAGTTTAAACGCGGTTGTACAAGCACTGAAGACGATTCCAGCAGTGGACGCCCAAAAAGTGCAACAAAAAATGACATAATTGAAAAAATTTTATAGGGTGTTGGGAGACAGCAGATGAAGGAGTGAATAACGTTGCTGAAATCATAGCTATCTCATATGATCGTGTGCCTCATACTTTAACTCAAGAACTTGTTGCGAAAAAGCGTTGTGCATGATGGCTGCCGCATCTGGAGTTGTTGGATTTTTTGGGTGTCCTGTGCGACCACATTTTCAATGCTCGTACGACCACGTTTAAATTCAAGTGCCTACTTACAACCCGTTGGTTTTGAGATCGCATCATTTTCTGACTCATTTAAAATTTTGTTTTGAATTTCCGTTGGCGCTAAAAAATTTTTAACAAAGAATCACACCACGATGTTTGATTTTGTCCGTTTTTAAAAACACTCATGACACGTCAATTTTAAACAGCTTCTAAACAATGAATAAATTGATAGGTAGACTTCGAAATTAACAGGAATTCACATAAAATACAAGTCTTGCAGCACACGAAAAATTTTAGTTTTACAATGCTAAGCTACAGTTGTCGCTCCGCGAACTTTTCAACTGACCCTCGTAAGGGAACTTTCCCAAATGTCTTGCAGAAGCGTACAAACTCACATAAGATTTACGTAACGACTGACGGTTTTTAAAAATCTTGTGTAGACTACCGGTTCCAACGGGCATGGCGGAACGTGAATTATCAGGTCTACTAGATTAAATATTCATTTAATATCTACAATCACTGACTGTAGATTAAGCGGACTCAAGGATATCGCCTCTTCACGTCATCCGATGAAGGATAACAATATTTCCGAGGACATACAAACGAACACTTTCTTTCTCCATACTTTAAATGTATTACCAAGTGGACTGATGTTTTGTGATTCCAAGATGAAATGTTTTATCATTCCTGTATTTTGAAAGTTTCGTAATCCCTGTATTTTGAAAACACAAGGCTACGTGTTTGGATACATTTGTACATGATAGGCTATAATTTTTGTGTTAACGGTGTATAATAACGTGACGTCCGCCTCGTTCAAGCCCCGCGATGGAAGCCACTTTGTATAATAACGGTTTACCTGTCCTGTTAATTATTGTTGAATAGTGTGTAGCGAACCGTTTTATACTTATTAGTCGACCTTTTTTCTCGCCGTTAGAAGTTCGTATTTCTCTCTCTTCTAGCTCTAGCGGTTGGTCGTCAATTTGTAATATAGTCGTGTAATATATTTGTAATAAAACGGCTACCGTTTTACTCTGCAAAATGTGAATAATGTACAATTTGTGTGTGATGGGTGTAACGTGTCTTCTCTATCCGTAGTTCAAATGCGTGCAACTTCCGCAGATTTCGTCCGTTGCGAACGTACGAATAACCAGGTCTTGATGTTCTTACCTGATGTTCACTAGGGGTATGAAAATCCCGGTGGCGCCAAATTGTTTTCTTAAAACAATTAAAATAAAATTCAAAGGTGTATGACCAGCGCAGCTCAGGCGGTTTGAATAATTCAAATATTTCCGCCAGCTAGGCCCACTGGAGCGCACAGCAGTTCGATGCGTGTGCTGTGTAAATCGTTAGTCGTCTGCTAAAATGTACATAAAATATTGTGCACCTCCTAATGAAATTATAACACCGTGGTTACACTCAATACTTACACATTTTTTATTAGTGATTGTTATTCATTTAATACAAATTATTCTAATACAAATGCTCCGGTTGTTTATATGAGACAATTACAGGGTTTGACAAATCGATATTTGAATTGATAACCAGACGTTTAATAATGGCGTCTGTTGTAAATAATACATCAGTTATTAATGTTTGTTTGTCACAGGTTCTTGAGGTTACGTTAAAAGGATTACAAATGTTTAAAACAATAAAAATACACACCCTTACATCAAGTAAACTTAACTAACATATTGTGTAGGTACAATTTGTTTAGCGCAGTGTAGTAAAAGTGTTTACAAGTTATGGATCATTAACAACAGTTTATATTGGTTAGTTTATAAATTGTCAGTGACTTAGTATTCTTTTTAATCTTTGAAAGTAATTAATTTCAGTTCAGTGAGATTTCGACCTTTAGTGAGAAATAATTAACGTGAGTTTATTTATATATTTTGGGTAATTTAATAGGTACTTATCACTTCCGTAGTTATGGCGAATTCATACGATCTGTTATTCATCGGTTATACTACAATCTTCTTTAATTTGCTTGGTTCAGGACATCAGGCATCTTTTCCAGTTTAATTGGTAGTAATTTATTTTCTTTTTTCGTTAATTTGGTCTCAACTTCTATAATATGGTTCCAGTCTTATTGTCTTACGTCTTAGTATACACTTAGTAGTAACTTCTTCTGATATTTTCTATGTTTTAATTGACAATTTTGGTCACTCGAAAATTGGCGTCTATACCATTAAAGCGTCATGCATTCAGTAAAAAAATCTAACGGTATTTTTTTGTTACTCCACAGTTTCCATGGTAACGTAATTATTCTCCCTGGTCGATCTCAAAATAAACACATTGTTATCAAACTTTGAATTTTTTGTTTAATTTGAATAAATATTTTATAATGGCTATATTTACTTGGGGATAATTTCAATGGTTGTAATCTTTACATAGATGTTCCTATTTTCTTTCAAAGATTAGTTTGATATCTTACAAGATTGGTCTAAGCCATGTATTAATGTTTTAGTCCAAAATTGATAATACTATGTTAATACATAATTTACTTATTTCTAAGTTTTAATATAATTCTGCCATGTTCCCTTTCGTTACACATAATTATTATATTTTGCCTATTATTTCTTATAAAGGTATTGCTATTATTTTCTTTATAAATTCCTTACTTACTTAAAACATACTAACATATTACTGTAAAACTATTTCTTTTGGTATTTATTGCCTTAAACATTAAGCCAATAACTTCTTTCTTTAAATTAACAAATGAACAAATTTGGTGAGTGTTATACCTACACCATCTCTTTTATAACAGTAATCACCCTGGTGATTTTTATACTGAGATAATATTTTTTCTGTTTTTTACATTCACAATTATTCTGTGTCTTTCAGTCTAATATACTTAACTTAATTGCTCATTTAACATGTGCTTATGTTTTGGGTTTGTCACACTTGTTTAACTCTTTTTTCTTAAGATTATATGCTGTTTATTTTATTACACTTATCACTTCACTGTTCATCTTTGTCACTCCCTACCTATCTCTAATTACCCTTATATTTCTCACGATCTCACTATTATTACAAAGTTTTTTTATCTAATGAGTTCATGTCTCTTTTGTTAACTTCAGACTGTCACATATCATTTTATAATATTCAAACAACATGGTATTGTAAATACATCTTTCTAATAAAACATAACTTTGTATACATTGTCATTAAAGTGATAAAAATTGGTCTGAAATGTCATAATTAATAATAATAACAATAATTTAATAATGTTAAAATATATTGTGTTAATTGAAACATACTACATCTGTAGCAACAGCAATAATATTAGCGAATAAATAAACTCTCCAAAACCTTATACTTTCAAACACATAATGCTGAAATAACATACATACTGCTGAAATAATCCTAGTAAAAGTTCCAAAGTATATAGTAGGCTATACAATTTGTTCTCTGATTGAATCACGCACACATTTCTATTCCCTGTCTGTATGAGTGTAATTTTAAACATAACAGCTGACACATCACCTATAGATAAGGATATACATACAATCATATCTACACATGGTTTTTTATGTATAACAATTGCTGAGATACCGTCATTTACAAGTTACCACCAATAAAAATTTAAACATAAATTATTAATAATAATAAAAAATTATGCTCTTTTAAAACAATCTTATGAGTTAATTGTTATGGCCATGTAATTTTTTTTTTTCTTTTTTCTTCACTGTCTTCTTGTCTCGCTTTACTTTGGTTAATATCTGGCCAATCTCTGGGGTTGGGTCAATGTCAGTTGTCTGTCAGTCTAGTTCGTATTTTCTTGTTTTGTAACCACCTTTGGTTGTATTCTTCTTCCTTCACTATTGATTATATTTACTACTTTCATTCTCGTTATCATTTATCTATCAAAATATATTGTTTCTTGGCATTTTTTACATACGTATTTATATCAAATGTGATCAGGGTTTGGCAATGTTATATAATGCCCTTCCACCAAAATTGATCATTTTATAAAACGTGAATTTACGTTTTGATGAAATTATCAATGGTATCGTATAAATTTTTTTTTTTTTTTTTTAAATTCTCCTGCTTCTCATTCATTTTTTATAATTAATTCGGTATCTTTTATTTCCATTCTTCTTAGTCTTTTCTTCATTATTTTCTCACATTGCGAACTGGCTTATTGATTTTTTATTATAACTTATTCCCTATAAATCTTATTTTTCATCAAAACTACTCTTATACTGATATCAGAGGAACATCATCCCTGCTCAGTAAAATGATTGCTGGTTCATTCAACAGACAATCTCAATTAATAATTCTTAAATATAGTCAACTCGTGACTCAAAATAATAATAATAATAATCATAATCATAATATTTGTTGGGAATCTTTTACTTTTATACTTCATTATTGCTCAGTTCGAGTCATATATTGTTTCATCTTTCTTTATAGATACTATTTGAAGCATTGTTTTTTATTGATACAATTCACATTTTTATTCATTTTTAATTCCTCTTTGTTTCATCTCCTCTCACATTATAACTCTTAGAACTTTTATTTCATTTATATTGTTTTGTGATCATTGGTTTGGGTAATTTTACTTCCCCTCTTTCTAAATAGTTGTGGAAGCTGATCATTTTGATTGATATTTTTTTTCATAATTTTTTAGATATCATAGTAAGTTATTGCTTCTTCCTAGTTAGGAATTTTTTGTAGCTTATTCCTTCATAGTATGTCATGCTTTTCATGCCTCATTTTTTGGCTAAACATTATGGTAATTTAATCTTATTTTGTAGGAATGTTTTGTAACTACACTCCTCTATTGTTAATTTTTATTTAAATATTGTAGTAAGTTGGTTGCTCTTACTTTATATGAATGCCTTGTAACTTTCATCTCTCCATTTTTACTTGTTCTAAAATATTATCGAGATATTTGGGTAAGCTTTTCTTACATATCTTTTTTGATTTTTTACAATTTTTTATTCATCATAATGGTTTCTCTAATGCTTAGTGTAAGCTGTACTTACGAATGTTTTGGAATTTTGACATTCTTTAGAGATCTTTTCTTTATGACATTGGCAGACTTGTTTGTTTGTCACTTTATTTTTTTTTTCTTTATTTAAAGTATTTTTGTTGGTTTTTTACTTTAAATTGTTTTTTACAGTTATTGTTGATTGTCATAATATTTCTTAATTGAGGCTTGATTGTATACCCCCTTTATTTTCTTGGTGACGGGGTGAGTGATCTCGTAAGTGTTATTGCCCTTGTCTTTTGTTATAGTGTATGGTCCCACATTCCAGTGTTTATCTGCATTTGGTTTATCCATTGTCCATGATTACACGAGTTTCCTCCGTTGTTCGGACTGCTCTGGTGTGCATCACTGTTTCTGTCTGTGTTATATATGTCTCTTCTATCTGGTACAGCCACTCTTCTAATACCATGTGTTCTCTGGTATCAGTGCTACCTCAATCACTTGATGATGTTGTTTACTACTCAACGAAGTTAATCGTACCTCCGTTATTGATCTTCTCACTGATATTGGTTTATTTGGTATTTCTATCTCTGGTAATTTCCCTTTTCTTGTAGACTTTCTCAATTTGTCATACATTGTTTTGTTGTGTTCCTTTTCAACTTTGGATATCCTCCATTTAAAGATAGGTTTGCTGAAAGTTTTACTCGCTGGTTGATCGTTGATCCCTCCTAGAATTTCCTTCAGAGTTCTCCTGCACTCCATAACATTCATCATTTCCGTATGGTCATTAATTGGTCGATTAAACGTCTCAAGTAGTCCGTTCTTCATCATCTCCAATTCCTCTCTGGTATTGATTCGTTTTCTCTGATGTATTTTCTTGGTCTTCTTAATTATCTGTTTTTTCTGTACTCCTCTACGGTTGGTTCCTTTCTGTTTACTTTTCTCTTTGTTTTCGTTACCTTTATTTTGATGTAACAATGTATTTGGGTCTTCTTGAATTTCTGTTTTTTCATTATTTCCTTCTGGAGTGGTGTTTATTGTTTCATTCACCTTCTTGAACCCGTTACCTAATGTCTCATTAAGTAGATCTATTTGGTAATTGGTTTCTTCCCCTTTCTTATTCATCTCCATTTTTGTCTGGTCGCTTTCTTCACGACGTTCTCTGAAAATTAGTCTTATTTGCTGCTTCATTTCTTCTTTATTTTTCTCGTGGTCCTCCTTCAGCTGTTCCTTCAATTCTTCCTTCAATTCTTCGTTTCTTTGCTGAATTTCCTCCAGCAACCGTTGTTGTAGTGTTTCATTATTTTGGTTGACTGTTTTCCTCAATTCTTCCTTAGTACTCACTATTTTTTCATTGATCTGTTTCAAATTGTCACTGGTTTCTTTCTTCATGCCGTCGAATTTATTGTTCATCTCCTTCAAGCTCTCCTCATTCTTGTCGAATTTATTGTTCATCTCCTTCAAATTATTGTTCATCATTTCCATTAATTTTAGTATGTTCGGGTCTCCTCTAAATTCTCCCTTGTCGCCCGCCTGTAATTCCATTTCTTCGTCTTGGCTTGGTTCTGTTGTGGTTATTATTGTCTCCACTTCTTCAATCGGTGTTCCTTCCTCTTCTTCCCCTCTGTTTCCTTCCATCTCCTTCTCCTTTGCCAACTTTTTCGACAATCCTCTGGTGTGCATATTGTAACCTTTCGTAATCGCCGCTAGAATTTATAGGGTTTAATTGTATAATTTCTTTATTATTCTAGCCCTACTAGTTGGCGCGCCACTTTGTACAATAGTCGTGACGTCCGCCTCGTTCAAGCCCCACGTTGGGCGCCACTTTGTATAATAACGTGACGTCCGCCTCGTTCAAGCCCCGCGATGGAAGCCACTTTGTATAATAACGGTTTACCTGTCCTGTTAATTATTGTTGAATAGTGTGTAGCGAACCGTTTTATACTTATTAGTCGACCTTTTTTCTCGCCGTTAGAAGTTCGTATTTCTCTCTCTTCTAGCTCTAGCGGTTGGTCGTCAATTTGTAATATAGTCGTGTGTACGGCTACCGTTTTACTCTGCAAAATGTGAATAATGTACAATTTGTGTGTGATGGGTGTAACGTGTCTTCTCTATCCGTAGTTCAAATGCGTGCAACTTCCGCAGATTTCGTCCGTTGCGAACGTACGAATAACCAGGTCTTGATGTTCTTACCTGATGTTCACTAGGGGTATGAAAATCCCGGTGGCGCCAAATTGTTTTCTTAAAACAATTAAAATAAAATTCAAAGGTGTATGACCAGCGCAGCTCAGGCGGTTTGAATAATTCAAATATTTCCGCCAGCTAGGCCCACTGGAGCGCACAGCAGTTCGATGCGTGTGCTGTGTAAATCGTTAGTCGTCTGCTAAAATGTACATAAAATATTGTGCACCTCCTAATGAAATTATAACACCGTGGTTACACTCAATACTTACACATTTTTTATTAGTGATTGTTATTCATTTAATACAAATTATTCTAATACAAATGCTCCGGTTGTTTATATGAGACAATTACAGGGTTTGACAAATCGATATTTGAATTGATAACCAGACGTTTAATAATGGCGTCTGTTGTAAATAATACATCAGTTATTAATGTTTGTTTGTCACAGGTTCTTGAGGTTACGTTAAAAGGATTACAAATGTTTAAAACAATAAAAATACACACCCTTACATCAAGTAAACTTAACTAACATATTGTGTAGGTACAATTTGTTTAGCGCAGTGTAGTAAAAGTGTTTACAAGTTATGGATCATTAACAACAGTTTATATTGGTTAGTTTATAAATTGTCAGTGACTTAGTATTCTTTTTAATCTTTGAAAGTAATTAATTTCAGTTCAGTGAGATTTCGACCTTTAGTGAGAAATAATTAACGTGAGTTTATTTATATATTTTGGGTAATTTAATAGGTACTTATCACTTCCGTAGTTATGGCGAATTCATACGATCTGTTATTCATCGGTTATACTACAATCTTCTTTAATTTGCTTGGTTCAGGACATCAGGCATCTTTTCCAGTTTAATTGGTAGTAATTTATTTTCTTTTTTCGTTAATTTGGTCTCAACTTCTATAATATGGTTCCAGTCTTATTGTCTTACGTCTTAGTATACACTTAGTAGTAACTTCTTCTGATATTTTCTATGTTTTAATTGACAATTTTGGTCACTCGAAAATTGGCGTCTATACCATTAAAGCGTCATGCATTCAGTAAAAAAATCTAACGGTATTTTTTTGTTACTCCACAGTTTCCATGGTAACGTAATTATTCTCCCTGGTCGATCTCAAAATAAACACATTGTTATCAAACTTTGAATTTTTTGTTTAATTTGAATAAATATTTTATAATGGCTATATTTACTTGGGGATAATTTCAATGGTTGTAATCTTTACATAGATGTTCCTATTTTCTTTCAAAGATTAGTTTGATATCTTACAAGATTGGTCTAAGCCATGTATTAATGTTTTAGTCCAAAATTGATAATACTATGTTAATACATAATTTACTTATTTCTAAGTTTTAATATAATTCTGCCATGTTCCCTTTCGTTACACATAATTATTATATTTTGCCTATTATTTCTTATAAAGGTATTGCTATTATTTTCTTTATAAATTCCTTACTTACTTAAAACATACTAACATATTACTGTAAAACTATTTCTTTTGGTATTTATTGCCTTAAACATTAAGCCAATAACTTCTTTCTTTAAATTAACAAATGAACAAATTTGGTGAGTGTTATACCTACACCATCTCTTTTATAACAGTAATCACCCTGGTGATTTTTATACTGAGATAATATTTTTTCTGTTTTTTACATTCACAATTATTCTGTGTCTTTCAGTCTAATATACTTAACTTAATTGCTCATTTAACATGTGCTTATGTTTTGGGTTTGTCACACTTGTTTAACTCTTTTTTCTTAAGATTATATGCTGTTTATTTTATTACACTTATCACTTCACTGTTCATCTTTGTCACTCCCTACCTATCTCTAATTACCCTTATATTTCTCACGATCTCACTATTATTACAAAGTTTTTTTATCTAATGAGTTCATGTCTCTTTTGTTAACTTCAGACTGTCACATATCATTTTATAATATTCAAACAACATGGTATTGTAAATACATCTTTCTAATAAAACATAACTTTGTATACATTGTCATTAAAGTGATAAAAATTGGTCTGAAATGTCATAATTAATAATAATAACAATAATTTAATAATGTTAAAATATATTGTGTTAATTGAAACATACTACATCTGTAGCAACAGCAATAATATTAGCGAATAAATAAACTCTCCAAAACCTTATACTTTCAAACACATAATGCTGAAATAACATACATACTGCTGAAATAATCCTAGTAAAAGTTCCAAAGTATATAGTAGGCTATACAATTTGTTCTCTGATTGAATCACGCACACATTTCTATTCCCTGTCTGTATGAGTGTAATTTTAAACATAACAGCTGACACATCACCTATAGATAAGGATATACATACAATCATATCTACACATGGTTTTTTATGTATAACAATTGCTGAGATACCGTCATTTACAAGTTACCACCAATAAAAATTTAAACATAAATTATTAATAATAATAAAAAATTATGCTCTTTTAAAACAATCTTATGAGTTAATTGTTATGGCCATGTAATTTTTTTTTTTTCTTTTTTCTTCACTGTCTTCTTGTCTCGCTTTACTTTGGTTAATATCTGGCCAATCTCTGGGGTTGGGTCAATGTCAGTTGTCTGTCAGTCTAGTTCGTATTTTCTTGTTTTGTAACCACCTTTGGTTGTATTCTTCTTCCTTCACTATTGATTATATTTACTACTTTCATTCTCGTTATCATTTATCTATCAAAATATATTGTTTCTTGGCATTTTTTACATACGTATTTATATCAAATGTGATCAGGGTTTGGCAATGTTATATAATGCCCTTCCACCAAAATTGATCATTTTATAAAACGTGAATTTACGTTTTGATGAAATTATCAATGGTATCGTATAAATTTTTTTTTTTTTTTTTTAAATTCTCCTGCTTCTCATTCATTTTTTATAATTAATTCGGTATCTTTTATTTCCATTCTTCTTAGTCTTTTCTTCATTATTTTCTCACATTGCGAACTGGCTTATTGATTTTTTATTATAACTTATTCCCTATAAATCTTATTTTTCATCAAAACTACTCTTATACTGATATCAGAGGAACATCATCCCTGCTCAGTAAAATGATTGCTGGTTCATTCAACAGACAATCTCAATTAATAATTCTTAAATATAGTCAACTCGTGACTCAAAATAATAATAATAATAATCATAATCATAATATTTGTTGGGAATCTTTTACTTTTATACTTCATTATTGCTCAGTTCGAGTCATATATTGTTTCATCTTTCTTTATAGATACTATTTGAAGCATTGTTTTTTATTGATACAATTCACATTTTTATTCATTTTTAATTCCTCTTTGTTTCATCTCCTCTCACATTATAACTCTTAGAACTTTTATTTCATTTATATTGTTTTGTGATCATTGGTTTGGGTAATTTTACTTCCCCTCTTTCTAAATAGTTGTGGAAGCTGATCATTTTGATTGATATTTTTTTTCATAATTTTTTAGATATCATAGTAAGTTATTGCTTCTTCCTAGTTAGGAATTTTTTGTAGCTTATTCCTTCATAGTATGTCATGCTTTTCATGCCTCATTTTTTGGCTAAACATTATGGTAATTTAATCTTATTTTGTAGGAATGTTTTGTAACTACACTCCTCTATTGTTAATTTTTATTTAAATATTGTAGTAAGTTGGTTGCTCTTACTTTATATGAATGCCTTGTAACTTTCATCTCTCCATTTTTACTTGTTCTAAAATATTATCGAGATATTTGGGTAAGCTTTTCTTACATATCTTTTTTGATTTTTTACAATTTTTTATTCATCATAATGGTTTCTCTAATGCTTAGTGTAAGCTGTACTTACGAATGTTTTGGAATTTTGACATTCTTTAGAGATCTTTTCTTTATGACATTGGCAGACTTGTTTGTTTGTCACTTTATTTTTTTTTTCTTTATTTAAAGTATTTTTGTTGGTTTTTTACTTTAAATTGTTTTTTACAGTTATTGTTGATTGTCATAATATTTCTTAATTGAGGCTTGATTGTATACCCCCTTTATTTTCTTGGTGACGGGGTGAGTGATCTCGTAAGTGTTATTGCCCTTGTCTTTTGTTATAGTGTATGGTCCCACATTCCAGTGTTTATCTGCATTTGGTTTATCCATTGTCCATGATTACACGAGTTTCCTCCGTTGTTCGGACTGCTCTGGTGTGCATCACTGTTTCTGTCTGTGTTATATATGTCTCTTCTATCTGGTACAGCCACTCTTCTAATACCATGTGTTCTCTGGTATCAGTGCTACCTCAATCACTTGATGATGTTGTTTACTACTCAACGAAGTTAATCGTACCTCCGTTATTGATCTTCTCACTGATATTGGTTTATTTGGTATTTCTATCTCTGGTAATTTCCCTTTTCTTGTAGACTTTCTCAATTTGTCATACATTGTTTTGTTGTGTTCCTTTTCAACTTTGGATATCCTCCATTTAAAGATAGGTTTGCTGAAAGTTTTACTCGCTGGTTGATCGTTGATCCCTCCTAGAATTTCCTTCAGAGTTCTCCTGCACTCCATAACATTCATCATTTCCGTATGGTCATTAATTGGTCGATTAAACGTCTCAAGTAGTCCGTTCTTCATCATCTCCAATTCCTCTCTGGTATTGATTCGTTTTCTCTGATGTATTTTCTTGGTCTTCTTAATTATCTGTTTTTTCTGTACTCCTCTACGGTTGGTTCCTTTCTGTTTACTTTTCTCTTTGTTTTCGTTACCTTTATTTTGATGTAACAATGTATTTGGGTCTTCTTGAATTTCTGTTTTTTCATTATTTCCTTCTGGAGTGGTGTTTATTGTTTCATTCACCTTCTTGAACCCGTTACCTAATGTCTCATTAAGTAGATCTATTTGGTAATTGGTTTCTTCCCCTTTCTTATTCATCTCCATTTTTGTCTGGTCGCTTTCTTCACGACGTTCTCTGAAAATTAGTCTTATTTGCTGCTTCATTTCTTCTTTATTTTTCTCGTGGTCCTCCTTCAGCTGTTCCTTCAATTCTTCCTTCAATTCTTCGTTTCTTTGCTGAATTTCCTCCAGCAACCGTTGTTGTAGTGTTTCATTATTTTGGTTGACTGTTTTCCTCAATTCTTCCTTAGTACTCACTATTTTTTCATTGATCTGTTTCAAATTGTCACTGGTTTCTTTCTTCATGCCGTCGAATTTATTGTTCATCTCCTTCAAGCTCTCCTCATTCTTGTCGAATTTATTGTTCATCTCCTTCAAATTATTGTTCATCATTTCCATTAATTTTAGTATGTTCGGGTCTCCTCTAAATTCTCCCTTGTCGCCCGCCTGTAATTCCATTTCTTCGTCTTGGCTTGGTTCTGTTGTGGTTATTATTGTCTCCACTTCTTCAATCGGTGTTCCTTCCTCTTCTTCCCCTCTGTTTCCTTCCATCTCCTTCTCCTTTGCCAACTTTTTCGACAATCCTCTGGTGTGCATATTGTAACCTTTCGTAATCGCCGCTAGAATTTATAGGGTTTAATTGTATAATTTCTTTATTATTCTAGCCCTACTAGTTGGCGCGCCACTTTGTACAATAGTCGTGACGTCCGCCTCGTTCAAGCCCCACGTTGGGCGCCACTTTGTATAATAACGTGACGTCCGCCTCGTTCAAGCCCCGCGATGGAAGCCACTTTGTATAATAACGGTTTACCTGTCCTGTTAATTATTGTTGAATAGTGTGTAGCGAACCGTTTTATACTTATTAGTCGACCTTTTTTCTCGCCGTTAGAAGTTCGTATTTCTCTCTCTTCTAGCTCTAGCGGTTGGTCGTCAATTTGTAATATAGTCGTGTGTACGGCTACCGTTTTACTCTGCAAAATGTGAATAATGTACAATTTGTGTGTGATGGGTGTAACGTGTCTTCTCTATCCGTAGTTCAAATGCGTGCAACTTCCGCAGATTTCGTCCGTTGCGAACGTACGAATAACCAGGTCTTGATGTTCTTACCTGATGTTCACTAGGGGTATGAAAATCCCGGTGGCGCCAAATTGTTTTCTTAAAACAATTAAAATAAAATTCAAAGGTGTATGACCAGCGCAGCTCAGGCGGTTTGAATAATTCAAATATTTCCGCCAGCTAGGCCCACTGGAGCGCACAGCAGTTCGATGCGTGTGCTGTGTAAATCGTTAGTCGTCTGCTAAAATGTACATAAAATATTGTGCACCTCCTAATGAAATTATAACACCGTGGTTACACTCAATACTTACACATTTTTTATTAGTGATTGTTATTCATTTAATACAAATTATTCTAATACAAATGCTCCGGTTGTTTATATGAGACAATTACAGGGTTTGACAAATCGATATTTGAATTGATAACCAGACGTTTAATAATGGCGTCTGTTGTAAATAATACATCAGTTATTAATGTTTGTTTGTCACAGGTTCTTGAGGTTACGTTAAAAGGATTACAAATGTTTAAAACAATAAAAATACACACCCTTACATCAAGTAAACTTAACTAACATATTGTGTAGGTACAATTTGTTTAGCGCAGTGTAGTAAAAGTGTTTACAAGTTATGGATCATTAACAACAGTTTATATTGGTTAGTTTATAAATTGTCAGTGACTTAGTATTCTTTTTAATCTTTGAAAGTAATTAATTTCAGTTCAGTGAGATTTCGACCTTTAGTGAGAAATAATTAACGTGAGTTTATTTATATATTTTGGGTAATTTAATAGGTACTTATCACTTCCGTAGTTATGGCGAATTCATACGATCTGTTATTCATCGGTTATACTACAATCTTCTTTAATTTGCTTGGTTCAGGACATCAGGCATCTTTTCCAGTTTAATTGGTAGTAATTTATTTTCTTTTTTCGTTAATTTGGTCTCAACTTCTATAATATGGTTCCAGTCTTATTGTCTTACGTCTTAGTATACACTTAGTAGTAACTTCTTCTGATATTTTCTATGTTTTAATTGACAATTTTGGTCACTCGAAAATTGGCGTCTATACCATTAAAGCGTCATGCATTCAGTAAAAAAATCTAACGGTATTTTTTTGTTACTCCACAGTTTCCATGGTAACGTAATTATTCTCCCTGGTCGATCTCAAAATAAACACATTGTTATCAAACTTTGAATTTTTTGTTTAATTTGAATAAATATTTTATAATGGCTATATTTACTTGGGGATAATTTCAATGGTTGTAATCTTTACATAGATGTTCCTATTTTCTTTCAAAGATTAGTTTGATATCTTACAAGATTGGTCTAAGCCATGTATTAATGTTTTAGTCCAAAATTGATAATACTATGTTAATACATAATTTACTTATTTCTAAGTTTTAATATAATTCTGCCATGTTCCCTTTCGTTACACATAATTATTATATTTTGCCTATTATTTCTTATAAAGGTATTGCTATTATTTTCTTTATAAATTCCTTACTTACTTAAAACATACTAACATATTACTGTAAAACTATTTCTTTTGGTATTTATTGCCTTAAGCATTAAGCCAATAACTTCTTTCTTTAAATTAACAAATGAACAAATTTGGTGAGTGTTATACCTACACCATCTCTTTTATAACAGTAATCACCCTGGTGATTTTTATACTGAGATAATATTTTTTCTGTTTTTTACATTCACAATTATTCTGTGTCTTTCAGTCTAATATACTTAACTTAATTGCTCATTTAACATGTGCTTATGTTTTGGGTTTGTCACACTTGTTTAACTCTTTTTTCTTAAGATTATATGCTGTTTATTTTATTACACTTATCACTTCACTGTTCATCTTTGTCACTCCCTACCTATCTCTAATTACCCTTATATTTCTCACGATCTCACTATTATTACAAAGTTTTTTTATCTAATGAGTTCATGTCTCTTTTGTTAACTTCAGACTGTCACATATCATTTTATAATATTCAAACAACATGGTATTGTAAATACATCTTTCTAATAAAACATAACTTTGTATACATTGTCATTAAAGTGATAAAAATTGGTCTGAAATGTCATAATTAATAATAATAACAATAATTTAATAATGTTAAAATATATTGTGTTAATTGAAACATACTACATCTGTAGCAACAGCAATAATATTAGCGAATAAATAAACTCTCCAAAACCTTATACTTTCAAACACATAATGCTGAAATAACATACATACTGCTGAAATAATCCTAGTAAAAGTTCCAAAGTATATAGTAGGCTATACAATTTGTTCTCTGATTGAATCACGCACACATTTCTATTCCCTGTCTGTATGAGTGTAATTTTAAACATAACAGCTGACACATCACCTATAGATAAGGATATACATACAATCATATCTACACATGGTTTTTTATGTATAACAATTGCTGAGATACCGTCATTTACAAGTTACCACCAATAAAAATTTAAACATAAATTATTAATAATAATAAAAAATTATGCTCTTTTAAAACAATCTTATGAGTTAATTGTTATGGCCATGTAATTTTTTTTTTTTCTTTTTTCTTCACTGTCTTCTTGTCTCGCTTTACTTTGGTTAATATCTGGCCAATCTCTGGGGTTGGGTCAATGTCAGTTGTCTGTCAGTCTAGTTCGTATTTTCTTGTTTTGTAACCACCTTTGGTTGTATTCTTCTTCCTTCACTATTGATTATATTTACTACTTTCATTCTCGTTATCATTTATCTATCAAAATATATTGTTTCTTGGCATTTTTTACATACGTATTTATATCAAATGTGATCAGGGTTTGGCAATGTTATATAATGCCCTTCCACCAAAATTGATCATTTTATAAAACGTGAATTTACGTTTTGATGAAATTATCAATGGTATCGTATAAATTTTTTTTTTTTTTTTTAAATTCTCCTGCTTCTCATTCATTTTTTATAATTAATTCGGTATCTTTTATTTCCATTCTTCTTAGTCTTTTCTTCATTATTTTCTCACATTGCGAACTGGCTTATTGATTTTTTATTATAACTTATTCCCTATAAATCTTATTTTTCATCAAAACTACTCTTATACTGATATCAGAGGAACATCATCCCTGCTCAGTAAAATGATTGCTGGTTCATTCAACAGACAATCTCAATTAATAATTCTTAAATATAGTCAACTCGTGACTCAAAATAATAATAATAATAATCATAATCATAATATTTGTTGGGAATCTTTTACTTTTATACTTCATTATTGCTCAGTTCGAGTCATATATTGTTTCATCTTTCTTTATAGATACTATTTGAAGCATTGTTTTTTATTGATACAATTCACATTTTTATTCATTTTTAATTCCTCTTTGTTTCATCTCCTCTCACATTATAACTCTTAGAACTTTTATTTCATTTATATTGTTTTGTGATCATTGGTTTGGGTAATTTTACTTCCCCTCTTTCTAAATAGTTGTGGAAGCTGATCATTTTGATTGATATTTTTTTTCATAATTTTTTAGATATCATAGTAAGTTATTGCTTCTTCCTAGTTAGGAATTTTTTGTAGCTTATTCCTTCATAGTATGTCATGCTTTTCATGCCTCATTTTTTGGCTAAACATTATGGTAATTTAATCTTATTTTGTAGGAATGTTTTGTAACTACACTCCTCTATTGTTAATTTTTATTTAAATATTGTAGTAAGTTGGTTGCTCTTACTTTATATGAATGCCTTGTAACTTTCATCTCTCCATTTTTACTTGTTCTAAAATATTATCGAGATATTTGGGTAAGCTTTTCTTACATATCTTTTTTGATTTTTTACAATTTTTTATTCATCATAATGGTTTCTCTAATGCTTAGTGTAAGCTGTACTTACGAATGTTTTGGAATTTTGACATTCTTTAGAGATCTTTTCTTTATGACATTGGCAGACTTGTTTGTTTGTCACTTTATTTTTTTTTTCTTTATTTAAAGTATTTTTGTTGGTTTTTTACTTTAAATTGTTTTTTACAGTTATTGTTGATTGTCATAATATTTCTTAATTGAGGCTTGATTGTATACCCCCTTTATTTTCTTGGTGACGGGGTGAGTGATCTCGTAAGTGTTATTGCCCTTGTCTTTTGTTATAGTGTATGGTCCCACATTCCAGTGTTTATCTGCATTTGGTTTATCCATTGTCCATGATTACACGAGTTTCCTCCGTTGTTCGGACTGCTCTGGTGTGCATCACTGTTTCTGTCTGTGTTATATATGTCTCTTCTATCTGGTACAGCCACTCTTCTAATACCATGTGTTCTCTGGTATCAGTGCTACCTCAATCACTTGATGATGTTGTTTACTACTCAACGAAGTTAATCGTACCTCCGTTATTGATCTTCTCACTGATATTGGTTTATTTGGTATTTCTATCTCTGGTAATTTCCCTTTTCTTGTAGACTTTCTCAATTTGTCATACATTGTTTTGTTGTGTTCCTTTTCAACTTTGGATATCCTCCATTTAAAGATAGGTTTGCTGAAAGTTTTACTCGCTGGTTGATCGTTGATCCCTCCTAGAATTTCCTTCAGAGTTCTCCTGCACTCCATAACATTCATCATTTCCGTATGGTCATTAATTGGTCGATTAAACGTCTCAAGTAGTCCGTTCTTCATCATCTCCAATTCCTCTCTGGTATTGATTCGTTTTCTCTGATGTATTTTCTTGGTCTTCTTAATTATCTGTTTTTTCTGTACTCCTCTACGGTTGGTTCCTTTCTGTTTACTTTTCTCTTTGTTTTCGTTACCTTTATTTTGATGTAACAATGTATTTGGGTCTTCTTGAATTTCTGTTTTTTCATTATTTCCTTCTGGAGTGGTGTTTATTGTTTCATTCACCTTCTTGAACCCGTTACCTAATGTCTCATTAAGTAGATCTATTTGGTAATTGGTTTCTTCCCCTTTCTTATTCATCTCCATTTTTGTCTGGTCGCTTTCTTCACGACGTTCTCTGAAAATTAGTCTTATTTGCTGCTTCATTTCTTCTTTATTTTTCTCGTGGTCCTCCTTCAGCTGTTCCTTCAATTCTTCCTTCAATTCTTCGTTTCTTTGCTGAATTTCCTCCAGCAACCGTTGTTGTAGTGTTTCATTATTTTGGTTGACTGTTTTCCTCAATTCTTCCTTAGTACTCACTATTTTTTCATTGATCTGTTTCAAATTGTCACTGGTTTCTTTCTTCATGCCGTCGAATTTATTGTTCATCTCCTTCAAGCTCTCCTCATTCTTGTCGAATTTATTGTTCATCTCCTTCAAATTATTGTTCATCATTTCCATTAATTTTAGTATGTTCGGGTCTCCTCTAAATTCTCCCTTGTCGCCCGCCTGTAATTCCATTTCTTCGTCTTGGCTTGGTTCTGTTGTGGTTATTATTGTCTCCACTTCTTCAATCGGTGTTCCTTCCTCTTCTTCCCCTCTGTTTCCTTCCATCTCCTTCTCCTTTGCCAACTTTTTCGACAATCCTCTGGTGTGCATATTGTAACCTTTCGTAATCGCCGCTAGAATTTATAGGGTTTAATTGTATAATTTCTTTATTATTCTAGCCCTACTAGTTGGCGCGCCACTTTGTACAATAGTCGTGACGTCCGCCTCGTTCAAGCCCCACGTTGGGCGCCACTTTGTATAATAACGTGACGTCCGCCTCGTTCAAGCCCCGCGATGGAAGCCACTTTGTATAATAACGGTTTACCTGTCCTGTTAATTATTGTTGAATAGTGTGTAGCGAACCGTTTTATACTTATTAGTCGACCTTTTTTCTCGCCGTTAGAAGTTCGTATTTCTCTCTCTTCTAGCTCTAGCGGTTGGTCGTCAATTTGTAATATAGTCGTGTGTACGGCTACCGTTTTACTCTGCAAAATGTGAATAATGTACAATTTGTGTGTGATGGGTGTAACGTGTCTTCTCTATCCGTAGTTCAAATGCGTGCAACTTCCGCAGATTTCGTCCGTTGCGAACGTACGAATAACCAGGTCTTGATGTTCTTACCTGATGTTCACTAGGGGTATGAAAATCCCGGTGGCGCCAAATTGTTTTCTTAAAACAATTAAAATAAAATTCAAAGGTGTATGACCAGCGCAGCTCAGGCGGTTTGAATAATTCAAATATTTCCGCCAGCTAGGCCCACTGGAGCGCACAGCAGTTCGATGCGTGTGCTGTGTAAATCGTTAGTCGTCTGCTAAAATGTACATAAAATATTGTGCACCTCCTAATGAAATTATAACACCGTGGTTACACTCAATACTTACACATTTTTTATTAGTGATTGTTATTCATTTAATACAAATTATTCTAATACAAATGCTCCGGTTGTTTATATGAGACAATTACAGGGTTTGACAAATCGATATTTGAATTGATAACCAGACGTTTAATAATGGCGTCTGTTGTAAATAATACATCAGTTATTAATGTTTGTTTGTCACAGGTTCTTGAGGTTACGTTAAAAGGATTACAAATGTTTAAAACAATAAAAATACACACCCTTACATCAAGTAAACTTAACTAACATATTGTGTAGGTACAATTTGTTTAGCGCAGTGTAGTAAAAGTGTTTACAAGTTATGGATCATTAACAACAGTTTATATTGGTTAGTTTATAAATTGTCAGTGACTTAGTATTCTTTTTAATCTTTGAAAGTAATTAATTTCAGTTCAGTGAGATTTCGACCTTTAGTGAGAAATAATTAACGTGAGTTTATTTATATATTTTGGGTAATTTAATAGGTACTTATCACTTCCGTAGTTATGGCGAATTCATACGATCTGTTATTCATCGGTTATACTACAATCTTCTTTAATTTGCTTGGTTCAGGACATCAGGCATCTTTTCCAGTTTAATTGGTAGTAATTTATTTTCTTTTTTCGTTAATTTGGTCTCAACTTCTATAATATGGTTCCAGTCTTATTGTCTTACGTCTTAGTATACACTTAGTAGTAACTTCTTCTGATATTTTCTATGTTTTAATTGACAATTTTGGTCACTCGAAAATTGGCGTCTATACCATTAAAGCGTCATGCATTCAGTAAAAAAATCTAACGGTATTTTTTTGTTACTCCACAGTTTCCATGGTAACGTAATTATTCTCCCTGGTCGATCTCAAAATAAACACATTGTTATCAAACTTTGAATTTTTTGTTTAATTTGAATAAATATTTTATAATGGCTATATTTACTTGGGGATAATTTCAATGGTTGTAATCTTTACATAGATGTTCCTATTTTCTTTCAAAGATTAGTTTGATATCTTACAAGATTGGTCTAAGCCATGTATTAATGTTTTAGTCCAAAATTGATAATACTATGTTAATACATAATTTACTTATTTCTAAGTTTTAATATAATTCTGCCATGTTCCCTTTCGTTACACATAATTATTATATTTTATTATATTATTATATTTGCCTATTATTTCTTATAAAGGTATTGCTATTATTTTCTTTATAAATTCCTTACTTACTTAAAACATACTAACATATTACTGTAAAACTATTTCTTTTGGTATTTATTGCCTTAAACATTAAGCCAATAACTTCTTTCTTTAAATTAACAAATGAACAAATTTGGTGAGTGTTATACCTACACCATCTCTTTTATAACAGTAATCACCCTGGTGATTTTTATACTGAGATAATATTTTTTCTGTTTTTTACATTCACAATTATTCTGTGTCTTTCAGTCTAATATACTTAACTTAATTGCTCATTTAACATGTGCTTATGTTTTGGGTTTGTCACACTTGTTTAACTCTTTTTTCTTAAGATTATATGCTGTTTATTTTATTACACTTATCACTTCACTGTTCATCTTTGTCACTCCCTACCTATCTCTAATTACCCTTATATTTCTCACGATCTCACTATTATTACAAAGTTTTTTTATCTAATGAGTTCATGTCTCTTTTGTTAACTTCAGACTGTCACATATCATTTTATAATATTCAAACAACATGGTATTGTAAATACATCTTTCTAATAAAACATAACTTTGTATACATTGTCATTAAAGTGATAAAAATTGGTCTGAAATGTCATAATTAATAATAATAACAATAATTTAATAATGTTAAAATATATTGTGTTAATTGAAACATACTACATCTGTAGCAACAGCAATAATATTAGCGAATAAATAAACTCTCCAAAACCTTATACTTTCAAACACATAATGCTGAAATAACATACATACTGCTGAAATAATCCTAGTAAAAGTTCCAAAGTATATAGTAGGCTATACAATTTGTTCTCTGATTGAATCACGCACACATTTCTATTCCCTGTCTGTATGAGTGTAATTTTAAACATAACAGCTGACACATCACCTATAGATAAGGATATACATACAATCATATCTACACATGGTTTTTTATGTATAACAATTGCTGAGATACCGTCATTTACAAGTTACCACCAATAAAAATTTAAACATAAATTATTAATAATAATAAAAAATTATGCTCTTTTAAAACAATCTTATGAGTTAATTGTTATGGCCATGTAATTTTTTTTTTTTCTTTTTTCTTCACTGTCTTCTTGTCTCGCTTTACTTTGGTTAATATCTGGCCAATCTCTGGGGTTGGGTCAATGTCAGTTGTCTGTCAGTCTAGTTCGTATTTTCTTGTTTTGTAACCACCTTTGGTTGTATTCTTCTTCCTTCACTATTGATTATATTTACTACTTTCATTCTCGTTATCATTTATCTATCAAAATATATTGTTTCTTGGCATTTTTTACATACGTATTTATATCAAATGTGATCAGGGTTTGGCAATGTTATATAATGCCCTTCCACCAAAATTGATCATTTTATAAAACGTGAATTTACGTTTTGATGAAATTATCAATGGTATCGTATAAATTTTTTTTTTTTTTTTTTAAATTCTCCTGCTTCTCATTCATTTTTTATAATTAATTCGGTATCTTTTATTTCCATTCTTCTTAGTCTTTTCTTCATTATTTTCTCACATTGCGAACTGGCTTATTGATTTTTTATTATAACTTATTCCCTATAAATCTTATTTTTCATCAAAACTACTCTTATACTGATATCAGAGGAACATCATCCCTGCTCAGTAAAATGATTGCTGGTTCATTCAACAGACAATCTCAATTAATAATTCTTAAATATAGTCAACTCGTGACTCAAAATAATAATAATAATAATCATAATCATAATATTTGTTGGGAATCTTTTACTTTTATACTTCATTATTGCTCAGTTCGAGTCATATATTGTTTCATCTTTCTTTATAGATACTATTTGAAGCATTGTTTTTTATTGATACAATTCACATTTTTATTCATTTTTAATTCCTCTTTGTTTCATCTCCTCTCACATTATAACTCTTAGAACTTTTATTTCATTTATATTGTTTTGTGATCATTGGTTTGGGTAATTTTACTTCCCCTCTTTCTAAATAGTTGTGGAAGCTGATCATTTTGATTGATATTTTTTTTCATAATTTTTTAGATATCATAGTAAGTTATTGCTTCTTCCTAGTTAGGAATTTTTTGTAGCTTATTCCTTCATAGTATGTCATGCTTTTCATGCCTCATTTTTTGGCTAAACATTATGGTAATTTAATCTTATTTTGTAGGAATGTTTTGTAACTACACTCCTCTATTGTTAATTTTTATTTAAATATTGTAGTAAGTTGGTTGCTCTTACTTTATATGAATGCCTTGTAACTTTCATCTCTCCATTTTTACTTGTTCTAAAATATTATCGAGATATTTGGGTAAGCTTTTCTTACATATCTTTTTTGATTTTTTACAATTTTTTATTCATCATAATGGTTTCTCTAATGCTTAGTGTAAGCTGTACTTACGAATGTTTTGGAATTTTGACATTCTTTAGAGATCTTTTCTTTATGACATTGGCAGACTTGTTTGTTTGTCACTTTATTTTTTTTTTCTTTATTTAAAGTATTTTTGTTGGTTTTTTACTTTAAATTGTTTTTTACAGTTATTGTTGATTGTCATAATATTTCTTAATTGAGGCTTGATTGTATACCCCCTTTATTTTCTTGGTGACGGGGTGAGTGATCTCGTAAGTGTTATTGCCCTTGTCTTTTGTTATAGTGTATGGTCCCACATTCCAGTGTTTATCTGCATTTGGTTTATCCATTGTCCATGATTACACGAGTTTCCTCCGTTGTTCGGACTGCTCTGGTGTGCATCACTGTTTCTGTCTGTGTTATATATGTCTCTTCTATCTGGTACAGCCACTCTTCTAATACCATGTGTTCTCTGGTATCAGTGCTACCTCAATCACTTGATGATGTTGTTTACTACTCAACGAAGTTAATCGTACCTCCGTTATTGATCTTCTCACTGATATTGGTTTATTTGGTATTTCTATCTCTGGTAATTTCCCTTTTCTTGTAGACTTTCTCAATTTGTCATACATTGTTTTGTTGTGTTCCTTTTCAACTTTGGATATCCTCCATTTAAAGATAGGTTTGCTGAAAGTTTTACTCGCTGGTTGATCGTTGATCCCTCCTAGAATTTCCTTCAGAGTTCTCCTGCACTCCATAACATTCATCATTTCCGTATGGTCATTAATTGGTCGATTAAACGTCTCAAGTAGTCCGTTCTTCATCATCTCCAATTCCTCTCTGGTATTGATTCGTTTTCTCTGATGTATTTTCTTGGTCTTCTTAATTATCTGTTTTTTCTGTACTCCTCTACGGTTGGTTCCTTTCTGTTTACTTTTCTCTTTGTTTTCGTTACCTTTATTTTGATGTAACAATGTATTTGGGTCTTCTTGAATTTCTGTTTTTTCATTATTTCCTTCTGGAGTGGTGTTTATTGTTTCATTCACCTTCTTGAACCCGTTACCTAATGTCTCATTAAGTAGATCTATTTGGTAATTGGTTTCTTCCCCTTTCTTATTCATCTCCATTTTTGTCTGGTCGCTTTCTTCACGACGTTCTCTGAAAATTAGTCTTATTTGCTGCTTCATTTCTTCTTTATTTTTCTCGTGGTCCTCCTTCAGCTGTTCCTTCAATTCTTCCTTCAATTCTTCGTTTCTTTGCTGAATTTCCTCCAGCAACCGTTGTTGTAGTGTTTCATTATTTTGGTTGACTGTTTTCCTCAATTCTTCCTTAGTACTCACTATTTTTTCATTGATCTGTTTCAAATTGTCACTGGTTTCTTTCTTCATGCCGTCGAATTTATTGTTCATCTCCTTCAAGCTCTCCTCATTCTTGTCGAATTTATTGTTCATCTCCTTCAAATTATTGTTCATCATTTCCATTAATTTTAGTATGTTCGGGTCTCCTCTAAATTCTCCCTTGTCGCCCGCCTGTAATTCCATTTCTTCGTCTTGGCTTGGTTCTGTTGTGGTTATTATTGTCTCCACTTCTTCAATCGGTGTTCCTTCCTCTTCTTCCCCTCTGTTTCCTTCCATCTCCTTCTCCTTTGCCAACTTTTTCGACAATCCTCTGGTGTGCATATTGTAACCTTTCGTAATCGCCGCTAGAATTTATAGGGTTTAATTGTATAATTTCTTTATTATTCTAGCCCTACTAGTTGGCGCGCCACTTTGTACAATAGTCGTGACGTCCGCCTCGTTCAAGCCCCACGTTGGGCGCCACTTTGTATAATAACGTGACGTCCGCCTCGTTCAAGCCCCGCGATGGAAGCCACTTTGTATAATAACGGTTTACCTGTCCTGTTAATTATTGTTGAATAGTGTGTAGCGAACCGTTTTATACTTATTAGTCGACCTTTTTTCTCGCCGTTAGAAGTTCGTATTTCTCTCTCTTCTAGCTCTAGCGGTTGGTCGTCAATTTGTAATATAGTCGTGTGTACGGCTACCGTTTTACTCTGCAAAATGTGAATAATGTACAATTTGTGTGTGATGGGTGTAACGTGTCTTCTCTATCCGTAGTTCAAATGCGTGCAACTTCCGCAGATTTCGTCCGTTGCGAACGTACGAATAACCAGGTCTTGATGTTCTTACCTGATGTTCACTAGGGGTATGAAAATCCCGGTGGCGCCAAATTGTTTTCTTAAAACAATTAAAATAAAATTCAAAGGTGTATGACCAGCGCAGCTCAGGCGGTTTGAATAATTCAAATATTTCCGCCAGCTAGGCCCACTGGAGCGCACAGCAGTTCGATGCGTGTGCTGTGTAAATCGTTAGTCGTCTGCTAAAATGTACATAAAATATTGTGCACCTCCTAATGAAATTATAACACCGTGGTTACACTCAATACTTACACATTTTTTATTAGTGATTGTTATTCATTTAATACAAATTATTCTAATACAAATGCTCCGGTTGTTTATATGAGACAATTACAGGGTTTGACAAATCGATATTTGAATTGATAACCAGACGTTTAATAATGGCGTCTGTTGTAAATAATACATCAGTTATTAATGTTTGTTTGTCACAGGTTCTTGAGGTTACGTTAAAAGGATTACAAATGTTTAAAACAATAAAAATACACACCCTTACATCAAGTAAACTTAACTAACATATTGTGTAGGTACAATTTGTTTAGCGCAGTGTAGTAAAAGTGTTTACAAGTTATGGATCATTAACAACAGTTTATATTGGTTAGTTTATAAATTGTCAGTGACTTAGTATTCTTTTTAATCTTTGAAAGTAATTAATTTCAGTTCAGTGAGATTTCGACCTTTAGTGAGAAATAATTAACGTGAGTTTATTTATATATTTTGGGTAATTTAATAGGTACTTATCACTTCCGTAGTTATGGCGAATTCATACGATCTGTTATTCATCGGTTATACTACAATCTTCTTTAATTTGCTTGGTTCAGGACATCAGGCATCTTTTCCAGTTTAATTGGTAGTAATTTATTTTCTTTTTTCGTTAATTTGGTCTCAACTTCTATAATATGGTTCCAGTCTTATTGTCTTACGTCTTAGTATACACTTAGTAGTAACTTCTTCTGATATTTTCTATGTTTTAATTGACAATTTTGGTCACTCGAAAATTGGCGTCTATACCATTAAAGCGTCATGCATTCAGTAAAAAAATCTAACGGTATTTTTTTGTTACTCCACAGTTTCCATGGTAACGTAATTATTCTCCCTGGTCGATCTCAAAATAAACACATTGTTATCAAACTTTGAATTTTTTGTTTAATTTGAATAAATATTTTATAATGGCTATATTTACTTGGGGATAATTTCAATGGTTGTAATCTTTACATAGATGTTCCTATTTTCTTTCAAAGATTAGTTTGATATCTTACAAGATTGGTCTAAGCCATGTATTAATGTTTTAGTCCAAAATTGATAATACTATGTTAATACATAATTTACTTATTTCTAAGTTTTAATATAATTCTGCCATGTTCCCTTTCGTTACACATAATTATTATATTTTGCCTATTATTTCTTATAAAGGTATTGCTATTATTTTCTTTATAAATTCCTTACTTACTTAAAACATACTAACATATTACTGTAAAACTATTTCTTTTGGTATTTATTGCCTTAAACATTAAGCCAATAACTTCTTTCTTTAAATTAACAAATGAACAAATTTGGTGAGTGTTATACCTACACCATCTCTTTTATAACAGTAATCACCCTGGTGATTTTTATACTGAGATAATATTTTTTCTGTTTTTTACATTCACAATTATTCTGTGTCTTTCAGTCTAATATACTTAACTTAATTGCTCATTTAACATGTGCTTATGTTTTGGGTTTGTCACACTTGTTTAACTCTTTTTTCTTAAGATTATATGCTGTTTATTTTATTACACTTATCACTTCACTGTTCATCTTTGTCACTCCCTACCTATCTCTAATTACCCTTATATTTCTCACGATCTCACTATTATTACAAAGTTTTTTTATCTAATGAGTTCATGTCTCTTTTGTTAACTTCAGACTGTCACATATCATTTTATAATATTCAAACAACATGGTATTGTAAATACATCTTTCTAATAAAACATAACTTTGTATACATTGTCATTAAAGTGATAAAAATTGGTCTGAAATGTCATAATTAATAATAATAACAATAATTTAATAATGTTAAAATATATTGTGTTAATTGAAACATACTACATCTGTAGCAACAGCAATAATATTAGCGAATAAATAAACTCTCCAAAACCTTATACTTTCAAACACATAATGCTGAAATAACATACATACTGCTGAAATAATCCTAGTAAAAGTTCCAAAGTATATAGTAGGCTATACAATTTGTTCTCTGATTGAATCACGCACACATTTCTATTCCCTGTCTGTATGAGTGTAATTTTAAACATAACAGCTGACACATCACCTATAGATAAGGATATACATACAATCATATCTACACATGGTTTTTTATGTATAACAATTGCTGAGATACCGTCATTTACAAGTTACCACCAATAAAAATTTAAACATAAATTATTAATAATAATAAAAAATTATGCTCTTTTAAAACAATCTTATGAGTTAATTGTTATGGCCATGTAATTTTTTTTTTTTTCTTTTTTCTTCACTGTCTTCTTGTCTCGCTTTACTTTGGTTAATATCTGGCCAATCTCTGGGGTTGGGTCAATGTCAGTTGTCTGTCAGTCTAGTTCGTATTTTCTTGTTTTGTAACCACCTTTGGTTGTATTCTTCTTCCTTCACTATTGATTATATTTACTACTTTCATTCTCGTTATCATTTATCTATCAAAATATATTGTTTCTTGGCATTTTTTACATACATATTTATATCAAATGTGATCAGGGTTTGGCAATGTTATAACGGTCATAGCGTTTTACAGGTTATTCCTAGTCAACGTTGTGTGATAAACATTCCAGACAATATTGCATTGCAGGCAAAATTCAGCCAACGTTATGGACATCGCGTGCACGTTATGTATACGATATCCATTAATTTATTTCTATATTGTTACGTAATGCGGAAAAGTGTTACGTAATATGGATCGTTCTACTGCACAAGTATCTCGGCTATCCCAGTTGTAATGTGTGTGTGCGTACATATTGCTGCTACTTTGAGATGAAAGACAATTACGTGTTAACTATCGAGCCTATTCCAGACCGGTCCGGTCATGCATCTGAGAGTTCCCCAAAGTAAAGTGACAGATTATTCTGGCATATCAGCGGTGTATAAATACAGGCATTCAGCGACGGTCAGTTTAAAGTGGCCATTTATTCCAGTACGGTTCGAAATATTGTGGCGAAGTGTTGTGTTTTATAATTGTGTGAGAGTCTATTAGTTGACATTATTATTGCGTGTGAACAATTTTTATTTGATTTGTTGTAAGAGATTAACTTGTTGGTTATAAACTGTTAATTGTGATAATTAAAGCTTGTTTTCTTAGTGACTTTATTGGTGTCTTGTATTTTGTTTTCCACTGTACCAGTTAGATCAGTTAGACCGCCGTAACAGTATTGTTTACAATTTTTTTGAGAGAATGAAGAAACACTTAAACCCTTTGTCCCCTTTTTTTGATAAGGGGTTCAAGTTCAAAGGGATCTTGAATGTCCGCCAATGAAATTCTTGGTAACCTCAGATGGACTGAGGTGTCAGATGGATTAATTTTGTCTACAAAAATTAATCACTTTAGTTACTATTTTCTTGTTTAGTCGAATAATTCTGAAATTGAAAATGGCTGTAAGCAAGGTCTATTTTGTTGCAGGTGTGAATCCTCCAGATCTGGAAAACGACATCAGGGCTCGTGAGCTAATCTATGGTGACAAATTTTCTGTGTTTTCAACGCGGGAAGGAAATGGAATATTTTGTTTTTAAAATAGGTTAACTTCCGTACTATTTTTTATTTTAAATTCTTGATTGACAATGAGAGACTCAACGTGACTATGACGTATATGACTGGCCTCAACAACACATATGCCGTTACGATACAACATATTAATGGCAACGTCCAAGTAACAAGATATAGTTGTTGCCCTGACTCTCTGACCTCGAAGCGTCAGATATCAAAATAGTGGGGGGACCATAGAAGAAGAAAATTTGTGGGTTAGATTGTAAACATTATCTGGAACTGTCTCAATATCTGTACTCGCACTACATTTTCAATATTTTGAATATGCTGAAATCATAGACATCTCATATGAGTGTGTGCCTCATACTTTAACTCAAGAACTTGGTGTGAAAAAGCGTTGTGCAAGAAAACTGCCGCATCTGGACTTTGTATCGATATTTTATCGATAGTGATTGTACCGATATTTTACGACATGAAGAAGAAGAAGTGTACTAATTTCAAATTATTCTATTCCTTAATGTAAAGCAAAAATACGTGTTGTTTTCATTTGTGTGGTTAGATAATATTTTTTTTTTTTGTATTTAGCTTACTGTTTAAAGAAATAACAGCCATGGCTGGAAAAATATGATATTTAATGTGTCCATACAATGAATGAAGAAGAGAAAGTTAAAAAATAAATAAATAAAAATATTTTTAACAAAAAGAAGAACAGAAAAAAGTGAAAAAAACCAATTATTTCTTAACAGTAAGATTAAAACAAATATCGGTATGGAGAACCATACATGACTTCTATGTTCTAAGATTTATATTTAAAATACTTTTCGAAATGAACTATTTCCATAGAAACTACTTCTTTCTTCAGCCTTAACCACAGTACTGTGATCAATAACGTATACCACCTCACGATAGTGCACTCAATTTTCACTGACGATGGCAGTCGATAGCACTGCCGAAACGTCTGGTTTTGTAGAAAACATTGGTTCAAACCCAAACAGCCCAGGAAGGAATTTTAACAACAAACTACTTCTTTGTTGTTGATAACGTAGTACACAACACATATAAATAAAAATTATCCCCTCCCCGTTCAACTATAATTTTCATTTATAGAAAATTACCCCCACCCCGTTCAACTAGCCTCTCCATTTATAGATATTTCATATACGTTTCTACAGTGGATTATTAAGGTCTTCTTATCGGGATACTTTATTTATCAAAATTACGTACTTTACTCTGTTACAACACAAAATGTTTCCGGTAAACTACCCTTTCCCCGTAACGATCTTTACCAAAATCAACAGGCCTTGAGTTCTCTACAATTTAGGGATGTATGCAAAATATTATTTGATTACGTTAGAATTTACGGTAGTTATCGTTCTTCATAGAAAAAATTACCCTTGTTATCACACCAAATGTTGCAGGTAAACTACCCCTTTCCCTTAACCGATCTTCACCAAAATCAACAGACCTTGAGTCCTTTACAATTCAGGAATGTATGCAAAAATTATTTGATTCTGTTTGAATTTGCGGCAGTTATCGTTCGTCATAGAAACAATTTACCCTTGTTAAAACATAAAACATTGTAGTTGAACTACCCCTTTCTTTTAACCGATCTTCACCAAAATAAACAGATCTTGAGTAATTAATAATTCAGGAACGTATGCAAAAAAATATTTGATTCTCTTTGAATGTGCGGCAGGTATCATTCGTCATAAGAAAAATTTACCCTTGTTAAAACATAAAAAGTTGCAGGTAAACCACCCCTTCCCCTTAACCGATCTTCCCAAAAACAATAGGTCTTGAGTACTCTACAATTCAGGACTGAATGCAAAAAATTATTTGATTCTGGTTGAATTTGCGGCTCTTATCGTTTGCCATAGAAAAATATCGGTATGGAGAACTATACATGACTTCCATGTTCTAAGATTTATATTTAAAATCATTTTCGAAATGAAATATTACCATAGAAACTACTTCTTTCTACTTACTGCTTCAGCCTTAACCACAGTACTGTGGTCACTAACGTATACCACCTCACGTTATCGCACTCGATTTTCACTGATGATGGAAGTCGATGGCATTGCCGAAACGTCTTGTTTTGTAGAAAACATTGGACTACGGCCAAACATCCCGGGTAGGAATTTTAACAAAAACTACTTCTTTGTTGCCGATAACGTTGTACACATATATATAAAAAATATGCATAAATTTTTTTTTTTTATTGGAGATCTGTAATCTGTTCGACTGAGCGAACATTTAACAAATTGGCTGATAACACAAACAGGATTATGAAGAGCTGACCATTGACAGCTCTTCTTGTTTTTGATAATAGATTAAAGAGGTACACAAAATACAAAACTAAATGATAAAACATGTAAACAAATGAGCAAAAGTCACTTCCACTTCCTGCTGGCATGATACAATAAGTTCAAATATTAAACACTGGGCCCATAAGGCACATATACAGGTTGACATTAACACGTATGAATGACACGAATACAAAAACACACAGAACAGATATCACAGACAGTACAATACAGAAAATACAGAGAATACATTATTAGTTAAACCTGAATGGTAAGTCTAATAGTTTGTGCCTTTTCAGTCTATACATTTCTTCACTGTTGTCTAACAAGTTAATTGCCAGGTGGTTAGGATGCTGTTCTAGTTTGGAGATGTGTGTCCTGCAGAGGGGCATGATTTCTTCTCTCACGGTTGGAACTTTGAGGTCGCGGTGTATAGAGTTGTTGGAGACAAACCATGGAGCATCGACTATTGATCTTAGTGTTTTGGACTGAAAGCGCTGGATAATCTCAATATTACTTGTACTTGCAGTACCCCAAAGTTGAATACCATAAGTCCATACCGGTTTAAGAACTGCTTTATAGATCAAGAGTTTGTTGTCGAGACTTAACCGTGATTTTCTGCCTATAAGCCAATAGATGTTTCTGACCTTGTGAATAAGTTCAATCTTCTTAGATGTTATATGTTTTTTCCATGTTAGTCTCCTGTCCAGATGCATCCCAAGGTACTTAGCACTTTCAGCTTGCGGTGCTGGTTGACCGTTAATTGTTACTGGAGGGCAGTTTGCCTTACGTGTGGTGAAGGTAACGTGGACTGACTTGGACGAATTGATTTTTATGCGCCATTTATCAAGCCATAACTGAACGCTGTTTAATGATTCTTGTAGTACAAGAGATGCTATTGAGGGGTCGGAGTGTGTCGCTAGGATTGCTGTGTCATCGGCGTAGGTAGCAACAGTGGTTTCACTTGCTGACGGTAAGTCCGAGGTGAACAGAAGGTAGAGCAGAGGACCCAGGACCCTACCCTGCGGAACACCTGACCCCACTGGTAATAGAGGAGAAGTAGCATCCGAGTACTTGTCTTGAAACACTCTGCCCACTACGTAGGAATGTAGAATACGGTAACAATTATGTGGCAAATTTTTCTTTATTTTATATAAGAGTCCAAGATGCCAGACTTTGTCAAATGTCTGGGAAACGTCGAGAAACACACCTGAGCAGAACATCTTCGATTCCAGCGATTTATTGATAACATTTGTTAGTCTGTGTATTTGATCTACCATAGAGTGCTTTTCTCGAAAACCAAATTGGTGATCCGGAATTAGGTTGTTTTCTACAATTGTTGGCATAAGTCGTTTTACAAACAGCTTCTAAAAGATCTTACCAAGTATCGGTAGAAGGCTTATGGGTCGATAAGAAGAGGGCGCTTGAGGGTTTTTACCAGGTTTTAAGACCATGATAACTTGAGCCGATTTCCAGAGAAGAGGAAAGTATTCAAGTCTGAGTATGGCATTGAAAATGTATGTTATTAGTACAACGCCTTTGTGAGGCAGCTCCTTTAGAACTTGCCCCGATAGCAAATCAATGCCGGGAGCCTTTTTACTTTTCAAATTATACGGGATTATTTCCTTAACTTTAAAAGGCTTAATAGGTACAGTCAGTTGGAGCGGGGAGTGTAAATATCTTTGTACCTCTTCATCGAAAGAGACGTTCTTGCTGGCTTCAGGTTGAAAAACGATGACCAAATGTTCGCAAAATTCTGGGATTTCTCTGTATTGCTGCGCGCCCAGCTACCATCTGGTTTATGTATTGGTGGTATTTGTAATAGTGGCCTTTTTAATCGTTCAGTAGCCTTCCACAGAGAATAATCAGTACTTTCATTTGGTGACAGATTTTCTAGATAATTCTGAATCCCTTCATTTTTAAATTTTCTAACAATTGTTTTAGTTGTCTGGCCGCGGAATTCCACTTTCTTTTATCATCCGGTTGATGAGTATGCTGCCAAATTCGTCGCAATCTACGCTTCTCGGCTAATTTCTTCCGGACAACCAGAGGAAGGTTTAAGTGCTTATTCTTCGCTGTATTGCAAGGTGTAGCTTCCCAGGCTGAGTTTTGAAAATACTGGTGAGATATTTACAGCCGCATCCAATTCAGTAGGCGTGTGGAGTGGAAATTCTAGCGAGATATTATCATTTACAAGCTCTCTAAGGTAATCCCAGTCAGTATGACGATTTGTGAGTGTTGGTAGACTTTCAGACTCAATTATAGTATTGCTAATAGTGGCAATAATTGGAGTGTGGTCAGAGGACAAATCAAGGCAAGATTCAACTTTGTAGTATTTATGAGACAAGCCTCGTATTAAAAAGAAATCAATTAAGTCAGGTATTTTATTTGTGTCAGAAGGCCAATAGGTTGGTTGACCAGTGGACAGAAAGGACAGGGTTTCTTGTCTAATGACGTTATATAAAATTCTACCTCTTGGATCAGCTAATCTCGAACCCCATTGCGGGTGTTTTGCATTAAAGTCACCTCCCACCAAAAACGTGCACCAAGAGTTCCAAGAAAAGAGCTGAAGTCAGTTTCATTGATTCTGTGTTTTGGGGGACAGTAGACTGCAGAAACAATTATAGGGCCTCTTTCATCTTCAATTAAAACGTTTGTCGCCTGTAGGTGAGCAGTTTTGACGTTAGAGAAGAGATAATGTTTTATATTGTTTATAAATATAAAGAGATTAACAGAGCGGTTCCGCCACGAGCTGTACCGTCAGGATGTTGGGTATCATAAGCAGTAAATTCTGCATAAAATTAATGGCTTGTATAAGTTAGTGTTTGATCTTTAAGTAGTGCTCAAGTTTCCAAAGTTTTAATATTACGATGTCCGTAATTAAAACATCAGAGCAGGTTTAGTGTGTATGAGGATACACCGTGGACAAAAATTTTCAACATTTCCTATTGAGCGTTGCCTAGAGTAAAGCTGCGAATCTACAGTGTACGTTTCACAGAACAAACACGCGGAAAAGAAGGAGCGCTCCGAAGTCACTCATGGACCTTCAGGATCTTGCAGAGGGTTCATTCCCTAAAGACGAAAATTCTGTCTATGAATCGTTCCTCTGTAAACACGTGCAGTTACACTGCCCAGCGATCCACAGAAGCAAATCGCTATCCACGCTGGACACTTTTTCGGCTTGCACGCGTTATGTTGGTGTGGGTTTCGGCACTTTCCATTTAAAAAGCGTGCAAATGTAAGAAAATAAACATGAATGAGGCCAGAAATAACGCGAATTTTGTGTGTGTGTGTGTGTGTGTGTGTGTGTGTGTGTGTGTGTGTGTGTCTTCCCTGCCTTTTTATTGCAGTAATCATAATAATAAAATGGAAACGTAAACATTACATAATTGAGATATGCTTGCCTGCCACGAACGATATATTTTCTCTCATACATGATTTACATTAAAATGAAAAAATTATAATTTTATTGCCTGGCAACAAAATTATTTTATTTTTAACAATTACCATTGTTTGAAAAAGTTTAAATGAATTTTCAAGTACTTTACTGTTGTTAAAACGTAAAAGGTTGCAGGTAAAATACCCCTTCCCCTTAACCGATCTTCACAAAATCAAAAGGCCTTGAGATCTTTACGATTCAGGGATGTATGCGATACATTAGTTGATTCTGTTTGCATTTTCGGCTGTTATCGTTTGCCATAGAAAAAAATTACCCTTGATAAAAAAAATTTGCAGGTAAACTACCCCTTTCCCTCAACCGATCTTCACCAAAAACAATATGTCGTGAGTACTCTACAAATCAGGGCTGTATGCAAAATATTACTTGATTCTGTTTGAATTTGCGGCTGTTATCGTTTGCCATAGAAAAAAATCTACAGACACATACACAGACACTTTTCGAAAAACGACTTTTTTCATGTTTTGAATGTAGTACAATCAGAATCTGCAATAATTTCGAACACGATTTTTTTTGCCATCACGATACTTCCATTTCCTTAAGGAACATGGAAGTAAAAAAGCTACACACAGACAGATAGATAGACAGACAGACACACACACAGACACTTTTCGAAAAATGACTTTTTTCATGTTTTGAGGGTAGTACAATGAGAATCTGCAATTATCTCGAACACGATTTTTTTTTGCCATCACCATACTTCCATTTCCTTATGGAACATGGAAGTAAAAACCAACTTATTAACAAATGAAACAAAATTTGTTATTCCTTAGGTGGTCAATATCCTTTTATGTTATTCAGTAAAATCCTGACAGTTCACGGGAAGCAAATTTTGTTTGAAAATACAAATATCGGTATGGAGAACCATACATGACTTCCATGTTGTAAGATTTATGTTTAAAATAATTTAATTGAATTCGGTTCGGTAATTTCTAAAAAAATATCGTCCACTCACAAACTAATTTCACTATTTATAGATATTTTTGTAATTATGGGGTAGTCGTTTAATATAATGTTATTTTCAGTCACTTTATCCATAAAAATTAGGTAGGCTTACTTTATTCTTATAAAGAAACCGAACAACGCATATAATCATCCCTCCTCCGAAGCGCTCCGAAGTCACTCATTGACCCTGAGCATCTTGCAGACGGTTCATTCCCTAAAGACGAAAAGGCTGTCTATGAACCGTTCCTCTGTAAACACGTACTGTTACACTAACCAGCGATCCACAGGAAGCAAATCGATAACAAAAGCGTGCAAATGTAAGAAAATAAACATGAGTGAGGCCAGAAATAACGCGAATTTTGTGTGTGTGTGTGTGTGTGTGTGTGTGTCTTGCCTGTGTGTACACATGATTTAAATTAAAATGAAATAATAATAAAATGGAAACGTAAACATTACATAATTGAGATATGCTTGCCTGCCACGAACGATATATTTTCTCTCATACATGATTTATATTAAAATGAAAAAATTATAATTTTATTGCCTTACAACAAAATTAATTTATTTTTAATAATTACCATTGTTTGAAAAAGTTTAAATGAATTTTCAAGTACTTTACTGTTGTTAAAACGTAAAAGGTTGCAGGTAAACTACCCCTTCCCTTAACCGATCTTCACCAAAATCAAAAGGCCTTGAGATCTCTACAATTCAGGGATGTATGCGATATATTATTTGATTCTGTTTGAATTTTCGGCAGTTATCGTTCGTCATAGAAAAAATTACCCTTGTTAAAACATAAAACGTTGCCGGTAAACTACCCCTTTCCCTTAACCGATCTTCCCAAAAAACAATAGATCTTGAGAACTCTATAATTCAGGTCTGTATGCGAAACAATATTTGATTCTGTTTGAATTTGCGGCTGTTATCGTTTGCCATAGAAAAAAATTTAAACCTGGTAGTCGTGGGACTACCGGTAGACATGGAATCATGGGCAGACTTGTGCTTTGGGAAGGAATGAAGGGTTGGTTAAATAAACAGCTTCATAAGTTTGAATGCATTTTATTTATTCAGAATTTACAGAATTTACAGTCACCTAACGCTAGTTGATGGAATATGGAGCGATGGTAGCTGAAGTACGATACGAATATCTGGGCGAAGAGTTGCATGTTGCGACTGAACGTCAGGTCTATGCTCGTGTTTCCGAGTGTAGTTGATGGTAAGCTATGGAGTTGTAGGCCGTACTCGTCGTTGATGTCCTGTAGTAGGTTCTCGTGATCGGGTGCATGCTTGTTGAAGTCGCCGCAGAGCATTATTGGTGTAGTCATGTCGGCGATCATCTTAGGGATCACTTTACTGATGGACTTGCCGTATCTGCCGAGCCCGCGATGTATAAGATACAAGACTTCGGTATCGGGCGATCCAGGGTGTATGTAGACTCCGACTAGAACGAATTTGTACATGTTCTGGTAAGTGATCTCCACGGCTGTGATGTCGCCGGCGATGTCTCGTGTCTTGTCAGGAGGTTGGATAGTTAGAGGGTTACAAGTGCTCGTGCTCTCAACGCTGCGGTAGATGGCCACGCCGGAGGCCTTTCGTTTCGATTTCTTAGAGTGGCGAGGCATGGCAGTGTTCTCTTGAGCTACCAATGTTGGTCCAATGTTGTCGAAGCACAAGTTATTAATGTTCTCATCGTCTGTTTTCTTGCTAGCTAGCCGTACACTCGATCTGAGTCGCTTTGGGGGCACGCCGGATGACCCAGGTATCGGAGATGCGGGCCGCTTGGGCGCTGACGGGGTTTCGTCAATCTTCAAATGGTTGCCATTTTCTAAGTTCTCGGCCGATTTCTTTGATTTTAGTCTCAAACGATAGGCCTGTTGACGCTCTGCATAGGATTTGCCGGTTTGAAATTTTTGGTTCGAGTTTTATCGCGATTTTTAGGTCGAGGCATTTCAAATTTTTGAATTCAAATGTTGTTATTATTTTCTGTGAGTGCTTCTGGTACTCGGAACTGGTGTTATTGGAGAGATTCAGTTTTGAGGATCACAACGCACTTTGTATTTTCGCGATCGGACTTGTAGTTCCCGAGATATTTAAGTTTTAGTGGAGCAATTTAGAAATTTTCGGCGCAAAAACACCCACACGCAGACAAAGCCTAGAGGCGACTGAAGTCAGTTGTCAAAATTTTCAGTACTATTGTTGGAAGGGGGCCGAGTGACTCGATCACCTGACACCTGGTTTGCTGGGATTGGTTGAGCGGTTCGTGAGATAGTGGTATGCCGAAAGTACATTTGAAACATAACGGTCGATTTTCGCGAAACGTGCGAGTAAGACATTACATAGCTATGGATTCCATGTCAAAAAAATCTAGACACACAGACACACAGACACTTTTCGAAAAAACGACTTTTTTCACGTTTTGAGTGTAGTACAATCAGAATCTGCAATAATCTCGAACACAATTTTTTTTGCCATCACCATACTTCCATTTCCTTAAGGAACATGGAAGTAAAAAAGCGAGACATGTATAGCCACCCCGCCCTACTTAACGTTGTTTTTATTTATTTATTTTTTTACCTGGATTTCACAAAAAGCGAATATGATTTTAAAGGCATACTGGTTTCAATGTGTGATTTTAGTTTACCTGTTAACCTAACAACGCCAACTTTTGGCGCCACAGGCACAAATCGGAGTTACATTATTGCTATAAACTTGTTTTTGTAAAATATATGACAACAAAACACTTTTGCAATCGTCAGCAAACTATTTTATAACATACACAAATGAATTTTCACGATTTCTATTATCCAACTAAAAATATACGCGATATTCACTACATATCGATGACAATAACTGCATAATCGAAGTATGGAAAATGAGTGCGTGTACGGTTATTACGATAGTAATATGAATTATATGAATCTAAACCTTTTGATAACCTGCGGACGTGAAAAGATACTTTTTCCATCTTAAAACAACAGTAAAGAGTTTATATAATTCATTCGAAGAAATGCGTCTTGTACAGGGAGAAAGCAATCGCTATCTGATCAGTGGACTTTTGTATCGTTATAAACATTACGATTAGGAAATAATAAATTGTAATTCTGTGTCACGCTCAGTAAATGTGAGTCACGGCGTTTAATGACGAACACGTTCGAGTGTTTTCCCGGTGGAATGTTTGTCTCGCTGTTTTGTAAACTGATTTAAATACAATGGGACGCGTTGTGTCACGTCTCCGTCAAACAGGACCGGAACAAAGTAATGGATTTGGTGCAAGGTTTACGCGCGTGCTTTCTGTAATTGTAGCAATTGAGTCTTCTGTACGTTTACGTAACACCATTAAGTTTAAACATGTGTGTACAACATGTAACCTTATAGTTGTGAGGTAATAGTTACGTTATAGGGAAGTCGAATAAGGTCACAACCTCCCCCCCCCCCACAAGCTCTCTCAAAACTCTCACATTAGCCGGGAAGTATTGATGAGAAGACAACATGTACAGAACGATACTGATTGATGACTCGTTGGGCACTTGGTGAAACAGATTAATACAAAGGTTTTTAAAAAAATATGTAAACACTTGGTAAGTGTTGTAGTTAATTTAGTTAATTTTTATATTTTGCCTTCCGATTATACTTAGTTTTTACAAACACTTGATCTTTCCTTACTGGTTCCTCCAAGCCCCCCCTTCACCATACATTCCCCACACACCTGTGCGGATACACGCCCTAAACACATGTTCACCACCCTTGCATTCTTTGTTTAGTTGTTCCTTGATCTCTGTGTGAATAGCTTAATAAGGTAAATAATGAGAACAGCTGTCAGAGGTAAAGAATAAACTATGAAACTTACCAAGTGTCTGTATATTTTTTAAAAACATGTACAGAAGCCAAAGCCAAAGCAAATATGTTACTATATTTCCAGCGTTCGTGGGTAAAAAGGTTATCTCAGAGGGAACGAATGTACGGTTCTGTAACACAGTTTTCCTACCTACGTTACAATATGGAACAGAAAACTTCACCCCATAGACAATCATAAAAGCAGATTGCAAGGAAGTGATACGAGATTCTTCAATTTCTGAGGCGATCAGCTGGAAGAACTAGGAATACGGCCGTCGCAAATCTGTTCCTGCAAGAATCAGTAGAAAGACGATCACTGCAATAGTGTGGTCATTTCATGAAGATGGACAAAACGAAGCACAAGTTCATCATGGAAGCGCGCCCAGAGGGACGGTGAGGAAGATATTGAGGAATCCGTTGAGAACAGTGGCGTAATCCCGGGAGGAGGGGTGTCTGGATGATCAATCCTCCTCGCCCCGAGCTATTACAAATTTCAGCGACATGTCATAACCACATAACGTACACCTATTTCAGTGCCAGTTACGTGTGTAAAATAAGGCTTATAAATACTCGTAGATATTTGTACTTGTAGAAAAGATACAACATTACAATATGTGTAAATTAATAAAATAGAGGAAGAGTTTCTTTAATAATGATAATTTCTCAGTATTTGGTAAATAACGTATGTATTAGCAGCCTAAAAAGAAAAACAAAAACAATTGGGTATGCATCAGAAAACGAAGGCAGACTTATTAATCTACCGTTATCCTTTTCGTCCACACTTTCCTTTACAGACCTGTCTACGTCATGGCTTAACAAGTCTAATATCTCTGGTTTGAACCGTCGTCTTTCCACAGGTAAACTAGCAATTTCTTGACCTTAATTCGAAAAAATGTGAAGCTTTTATTGCAGAAGTTTACATAAAAGTAAGGTACATTACTCCAACTATGAGTTGCTTAAAACACTCTTGGATCAACATCCTTAAACAAAAGTTCGAAGGGGTAATAAAAGCTGGATTTTCAAAATATCTTCAGAAAAACTAATTTTTGCAAGATTTATTAAGAGTACAAATTTAGAATTGAAGTGATTCCAAATGCCATGATATTTATTACCTTTAATTTGGATAACGATTAATTGTGATTATCTTGGAATAAGCGCTTTTTCATATTTTTCAACTCTTATTCTTCACGTTAGTTAACTCAAAACGTTGAGACGCAAAGAATTTATGAAATGTATTTATAAAATTATACATAAGAATCCTGAGCTTTTTGTTTGACCCGAGGAAAATGAGGAGTCCAACCTTCAGACTACTCTGATCCCCTCTCGCCAAGAGCAGATCTTAGTTGTTACGCCACTGGTTGGGTGAGGACCATGTAGATATCAGTTACCTAGGAAGTGGGCTGAAGGACTCCGTAACTTGACGGCACAAGGGAATGAAAAACAATGAATAAGAATAAGAAGAAGAAGAAGAAGAAGAAGAAGAAGAAGAAGAAGAAGAAGAAGAAGAAGAAGAAGAAGAAGAAGAAGAAGAAGAAGGAGGAGGAGGAGGAGGAGGAGGAGGAGGAGGAGGAGGAGGAAAATACAGCAGAAGATACAACATACAATCTTAGAGCTGTGAGGCAGTAGATTATATTAAGTCTCGATCAACCTGAGGGCATCCCACTAAATACAAGCAAACAAACGCGCACACTTTTACAATGGACTCAAAATCTTATAAAGTAAACGTACAGAATGGCTAAAAGATGCCTCGTACATAGGAATAAGAAACGTTTTCTTCCTATTCAGGTTAAACGCCACACTGCTCCTGACCCGTGATGTCAGGAATGGCATCGGTATGGCAGCGCCATGCATGTTGTTGCGAAGGTGATAAATAAGAAGCACCACAGAAGATCACCATCCACGTTCTTGTCTGTAACTGAACTCGTAGAAAACATTCAGAAGATTTGGAAGACCAGTTTTTTCTCGACGCCCACGTAGTGGTACCAAAAACGAAATCTGCTTCTATGTAGTATTGTAGAAAGCTGATAATAAAAAAAATTGAGAAAGATCTCCGGCGAATCTGGCGTTAATCAAGGAGCAATCACTGGAGCACCAAGTAATTTGACCAGTAAGTGAAGTAATTTATTTAACTGGAGGTTTCAGTCAAATAAATTAGACATTTGGCGTATCCGTAGCCATGGGCTGTCTCGTACTACTACATATATTATAACATCAGTGGTGTCTCACACATTTGCACCCACAGTTCACGATGCTTTCATAAGCGCATGCGCAGCGTTTTTATCTCGTGAAGAACAATAACATTCTCGATAGTAAAATACAGGCGCCACGGCAAACAGTATCGATATCGGAAAGCAATATATCACAATAGTGCACAATAAAAACGCCGTGTTTAAATTATTATTTGCAGAAATAGTGTGTGTGTTTTATATCGCGGATCAAAACTGCTAGTGACGCGCGGTACCGCGACGCGCGTTGCTTTTATTCATTCGTCAATATGGCGGTGTTTAATTTTTACACGGTAAGTAGCGCGCGACCGTTGCAGCTTTTACTATCCCATTAAAAACGTTAATGACAGTGCTAACGCGCGCAGACGACGAGGGTAATAAAATGATAACTGAAACGAATTACAAATAAGGTTTCCATAAAACTTCAAATACACGCTAAGAGGGATTTTACGAGTAGCAGAGATTTTATGAACTGCAATCGCAAACTGTATAAAACTGATAGGCATAATAATGCTAGACACTTATAAAGGTTTGTTTGAGGTGTACTTCAATATTTATTACAACCCATTCTATGAGGCGTGAACTGAACGTAATGCACATTTGTCATTAAGTGCGAAACTATAAAAAACCTAAATGTGATATTTTTGTACCAACAGATGGAATTACGAATTATTAGTACAGTAGAAGCACGACTTACCAGTTTCCCTCAAGAGGAAACTACTAATTTCATTGTTAGGAGGGCTACCTAAAGTGAGAGCTGTCTGAGCAAAAGGGATGACACCATTCTGCTCCCGCCACCATAATTTCTAATGCCATTGTGGATAACGGTCATCACTACACTGATAAACAAAGCGCAGTTCCACTCAACGGGTGTTCACAGTAAATTCATCACTTACGTTCCGTACATCAGTTACTTAACTTCAGTGCGAAAGCGTTCAGAAGTGGGATTTACTTCAGTTTTGGGTGAATAATTGAAAATCTTAAGATATGTGGAATTGCCGTGGAAAATATCACAGAACAAACAATGCTGTAGAAGGTTGGAATCATAACGTTAACACAATGACGAACAAATCACCCTAACATTTACGCCTTAATTAGAACGTTGAAACGTGATGGGGGATACCTAGGATTTGTTTTAGACAGGACGGGTCTTAACTTGGAGAGGAAATGAAGATAAAACACTACAATTAAGATGGACAGAAGAATCGCTAAATGACTGAATGAGACTGGTAACCTAAAAAAAGAGTGTCTTCCAAATCTGGCTTTCGTTCAAAAACTTCAATAAAAAATGACGAATCATGTAAAAACAGAAAATTAAAAAGTAAAAATTAATAAAAATTAGAATTAATATTAAAAAAAATTTTTTTAACAAACGGCGAAACATGTAGAAATTATAAAAAATTAAACATAAAAAGATTAAAATTAATAAAATAAAAATAATTAAACAAAATTTTAAATACATAGGCTACATATGGAGCACGATAAGAGACAATCTCTTCGTGATATACTCTGGAAACGACATGGCCGGCTCAGAGTCCCTTTAAATTACTGTACATGCAGGTCCCGTTAATCATTTGATAAAAATTATCGTTTGGATGTTCATAAAGATGATGTAGATTTTTGTAATGTACCCGAATTCATTCCATCAATTTGCAGTTTTAAAATAAATAAACTGTGGTGAAAGCTCAATAAACTTTGTTTTCACTAGTATTCCAGTAATTGTGGCCAAGTGCTAATACTTTCGCCGTGCGGGCAACTGCTTGCCTGACATATATTACAACATTACAAATTTGTTGTTTATTTATTTAAATTTGTGGAGCCGCACGATTTTTGGAGCGCCAATTACAACAATACAAATACAGTACATCGATTCACGTTAATTTAACTTGTGTAGCCTCATGCTTTTGGGAGACAATTATTTATACAACGCAAGTTAACCAATTTAAATGCATTTACATATTGTGTATTGAATTCATGGGTGTAATCGTAATAAGAAGATGATACGTTATTTACGTTTAAAATCGTTCCATTATTATTTATTTATTTAAACAACATCTCTCGTATCGGATATTAAACGTTTGTTACGAAGTTTTCGTACATAACTTATTGCTAACAAATTACATACATAAGTTATATGCAATTCTTATTATCTAATTGTAATTACTTTAAAATGTTTATTTTGCTCTCGTCTTACTCATGGTGTGTTCATATTTTTGCAATTGCTGATTCATTAGCTTCAAAAAATGAATTTACTTCTATTCAAACTTCTTTTATATTACTTTGTTTTACTTTCTACTGCAAATGCATTTTTTTCTTTATCATCAAAGACTTTACTAATTACGTTAATTCAAAAATTACTTATTTCTCTTATCATTTACGTTACTAATTACTAAATTTGATACAAGAAATATTATTCTAATTTTTACTGCTTTTACATTTATTTATTTTAATATTGGTTGAATGTCTTCCATTCAAGCTTTAATTAGTGTCTTTCAACTGTCTGTAATTAAATGTTTTTTTTATCACCTCGTTTAACGTGGTTATTCATCTGTACGTCCTCCGTGTCCTTCGTGTCGTGTCCTCTGCATGTGTTTCTGGTCCTCTGGTCGTGTCCTCCGTGTGTGCTGATTAATAGTCGTCTCGTCTCACGTCATATGCTGCCGGTGTGTCCATAGACCTCATCGTATGTATTTTGCAGCTCTGGCTGTATAGCTAGTTGATCCGGTGACTCTTACGATAATTGTGAATTTGTGTCGTCGACTGACATAGCCTCCTGCGGCAATGGTTGAATCGAGAAGAAGAAACTTTATTAGCGCGACCTGGTATTTATAGTCAGGTCGTGCAGAAATTCCTGTCTGAACACTTTTCAACTTGTCAGATTCTGTCGAGATGTTACTACCCCCACTCTGGTTCAATTCACTATTTTCGCTTATTTTTGCGAATTACGAAGTTAGTTTCACCTCACTCGATGCTCAATCGATCACTAATTTTTATGTGATTACTATACGTGAATTGCACTTCTTTATGGTATTCACAAAAAGAGTTATTCATTTTTTACGTGTAGTAATTGCACTTTTCGTCACCTCTGTATGGTTTTTTAACATTTTATTTATCTATAATTTCTACACACTTTGGTGTCTTTTGTTTTATCATATCGTACATAGGTTTCTTATAATTAACAATAAACTTATACCTATTTTACTTGAAAAGGGTTGGTTTCATTTCAGGAACGGACAGGTTTCACACACACTAACAACATACGCGCGTACACAACGCTAGCGACAGGTGTGTCGAAACTGCATGTCCATGCATGAATTCTGTACTCCCTATTTTTACTACGATTCAGCTTATGCAATCCGAATCATGTTTATTAATTTATATTTATTCATTTTTATTATTTATTTTATTTATTTGGACAATTCACAGTATCATTACTGTTTGTACTGTTGCAATATATACAAATATTTACTGCTTGACTGCTTGTAATTTGCAAATATTGCAAGCGAATCACGCAAAACAAAGATTGGTCATCGAGTTCTCGAACAAAGAAATGTTTGCAGATACCGACATCCACAAAAGACTCTAAAATATTCAGGCTACGATGAGGCGACAATTGCTGATTGATGAACGTACGAGGAGTGGAGAAAAAGTCTAAAGAATTCGAACCAGTACTAAAGACAAACCGCGTATTGGATGACTATCAAAAGCAGTCACTGTGGAAACCAAAGCGTGATGGAGTGGGGTGACCGATGAGTGACTTGGCTGTGGTTACAATGCTGTTGAACACATTGTCCACACAATCTTGGTTACTAGAAGGCGTGTACCTTGTTGCTCTCCATCATGTAACAACATATTTGAAAGGCAGGAGACTGAAAGTGTTTGGAATGTTGGCAGCATTTAAAGCCCACGAGGAAATCTTTTTGTAGAATGCTGATGACGTCACTGATGACGAGACTGAATAGGAGAACAACTGTATAACCCAATCTGATGTGTAAGTAATTTACTTTAAATCTCTCCTCTATTCAATGTTAACAGAATAAATTATATGGAACTTTTAACAAGTAGCAACAGCTGGAAACTGTGAAGTATCGTCTTATGTCTACAATATAGTTCTCTGTCGGCTAAGTCAAGATGGAATATATTAACTTATGGGTTGTTATGCTTCCGTCTGTTGGTTTTTAACTTTTCTCTAAAGCAGTATTGTCTAAAATATACACCTGTATGACCAGGAGACCAAGAAACAGTCCATGGAGTACAGATGCTCGTATTCTATAGGCGAAAATAATGTAAAAGCCGGTACGAGGCAGTGCATGTCTTCTGGGATGACAAGAGGGAGTGTCTCCTACTTAATTCAAATACTGTTATTGTTAATGCTGCAGAGATCTGGGCACTACTTAGTAGTGGCATACATAATTTAAGAGTCTTTGAAATAAGAATTCTAAGGAAAATCTTTGGTCCAGTGAAGGAAGGTGAAGAATGGCGCATACGGAACAACAGGGAATCGGAGGAATTGATAGATGGCGAGGAATAGTGAGGTACATCAAGTCTATGAGGATCAGCTGGTTGGGATATGCGATGCGCACGGAGGACGACAGAATGCCCAAAGCAATTCTTAGAGGAACAATAGATGGGCAAAGAAGGAAAGGAAGACCTAGAAGCAGGTGGCTACAGGGCGTAGAAGATGACCTCAGGAGGGTGGATATCGGGGATTGGAGGCGGAGGGTGGAGGACCGAGGTGTCTGGAGTCGAGGAGGGCAAGGCTTATTGTGGGCTGTAGCGCCAGAGGAATGAATGAATGAAATGAACGATTATTATTGTTAAGAAAACAATTTCAATTTACTATACATGACTTGCGTGCTGTATGCGAATCTACTTTTTATTATTAATAATTTGTATAGAAATATCTATTAAGCAAATTTTTTTCAAACAAAAAGAACATTTTTAAAATAATTTTTAATCCTTAAACAACATGGTAATTTTATTATGAATGAGATGCTGATGACTCATGAACATATGTGTCGGAATTCTTTTTTGTTTTATAATTTAGGACTAAAGATTTCATATCCAACATTGTAGTAATTTTAAAACCTGCTTGTCGTACGAGTTTACTTTAGCAGATGGCAATCGTAACTGACAATATGCGATGGCTTATTGTAAACTATCTGTTCTACGGAAAATACTGTGGCCTGTGTGGGATGAAACCAAAAGACGTGTACTGTATTCGTTTCAACTACAAAACCACGTTTATCTAAACACGTTGGAGTGACTTGCCTGGAATCGTAATTACTGTATTATGTAATCGAGCGACAAGGCGAAACGGGCGGGGCGCGCGTACGCGTACGTGTGATGTCACAGGTGACGCTCATATACACTACGGTTACGCCGGAAACACGCGCGCGCGCGCGCACTCACCACACTTGAAATACGTACGCATTTCGCTACGTATAAACACTAAGTATACATTGTTAATGTGTGTGCGTGTGCGTGTTCTTGGGCGCGGGCGTGTAATTTAACTAATTTTTAAAGAAACTTCATTATATGTTCACATATGTGGTTACTATATTTAATAAGCATATTTATATGTGATTGAAAAGACGAGAGGAAAACACAGTTCCTGAATAAATTAAGTTCCTCAGAACAGTGATAGGAAGCACAGCATTATTATTTACAGAAAAAACTGCCAGATGACGCCAAAACTGTCTTGTTATCTCCTTTAAAATGAAATAAAGTGTTAAGAAAAGTGAACGGATTATCTGAAAAAGGTGAAGTAGAATACAGTATGAAGAAGAAGGAGACACAGACACAAACACAGACACACACAACCACGTGCGCGCGCGCGATTGTGCAGGCCCATATTTATGTTCCTTGTATTAATTCTTTTGTTCGGTGTGAGAATACAGTATAAGTGAATATAAGAAAAAGTGTAATTATTAAAACAGAGGAAACGTTTGTTCACAAACGGTAAATTTAAGCGTGTAAGCGGGTACACCGACTGTTAACTGCGTAAGAGACAGAAAAACGCTAAGGTTAACAGTCTACATAATAAAGAATTCCGTGAGAACGCTGTATGAAGTGTACACAAATAAAGTGCACACGGAAATGTCCGCTCAATTAAGTAAACGTTACTTATATGACCGTACGTGAACTCTGGTAGCTGAGAATATTTTCTGATTTACAGGTTATCTGTTGCCTGTTCTGAGAGTCAAAATGTATTTATGTTAATGTACTTTTCTCGTTATTTTTAATTTAATAGTCTGTTTAGTAATTTCCACAGTGCTGTGGTTTTCGTCAATTAAAATATATACAAATCGCACAATTGAGAAAAAACTACAATACATATTTCAATTTCTAACTAATTGTGCTCTTCCACTTTTGTCCGTCCTTTACGTATTTTCAATAATCCTCTCAGTTAAACGGTTTCTCTCGCTCCATCCACGCAGTCTTCTCTTCTCCTTCTTCCGTGCGGCTACACCATCCTTCCTTCTTCTTCCAAAAATCATTACCTTTGGCAATCTTTCATTCTGCACCTCCTCACATGCCCCACCACCATCGTAATCTTTTCTTCTTCTTCCCTTTCATGGAACAAGATCTAGTGGCGTCTTTCGGTTTCCTTAAACCTGACTTCTTAGGTTTACCCACACATCTTCTCCCCCACCAGGTTGTTCCCCATATTCTGATGTTCTCAATTCTGTCAAGATCTCTTCTCCGGATATACAAAGAGTGCGGACAACAGGAATGTTGCGAAGAGTACAATCTGATACCTGAGGAGGGTAGACTGGGACCTGAGGAGGGTAGACTGGGATTTCACAAACATTTGACATACGAAGAGTGCGGACACCACCTTTGTCTAGGGGGGGGGAGTCGAGCAGAGACACTGAATATTTTTCGTTTAGACAATATCAAAACATTGTATTCAAGCATCTTTACGTTTTTGTAAACTGATTCCCATCACACTTTCCACGATTTTGACTGGCAAAATGACGGTAAGACTGACTATTTTTGCGTGTTTAAGATCATCTTTGGGTATCTCTTTTTGTTACATTTTTGTATTTATTGTGTTTTAATACTTTTAATCTTTTAATTTTTTATCTCTTACGTTTTTAATTATAGGCCTCTTTTTGTTACATTTTTGTATTTATTGTGTTTTTAATACTTTTAATCTTTTAATTTTTTATCTCTTACGTTTTTAATTATAGGCCTCTTTTTGTTACATTTTTGTATTTATTGTGTTTTTAATACTTTTAATCTTTTAATTTTTAATCTCTTACGTTTTTAATTACAGTATAGGCCTATACACATACACACATAAGCTTACATAAATTCAACATAGACCTGGTGCAGTTTTTGAATGAAAGAAATATGTTTTAAGCATGACGTACTTTCTTTTCCTCTTCTTTCCTTCCATACTTAATTTCATTCTCATATACTGTACATACCGTTGGTGACCTCCGCTTCTTTTTTAAACATCGTATGCTGTCTTTCGCCTTGGACTTTGGATTCAGAAAAATGCTGTTGATTTTATGATGCCATCCCCCAACAGCGTTCGTTGTCTTGTGTCGTAGAGATAAAACGATTTCTTCGTTTTCCAGCCATTGATCAACAAAATAATCAAAAAACACTGAAAGTTTCTATTATCTGGAGTTTGAGGATGAATCTCGACAAATCTATCTTCTACATGTTCTGTCTTAAGAAAGAAATCTAATTTCTTGTATTTCTCGGTATTCGCAGGTAAAACCAATTTCCTGTACTCTTCTCCACAAACACTTCTTCAAGTGAAAACATAATGGAAACATATTACTTTCACAAAACACCAACAGGCACCCATAGGCTTCTTATAGAGACAACAAAATAAGCTAAGGCAAAATACAGCAAAGTCACTGTTTACAAAATAATAACAAAAGGCCTACTAAACACTTTATAACTTGGTGAAATGTACATATTGTTCCCTTCCTCTTGTGTCTAATGCTTATTTCGTCTTCTCAAACTATTTGTACTGAATTTGGTCTTGTGTGTAACTAGAGGTATTGTATGTAATTTAGATTTTGAAGAGGTAGGTAAAACGTTTTACGTCTTTTATATACATGACGATTATCTTGGTTTTAAGTTACGCCAATAAAACGTGCAAGTTTTGTGGTGTCCGCACTCTTTGCATGTCAGATGTTTGTGGCTTCACGGGTATCAGAGTGTACCACTGTCCGCACTCTTCGCAACATTCCTGTTGTCCGCACTCTTCTCTGTCCGCACTCTTCATGCCACCTCTTCTCCACTTACCCACTGTTCTTCTATTTTTTCCCTGATTAAAAAAAAATGTAGGTCATTTCGTATCTGCTATTCTTCATCGTGTTCCACCTCCTACACCCTTTTACAAATCTATGAAATTTCATTTCAATAGCTTGTATACACTGACATCTTTCTTAACGAATATACTTGATTCGCGTTCATATATTAACGCTGGGATAACTATGGCCTTCTAAAAATTTCAGATGGGTTTTCTGTAACACTTCCCATCTTAAGGTTCTCACTGTTCTGGCTTGAAATTTATGGAGTTCGTTATCCAAATCTAAGCCAAAGTCGCGTAATATTTTTTCACAATTTCTGTTGTCTTTCTCAACCGTTTATCATTCAACTTATCACACCGTATTCCTCCTTGATTTTCTAGCTGCCCTTGTGCAAAAATACATTTACGTACGTAGATCTTTTTTTTTTTAGAAACGCGTCACTGTCTCATAAAGAAATATACTTTCTCCTATTTAAACACGTTTGATACTTAACGCTTACTGTTGTCTCTCAACCCTTATACTTTACGTTGGGTTGAAAATAATACGAAAAAGCGCTGACATCAAAATATTCTATCTTAACTAATTATTATTCAAATTGAAGATTATAAATGTACTGTCATTAGAAATGACTTTATTTCTAAATTTTTACTCTTAATAAAGTTTGTGAAAATGAGTCTTTCTGAAGATATTTTGGAAAGTTGTGTATACTACCTCTTTACATTTTACGGATGTTGTCCCAAGAATGTTTTAAGTAGTTTATAGTTCGTGTTAGGCCCTTAAAAAATTTAGTAATAGGATCTTATAAATTCAAGATAGTACATATCTACTTCGGCTCAGAAGTTAACTGTAAAAATAATATTAGTGTGGAAATCCGAAAGCGTGTTTTCTCAGCGAATAGATGTGTGTAGGACCTCAGAAAACAGAAGCGAATAGGTGTGTATAGTCTCAGTTAATACAAAGAAGACCAAGGTATTGATGTATAAGATCCTAGTCCGCCCAGTGCTGACTTATGAATCAGAGACATGGACGCTGCCTAGATCAGATGAGAGGGAACTAAATATATTTGAGAGAAGGATCGTCAGGCAAATTTTTGGTCCAGTGGAAGAGGGGAAACCTTGAAGAAAAAAATACAATTTAGGCTCTATAATTTGTATGACAATCCTGATGGGGTCACCTTTATTAAATTAAAAAGATTAGAATGGGCTGGACACATTGCACGTGCTTGTGAAAGCAGAGTTGTTGGGAAGATGTTTGATTCAAAGCCAGAGGGAAAAGGAAGTTGGAAGGCAAAACTGAGATGGATGGACGCGATGAGCCAGAAAATCAGTACTTTTGAAATTAGAAACTGAAGAAGTGTGGCTATGAATTGAGAAGGATGGTGGAATGTTTTGAAGAAGGCCAGGGTTCACAAGGGGGTGTCGAGCCAATGTTGATGATGATGATGGAGATGATGATGATAGAGTTCGTGTTAAAGTACGCTATTAGGCTATTAATTATTTATTTATTTATTTTTATAAAATAAAGCGACAAAATTTTTTCGTTTTTTTCGAATTAAAGTCAAGAAACTGCTAGTTTACTCGTGCAAAGACGACGGTTCAAACCATCATAGAGATATTAGACTAGAGGAGTCATAACACAGACTACCATGTAAGGGGAAGTGGTCTGGGCGAAAAAGATAAAGGTAAATTAATAGGCTCTGCCTTCGTTTTCTGGCGGCGCGTACTGTACGTAATTGCTTTTATATGTCCGTTATTTACCAAACGTTGAGTGACTGTGATTATTAAGAAAACTCTGTTTTCATACTTCGGAAATACTGTAATTCTTTTTCTTTTTACAAAGATTTATAAGCCTCAATTTAAACACACGAAACTGGCTTAGAAATAGGCTTACGTCAAGCGATTTTAGAATTTTTCTGAAATTATTAATAGTGCTGGGAGGGGGATTGATCTCCTTCATTGCCCTCCGCCGTTACGTCACTGCTTCTGTTAACTTGCACTGCGACGGGTAGTGGGGGCAAAGGAGCTTTAAAGCTGGCAGAAAAGCAAAAAACGAAAATTTGCTCACGCTTTCGTTTTTGTCATTTTCATAAACTACACTATCCTGCGCGCAACAAATTAAATATGTATAGACGGTAACTGCACCCCGCTTCAGCAGGGGCGCTTCTTTCGGACCCATCTATCTGACAAGACCACACATACTGTACTTGTAAACAATGTTTTGTTACCGGTTTTAATGCGTAGGGTTTTACCACAAACGCCCTATAAATTCAACTTTTGTTCTAAATTTTTCAAGTACCAGTATGTGTTAAGAATTTAGTAATTAATATTTTAAAAAATATATTATTTGGTTTGAAGTAACGTCTGTAAAATCGTAACACTGTTAAATCATTATTATTTTGTTTTTAGTACATATTCTCAGAAATATGTTAGAAGTTAGTTGTGCTCCCAGTCGGATCGGATTTCTGGTTTTAGTTTTTCATAATCAATATTCATTGAGATTTTATGATATTGTTTTTAAATTTCTTGTTTATATTTGCTCCTTTTCTTAGCGTTCAACTTTCTCAAGGGTAGTCAATAGTAAAAAGCAGCAGCGTAATACGTGAGCCACACCAGTTATTATTACAAAAGATCTTTATTTTTTAGTAAATATAATTACAAATTAAAATATTAAAAACCAATAAAATTTAACTGAAACTGAATGTTATTATCAAACGCTACAAAAGATAATAATGAATAAATAGAAGGCACGAGACTAAAAAAAAGGAGGTAAGATACAATAAAAGGTTACGGTTTGTAAATTCTCAACAACAACAACAACAACAACAACAACAACAACAACAACAACAACAACAACAACAACAACAACAACAACAACAACAACAACAACGACGACGACGACGACGACGACGACGACGACAGCAACAACAACAACAACAACAACAACAACAACAACAACAACAACAACAACAACAACAACAATAAGAAGAAGAAAAACTGAGACATTTTTGTTTACATGTCTATTTAATACTTTGTTTCCAGAGAAGTCTTCTGAAACACTATAGGCGACTGAAAACTGAATTTATAAAAAAAGTCTACAGACGTTTCCGTAGCAGAACAAAAAATAAAACAGACAACCAAATTAACCAATTACAGTTATAATTGTAGAGAAACTCTATACATGATAGACGGTGAGGTTTGTAATGTTATCACATATATGTTATCAACAAAGGAATGTTATGTATGTGGCGCAACATAAGAAAACTTTAATATTATTGATATAGTGATTTTGCGGAAAATAGTAACGGAGAATTTAGAATTTGGGTTTTTCATTTTACATGGTTAGATATTGTTACGACATCACAGAACAATCTACGTGTTTGTCGAATGTGCCAGAAGAATCTCGCTCTAATGTGTGTGGCATACGTGACTCTAGACGCATTCGCGAGAATTTTCTAGAAGCCGCCAGCCGCGCGGACTGTGTCAAGGCCGCAATTAATTACGTAGTTTACACTGGCGCTAAGACGCAGTTTGGAACGTTCTGGTCTGTGAGCGGAGGTATAAATACATGGCGGCAGCGGCCTTAGTTATCAGTATTAGTCGCGATATATTTACAGTGCGGTCCGAGTTTATTGTCGGGCGATTACAAGTGATTATCTGGCGATATTACTGTGTTCCTTCAAGTGGTTATTAGTTAAGTGTTGTGTTTATAATCGGACGATATATTGTAATACAATTGTGTTTTAATATTAGTTGACATTTATTTGCGTGGGAACAATTTTTATTTGATTTGTTATAAGAGACTGTGTTAATTACGAACTGTTTAACTGTGAAAATTAAAGGTGGTGATTAGTGACTTAATTGGTGTCTAGTATTTTGTTTCCACTGTACCTACGACGATAAAGTAGACCATCGTAACAGTGGTGTCAGAAGTGGGATAGAACGGTTAACAGTGGAAACAGTGGACACTTTGTACAAGACGAGGTAATTCGTAACTAATCGGTAATCAATGGATGCCAGTCAGATGACGGAAGCTTTCCAAGCGCTGCTGCGGCAGACACGGGAAGAGACAAAAGAAGAACGAAGACAAGAAAAAGAAGAGGCAGAAAAACGACAAAGCGGAAGCGAGACAGAAAACCCTCCTGCTAGAGGCAGAGGAACGGAAGCTTGAAACAGAAGACATCAAAGCATTAATAAAGGAGCAGAAACAGATGCAAGAACATAGTACCGCAGAATTGGGTCTCCTACGAGGTGAGCTTAATAAACAAATTACTAAAATATCAGAGGTATAAGAATCAATGACATTAAGAACAGCTGAAGTAGAAAAATCTGTGTCGAGTGTTGAAGAATCGATGTCTAATAAAATAGCTAAAGTAGAAAGATATGTCACGAGTGTGGCAAAAGCTATGTCAACAAAAATAGAAGATTCGATTACAAATACCTATAAAAGAGCAGATTAAAAGTGAAGTCGAGCAGTGTCTGAAAATGCAGTCATAACAACTTTGTAAACAAACTGTACCAATGATAAAGACAGAGGAAGACACAGAAAATAAGTCAATAGAGAAGGTCGCCTCGCCTGCGGTTGGGACAGTTCATGTCAAGGCCCCAACCTTTGATGGAAGCACGCACTGGGAGACGTATTTACGCCAATTTGAAGCTGCTGCATGCGCAAATAATTGGACAGAGAAAGACAAGGCTGTTTCACTCGTTATTGCATTAAAAGGACCTGCGGCAGAATTTATTATCAAAATACCCTTATACCATATTAGTGTCGGGTTACATCAATATATAAGTACATCAACTACACTCTATATAAAAATTTTTCCATCTTACTCTATCCATTGACAATGTCTTCGCTTCCCTCCAGCCCAAGCCTCTTTCTCTCAAAATGTTTCCCATCATTCCATCCCAAGTCAGTCGCGGTCTTCCTCTCTTCTTTCTCCCCCCTGATTTTGCCTTCCAAACCTGTTTTACCATTCTATCACTATCCATTCTCTGCATGTGTCCCCACCAGCATAGTTGTCTCTGTTCAATAAAATCCAGAATCGATATCACTTCCAGATCCTCTCTTATTTGTGTATTCCTAACTCTGTTCTTCCTTGTTACTCCTACTACTCTCCTAAGATATTTCATTTCTGCTGCGTGGATTTTACTTTTTTGGCTTTTTGATAGCACCCACGTCTCACAGCCGTATGTTAAAACCGGTCTATATACTGTTTTATACACACTCATTTTCGTTTTTCTTGATATCTCCTTCTTATTTATAAATCTATTGTTTAATGCATAGTATACTTTTATTGCCTTTTCAATTCTTTCATTTAAAGCGGCTTCTTGTTTCCCATTACTGTCTATTATAACCCCTAGATATTTGAATTGTTTTACTTGTTCTATCTTCACTCCTCCAATCTCTATATTTATTATTTTCTCCCCCATTACCATTACCTTTGTTTTGGTCTTCTTTATTTTCACCCCTTTATCCTGGAGAACTTCATTCCATATATTCAAATTACCCTGTAATGCCCTTTCACTTGTAGCTATTAGCACTACATCATCCGCAAAAGCCCCTTCTGCTACTTCTATACTTCGCAAGTTCCTGTATCCAACATGCATTTTCTTAACCTTCAGTGAACACTTCTTAATAATGTCGTCCATATACAAGTTGAATAATGTCGGACTCAGTCCACCTCCTTGTCTTAATCCATATTTTGTTGTAAATCCTAACGACCTCATATTTTTACCAATTACATAATTAACATTATTTTTGTATAACCTCTGTACTACCTTAATTATTGTACTCATTATTCCTCTATTTTTTAAACTTTCCCATATTTTTGCTCTAGGCACACTATCGAAAGCCTTCTCAAGATCAATAAAAGCCAAACATACCAATTTATCTTGTTGTATTCACTTCTCAGCTATCTGTTGCAGAGTAAAAATGTGATCCTGCACACTTCTCCCTGATCTAAAGCCACTCTGCGATTCCTCCAAACTATTTTCTAAAATTGGGACCAATTTATTATTAATTATCTGCTCACAAACCTTAACAATTGTATTTAACAGATTGATACTCCTATAATTATTACAATCTCTTGCGTTACCTTTCTTAAAAATAGGAACTGTCAATGCTTCCTCCCATTCTCTTGGTATGTCTACACTTGTCCACGCTTTATTGATAATTTCTAAAAGTATTTCTTTCCCCTTTTTCCCCATACTCTTTATCATTTCTGCTGTAATTTTATCTGTTCCAGGTGATTTCCCACTTTTAAGTCCTTTAATCACTACTTCTAATTCATGCATCGTTACCTGCGGCAGAATTACTACAGAAAGTGCCACCTGACAGCCAAAACACCTATGCCGAATTGATAAAAGCTCTGGAATTACGGTATCGTGATAAACATTTGCGAGATGTTTACTGCATCCAGTTGAAAGCAAGGCGACAGTATGCCGGGATGCCGGGGAGAGCCTTCAAGAGTTTGAAGGAAGTATCGACAGACTAATTAGACTAGTCTATCCTGAAGCGCCAGAAGATTTTCGAACGAGTTTTGCGATGCAGACATTTACTGCCGGTGTCTGAGATAACGAACTACAGCAAGTGTTACGAATGGCAGGACACCAGAACAGTGCGGACGCCCTGGTGGATGCTTTGAATTTAAGGCCGCCAAATCAGCGTCTGGTTGGACAAGTCATAAAGTGCGCGCTAAAAGAACGCGACGGCACAGACGATGAGGAAGAAGAACAAGGAACAGAGACTCGACGGTCAACGCCACAGAATAAAATAAGAAAGAATGGAAGACCGAAGTGTTATAGATGTGGGAAACCTAGACATCTACAACGAGATTGTCGGGTTAGAATTCAGCAGCAGGGAAACGAGCAGTAGTCGGTACAACGGGGCGTGTGCTGACTAACTGGAGGAACGAGCCCCTAGACAATACGCAATTTCTACACTTCAGAAAAACAGCGGGAGCTTGGTGGTTACCGGATTCGTTCTAGAAAGGCCAACCTCGATTACAGTTGACACAGGCGCAACAGTTTCCATTGTGCGGCCCGACGTGGTGAAATATATCAAGCCAATCTGGTGCTCTTGCAGCTTGCGAACAGCTACTGGACGGCCTGTAAAAGTGTTTGGAAAAGTGGAGATACACCTACGCCTCGGTCGACTTGAGATTAATCATCAAGTACTTGTGGCAGACATTGTGGATGAAGCAATTCTTGGTGTGGACGTTATGGACGCATACGGATTTATAGTCGACTTCAAAAACAATGTCTTGAGAATCGGAGGCGAAGCCTGCATGGTAATGCAGATGGCTTATCACAAAGACCGTGCCCGGAAGACTGCCGACATTGCCACAGAAAGGAAGAACAAAACTCAAGCGAACATGTTCAAGCCATCACTGTAGATTTCCTGGCAGACGGCTGGACAACACAAGACTGTCGACAAGAACAGATGACTGATGAAGACATTGGACCGATCTTGACAGCAAAAGAGGAAGGTTGCCGCCCGGATTTTCAAGACATCTGCCATGGTTCCGAAGTGCTGATGGGCTAGTGGGCACAATGGGAATCTCTCACCTTAGAAAACGGATTGCTGAAAAGGGCTTGAGAAAGTGCAGATGGACGAGACGTGGTCATGCAGTTGATAGTTCCCCGAAGTAAAGTGCAGTCTGTTTTGAAGGAGATGCATGATGGAACATCTGGAGGCCATCTTGGCGTTAAAAAAACCCTTGACAAAATACGGAAGCGATTCTATTGGCTTCATATTCGCCACGACGTAGAGGAATGGGTTCGGACGTGTGAAATATGTGCTGCAAGCAAGGGCCTACAAACCAGAAGCAGGGGTAAAATGAGACAGTATAAGGTTGGATTGCCTTTCGAGAGAATTGCCATAGACATTGCTGGACCATTCCCAGTTAGTGACGATGGAAACCGGTACATCATGGTTGTAGGTGACTACTTTACTAAGTGGGTGGAAGCCTACGCAATTCCAAATCAGGAGGTTACCACTGTGGCAAAGGAGTTAGTTCACAACTTCTTTTGCTGTTATGGAGCCCCTATGGAAATTCATATGGATCAATGGAGAAATTTCGAATCAGGAGTGTTTAAAGAATTATGCCGTCTACTCGGAATTCGAAAGACCAGGACAACGCCTCTGCATCCTCAGTCGGTCGGGATGGTTGAGAGATTCAATAGGACACTTGTGCAGCATCTTTCGAAGGATGTTGACGAGAACCAAACTGACTGGGACCAACGTATACCACTATTCCTCATGGCGTATAGATCATCATTACACGACACAACCGGCACGACTCCAGCAAAATTGGTGTTTGGGCGGGAGATTCGTCTTCCTGGGGACTTAATGTTCGGATCACCTGAGACTCAGTCCCAAGAGCCGCAGAACTATTCCTCGCAATTAGAAACCCAACTGCAAGAAATTAATCGCTTGGTAAGTGGACGGCTGAAGATTGCCAGTGTCAAAGCTGTATAAGGGTTCTGCTGGTGGAGTGCGACGTAGAGGAAGGCCTAGGAATCGGTGAAGAGACAATGTCCTGACTGACATTTAGCAGCTCAGGATTAATACCTCCCTTGCTCAGGGTCGATATGGATGAACGACGGTGGTTGACCAGGCCAAAGGCAGCAACATGTGTCTGTTGTCCCAGTAATGATGATAAAGAAGAAGAAGAAGAAGAAGAAGAAGAAGAAGAAGAAGAAGAAGAAGAAGAAGAAGAAGAAGTAGAAGAAAAAGAAGTAAAAGAAAAAGAAGAAGAAAAAATAAAGTAGAAGAAGAAGAAGTAGAAAAAGAAGAAGAAGAAGAAGAAGAAGAAGAAGAAGAAGAAGAAGAAGAAGAAGAAGAAGAAGATAAAATATAAAAATAAATGAATGCTTCAAAAACCCAAACTAAAAACTAAGATTAGAGCGACCGTGAGCATTGTCTGTTCAATATGTACAGTATATGTAGTATTACCCGCTCGCTTGTTACCCTGTCGCGAGCTAGTCGCTCGGTTGATGCTCAACAACTGTTACCAGCGGTAACTAGTCTCGCATCAGTGCAGTTAGGTTGCTAACATGTTTGTGCACATGAATTGGTCGGTTTCATTGAAGGCGATAAGCTGCAGTTGATGGATACCGCTTGTGGCAACACAGCGGCAAGGTGTACCCAAAACGGTAATCTCATCTTACTGACGGTGCAATCTGATTGGTGTACAGAGACAATTCCGGGCAGTGATGCGCAATTAATACCACATTGTTACATCAAATGCTTCCGAATGGTAATCTACAGGCCGAGGGGGTAATACGTCAAACAAGTGCATTCAAACCTTGTGTGACGTTGAATGTGACCAAGTACACATGAGATATTCTTCAAATTAATAGTGAGGAAGCTAGAACACGCATCCCACTGATATAAAATCAAATCCAATTGATGCAATTGACTGAATACTTATTTAAATAATAGCTCTCAAATTTTCAAAAATCACGAAAAAAGTTTGAATAATTGCTTCAGAATTTAAATTTAAATGAACAACCTAAGTTAATAGTAAGTTTAACTGTTGTAGTTACTCAAGTTGAACAGTATTAAATTAAATATTATTTCGGACACTGTACATATTTTTGGCGATTAGAATCTACTTTGGATGAGTACCATATAATGCTAGACCAATTGAATTTGTTTCAGTAGTTACTCGGATACGTAGAGCGACATTGTATGTTACTTCAGCACAACATTACCAAAGGTTGTCAGCTCCTGTTTTCGCGTGATTAGACGACACCAGATGATCTACTATTTTTTAAATCTTTAACTTTAAGAAAGAAAATTGTATAACGTGTTGATATTAAAGAAAAAATGAAGAAGAAAATTAAATTAAAATTTAAGAGCTTTCCTGACAAAGGAAACAAATTCCACCTATAACGCGCTCGCGCGAACACACACACACACACACACACCCTCTTTCTCTCTTTTCCACAGTGTGTATTTGTCCATACCTCTGCTAACACAGTCTATCTGTCTTTCTATCAATCTGTCTGTCTCTCTCTCTCTCTCTCTCTCTCTCTCTCTCTCTCTCTCTCTCTCTCTCTCTCTCTCACTCTCTCTCTCTCTCTTTCTCTGGTTCTCGCTATTTTGTTCCATGTGTCAAGAAAAAACATCATTACACTCCAAGGATTAGACTCCATACAATCTGTTCCCAAAACCCATCTATTTCTCGATCTCCCAAAGTCTCTCTTTTCATAAATCTTCTATTTAAGTCTGATACTGGCAACTTATCAGCTGATATTCGGTCAAACGTTCATGCTGTGTCTTCCGGTACAGGTTAATTGTCATGTCTCTCCTCAATAAGAGGCTCAATTCCTGACTTCTGTATGATTTCCTTGTTTTGTTTGCTATCTAGGAGGGAGTAGCCCAGCTCTGGTCACATTTCAGAAACACCACTTCACCAGCCTGACTCTTTTTTCCGTCCCTTCTAACTACGATCTATGTCTCACTGGTGTAAGGCAACGTTGGAACACGTAATGTCTCTTAAACATTCGTGAAGGTACCCTTCCTGGTTTTTATTGTGCGAATTAATTGTCTCGGGGCCTCTTTTGAACCTCGCCAGTTTACAATCCCAGTCACTACGACAGTCAACTGAGATGTTACATCTCAAACAATTAAAGTCATAAATCTTGAGAAACATCTCACAACAAATTTTAATGCGTGTAAAAAATATAATACGCGTTAAAAAAGTCATTCAAGGAAATAAGAATTAGCGCTGGATGTGTTGTTTGTTGTTTGCTTACACATAAAAAAGCGTGCCCGTGCACACACAGAACGTAATCTATATAATACTGTAGAGGAAGGGACGTATAGGCAAACATGGGCACGCAAAGTTCATCGTTTTTCATAAATGCAATAAAATGTAGTTTTTATCGTATTGTTTACATAAACCTGAGCAGCTGTCGCGTCAGCAAATAGTGTAGGCTGGTTTTATTACGTACAAGGTCACTTGTAATCAGTCAACTGCAATTAGTGTATAGTATATGAAATTTCCTTATGGGTCTGCGTGTTTTTGAAACAACCCAGCATTCTCTGGTCAGCCTTCTTTTCTGTAGGCCTACACTTTTTTATTTTTGTTTTTAAGGTTGTTTGAGTCTGGTCCTTGTTAGGGCCAGGCTCGGACTGATCTGGGCGAAGCCCCCTTCAGCCATATGGGAAGGAGTTTGTTAGGTGACGTACGCCAGTGCACGCCGCCCGTTGAGAAGGTGTAGTGCATGTAGAAGTATTTGTGTGTCTATGTAGTTGGTAGCCAGGCGAGTGAAGGAAGAGGCAGATGGAGGCGCCAGTAATGAGTGTTTGTTTATTTATTTTTCAGGGCGGCCAAGACAGGGACGAGTAACGCAGATCTCCAATGCTGGAGGATGGCGACAGGGAGGCGTCAAGGTGGTCGGGGGACACAAAGTAGTGGGTTAAAGACCTGGTTAGTAGGTGGCGGAAAATTAAATTAAAGTAAGATCAGGAAGGTTGATAGGTTTTAAATTTTTGTAGTTTGGGATTTAAGGGTTGCTAAATGTTTCCATTTCTCTGACGCAGACGGCGAGGAGTTCTGGGTGGGAGGAGATCCATCGGCGATGGTAAGGATACCGTTTATTAGGAAGGAAGGTCTGCTAGTATTGCGGGTAGTTCTGTTGATGGAAGGGACTATGGATTGTAGGGAAGTGCGTTGTGAAGCCGTTCTATATTCAGTTAACGTTCAGTTAATATACGAAGGTGTCAAGGTTAGGGAATAAGGTGTTTAAAGCATACAGAGCTCTGTTGGAGGTTTATGTTTTTCGAGGTCTGCGATAGATCAGTCGTTCTCTGAGTCGGTGGGGATTGAGGTAGGCAGGGTCAGCGGCTAGGAGAAAAGGGTGAGCATAGGTAATAATCGGGCGGATGCAGGTAGTGTAAATGCAACTAAGTAACTTAGGCCTACTCTTGACTTTGGATCGTAATAAGTTTACGTCAACAGAACTTTACGGACTATGGAGTTATAAGCAAACAAATTTTAACTTAATATTACATTTACAGCCGATATACTTGCGCACCACTTTCTGTTATCCATGGTGAAATAACAAAAAGCCTCAATTAATTTCTAACAACCTACAAGTCCCCATATAAATCTAAATCTAAATCTAAATCTACTCACCCAGTGGTACAAGAAATTGATTTAAAAAAACCAACGAAACAAAATCAGCTCAAGTCACAATTACTAGCCTACACGACAACTGCCCACGTGTAACAATTAGTAACGCGCCTGTACCAATAAAAACTGAAATTAATTGCTTTGGCTTTCACCTCGATCAGCGGGTGACCTGGCAGAAACATGTTCAGATCAAACGATAAGCAGTAGACCTCACGCACGGACAGATGTCCTAGCTCCTCGGGCATAAGTCTAAAGTGTCATTAAATAACAAGATATTATTATACAAGAGCATGCTAAAACCTATGTGGCTCTGCGGACTCCGGATATTACGATGAGCCAAACGTATAAGACTTAATAAAATCATCCAAAGATTTCAGTGAAAAGTGCGGAGAGGTTCAGTATGGTTCGTCAGCAATCACACGTTCCACAAGTTGGTACTTGTGGCCAGCCATAAAAGGCTACGTTCAGAAGATTACAACAAAATGTACCCATCAAATGGTACGTCACGAAAATTAGCTAACAGAAAAGATGTTCAAGCACTCAGCCGAACTTGGCCTAACTTTGAAACATTTTTCTGTAAGAAGAAACATCAATGGATGCTTCCATTACAAGCTTAACTCTTTATCTGCTTTACTTAATACTCTGTTACGTAGAGTCTAAGTTACAAATTGCCAATAAATATTGCATTGAAGCAAGAAGTAAATAAAAGTTAGGAAGTTCGTATTTTAGGAATAACCAACCAGGAGATTTCGTCGGTTTGAGACATTATTTTCTTCTTGTTCTTCTACTGGCTGTAGCCCCTCGTTGGTTGTTAATCTCCGTCAAACGCGGCCTTAAAAGATTCTCATCTGCCGCGACTACCAATCATCAGTTCTTGCTCCAACCGTTGCCTATGCTCTTTCTCAATGTTATCCAGCGGGAACCAATGCAATTATTCATGATCGCCTTTGAAAATCCGGCTTTCCTCTCAGACGACTAATACTTGACCAATTCGACGATATTCCGGTTATTATAAAATTATCTAAGTTAACGGCTGAATCGAATTTGCCGACTGTCTCCTTCCTGATGAGCTCGTATCGAAGGGTTAGTGGTAAAACAACCCAAGTCCAAGTTTTAATTATGTTTCAAAAACGACATTTTTACGCATTCCTCTTTTTTATTTACTTTTTAACAGCTATGAAATCAATAAAAAAAACTCTATTATTAATAAAAGTTAACCTCCTTGAAAACAGTTTTATGACTTATCATTGCAATGGAAATCTTGAATTTCAGTTTTCCGTAAATTCACATGAGTGGTCTTGGGGAGTTTTATTACTAACCCCTCGATATGTTTCAGGCTTTACTTTTCAAAATTAGCAAGCAATTCTAGTTTCGTTTGTACGATTATACCTCTTTGCTCATTGGGATTCACACTGAGCCGTATGTAAAACCAGCAGTAAGTTTGATCACTTGTGTACGTTACTGTCTTAATGTATTTTTTAGACTTCAGAACCTTAATTTTATTTTCTTTCATGTACGATAACACTGTAAAATCGTATACGTGGTTGATAAATACGCAATTCTGTCGCCATATCCACATTATTTTGTTTCATTTTTAGATCCTGCTTGTTGCCAATTTAACAAGTATAATCGGCTCTGGATTTCGCGGAATATTAAAGAAGGAAAATGCAGTGAATGTATCTAAAAGACGTTCTCGCGATCGGTTTATAGATCCCGACGTTTTTGATTGTTAACAACGTGTAACAGTGCGCATTGCGCTATACTTTATTGTGTGTGTGTATTTGTCGATAGAGATAAGCTCAAAAACTAGGAAAACAGATGTTCACAATTCGACGAAGCGGAGAAATTGTCTCATTAACCTTATCTGAGATTCAAACCAATCGCTTTCCTTGTAATTTTGTTACGTTTTTTCCTTATATTTCAAGGACAGACTTTTGTTACGGTTTTCAATACGTTATTCGTTTGTTTGTTATGGTTGTCACCACTTGGTAATAACAAATAATGGGGACGTTAACCAAGCAGAATTACTATTCAGCTGAATTTGATCCTTTCACTATTTGAAAAACAATTATTTTGTTGTTAAAACTAAATACGTCTCTATATGCATACATAGAAGCCTACTTCTTTTTCTAAATACGAATTGAGATGTAATTTATATCCTTAGATAAAAGACTTCAAATTATCATAATTATGCGATTCTTAAAATTATTATTAGTCGATGGCTCAATATACACATAACAAATTAAAAGGTTTCGGACGTTAGCCATCGTGAGTTAAAGTTAAGGAACACTACGTTTCGACCTCTATAGAATCAGAGGTCGTCTTCAGGCTAACAAAAATTTAATACAAAGATAAATCTATCACTAACAAATAGATATCGCCAAAACTCCAAGTTTTAGTTAAACAAATATACTGATAAATAATAATAATAATAGTAGTAGTAGTAGTAGTAGTAATAAAACAGCACTCATCATTCCATCAAGGAAGGTTGTTTACGTTTCAACCACAGGCGGAATCCATTGCTATTGCATTAAATTCATTTTACTGTTACTAAACTCTGTGATAAGTGAAAAATTTCTTTAACTTCAAATCCAACTATATTCACGGATAGAGCTTAATGTAATCAGAAAAATTATATTTCAAATTATCTCCACTGATACAACACACACACACACACACACACACACACACACACACACACACACACACACACACACACACACACACACACACACACACACACACACACACACACACACACACACACACACACACACACACACACACACACACACACACACACATCAAAACATCGTTGAATAAGCCAGATGTCTTTAGTCCTTAATCGCTTTTGTCTAATACCCGTCATGGATTTTTACAATTTTTTCATAATTTTAATCCTTTCTTGGGCTCTAGTGTTCTAAAATTTTGAAAATTAAAAAACTGAATACTATATCCAGATCGTTGGAACGAATCCTTTAATTTGGTACCCCACATAAGAGTCTTGCGATTTTTTCAAAATTTTGTCGCCCTCGAATTTTTGTCTCCTATTCCCTATATCTAGGGGATCTTCTCGAAAACATTAGGGACTCTACGAGGTAAAAGCCTCTTGTTTTACAGAAATCCTTGAACGCAGTGACCAGTTACAGTGAGACTCCCCCCCCCCCCCAGATAGACAGACAGATGGATCGACAAATAGACAAAGTCAGCCAAATACCAAACTGTCGAGTTAGCAAACATAACTCGCTTCGCTAGTATAATTGTTCTGTTTCTGTTTCTATTCTGTTTCTACATACGAGGTCTGTTTGAAAATGAAGGAGACTGATAGTATAAAATTATTATTTATTGATGCATTAACTACAAAACAATTTTATCTCCTTCAAAGTAGTTCCCTTGGGATGGGAAGCCACACACTTACGGAGACGTTGTTCTCATTGATTGAAACAGTGCTGGAAGTATTCAACTGTCAATCTCTTTAGCTGGTCCGTCACAATCTTTTGGATGTTCTCCACACTTCATAATGGCGGGCCCGGAGTTGGCCTTTGATTTTTGGAAATGGGCTAATATCAGGGGAGTAAGGGGATTGGGGTACCACAGGAATGCCCTTCTTGGCGAAATGCTCGTTCACAGAAAGAGCTAAGTGACATGGAGCGTTATCGTGATGAAGCATCCAAGAGTTAACAATCTCTGGCCGGACACGAATGACCCTTTATCTGAGTCTCTCAAGACCTGACGGTAGTAAGTTTGATTGACTTCTGTCCTTGAGGCACAAATTCCTTAAGCACCATACCTCGAATGTCGAAAAAAGTAATGAGCATTGACTTGATCTTGGATTTGCTCTTTCTTGCTTTTTAGGGACATGGGGAGTTTTTTGTGCGCCACTCTTCACTTTGCCGGTTTGTTTCTGGATCATACTCAAAAATCCACGATTCATCACCTGTTATGACACTTTCCATAAAATCTGTGTCACTTTCAATGCGCTCAAAAAGATCACATTTTTTCGGTTGTCCTTCTGTTCCTGAGTGAGATTTTTTGGAACCATTTTTGCGCATGTTCGAATCATGAGTCAGAATTTCATGAAGTGGTTGCTGATTTAAATTTAGTTCATAAGCAAACATTCTCATCGTCAAACGACGATTAGACTTGATGAGATCTCTCACTTTCAACACGTTTTCGCCACTTCGTGTTGTGCTTGGTCGTCCAGAACGGTGTTCATCCTCCAAGGTTTCACGACCATCCAAAAATGCTTTGTACCCTCTAAAAACCTTAGCCTGGGACATGGCTTTATCCCCGTAAGCTTGTTTTAACTTGTTAAATGTGTCTGTTGCACTGTCTTGGAGTTTGACACAGAATTTGATTGCATAACACTGCTCAATATTACTGAGCTCATTTTTGTGACATGAGACAAAACAAACACAAACACTATGGCACAGCCATATCCGTTAAAGTTAAGAAGCTGAACGTTTTTACGAATGTAAACAGCTATCAGCTGTTGCACTGTTGATCTCACAGTATTGCCACTTCCTGGGAAAAAAATTCAGTCTCATTATTTTTTATACAAACTGGCGGCAGAAGATTCATTCAGAAATTGTTTAAAATACGAAATCAATATTTTTTTAAGAGTAATAAATTTTAGAATAAAAATGTAATCGGTAACAATAAATCTTCTTCTTCTTCTTCTTCTTCTTCTTCTTCTTCTTCTTCTTCTTCTTCTTCTTGTCTGGCGTTACAGCCTTTGGTAGACTTTAGCCTCCTCAACAAAACTCCTCCATGCTTCCCTGTTCTACGACCTTCTTCTCCACCCTCTGATTCCCATGCTTGCAAGATCTTCCGTTACGCCATTGAACCATCTCATCCTTGGTCTGCCTCTACGTCAAGTAGTATATAATCTTCCTTTTAGCATTATTTTAGGCATTCTTTCCTCAGACATTCTTTCCACATGTCCCAGCCAACGCAACCTCTGTGATTTGATGAATTTCACTATGTCTTTTTCATGCATGAGAACCTGTACTTCATTGTTATTGCGTATGCTCCAACCGCTTTCTTGTCTTACTGTACCAGAAATTTTGCGCTCTAATGATTTTAAAGCTTGGAGTCTAACGTAAAACTTGGACGCTGAGTACAAAGACCCGCAACCGAATATGCCCTAGTTAAATGAGATTTCTAAGATCAGTACTGAGACATCATGGAGGGGAGAACGGCTAAGAATTGACGGCATAAGGAACATTCTTGGAATAAACAACGATAACTAAAAGAAAGTAAAACCATATAAACAGGTCTGTATCAAGCTGACAGCCATATAGAAACAACGCATGAAAACAGCAGAACAAAACAAATTTTGGTTTATAATTCGAAAAGAAGAAGGGAGAACCTGGAAAAATTTAGTTAAAACCTGGAAGCCAGGATTTGTACTAAGAAGAGGCATAAACATTTAAACTCGCAGACTGCATAGCCTACGTACAATAGGGATACAGTAAGACAATATACCGGCGACGAACATGCGCACGTGCGTGCGTGTTACGTTATTAAAACAATTTTTCTTTCTTGCTTTTTTATTTGCAATAAAGTAGAAAACCGCGCTCGGCAAAAAGCCGAGGACTTAACTTTATGCGCGGAAGCTTTCATCGCGTCCGAAGTAATAAAAACATATTTGCGTACCTTTGTTGTGTGTTTTCTGGCGGTAAGTAGGCCGGGCTGGCTCGTCAAACGCGCAACGAACAAAGCAGAGTAAAACGATTTCCCGGAACACGTTTATCGTAAGCCGAGATATTCCCGTTCTGGAAGTTTTTATTTTACTGTTTCGCCGTCGTGGTGCACCCAAACAAGAAAATGGAAATGCGAAATGCGATAAAAGAAAATGATAAAATGAAAAGAACGGAAAGTACTTTATATGTTTGCTATTTTTTAAATTTTTATTTGTTGTCTCTGATAGCAATGGTGGATCATTTTCATTTTTCTAATAATGACAACTTTACTGTTACGACGGTCTCACTGATCGTCGTATGGTACAGTGGAAAACAAAAACAAAATAACGACACCAATTAAGTCACTAATCACCCCAGTTTTAATTAATCACAATTAACAGTTTGAAATCAATAAGTTATTCAACAAGATTATAGTCGTCCGGTTAAATTTGGCCCCACGCAAGAATAATGTCAACTAATAGATCCCGCACAATTATCGGTCAATTTCTGGATCGCGTGTCGAGCTAACCGCGTACTACAGGCGCTCTAGAATCCACTAGAAACAGTGTCGATATCTGGCCTTGAACACAGTGCTTTGACCGGTGCGGTCTGGAATAGATTTGCTTGTTGACGCATGATAAGTGTCACGTAATTGTCTTTCATCTTATGTACGCATACAAACATTACAGCCGGGCTAATCGAGAAAGGCGTAGAACGACACACCCCATTGTTCGAGAATGTTCCTAATTTCGTAACAATATGTATTATTATTAATTATTTTTTTAAGTTTTGGGGGCTTGGCAACTCAGGCCTTTAGCCCAACGATGTCGACCAGCAGTGTTGCTCGATGAGATGTTCCTTTCTCACCTACATTCTTGTTAACTCAACGAAAGTGGATATTTGTACACACTAAGACGCAACACAATGTTTTCAGAGCCGACACAGTAAGACTACTGTACAGGAAGACTCCTGCTTTTCTGTCTATCGCTAACTGTTCGTTTCCGAATTCTTCTTTCAGGTTACCTTTTAACCTGTGTATTTCTTTGAGTTCTCCAAGAGCACTACAGTCTTCCGTTATGTGTTTCACTGTGAGTGCCTGCAGTGTGTTTCCTTTGGCAGTGTTGTTTTGTTAAACGTCAAAACGCGGAAGGCGGAAGCAAGTATTTCTCCCTCCCTGCGCACGGTCAGCCTCCGACAAGCTGTGACTTCTGAGGTGCTAGTTTAGCTGTAATCTCCTCCTCAGTACAGTTCAGCAAATCACGGCACACCACCGCTCCCTTTGTAGTATTCAGAGTGCGTGGCGGGGGTGGCGTGGGGACTCACTTCAATTTCGATCTCGCCGATCTTTTTCAACGTGAGTATTCGTGCCCCTTAATGTGGTCGGCGGTTAAGTTCTCGATCAACAGACCACAGCCGATTTCCTAATGTCCGTGACAGACGATCCAGCGCAAGAAATAACAGACTTTTCTATTAAAAAAGGGGTTCACTTTCATGAAGTCGTCCTACTTTCTTTTAACGATCAAATACTTAGGAAGCCCCGGCGTACGAACTGACGGCGCCAAATCTTCTCCGCATCGCCAGTAGTCCAGTGCCTCCTTCTCTTTACCTTCCGAGGCGAGCCTTTTTCTGCGTTCTTAAGGAATCCCTCGATGCCAGAATTGCTTTCGAAACCTAACATTTGAGTCCCACGAGTACCAGGGAAATAAGAGACCACTTCGGCAAAGCCGTCGAGTACCACGGCTAGGACTAAATATAACATCGTGCGTCCTGGTGTGCCCTGAGACCATCGTTAGCGACGTAGAGTAATCCACCCATTGACACGATCGGTTCCACCGTGGGTTTCGGTACACACAACCTTGTCAAACTCACCTACCAGTGCCCTGTCTGCCAGCTAAAAAGTAACAGCTGTTGCTCTCCCCCACGAGGGGCCAAGATGTTAGATTTGGCATAGGGTTGGATTTTTAGGAGGGAAATATTATTATTTTCCTATCTGACGATGAGCTGTGAAGCTTGAAAGCGCTAATCGGAATAATTTTTCTATACTGGTGTGCAAAACCGTAATTATTCTGTTTGTAATTACAACCACTAAAACAACGTTCTTAATTATATTATTATTATTATTACTTGTAATCTTAATAATATATCTGTAAGTATAAATGTATAGATCAACATAATATTAGTACTTTAAGTCATTTCATTTCTAAAAGCCTCTGATTACAATTACCTACCTTGTGGTGGAAAAATTAATACTGGCAAGATTCTATAAGATTGCGCGCCATCGAGAAACGTCCTACTCGAACACAGTCTTATAGAAAAATGTGGCTAAAATGGTAGCAGCATAATGGCAGGCAGGGATAATACATTCATATAAGATACTCGTGCATACTTATATAAGATACGTAACGTAAAACAGTATATCGTGTGGCAGTGGCGAAGCGTCCATATACGCTATGTAAGCGACGCTTACAATTTGAAAATAGTTGATAAAAATAAACTTTTTTTGCTAAAACCACGGACTTCTCTATAATAAATGTTAAATCCGAGAGCTTCCTGTATGAACAAAATGAGGTAAATATAGTGGATGCAAAGCGCGTTTTACGTAAGCGGCGATTCGAGTGTGTATATTCGTTGTCCATATACGCTGCTGACTCTGTCGCGTGTTGGCTGCTACGGCGGTCATTGCTCCCGGCCACTGCCCCGCATAGACAGCCGAGTGATACTGATGGAGGGGGAAGCTTGCTTCCACACACTCGGTAATACGCTACAATAGTAGTCGCGTGTTCGCTGTTAGCATTTGTTAGTTGTGTTAAAACCGTCGTAGTGTTTGTTTCTGCGATGTCTGCTTCTACCGCTCCTTGTGATTCAGTTGCAGGAACTTCTTTCTCATGCGTGAGTGAGTGTAATTGTATTATTGAAGAATTATTAGTAAAGCCATTCAGTGCTAGATCTTTTACAGACAAACTGACCATAGTGTCGAAATGTAGACCTACACCCTTGACGCCTAATTTAAAATTCAAAGCCAAAAATTTCACTCGGCATTTGAAACAACAGAATTACGTTTTGTTCATGTGGCTGTGCGGTTGTAAAAAACTGACAAAATTGTACTGTTGGCCATGTCTTCATTTCTCGACAGAAAGGTCTACCATTTGGACTAAATCTGGATTTACCGACTTAAGTAATCTGCACAATGTAGGAAAAAGGCATGAATTGTCACAAAGCCATATTGCTTCCCAAGTAGCTCTAAAAAAGTTTGGAAAAACAACTAGAATTGAGTTTTCTTTAAGCGAGCAGCACAGAATTAACATAGAGAAACACAATGAGCAAGTTAAAATTAACAGGCATATTGTAGGTCGTTTAATTGATGTTACTTGCTTTTTAGCTGAACATGAACTTCCGTTTCGAGGACACAATGAATCTGAAGATTGCAGTAACCGCGGAAACTACATAGGACTGATAAGTGTACTTAGAGGATATGATGATAAACTAAATTCCCATTTTGAACGTTCAACAGTATTTTGTGGATTATCCAGCGACATTCAAAATGATTTAATTGATTGCGTTTCAGAGACTGTTTTATCAGAAATAAAATTAGAAATTAAGGAAGCATCGTTTGTAGCCCTCATAATGGACGAAACTACGGACATAACTAATAAGTGTCAAGTTTCCACGGTGTTAAGATACGTTAATAAGCTGGGTGACATTCATGAACAGTTTCTTGGATTTGCTGATTTGAGCAATGATCGCAGGGCAAAGGCATTAGCTGAACATATTTTCAAAACTTTACATGCATACCAGTGTGAGGAAAAATTGGTGGCCCAAACCTATGACGGTCAAATCAAAAATGAAAGAAAGGTTTTCAGATGTCCATGAGCTTGATTTCATTGCTCTGCTTGAAACTAAAAGTTTCCTCAGTTTTGTTCGACATTCCCTGAACAACACTTTACCTGTCTGAAAAAGTCATTTGGACAGTTTTTTGAATTGCCGCGGCTGCGAAGTGAGCTTTGTATTATTTATTCAGACAAAGATTTCTCCCACAAAAGTGTGTCAGACTTACTTAAATATTTACACATATCAGATCTATGCGATACCCTACCTCAAGTGCTTAAACTCGCATAGCTAATAGTTACGATTCCCGTCACAAGTACGTCATCGAAAGGTCGTTCTCATCATTAAAGAGAATCAAAACATACCTCCGAAACTCCCATAGTGAAAACAGACTCTCTGCACTTTCAGTGATTTCCATTGAAAAGAACCTTCTATCGGTAATGAAACAGCAGCCGAACTTTCACGACAACGTGATCGACTTATTTGCTAAGAAATCGAGACGTCTAGAACTCACATTCAAACATTAAAAAGGAGATGCGGCCGTGTTGTTCCAATTGATTCTTATTAAAATTGTATTACTTATTGTATATTATAATTTTGTATTTTCCTTATGGTCATAAAAGATTTTACGTACTCTGGCTGCTATGTTTAATATTTTGAAACCAGATTATTTTTTTTAAATAAAAATTGTGTTTGTTAATTTACAATTGCATGATTTCAAATATAATGGAATGGAAACCGGCACAGCCAATAGGATAAGAAGGTTTAGGTGCAAATGTATTGTCTAAAAATAGATGTACAGGAGCTACAATACATCGTGGCTAAAGTTGAGTCAATGTTGAATTGTGGCGGCGGGTGGGGGGGGGAGACCAGGTGCTTTCCGGCCGCCTACATATCACGGAAGTGCACGCTTCGCCACTGTGGTGGGGTAATTTGTAATGTTACCCAAGTCCACTTCGACTGATTTACGGAAAACCGATATTAAAGGTTTCCACGTGCATTAGTAAATCGTAAAATTTACTGCCATCAACAATCACCTCTTGCTTGCAGTGTGACCTCCTGCATTGGCCTTCTTTGTCAGTATAACTTTAACTTTCACTCGCACCAATAATAATAATAATAATAATAATAGCCTAATAATACTCAGAAAAAGAAGCAAGTAGAAGATCTCAAAGAGACAGCGGAGAAAACTGACCTACAAATCTCCTTTGCTAAAAGAGGAAATTATGACCACTCTATTCAAAATCCCGAAAACGTGCCTGGACACTACTTATGGAGAAATAAAATATATAACAATTTTAAATATCTTGGGGAAAACATATCCCGAAACGCCTTAGACAAAGTATCCTTCAAGATAACGAAACTCAAATTAGCAAAGGCGTTTGCTCTAACCATTGAACTATACGGAAAGAAAAATCTTTCCAGAAGTGCAAAAGTCCGCCATTATAGCACTTTGATCAGGCCAGTGATCATGTAAGGAGTAGAAACAATGTGCTTTCAAAATTTGGAATCTCTTAAACGAATAATTCTTCGGAAAATTTATGGCCCCAAGGAAACCAAAGATGGGTACAGGTAAAGACCCAAAGAAGAGCTGTACAGGGGTCTGGAAGATCCGAAAACGGCCTTCCGAAGGAAAAGACTGAGATTCCTTGGACGTATGATTCGGATGGATCGGTCCAGATTAAATAAACAAATTTTCAGCTATATTTGGCAACTTTCCAGTCTGAACGGATACACCAAACAACTCAAGGAGGAAATGGTAAAACTGGGTATCTCTTTAATCGACTGTGTGGATAGAAATACATACAGAAACAAAATTCAAAATCTTGAAGTTCTCTGCGGTGAGAAGAAGACGAGAAACGGGCGGACAGTGGAAAGGATGGCGGGGCATAGTGTGCGAATGAGGGCCTTCTGGCAGGAGAAGAAAAGAAAATGATATTTGCGTGGTCCACGACTGGCCTGTTCGTGTAAAGAAAAAAAAATCGTTATCCCTTGAAAAGGTAACGTTTGAAAAAAGGACGAAAAGTTGAAAAAATGTCAGATTATGGCAGAAGACTAACAAGTCCAAATCACTATTCTATCAGGCCAAATTCAGACTCTTGTGTACGGTAAAACAGCAATGCTTGCATTGACAATAGCTAGTAAAAGACTTGCTTATAGAAAGAAAGAAAGAAAGAAATCGTTAAGGAAAATCCAGGGACCCAGAAAATAATCAGCAAATGCGATTACGTTTTACTTGAGATCAAAGCTAGAGTGATACGAAACGTTTGAGAAGATCTCGACTACGATGAAGAAAAGGCGAACGACTTTCTATGGTCACCTTAGAAGGACAAAACCGGAAAGGACAGCAGATAAGATCTTCATGCAATAGGTAGGTGGGCAGAAATACAATGAGTGAAAGAAGTCTATCAAGACCTAGAATGAGGGAGGAAGATACTAGAAACAGAATAGTGTACAGAAGAAAAGTTGCGGGGGTGAAGGATCTTTCCGAAGAGAAAGCAAGGGGGACACCAAAAACGACGTGGTTGTGATATAGGCCCATTTTAGATGTGCAACTAACCCTAATTTAATATTCATTTTGGCTTTAGAAATTAGTGTTTTTATAATATTGTTATTATTATTATTATACATTTATACTATAATATAATTTTTAGTAATATTAAGTATACAATATAATTGTATACAGTTGTATAAGTTATCAAGTTACAAGTTAATATACAGTTTTTTCTTTTTCATTGCGAAACATTTAAAAAAATAATAATTGTTTAATGATTAGTACATTTGCGAGACAGCATTTATTATTGCAGAAAGAATACAAATTTTCTTATTACCAAAGTAATTTTGCACCACGAATGTAAATTGTTAATACATGTTTGTTTATAATCATCAAGATATCACCAACATACTTATTATTTTATAATAAAATTTTGCCAATTCTGCGTTTGCTTTAGAAATCCCTAAAATATTCATATTTATTGGAATTATGCGTTGTTTAGACTCATTTTTCTCACAATTACACGGGGATTACAAAAATTACAGTTTAATTGGATTATAAGCTAAATTAAAAATTTTATAATTTTGAATTGGACCATATACTTGTATCTGAACCGTCCGGGTCGTGGCTGGCAGGTTGTGAGTGCGCGTGCGAGAGTAAGGGTCTTCTAATCCCTTAAGTGCCATCCGGTTTGAAATACCCTATAGTAACCTAAATATCAGTAAGCAACTCATTAGCTCCTAGTCAAAATAGCATTGAATTCTCCTGGCAGCACACTAAAATGTTTCCGGTTTAAAATATAGCCCCTACCTATTCCAATGTATTTCGCTGTATCTCGACGACGCGTCTAACAAATTAAAGCGCGATACTCTCCACGTGGATAAAAACAAGAGTTTGCAGATATTTACGTCCTTCGGCTAAGTGGGACACGACAGTGAACTGTGAGCTTTCAGTACAACAAACAACATTGAAACAAAACAGAGGAAGCGAATATAAAAGCAAAAAATATGAGTTGAAAGCTGTGAATACGAGATGACTAGAGGGAAACGATATCCTTTGAGACGTTGAGATAACTAAGTTAGGGAAAGTAAGAGGGCTCTCCCGATACTCTTGAGAGCTCGTACAACGTATTGAAAATATTTTAAGGAGAAGCAAGAATGAAGTTTACTGTATATCCCGATCACGTTTATAAAGTTTTGACGTAAATAATTCTGACCGATCCTTGCGGAACAAGTAATTGTTTTATTAACGTTTTCTTAGCTTCGATATTTTTAAATTGGTACACTCTAGAAGTTTATTCACTTTTTGTTTCTATTTGAATCGGCCATTATGAGGACTACATGCCAATTTCAATTCTTTATTCCTTGTTTTTTCTTTTTCTCCAATATTCTTTCATGTTTTTACTATGTCTCTTCTTCCTGTCTTTAGTCCACTTTGAAACTGCGTTATTCTCTCTCCTACATTGGACTCCTTCCATTTTTAACACTTTTGCCCAAAAAAACTTCTCTTTCTGTTGCTTCTTCTGTGTTTGTATTATTTTTTCTAAATCCATTGGACTTCTTTGATCCAACTTGATCTTGACTTCTTTTCCCACAGATGTTTGAAGATCTGTTTTGTTTACCTACTGTCGTCCATTCTATATAAATGTCAAAAAATTACTAGTCTTAATTTCCTCACTGTTCTGTTATATTTTTTATACTTTGACATATTTCATTATTAGTTCTTAATTTCCAACCTTCTAAAGTTTTTTGTGGGCCTAATATTTTTCTAATAATTCGTATTTCCAATATTTCTAGTTGTCTAAATTATAAGTCAATGCTATAAATTCACTTGCATATAGGCAGTCTGGCCTCACTACTGTACTGTAATGCCTTAGTTTTGTATTTTTAGATAAATACCTCTTTTTTTAAATATCTTTAGTTATACCATATGCTTTTTCCATTTGATGAATCCTTTCTTCTATAGCAGATTTTTCTAAACCATTCTCTTGAATTATATCCCCTAGATACTTAAATTTTCTATTTAACCCTCTCTATTTGGCCGATATCTGTTAGCAAGAATTTTGGCGCATTTTCAATGTTCGTGAGAAATTTTGTTTTCTTTTCTGCAGAAATTCTTAAGCCTGTTCTACTGGCTGTGTCCTCTAGAAAATTAGCTTGTGTTACTGCAGATGTCAGATGTTCAGAAAGTATAGCAAAGTCATCTGCGAATGCCAAACAGTTTATTTCAATATGTTTGTTCCTTCTTCCCAACATGATTGGTGATACTTTGCATTCCTTTAATTTTTCATTCCAAATTCTCACTACTTTCTCCAGGACATAGTTGTAAAGAATTGGGGATAAACCATCACACTATCTTACAACTGTATTTATTTTGAACGGCAGAGATATTTCTCCCATGCATTGTATTTTTGAGACTGTGTCCGTAAGGGTTTCACGGATTTATTCAATTTTATTTTTTCCACAATAACACTTCTGTCTGTATAGTATCGTCCTTTTTGCGGGAAGTCTAGATTGCGTATAGTCGACTACCTGGAGAGAATCAGATTGTTTTTACAGTTGAGGGATGTTCCAAATTGCAAAAAAGGCAAGGACATTAGCTGCTTATGATTCATTCTGTCACACTTGATATTAATATTTAATAGGCTTACTGTATTAAGTAATGTCCATAAAACCTACTTCTAAAGGACAATTTAATTTACTGAAAGTGCAAAAAGGTCCATTTTTAACGTCAGCCTGAAGTGCGTGATCTCTTGTCAGTGGGCACTGAGGTGGGCCTGTCATGAACCATCGCCCAAGGTTTGCAAGACCGTGCTTTTCACAAATACCATTTTCACAAGGACACGGATACCATACACTTGCATTGGGCCTTTTAATTTAAGGCCCAGTCCCAGCTATAGCTTTATATTTCCCTGTCAATTTATTATATTCACTTATTACTTACTTGTTCCGTAAGGAAATGGAAGAATGGTGCTTGCGGAAAAAAAAGTGTTCGAGAGTCTGATTGTAGTACCCTCAAAACATGAAGAAAAGTCAGTTTCCGTAATGTGTGTGTGTGTGTGTGTGTGTGTGTGTGTGTTGTGTGTGTGTGTAGAATGTCTTCTATGGTGAACGATAACTGCCGCACATTCAAACAGAATCAAATAATTTTTTGCATATGTGCCCGAGTTGTAGAGGACTCAAGGCTTATTGATTTTGGTGAATATCTGTTATGGGGGTAGTGGGTAACTTTTTGTATTGATGTTATGAATGCATTCGACCGAAACTTAAAAATTTCAATAAAACATTAACAATTGATATCGTTCCATGCTATGTAACCACGGATACGTACACAAAATAATTTTTAGTTTACAGAAAGTCACAGAAAACAAACGTTGGGCGGTATTCGCTTTTAAAGATCATTTAATCAAAGTAATTCCTAATTTTTAAAATAGTAACAACTAGGTACAATTCGTATTTTTATTATTTTTCTCAGCGTTTTTACCAAAAGCATGCTGATATATTTGGTTTCGTTCTGAGTTTTGTGTACATATTAAAAATAATTTGATAACTAATTACAACATGGAAGTCATGTATGGCTCTCCATACCAATTGTTTTTACTTTTACTTCCATATTCCTTAAGGAATGGAAGTATGGTGATGGCAAAAAAATTCGTGTTCGAGATTATTGCAGATTCTGATTGTACTACACTCAAAACATGAAAAAAAGTCGTTTTCCGAAAAGTGTCTGTGTGTGTGTCTGTCTGTGTGTCTGTGTGTAGATTTTTTTTCTATGGCAAACGATAACTGCCGCAAATTCAAACAGAATCAAATAATGTTTTGCATACAGCCCTGATTTGTAGAGTACTCACGACCTATTGTTTTTGGTGAAGATTGGTTGAGGGGAAGGGGTAGTTTACCTGCAACGGTTTTTTTTATCAAGGGAAATTTTTTTTTTGGCAAACGATAACAGCCGCAAATTCAAACAGAATTAAATAATGTTTCGTATACAGCCCTGAATTGTAGAGTTCTCAAGACCTATTGTTTTTGGTGAAGATCGGTTAAGGGAAAGGGGTAGTTTACGAGTAACGTTTTATGTTTTAACAAGGGTATTTCCTATGGCAAACGATAACAGCCGCAAATTCAAACAGAATCAAAAGATTATTTGCATACAGCCCTAAATTGTGGAGTTCTCAAGATCTATTGTTTTTGGTGAAGATCGGTTAAGGGGAAGGGGTAGTTTACCGGCAACGTTTTTTTATCAAGCGTATTTTCTATGGCAAACGATAACAGCCGCAAATTCAAACAGAATCAAATAATGTTTTGCATACAGCCCTGATTTGTAGGGTACTCAAGATCTATTGTTTTTGGTGAAGATCGGTTAAGGGGAAGGGGTAGTTTACCGGCAACGTTTTTTTATCAAGCGTATTTTCTATGGCAAACGATAACAGCCGCAAATTCAAACAGAATCAAATAATTTTTTGCATACACCCCTGAATTGTAGAGGTCTCAAGGACGTTCGATTTTGGTGAAGATCGGTTAAGGGGAAGGGGTAGTTTACCTGCAACCTTTTACGTTTTAACAAGAGTAAAGTACTTCAAAATTTATTTAAACTTTTTAAAACAATGGTAATTGTTAAAAATAAAATAATTTTGTTGCCAGGCAATAAAATTATAATTTTTACTTCCATATTCCTTAAGGAATGGAAGTACGGTGATGGAAAAAAAATTCGTGTTCGAGATTATTGCAGATTCTGATTGTACTACACTCAAAACATGGAAAAAAGTCGTTTTCCGAAAAGTGTCTGTGTGTGTGTCTGTGTGTCTGTGTGTAGATTTTTTTTCTATGGCAAACGATAACTGCCGCAAATTCAAACAGAATCAAACAATTTTTTGCATACAGCCCAGATTTGTAGAGTACTCACGATCTATTGTTTTTGGTGAAGATTGGTTGAGGGAAAGGGGTAGTTTACCTGCAACGGTTTTTTTTATCAAGGGAAATTATTTTTTTTTGGCAAACGATAACAGCCGCAAATTCAAACAGAATTAAATAATGTTTCGTATACAGCCCTAAATTGTAGAGTTCTCAATACCTATTGTTTTTGGTGAAGATGGGTTAAGGGAAAGGGGTAGTTTACCTGTAACGTTTTATGTTTTAACAAGGGTATTTCCTATGGCAAACGATAACAGCCGCAAATTCAAACAGAATCAAAAGATTATTTGCATACAGCCCTAAATTGTGGAGTTCTCAAGACCTATTGTTTTGGTGAAGATCGGTTGAGGGAAAGGGGTAGTTTACCTGCAACATTTTTTTAACAAGGGTATTTTCTATGGCAAACGATAACAGCCGCAAATTCAAACAGAATCAAATAATTTTTTGTATACGTCCCTGATTTGTAGAGGTCTCAAGGACTTTCGATTTTGGTGAAGATCGGTTAAGGGGAAGGGGTAGTTTACCTGCAACCTTTTACGTTTTAACAAGAGTAAAGTACTTCAAAATTTATTTAAACTTTTTGAAACAATGGTAATTGTGAAAAATAAAATAATTTTGTTGCCAGGCAATAAAATTATAATTTTTTCATTTTAATGTAATATAATATTTTTCATTTAATACAGCAATAAAAAGGCAGGTAACACACACACACACACACACACACACACACACATACACACACACACACACACACACACACACACACACACACACACACACACACACACACACACACACACACACACACAATTCACGTTATTTCTGACCTCACTCATGTTTATTTTCTTACGTTTCCACGCTTTTTAAATGGAAAGTGCCGAAACCCACACCAACATAACGCGTGCAAGCCGAAAAAATGGACATCAATTTGCTTACTGGCGAAGCTAGTAGTTAATGAATGGGTAGGCAAAAATCTTATCTTAAATTTTTTTTAAGGAATCACTAAAAGGACGGTGGTTCAAATCGGACGCTGAGGTAGAGTTTGCTGTAACCGAATGGTTCCACAAACAGCCGTAAGAATTTTACTAGCAGGGAATCTACAGGTTAGCGCAACAGTGGAACTCATGTCTTAATGTTATTGGAGACTTCTTTTAAAATCGTTGAATAAAAAATGCTTTACAGCTTTATACGTGTTTCTATTGAACAATCCTTGTATTAGTCATACACAATAATACAACTGATTGAACTTCAAATTTTTAAACTTGATTAGTTTCTATATATATGTTTAATGTTACAAATAATTCAAATAACAATCTTGATCATCTGTTAGTTCAGCGGAATAACAGTGACGCTTTTAATAACCGCATAAAATAAACACTTAGAAACAACACAGGCGCTTTAACTTAACTGTTTGACCACAGAAGTGAGGCATGCCTCAACCCTCTATGTGACAGCGCGGGACAATCCCCCCTCCCTACACTTCCCTATCACACCACTACAAATCGTATCGATTTGTATACGATGTAATACAAAAAACGCTGAGGCAAGTTCAGGTTGCCTCATTCGCTTTAAACGAACTATGCCGAATCTCACCTGTCACCATCTAGCGGTCGCTCAATAAAGCACGTTTCGGTTTAATAAATTTGACAGTCGCAGTAACAATGTATAATCTTTACGTTATGTAGTTCATACGTATTTCTAATTTTTATTCTACAGAATTTTTTAGGGTAGGCATTGCCTCAATTGCCTCCATGTAACTTCGCCACTGATACATATGTGTACAACGTTATCGGCAACAAAGAAGTAGTTTTTGTTCAAATTCCTTCCCGGGATATTTGGCCGTAGTCCAATGTTTTCTACAAAACCAGACATTTCGGCAATGCCATCGACTTCCATCATCAGTGAAAATCGAGTGCGATAAGGTGAGGTGGTATACGTTAGTGACCACAGTACTGTGGTTAAGGCTGAAGCAGTAAGTAGAAAGAAGTAGTTTCTATGGTAATATTTCATTTCGAAAATGATTTTAAATATAAATCTTAGAATATGGAAGTCATGTATGGTTCTCCATACCGATATTATTTATACTATGCAGAATAAACAAATCCTCATACACTTCTTCTACAGCTGAAATAGCTTTAAAATCTACGGCTTTAAAATCTACAGTCACTGTCTCAAGGTAAAATTCTTACAGGATTGTTTGAAACATTGTAACATAGCTTAGTATCTTTTTGATTCGTAACAAGCGCAAAAACAACTGAAGGGATATTAATTTCTTTATTTGTACTTGAAAATTCATTAATGGTTGGTAACACTATTTTCAGGCACCATAAAAAAGTAGATACACTTGGACATCCCTAATGAATGGACAAAGATTTCAGATTGATTACTTTTTAATTCAAAGCAGGTTCAAGAACTCCTTAAAAAAAATGCAAGGGCATATCCAGGTGCAGATATAAACTCTGACCATAATATGGTGGTGGGATAGGTGCAAATAAGTCTAAAGAGAATAAAGAAAGGCAAGTTAAAGAAACATTTGCTCTAGAAGTTATCAAAGAAGTGGGAAAAGCAGAAGAACTGGAGGAAAGATTTGTAAGCGATTGGAAAAGAGGTTGACCAAATGAGGCTATAAATTACAAATGGATAAGGATGAGAGAGTGCTTTAAACAGGCAGCAAAAGAAATAGTAGGTAGCTTTACTGGCAAAATAAGGAAAAAAGAATGGGTTTCACAGCAAATGAGGGAGAAGATGAAAGAAAGAAGAAAGTGTAAAAATGTGAAGAGAGAGGAAGGAAAGAAAATGTATAGGAGGTTGAACAATGAATTAAGAAGAGAAACTGAGAAGGCTAGGGAAAACTGGCTGAAAGATAAATGTGAAGAGATAGAGTCGTTGGAGAGAGAAGGCAAATTTGAAATGATGTATCAGGTTGAAATGGAATTAGTTTTTCAAAAAATGGAAAGTTGTGCTAAAATGCAGCTAGCGAATATAGATGGAACTCTAGCTATTGAACCTGAGGAAGTGTTGAAACGTTGGAAGGAATACATAGAAAATCTATATAAAGCAGATCAAAGACCAGTAAAATTGGAACTGGAAGAGGAAATAGAAGTAAATGATGATGAAAATGGAGGGTGTCATAGAAGGAGAAAAAAGAAGAGGGCGTAGAAGAATGAAGTTAATAGATAGCATTAAAATCAGAAGGTGTTAAGAAGAAACGAAAAAACTGGCATGCGATAGGACAGGTTGGAGAGCTTTTACCATTTGAAGACCTGCCTTAGGGCAGAACACCAAATAATAATTTGTACTGCCTAAATCTGTAAGGATAGTATACATCTGCATTGATTGCTACTGCTCCCTTAAGTGTCGTGCAAAACGATGTAGGTTTCGTGAAGGTAATATTACATTATATATAAGGAATAGGTAGAAAATGCTCTCTTTACGCTTTACCTTTGCGTATTGCGAGATTATTGAAACCTTACACAGGTTGTTGGTTTTTAACAAATACAGTTTCTGACTTTAACTCGGCTACATACCAGATGCCGAGTTATTCGTTGTACGCAATATGCACACGTTTGGGTAGCGTCACGAACTCTAAAATGGTTTATAAGTCTGCGCAGTATGGACCGTGTATTACGTGTATAAAATATAAATACAATTTATGTAAAACTTATATAAAACATAAAATAAAAATATAACCTGAAAGCCAAAAAATTGTCCAATTTTCATTCTGTATCACGTTGCTTTCCATATGGATGCCAAACCTTACGTATTGTTACGAATGGAACCGTCTAGAATAGAATATCTAAAGAAGACGACGAAGCATTCTAAAAGAAGTGAGGAACGAGAAAGTATCGTCTAACCATACTTAGTGCTAGTGCCGAGAACACAGTATCTGAAGACCATTTTGTGCCCTGAAACCAACGCCAAAGACAGAGTCATAGGTAAATCAAAAGTCCAACTTCGTCGTGCCTACTACTAGACAAAATTACCAAAGGATGCTGGAAAAATGTGAACTGCGGGAGTTTAGATACAAACGCGCATGCGCGTCTCACACTACCGAGCAGTGTGAGTTTGTGATTTGAATGTATGTTTCCCCTGTGAATATCGTGAGCCTCGATTTGCAGTACAAGTGTAGGCTAATCGTAAGTGTAGTTCGTGTTCGTGTTACAAAGTATGATATTTGAAATGATGTAGAATAACAAAGTATAAAGTTTAAGTATTCTAATACTCTTACTGTAATGTTCGGACGGGTTAATTTTCAAGTCGCGTATTGAGTTTTACTTTGACTGTACAAACGTCAAGTAGCATAGGGATATGTACTGTATCCCCACGCAATTCGCAGTGCCAGTGCTGCTACGCTTCCCCTCTCCGAATCCAATGTTAACGTACCCGTGTAGTAATCGCCAAACTGCTACCTATCATGTTCCGGACAAGGCTTTTCACAGTGTCTCCACCATTATTAAGTCCTAAACCACTTGATAATGGTAGAGACACTGAAAGGCCTCGTCCGGAGCATGACAGGTAGCAGTTCAGCAACTTAGCACGACGAAGTTGGAATTACAGAGACTGCTAATTCAAATAACAAGATGAACAATCGAAAGTCGGTTCGGATAGGATAGCAACAAACCTCGTTACTTGAAATTCTTTAAGAAAACAATTTTTGTTCGAGAAACCAAAATTTAGTTTCGTGGTCTAGCAAAAACATAAATATCGGTATGGAGAACCATACATTTACTAAGATTTATATTTAAAATCTTTTTCGAAATGAAATATTTGCATAGAAACTACTTATTTCTTCAGCCTTAATCACAGTTGTGTGGGCACTAACGTATACCACTTCACGTTAGCGCACTCGATTTTCACTGACGATGGCAGTCGATTGGAATGCTGAAACGTCTGGTTTTGCCAAACAGCCCAGGATGTAATTTTAACAACAAACTACTTTTTTATTGCCGATAACGTAGTACACATATAACAAATTATCCCCTCCCCCTCCAACTACCCTTTCATTTATAGATATTTCATCTACCTTCCTACAGTGGATTATTATGACTTTCTTTTCACTATACTTTATTTATCAAAATTAAGTATTTTGCTCTTGTTAAAACATAAAATCTTGCAGGTAAACTACTTCTTCCCCTTAACCGATCTTCACCAAAACCAATAGACCTTGAGTCCTCTATAACTCAGGCAGATATGCAAAAAATTATTTGATTTTGTTTGAATTTGCGGCAATTATCGTTCGCCGTAGAAAAAAGTCTACATAGACTCACAGACAAACACACACACAGACACTTTTCGGAAAATGACTTTCTTCATGTTTTGAGGGTAGTACAACCAGAATCAGCCCTTATCTCGAACACGATTTTTTTCGCCGTCACCGTACTTCCATTTCCTTATGGAACATGGAACTAAAAAACGCCGCACATTTGTTAAACGACACGGTAATTGATTAATGTTAATCAGCTACCGTTGTGAAATACTCGACTTTCAGTTAAACATGTCGATACGAGTTAATTCAACTGCTTGAAACGATATTGAATCTGACATTACTTTAATTTTAATTAAAACGCTTTTATAGAAACCAGATTTATTCACAAATAACAACCGACTCATGCTATTTGCTCAGCTGAAAATAACAATGAACACATAAATGAGGATACAGGTAAATATGTATGATTACATTATTTATCTAGTGACGACTGACATATAAGTAATTCTTTATATCATAATAATACTAACATTTTCAAAGAATGCGGCGAAACATGTTTACACGATTGTGAATAGAATCCAAAATTCCACAAAATTCCACACAATTTTATTTTTGTTATTTGCTACGGTTACATTGACAATTATTTCGTAACCTTTTTAAAAATAGTCATTTTTACCAATTGTACATATTCTTTAAAAGTGATCGGTGTAAGCTTGTAACAAATTACCGTGGATTACGAAGAATTCGCTCAAGGTATTTATTGAGTTATTAAAAATAAATATTCGATTACAAAATATTATAACTATTATACAGTATAATTTTATATTGTATACTATATTGGACTATAATTCAGTTAAATACTGTAATAAAAATACACGTATAATTACAATATGAAATATTAAATAAATTGAATACAAATTATAAATAACATCTATTTAGCAAAAGCAAATACGTGAATGAAATGCGCAGCTGAGATAATGAAAGATAGAGCTACTGGAGGAGAGGATTGGTGAAGGGATATCAGAGGATGCAAGAGTATCTGGTCTCCTTTCATTGCGTCGTAATCATGTATTATTGGTTACTGTTTCTTAAACTGTAAATTGTCCTATTGTGGTTGAAAATTGTAAAGAAAGAAGCGTTAAAATTCTACGCGCTCAGCCCGAGGACTCAAAACGTGGGCTTTCCGCCTATTACTTACCACGTAACAATGGTTAATGCCAACCGTTCTGTACAGTGAATACGTACAGAGAACACGGAAACGGAACGGAACAGCGTTAATATTGAGCAGTCACCTCGGGGAATATTGAGCTGAGTGCGTGAGCAGACTATACCGGTAGTCTTGTGCTGTTTCTCGTGGGTTTCCGTACCTCCCTTCCCGCATACATTTTTGGTTAATTATTTGTAGTACAGCAAAACACACACACACACACACACACACACACACACACACACACACACACACACACACACACACAATAAAAATCGGCATATTGTGTAAACCGTAGGTTGGAAACAGCCAACGAACTCTTCACGATTTTTGGCAGTGATTGCGTTGAAATATTGCCATATATGTGTATGATGATTAATTTTTCTTAACATGACGTACAAGTTTAAGCAATTTATCCTCCTAAGACTGGAGAAAATTCATATACTCACACTTCCGTGAATATTATTTTGAGAGGCTTTTTTTTTTAATTTTACTTTTCAAGGGATAGAATTGCGTTTCGTTTATCCATTCTCTCACACTCGCATCGTTCTCCATTTTTTTAATAACTCGGTACGTTCTTCTTCTACGGAAACGTTAAATAATATGGTAAACGTCTTCGTAATGGCTGTTCAAATTCTTCGCAATGGCCGTCTTTGGTACTTTGCACTGTTTCAATTTTTTGCTATCAAAAATAGACGATTTTTTGAAAGTAATAAAAATTATGTGATGCGATTTTTAAATGTTTTAAGAAGTAAGATTAAAACGCTTCTTTTACAAAATCACAATATAAATCTTGAAGAAAAGTAATATTTACGTACTAAACTAAATAAATCTTGCTTTTTATTTCAACTTAAAAATAATATATGTGCTGATACGGTATAAAATGTGTATGTCTCGATGAAATAACTCAATTTATCGAGACGCTTTTGGAACGTATCGACAGAAGAAAATAAAGCTCCAAAAAAGTAAACAGATTAATTGCTTCATGGAACTTTACCAATTGAGGGTAGTGAGCTTGGTTACGTTTCCGGAAGTTTGACTAAGAGCATAGAATATTTGGTTGTTGATGGTCATAATATGTTATGGTGATATAAAAAGTAACGTAAATGAAAAACAACACAACAATTATTCAATTTCTGAAGTATTCTTCCGGCATAACACCTTATTACAGACGCAATAGTATTATGATCTGTTGCGCAATAGGTATTATGAAAAAATGGGGTCCTAGGCGCGCAATAGAAATTAATAAACAGAAGGATAACATCAACAAAGAAGCAGTAACTCTCAGCACACTTGCTCCTTTACTTTCTGGCTTGACTGTACAGGAGTTGATAATGGAAGCGGCGTAACACGTACAGGCCAGGGTCCACTTACCGGACTACCCACCGCCACTTCTACATTGAGTTTGCTTGCCATCCTCAGACCGCCAACACAAGCGTCACTTAGACCTGAGGATACTCATCGTAATGTGTGTGAAAGGTTGTTATACAAGACATTTTTGACGCGGTCCATGTCGGAAGAAGACTTCAAAAACAAAACGGACACCGGTCGCAGAAGACTACACAAGAATATAACAATTTTTCAGGCTGAATTACATTTGTTATTTACTACACTCTCCTTTTAGCTCGACATATCTAGAGACAAACGATGCCGAGACATATTTTAATAAAGTCGCTCACAGCGTTGACCACTTCACTCGTTACCAGAAACAACTTCTTGAGGCCAACTTCTTTCCTCCGATATAGTTCTTTAGATTCGGGAACAGATGTACGTTTCATGAGCCAAATCTGGAGACAGAAGGCGAAAACGATAGCAATCGATTCTTAAGTAGACCAAAGTGGCTATTGCAACTGCTGGCGTGTGTTGTCTCGATGAAACGGTACTTTTTCCTTGGCCAAATGCGGTCAGATTTCAATTATTTATCGCTCATGCGTTGCAATAAATTGGTCCAATATTTGCCGCTGATTGTCCCTTTTGTAAGATAATCATTGAAAATCATGACCTTCGCATGCCAAAAGACCATAAACTTTCCAGCACAGAGCACTGGCTTTACCATCTTAGGCGTTAGTTCGTATCACGATGACCCAAGTTATGACCGTTCCTTTGTCTCAGGCGTGTAGCCACGGTTCGAAGGTTATGAATCGGCACAAAAATTCACTTCGGTTTCTCTTTAAATTTTCTAAAGTCTGATACGAAACGCTATTCATTCACACAAGTTTTCGGTCCAGCGGAACACATGCGGCTGTTGCTGCTTCTTCTTCGTATACACATGTTCGCGTAGAACGTTAACACATGTTCCCTTGATATGCGCGTCGTCTCGGTTATTTATCTGATTTTCAATCTACTGTCCGCCAAAGTGATTTGATCTACTTTTGTGATAAATTCTTTGGTTTTGTATTTATTTTGGCATCCACTGCGGTGTTGGTATTCACAGCTCGATTATTCGACAGTTCTAAATGAAGGTGCAGATTCCTCGAGAACTTGGTGAAACTTGGTTTTTATTTTGGATAGCCGTTTTCCATTAAAAAAAATAGAATTTAGAATTTTATGACTACACAAAATTTTCTTTTATCCATTTTATGAAATTTACTGAAAGGTCTACTTCAGCAAACCGCCAGTCAAATCTACCGGACATAACACAGGAAACCGACATTTCGGATTGCTCGTTGCAATAATGGAAAAGTCGGCGGACAAGAAGTTGTTAAAATGCTTGCCGTCTATGCATAATTTATTTGATAATAATGTCAATTTTGTTCGAAACAAATAATTTGTGGTCGTTTTAATGACACAATTACTACATTAACAGATTTGAATAATAAAAAATTTACATTCGTACAGAGATTAAGAGAACAGATACGGTACCTAATGCATGTGTGTTCAGGTAACGAGCGGTGCGGTTGCTCCAAATAGATAATGACGGCAGGCAGACGCTGCTATCAATAGACAGACCGGTCTGCACTCGTTGATAACGACCGACAAATTACTGTTCGCGTGTCGTATAATTGCTTATACAGTACACAAATTCACGGCGAAATGTATTTTTTCAAAATCAGATTTGAAATTCTTCTAATTACACAGTAATTTTAAATTATTCGCAGTGACAATTCTCAAATCCTCACCTTGTGCCACAATAAAAATATTTGTTTTAAAATGTTTTCGAAATGCGATAATAGCCCTAATCTCTTCTTTTTCTACATCACCTTCTGCCGTCAAGAGTTGTGATCCTTCAGTCACTTCCTTCTACCATGGGCGAGGCGTTTGACTTCTAAAATGGTCTTCCCCCTTCTACAGCCAGTGCAGTCGATCCATTCCAATCTTGGTCTTCCATTTCATCTCCTTCCGTCAGGGCGCGTTTACATTATAAACGTCGGCTTAATTTCTTTCATCCCCATTGACGAGCAAACATTGCAATGCTCTTCTGTCTACTATGTCGACAACTGATTCCTGCTGGATCAGATTTCTGACTGTCGTATTCCTAATTCGTTCTCTCCTAGCTCTTCCAGCCGACTGCTTAAAAAATCTTATTTCAATGGCTTGTTGCAATTAATTCACGTTTTGTTGGCATTATTACTTGGGGGTTGTTAGCACGTTGTCTACGGCTCGTCTTCAAGCCAGGCGTTTTGGTCCCACAGTCGGAGGCCATCTTCAGTGTTAGAAACGAATGAAACAATTGGCACAATTCACAGAGACTCTACCTCAGTATTGGGGTGAATTGGCGGACACCGTGCCAATTGTTTTAATCGTCTCTGACACTGAAGATGGCTTCCGATGGCTGGACCGAAACGTCTGACTCGAACAAAAGCAGTAGACCACGGCCTAACAGACCGGAAAATATTCATTCCAATAATGTTTACGCCAACCGTGGAAGCCTAAGGTATTCTATTAGGCCTATTCATGTTTCTCTAGCAGGGCGGGGTTTTGTGTCCCATATAGCACTGTCAAGTGTAGAAAGCATGGCTTGTACACTTATAGCTTGAGTTGTAACGAGATTTCCTTCTCATCCGCAACGATGTTAGAAATCTGGTGTCCTTTGGTTTACTTTTTGCACTCTATAGTTTATTTCCTCATTAGCCTTTCCACTTGAGTGATTACTGTTCCCAGATCCTGGATCTTGACCTGATCTAGCTGCCTTCCTTCTTAGTTAATATTCAGGAGCTCTTCTTCGGTTTGCTTTGTCATATGAGCATTACTTTGCCTCTGTTCTTGAAGTTTTAATACAAATTATATTCGAGCAGAAATATTGATATTTGTTTTATTATGTTTTTATATTCCGGGACAAAGAGGAATTAAAAAAAAATCTATGTGTTGCACGGCAGTCTATATCACTATTATTAGGCCTATTATTAAATTGGAAGTCTGATACAGTCACGATGCGTTTTCACGTACAACCCCCGTTTGACATTCTTATGGGCTGTAAAATATGTGTGATACAAGCAAAACTAATGCCCTTTTGACGTATTATACTGAGTGATTCACGTATAAACAAAGAAACTTTCAGGATTCGTTCTACTGATGAAAACAAAAGAAAAAAGTTCATATGAACACAGATCCGGAAACGTCTCATTTCCCCGTCTGGCCGCAGTTTTGTGTTTTATAAGGAACAATTTATATCTCAAGTACGACTGAGAATAATTTTATAAAATTTGGTACATACGTTAACATTAATGTTCTTTAATAAATAAAAAAATACGATTATTTTGAGATTTCAAATTTCAAAGTTGCTGCCACTTAAATTGTTTGATCACTAATACTTCCGTAAATTTTAATTTTATCAAATTATGGTTTATTACATAAAATGTTAAGTCTTTTACTGTGAACACGGTGACATCTTATTTGTTCAAATCTGTTTGTCAAACAACCGAGATATGGAGGATAACAGGCTATCCATAAATTCTGACTGATCTTTTTATCGGACTTTGGTTCCTCCAGTATAAGAAAAATTTATTTAAAGTTATTACTGTTATTTTTTCAAATTAACTTAGAAACTTAATTTATAACAAATTAGATGGATGATTTTCAATTGTAATTAATGACCTAACAAATTTAACTACAAGTACTTACACATTATAATTTGTATAATTTTGACTAAAATGTTCCTTTTACCTCATCCTTGATTTTGGGTTGGAATGTCAGTGTGGGAAGAAACCCGCTTTCAGGTAACACTGGGATAAGTGCAAACTGATTTCTCTTTGTCCAAGAGGCCATGGACCTGAGACTTGCGGGAAGATAATGACTGATTCTATAGAATATATAGAATCATCAGTCGCGGGCGACATAGAATGTAACCGTGTTGCATATCAGAGGCAGGAAACGCATGCAGGTTGATTTGGAAAAGAGTCCCATGGCGAATTTCATTTAAGACATTTTTGTATACGTGTAGGCGAGAGAGTATTGGTATACGTGCTTGCCAACTAAGAAATAAATTAGAGCCAACTGCGACACGTACAAAGGAAGCGTGAAAACAGCTCACCGGGAAACCACAATTGCAAACCCGTCAGAGTCGTACCTTTTATTCAAGCACGCACACACACACAACGGTATTCTCTAGGGGCGCTTGTTTATTATTAACGCGTGGTTCCATTCACAAACCCAGTTCATTGTACAGAAAACTCCGACGAGAACCATTGTTACACGAGACGAGAGAAAGCCCACGTTCCGCGGGCGCGTGACACACGCAGAATATCAACGCCGAAGTATTTTTTTTTTAACGTTTATTCGAAATAAACATCTGTTAAAATGTTTTAACGCCCCTTGGTGACGACAGTACGCGTTTTCGTCGAAGGGAGAGGTGAAACTTTCCGAACTCTCGAAATAAGAGCTTTGCGTAACGCCAGATATAGGAAAATATCCGCGATTGAATGAATTTCAGACTAAAAATTGCTGACTCATTCTATAACACTTTTCATGACGAAACTGGTGTTCGCCTATCCAAAATTGGTCATTACAACAAGCTGAATATCTATTAGTTACAACTGATCTGTGATGGTCTAAGCGGTATTGATTGAAATTCAAAGTAACCTTTTTAAACGTACACGGTTATACTTTTTTATTAATGGTAGACAAATGACTTTAATAATATAAAAAAACGAATAAACATTTCTAAGCAATAAGGTATATTTCCAATAGTAAGAATGTAATTTCCTAGTTTCCCAAGATGTTAGTTTTTTTGTTTTTTGTTTTATTTATTTTATTTTTGCAATCTGTTTACAAAATAAACATTTGGCAAAATTGGTGACAATATATATGACATGTAGAGGGTGGTCCATTGAGAATTCCTCCTAAGATATTAGTAATTATAATAAATTCGGAAAAAAAGATATGCCGTAGGTTATTTGATTTAAAAAAACATAAAGATACTACTTAAAATATTAAAAAACTAAATTATAAAAGTTTCAATTTAAAAGTAGATTCGATCGTTGGAACAGTAGTGTAACTGTTCGGATCTCCAGCTGGGAACTACTTGAGACATGAAACAGCTTATGGTCGATATGAACTGCACATCATATTGTGAGTTGAAAAGAAAAACAGAGAAGCGTGAAGAATGGCGAGCTGCTGCCAACAAGCCTATGGGCTGCTATCCTAAAAGACAGAGAGAGAGAGAGAGAGAGAGTGAGAGAGTGAGAGAGAGAGAGAGAGAGAGAGAGAGAGAGAGAGAGAGAGAGAGAGAGAGAGAGAGAGAGAGAGAGACCACTTTCTTATAGATTACCTTCCCAAACCGCTAATATTTACTGCAGTAATGCTTCATTAGTTCACATTAGAATGATGTCATTTGTCAGCGTCACGTTTGGAGTGCGAGATATAGCATAGTAGTTGAAACAGTTCTTTGCTGTAAGATCGTGCAAAAAATGTACTGTTTACTGTTTAATTACTGTTAATGTTTAATTTACAGTCCGTATACACGGCAAAATGGTGATGACGAGATGTACAATAAAATAGTCGCCATAAATCTGACGTTAGAAAGCGGGTCACAGAATGCGTTAGGGCGGCATTAAAGTGTAATATTTACAGACCATTAAAACTTTGCGTTGCAGGTGTTAATGAATATTTTATGTTGCATGCGGCGGCGGCGTTGCAGACGTGATCGCGTTATATATCCGCACCCCATCGGAACCAAGGAGAGCCATTCCTGTGATTAATAACATGTGCAAGGTTGATTTTATTGACCTCGTTCTGAAGAACAATTTAATTCATATGTTATTCTATATCGTGCTGTAAAAAAATAATCAGTAAATTTTAGCTTACGCAATAATCTGAATTATAAGCTTACTATAGACCAGTGGTTCCCAACCTTTCCGGATCCGCGTACCACTTTGGTCTTCCGCGTTCATTCGAGTACCACCGCAGCTTAAACAAAGGTTATTAGGGTTTTCTCAATAAAAAACTTGATACAACATTAAAAATAGTATGTCTTATTATTCCTAGTTATGTATAATTATTTAAATATAATACATAGAATTTGCAAAACGGGAACTGATATTAAAAATTAATTTCAGGTTGATTCTATGCTGAAATAAAGTCTAAAGAATAAAGAAGACAAAATAAAATAAGAGCAACAGACATCTAATGAAATATTACCGCAAAGTGTTTAGGTTGTGTTGTTATAAGGGCAATCGTTTTAAATCATGTCCGATGAAATTGTTGATTTGAACATAAATTTTTGTTTATTTATTTATTTTTTAAGTAAACACTTTCTTCCTAGCTATGTCTTCTTGGGTACCACCTTGGATCCCTCTGCGTACCACTGGTTGGGAACCCCTGTTATAGATAAATACGAATACTTAGATAAATAAGAATTCTTGGGAGCAACTATATACACAGACTTAATACAACCGTATGTCAAAATGTAAAAGTAAATTTTTAAAAATAATTATTTTTATTTGCACTTCCAAAAATAAAACTTGTGTCATATTTTCACATAATCCTGTCCCACTTCTGTGCACCTAACCCATTATCTTAACGAGGTTTTGAATTTCTTCCTAGAAAAAATTTCCTCCCGGTTCATATGAATCCTACGCTTATTTGGCACTTTAAGTTACAAAACTTAAGGAGCTGGCAGTTTTCAGCTAGTTGAACTAAGATTACGCGGAAGTTCTTTGTGAGTAAACACCGGACCTTTAGTTTATAGTGTTCTGAATGATTAAAAAATCATTAACACAGTGGTGCAGGCAGGCAGGGACTTTGGGGGGGGGGGGTGAAATGTTTTCAGAGGCATAAAGAGAAATGTTAAATGTTAATGTTAAACCTGAGAAATGTTAAAGTTAAAAACAACTGTAAATAAAAATATTAAATGATTAGGCTAATTTGTTATGTGAGGACAAACATTTTAAATTGCTGTGCCTTATAGCCGTCTTAAGAATACTTAATTTCTTCGTGAAAATATTTATAACTGTCTGGTGATTGAAAAGTGGTTCAAATTTTTAGTCTTTGAATATAACCTACTATTTGAGGGTATATCTTTGAATATATTTGAGCTTGCATTAGTGCGATTTGAGGTGTTTGTTTTTGAGAACCTGCTGTTCCCATTTTTTGAAAAAATGTTGCATTACTTCGTGTCAAAACGAGTATTTAATTCAATTCGCTGCAAATATTTACAGACACGTACTTGCTAAGGCAAAGTTTAAATAAAATCGTACAAAAATTTAACTCTGTCAACGTCTGCAGTAGATAGGAGAAACGTTGTGCCAAATTTCTGGCACCGTTTATTTCATTTATTGTAATGTAACGTATAATCTTCATTATTTCACAAATGTTTAAGTTTTAAATATCTTTTAATGTAGCTTTTATGGTTCTATATTTACCTTCACGATTACAACAAAATAAGTAGAAAGTAACTAGTTTTTTGCTTCATACTTTTGTATTTTTATTTAGAAAAATCTGAACACCCCCACAGGGACGTAGTCAGAATTTCGTTTTTGGTGGGGGGTCCAGATTGGATTGGAGGCGTAGAATCAAAGACGGGAATGACTTTCCCAACAAGGGGAAATCTAGCGGTTTTCTACAGAAGACTGTAGAATACCCAAACTCATAAAGTCGGGTTTTAGGTCGTTTTGGAATTATTAAATCCAATAAAAGAGGTATTTTCTGTCACTATGTATTAATGAGATTGAGCAAAGGAATGCGGATAGTAAAGTCTGAAATTGTGAAAATTTGTCCCTACAATGAAATCCTACAAAGTTTGATGAAGCATATAAGAATATTAAAACATCATATTTTGGATAAAGTTGTATTAAAGTAAAGTTGTGTTCCGAAATTAGATTTATCGAAAAGAAAGTTTGCTTAACGACACGCTGTAAGCTGACTGTGAAATACCACATAAAAATTACAATATGTGATTGTCTTGAATCTCGTCTTTTCATGAATAATAGGTAATGACTGTTTACACCTGTTGTTCATATTTTATTGTTTAATGCGATTTTCTATATTTTAATGTTTTATGGGCAACGTTGTTTCCGCTATGAAAAATCTCTTGTATTCCATGGCTTTCGGCATTTGTTAATATTTCGGGGGGGGGGTCTTGACCCTTCGGATCCTTCCCTGGATATGTCCCTGCTCCCCCATAACATCCTGGTTGTGCCCCTATGCAATACAATTATTGTATGCATAAAATTTGTATTGGCTTTAAAGAATTATTTTATAATGTTTATATATTTGCATGGGAAGTGCAAAACGGTGATTTGATCTAATTATAGGTGTAAACAAATGAGTCAAACGTTCGCATTTATATAATCGAATTTTCCTCCTCTTCTGCTTAACGACTATTATTAACTACATTCTCTGTCGCCGATTTCCGTTTCAACGAGCAGCAAATCAAATTATTTCGTTAATTAAATACGCCGAAATTGGCAATATAATTAATTACTCTCCTGTTTAATCCGGATGGTCGCACAAAGACTAATTGCTGATAACAATTTACCCGAGGGACTTCCTCAATTTTGTAAATACGTTTTTACGTTACATAATCGTTCAGAATGTTTATGTAAGATAGTCTACGGTTTAACAGCCACAACCTCACAATTTCAACGCTACAATTGTGTTAAAAAAAAAAGAATAGCTTAAATTTGTATGCAAACAAAAGTGTTTTGTCAAGTATTTGTCTAATCAGAGTAAACTACGTGTCTTCAAAAACTTCGTAACAGGCAAACTATAAATTTCGAAGAAATGAAAATGCCTTGACCTACTGAAAAGTTAACCTAAAAACATAACGACAAGTCTGCGTTTTTTGACATACACCTGTATTTTTCCTTACTGAAGTTAATTACAGCATATTTCTTTACACGCATGATTTGTTAGCGCTCTAATTTCTTTAAGGAATGTTAATAATTGTTGTGTGTGCTGTTTACAGTGGTACAGTGTTCTTAATCAAACACTTTCTTTAACAACACTCCGAAATAAAAAATAACTAACAAAGTCATGATACACAGTTTGATATTTGTAATTAAACAACATTTGTACTTCAGAACCATTTAGAACTGTTCGTGGCGAGTATTTACTATTACATACTGACACATTTATGGATATGTCCGTGCGCGCGCGTGTGAACTAAGTGTAGGGCACAACGATCTTACAGTGACATTCGATGGAGACAAGGGATAATGTAATACGGATTACGGATGTATTCTTTGGTATTCCATGGCTATTTAGTCTACTTCGTTTTTATATGACAAAGATCTTTTTGGATAAACCATGGTCATAGTCTATGGTATTCGTAACATACCGTACGACGTACAACATCCACTTAGAAAAAAATCATTCAAAATGGCGCACCGAAGGGTCAAAAGACTGTTATACAACTTCCTTTTTCACCAGTTTATCGAAAACTACTCCATAATACGACTGTACTATAATACAATAATGCTGTGTACTACTGCTTTATAATAGATAATGTTTAATGTATAATATATTTTTATATAATCATATAATAAGCATTACAGCGCATTTTGTCTGTTTTGAAAACTGCTTAAAAAATACAACTAGGGAGAGACAACTACTAAACAATAACACAAGAATACCTTCAGTTATTTTCAAAAAAAAAGTTATAATTTATCTTTCTTAAATTATCTATAGCTGACTGATTGTGTAATAATTCATTCCTCACTTTAATTTAATGGCCTATTATAACTGATAAATCGAAAGTATATAGATTGTCAATTTGTTAAATTGTTAAAATGCAAACCATATTTTAGGGCATTGTTCATTTTATACAAACGCTTAGAATACTAAAATCTTTATCGATTTGAATACTAAAATCCGTAAAAATTATTTTGAAATACAGAATGGGACACAAATAGCTTGATAAATTTGCGTTGTTTGATAAATTCTAACGATAAACGTTTTCGTAAGGTTCTATCATTGATTTTATGACTTTTTTTATTTTATTGTCATCTTTTTAAAATGTATGTATCGACGTTTCGACAGAATTTGTTGTCGTCATCAAACTTGAATTTGGGCAATAAAGGAATAAATAATACGCATGTAAGGAGTATTATTGTTTGTGAAATATTATGTATCTTATTAATATTAAGGAGAGTCTGACGTCCCGTTTAAAGCAATGTTAAATTTTGAATTTTCAAGTACAATTCACTCAGACACTATTTGAGATAACACATTAAAATTTTCTCAGCTAATAGACACAACTTTTTCCTTTAACGAAGACCTTATTTTGACTTATTTTAAAGAATATACATTGATTTATAATTTTTTAAATATATCATTGTAAGAAACACAAGTTTCTAATAGACTTTTATAGTAATATTTTTATTGTACCTTTAAACTCTATAAAAGTGGTTATTGTTGCTCTGAGTAATGTATGTGGACAAAGATTCAAGGTTCTATCTTGAACGGTTTTTGGGAAACGTATACTTAAATATAGGAAAAGTCAATTCTGAGGAAAAACAGCTTTAAAGTTAGGTCACCACTTCCTTTAGGTAAACTCGTCATTTTCGGCCCCATAAACATTCTCTTCATTTTTCATCTTCTTTCAGCTTCCTTTTCCCATTTATTTGAACCATTCTTGCCTTTTCCACTATATCTTCAGCTTGCTCCACTGTTTCTACTATGTGGTCTTCAGAGCCGTTGCTTGTCGAGCACTTTTTGTCCAACAACACAATTTAGACCTGCATCACCAGTGAGATCTTGCAGTACTTTGACTCTTTCTAAGTGACCAGAGTTATAAATTACTGCTGCATCCCAAATACTATTTTCAATGTGTATCTACCTACAAAACCCGTATTGGGACGTGACCAGACCACATTGTTGAAGGATTTATTAGAATTTCGTGTCTTCCCATGAAGACACCAACAACGTGTTAGACAGGTCACAGAATAATGATTTTATTTTATTCATAACAGCTTCTGGGAATGAGTTTTTATGGATGAGTTTTGTTTGTAGTAATTTGTGAACGTTATATTTGCGCCAGGAATTAAAACTGTCAGGGTAAAGGAATGTTAATGATATAAGCATGGCTCCAATGGCAGTGCGCTGACAGGTCAAGCGGGAGTGCAGTGTTAATTAAAACAATTAATTTCGTAATCAAAATTCACTAAAATTTTCATGTGTTATATATCAAAATGTTCAAAACGAAGAAAAGAATAATTTCAGGAAAGGAAAACAGAATGTCGTAATTTTGTCAGAAAACAGATGTCAGACTCCCCTTAAAACATAAATAAATGTGTAATAAATATTATAATTCTTTATTTAAGATATAATTACGTTCTGATGATAAGAATACATTTTTTTCCAAACATTGGCACAAGTGTTTTAAAATAACAATTTTAGAAATAGGACAAGAAATTAGAAAAGCAATAAAAAGTAACAAAAATTTAACAAATGAACAAACTGAATTCTGTGTATCCCCCGTTATTAAAAGTTGTTATTTAGTTTAGTTAATTTTTATACTTTTCCTTCCAATTATACTTAGCTTTTACAAACACTTGTTCTTTCCTGCTTCCTCACCCCCTCACCCATTCCATCATTCACACCCCACACATGTCCGGATACACACCCTAAACACATGTTCACCACCCTCACATCCTTTGTTTAGTTTAGTCGTTCACTGATCTCTTTGACACCAGCTTAATAAGCTGAAACAACTGCCAGAGTTAAATAAAACTGTGGAACGTACCAAATGTTTATATATTTTTAAAAACCTTTGTTTTAAAATATGCCCAATTAATGTTCACACTCACAGAACTTTTCGTCATTTATTGATCCACGGTCACTGCTAAAGTATACACAATGTCTTGTGTCAAGCGAGCTATGGGCTACTCACAGAACAATTCATTTGGATAATGTACAAAAGCATTTCTCTTTATCACCAAAGTGGACTGGCAAAACAGAAGTTTCAGTTACTTAGTCGTGACTTACCGTTTTTCACTTTGCAGTTGGCAACAAGCTCGTTCATCAGCTCTTTGTTCTTCTGTAACAAACAAAACGAACGCATTAGCATCTTCAGACAATCGCCGAGCGAAGAAATTCACTCTAAAGTCGAGCAAAATCTCAAGTTATGGCGCAATTAGAGTGGCTGTTAAGAGCCTGTTGACAGTGAAAGGAGTCTGCATGAATTACAAACTTGAAAGTCGTTTTTTAGTCGTCTCACGCTAACTCTTAAACACGCTGTACCATTCACTCTAACTTTACGCTTTACTATAAGCTTACACACTTAACAGTTAGTTATCCGGAGTGTGGGCAAGTGCTACCAAGACTATTAAATCACAATATAAATGAAAGATGTTCCATTTAAAGGGAATATGGCGGTTCTTGTTAATACAGTAAGAGGTTGTGACTTGTAATAATGAAATTTTACAATAATAATAATAATTGAAAATAAAAAGCACAGAGCACTAGAGAAGGTTGCAGAACAAGCACGCGTTAAAATAAAATAAATGCATTCTACACGTAGCGAGAGTAGGCTATTATGTATTGGTTGCTTTGTCCGCGGCCTATATGATGACTGACAGGGCGGAGTCCAGCAGTGAAGTTACCTGCCTGTTTTTTAGCGTTATACAGTATAATGCGCATTGTAATTTGTGAAAATGTATAAGTGTTCGTTGTAACTGCTATAATACTGTTACGACGGTCTGCTGATCGTCGTACGGTACAGTGGAAAACAAAATACAAGACGCCAATTAAGTCACTAATCACCAGCTTTAATTATTACAATTAAACAGTTTATAATTAACTCGTACAATATTTCCATTTAGGTTTGTCCACACGCAATAACAACGTCTATTAAATAGAATGCCGCACAATTATAAAACACATAATTGCTTCGACAAACAATCGATCCGCCCTAGCGAAAATCACTCACGTAACTGCTTTCACAACGCCAGACGCTATGCTTTTATAAGTCACGCAGAGTTCTAGAATTACGTTCCATTCTTAATTTGCACGCTTCTTAATGCTGACGCTAATGCGTGTCTCAAGTGGCCTCTTGATGAGTCTAGAACAAACTTCAACGCTGCCTTGACTATGCACATCTGCCACACTGGGCGAGGGGGGCACGGTGGGGAAGGGTGGGGAACGTTCTGGTTTGTTCGGTAGGCTTCTCCTAACAATACCGATTCCGACTTTTCATTAAAAGATTTGTTTTCTGTTATAAATGCTATCGATACGCTGAGGAGGTAGACAGTATGCGTGGATTACTTTAAGCGTTGTGCGAGTGGCAGGATACATATTATTACTCATTACTGCACGTTCTCGACCTTTTCACAAGCGCTATCCGGATCGATTATTCTACAGACATACAGATTAATTTGGTCACACACTACACAACACGGGCTGAGTATAAAAGTTCTGTTTCGAAAGCGGCTAGTTTGTCAGTTTGAGATTGCGATTCAGTGCGTTTATTTTATATCGTTTCACTTTAAAGCCAATACTGTTGTGTGCGGACGTCCATATTTAGTGACTTGTATTATTTATTGTGATAGTGCAATTGGACGATATTTTTTGTTTGATATGTAGCGTGTGATGGACAATCGTAAACTTTACGAATCGTTGTAGACGAGTATTTATTGGTGCGTTTGTTAAGTGGGACTGAAATTAAAGTTGTGAATAACGAGTTCTCTGGTGTTCAATTATTGATTTCCACTGTTTAAACACGGCGATCTCTGTGGCCATCCGTGTACACTATAGTATTGGCGTGGATGTGGTATTGGCTACAAAGGAATATATGCTTTTTGGTCACATTATGTAAGTAACTTGCACTTAATTTACCAAGTACTGAGAGCAGTCACGAGAAAAATACCAACAAATAAGCAGTGGCCAAAACGTTTCTAACATGTTAATGCAATGTTGTTATGTCTAAGCTTACGCCATAACTCGTTTTTGGACTACAAACATTTCATGATTACGTTAAAATAACAAAAGAAACACGCTTTCAACTATCATTAGCGATTGCTAATGCACAGTGGCCCATAAGTCGCTTGTGTTATATGGGTCTTAAATTAATAAATGATGGAAGTTTTATGAAGTTTGCTTATAAATTAGAAGCAATTTTAAAACATTTGTGAGAGAGTTGTGACAAAATATTTTCGTCATCAGGACTTCTATACGGGAAATAAGTATACTACGAATATAAGGAGTGTTTTTGTGTAAATATGTGTTACATACATGATACTAAAGATTACAAAAAATAAATTATTCTTATACATAAAAATATATTTATAATATTCCGTACATATTATTACCATTGTATATGAGTATTATATTTCTGTATTGTCAGCATGTAGGTGCAGACAATGACAATAAATTTCGTCGAAACGTCGACACAAATGCTTTAAAATTTTCTATAGTCGATGACCGATCCTTACAATTACTTTTATCAATAGACGCTGAAACAATGTGTTTTGTCTCATTCTGTATGCTGTTCAAAACTGTCGTATGTAGTGAATATTACTATATAATCATGTAATATGTTTTACAGCGCATTGTGCCTGTTTTGAAAGCATCTTAAAAAGATACGTCTGATAAAAGACAGCTAATAAACAATAACAAAGAATTGTCTGTTATCGATTGGTTTATTTTTAAAGTTATAAATTGTTGTTTTGTCCAGTTTACGATTTCCTTTTTCGCATGCTACAATTTGTTTCCTGGTCTCGCACGGTCTAATCTTATTCATACTGACTTCCACCAACGAGAATCACATTTTACTGTATTCGTTACATCTCAGCTCTCGGATTGCAGTGAACGTTATTGTTTTTTGGGACACTACATAAACAGCTGCGTTTGTGTAAAACATAGTTGAGTCAAGTATGATTTGCATAAAAACGTCGATAAAACTCACCACTGTTTTATCGCCGGTGGTTTTAATTCAATTCTAATGCTGATGACGTAGTAACTACTGTGTTGTGACGATAAAAATACGGTTACGCGAAAACGTTACTTAGACTTGGGTTGCCGTCAACAAAAACCATCTCGTAAAGCAATCGGGTTCAAAAACTAGGAAAATGCCGGATGTATATCTAAAACTAGAGAAATATCAGATGCGTGTGATGTGCCAAGACGTATGTCATTTATAATAAAATTACTGCTAAATATCACTATAATATTGACGACTCGGAACACTAAGTTTTTTATAAGTAAAAACGTAAAGTTTTACCTTACAGCCTAAACCGGCTTTCACCTATAGAAGGCTTCATCAGAGGCTGTCGTAAGTAGCGCTGTTCGTCTTGTTGTTGGCGACGAGATAGTTTTTCGAAAGATCGAAGCTGTGTGTGTGTGGTGAGATGTGGTCGAATAATGCGTGCGATTTGAATTGTGTCTGTTCGTTTAGGATGTCGTTTTTGTACGTACACACAAAAGGCCGAAAACTAGACACTCTAGAACAATTAGAAATATACAAACACACACAAACAAATAAAAACGACATCCTAAACGAACAGACACAATTCAAATCGCACGCATTATTCGAACACATCTCACCACACACACACAGCTTCGATCTTTCGAAAAACTATCTCGTCGCCAACAACAAGACTTACGACAGCCTCTGATGAAGCCTTCTATAGGTGAAAGCCGGTTTAGGCTGTAAGGTAAAACTTTACGTTTTTACTTATAAAAAACTTAGCGTTCCGAGTCGTCAATATTATAGTGATATTTAGTTAAGTAACGGACACGTCATGGACAACGAAATCCAAAAATTACTGCGTTCTGGAGAAAGTAAAAATGATTTTCTGAACGGTTTTTTAGTTTCATAAAACGAATTTTTAGTTTACAAAATACACTAATTTTTCCTTTTAAGTAACTCGTTGAATTTCCTGGAGGTCTCCCATGTAATATTTTTAAATATATACATGAAGTGTATAATTAATAACCTACTTGCAGTGTATATATTTGAAGATATTAAAATACATGGAATATTGTATTAATAATAACATGTTGATAATATTGTATATTGTATTTTTATTAATAATTATACAAATTATATGTATATGCCCTCTTATTTGTTAATAGGGGTATATGAAGGCTGTTATATTTTCCTTAGTATAAAAATCTATGCACGGTACTCGTATTTATTATAAATTATAATACTTATAATTTATAATAAGTATCCCTCGGGGGAGCTACTAATAAGTAACCCCTAGAGGGCGCGTCCCCAAGTGGCGGATAGGGGAATGCCTTAACCGATCTGGTTCTTGCTAGATCGGCGGGTAGAAGGGAAATAAAATACCTCCCGCGGAGCAACAGGCGGGGCAGGTAGGGCTCCTCAGCCGCAGAGAAGGCAACCTACCTAAGAGAAGGACACTCTAAACCCTGACTACCCGACTCAAACCCTGGCCCTCCAGGATGGGGGTTGAGTCGTTAGGCCAGCAACCTACACTTGTAAAAGCCATAAGATGCTAACAAACCCAACAAAAACAAGCCTCGGATGGTGGACAGGGATTTTGGTAGACGAACACATAGACTTTGAGTTTGGCTATATGGAATCACTCTCCCATTCGAAACTGCAAAAGGCGTAAGACAAGGATGCTGCTTGTCCCCTACCCTCTTCTCTTTAAAATATACTTAGACAGATCTCGAGTAAGATGGACAAAGAAGTGTAAAAGCATGGGGCTGAGAGTAGGAAATGACAATCTGTTCACTCTATATTGCCGATGACCAGATTGTGGTAGCGGAGGATGACGAAGACCTCGAGCATATTGTCAGAAAGTTAAAAGACGCAGCTGGTTTGACGATGAACATGGCAAAATGTGAGTACCTGATAGTGGGGAACGAAGAAGTTAAGGACTTAAAATTGGATGTGGACAGGATAAGAGGTGTTGAAAAAGTAAATATTTAGGCGTTATTTTCAACAAACAGGGAAGCAGCAAAGATGAAATTCAAGAACGTGTTAACAAGGGGCGAACCGTTATAAGAACGCTGAATTCTCTTCTATGGGAAAAAAGTATAACAAGAAATACAAAGAAACATATATATAATAGCATGGTGCAAAGTGTAATCCTTTATGGAGTAGACGTTTGGAACGTTTCAAACGTAAATAAGAAAAAACTGATGGCAGCGGAAATGGACTTCTTCAGGAGGAGTTGTAGAAGATCAAAATTAGACAGGGATAGAAATGAGACTATTGGAGCCGAGATGAATATTGACAGAACAAAAATAGATGAAATAGAAAGAAGTCCCTTGTCTTGGTTTGGGCATGTGAAGAGAATGGAAGATGACAGATGGCCCTGCAAAATACTGGAATGGAAACCACCGGTGAGGAGGAAAAGAGGACGTACACGGAGGAGTTGGCGAGATGACGTAGCGGAAGCAATAGTTGCGAGTAATTTAGAAGAACTTACATGCTACAATGGAAGGTTACAATGGAAGTTGGGGACGGAGAAACGGCGACAGCTGTAAAGATCCGTTTTAAATACAGGCCTACTTATATTTATTATAGCGACGGAACCATGTTTGAAGATCTCCACGGACTCCATGTGCAGCCCAGGGTAATAGGCACTCTCCGAGGACAAGATCTTGGTCTCCTTAAAGAGAACGCGATGAGATCAGCCAGCGTTGGAGAGTGCATGCTCGGCCACCGCAGACTTCTCCGGCTGCCTCAAGGGGCAACAGCGGCTGTGTTCACCAACGCGTGTGCGGACGCTGCGCTTCGTGGTGCCGATGTACACTTCCCCGCACGAGCGAGGCATACTGTATACGCCTCCCGACGAGAGCGGAACCCTTGCGTGATTCACTAGTCTCAGGAACTGTTGTATCTTCCTGGTCGGCATGCAGATGGTCCTCACGCCCCGCCGATTCAGCCTACCAATGCGGTCCGGTGTAGGGCAAGACCGCGAAGCCAACAGGAATGGTATCATTTTCTTAACGAAACGATATAATTTAAATATAATAATAATATTTTTTAAGAGGGAGAAAAATGATTTTTGCACCATTCGTGGGAACCGTCTGTCCCCCGGTATGTGGGACTCTCGCCCACTAAAAAACACCTCTTATTCAGGCGTTGATATCCATCCTGGAACCACTTACCGTATTACTCCAGGATGGAGCCTATTGCGCTCTTATCCTTCTAATTGTCTCTTGTGTGTTACTGTCCGTTGGATGCAAATTGGGCCTGTCCTTTCTTCTCTTGTAGGACCCACTGAGTAAATGCAGAAATGCGGTTCCATTCCTCCTTGCCTCGAAGCATAAGCTCAACTACGCCCTCGGGCGTGCACTGAATTTTTTTTAAGAGCAGTAGTTCATATATTTCATGTAAGATCACTGTGTTAAAAAAATAGTTTTCAATTTGTAGATTTAAACTAATGCTGCTTTAATTTAAACGAAAAATTGCAACCTAATAAACACGATGAACACTTTTCGTCTGACAATATGTAACTGTCGCCTAACCAGGCTGACATACATTTAAAAATCAACGTTACCTTTTACTGAGGCTCGATAAAATATTCGGAAAAACCCGGATGGTTTGGAACCCTTGTTGGGCCTAAGGAAATATACATATAATAGGGGAAGGGGAGAGAGTGAGTGACATAGTGGGTGGACTACAGAGGGTGTCAGTTTATATATAGCGCCAGTTGAATACTAAGTACTTGAATACGGAAACGCAGAGAATCAATTAATTATGGAGTATAATTAGGTGTCCTGTGTACAGTCTCTGCCGCACATACATGTACAGTAATACAGTAAGCCAAATCACAGTTGTATGTAGTGATTGCGTGAGGCACTAGATGGAAGACAGCGAATGTGCGCGAACAAACCAAGACAATTTCACACAAATACTAATAAATGATAAGGAATTCTGCGTGAACAAACGTCGACCTACCCAGGTGACGGCGACTCTTATATTCGAGAGAGCTGAAATTCGTCGACGGCTTCCACTGGCATAACCAGATATTTTTTCGGAGAGGGCTGAGTATTACCTATTCTTCTCCCCCACCCACTCATACGAAGGCTCTTATCTTTCTTTAAGCTCCGTAATGGCTCTGATACTTAATACAAAACACTTAAGCAATCTAATACATGAATCTACTAAAGGAGGAAGTAAAAACCAACGACTACTCATCAATTACGAAGCCGAAGTTTCTATATTACGAAATTTAATAAATCAAATTTACAAGTTATCTAAATAATTAAATAATATATTACATAAAACTTGTTTACAATAAAAATTAACATAAAAAATTTAATTATTTCAAGTCTAAATATTTAGAATTAATATTAGGCAATTACCTGTATTAACTTCCGTCTTGTGACTCATTCGGTTTTTTCTTAAAACGACGCGTTTCGAGAATAAATTCTCATCATCAGGTTTCAATACTATAAAAACATCAAATTCACCCAAAAGGGGTCGTCAAATAGTTAAAACACACAAACACAAAAACACCACACATAATTTAACACCGACACAGTCACGGCACAGTCCGATGCGCATCGTCTCGTTGCCAACGACCAATTGTTGCACTTTGTCTTATATGACCGTTATCATTGCCCGCTGACCCATCGATATCGATGGCCGTGTTGTACAGCAGATTCGATCGGAACGAAACTTTGTCATTAAGTAGCTGGTCCGTTTGTAACTTAGAAGCCCTGTATATCTCATATTCCTCCACAGCGTTCATGTATGCACCCTTTTTACAATTATGAAGCAGTTTAAAGTTTGTGTGGAAGTCTGAGTACTTATGATTATACAGCATTAAATGCTGAGCGTAACTGGATCTAGTTTTCGAGATATCACTTTTGGCAGGTGTTCTTTAAAACGTTCGGCTGACGGCCTACCCGTTTGTCCTATATAGAATTTATCACAGTCATCGCATTCAAGCTTGTACACTCCAGTTTTCTCTTCAGCCGGGATATGAGTTCTTTGCCCCAAACGTTTTTTGATGTTATTTGTGGTTTTAAAGGCCACTGTTATTTTACATTTTTTCAGCTCATTCTTTACAATGACTGGTAGTAAATTCGTGTACTCAGTTACTATAAACTTAGTATCTTCTTTAGATGGGCCGGTTAATCTGCATTTACTATTGATTTTTACCGAGTGTTTTCTTATAAGCTTGTCTACGATTCCACTGTTATACCCATTAGCGATAGCTATACTTTTGATTATATTAGTCTCTTCCACTCTGTCTTTTTGTTCAAGGGGAATAGCAAGCATTCTATGAACGAACGCGTTGAAGGCTGCCATTTTTTGGGAATATGGATGGTACGAATCAGCATGAATAGTAATATTCGTGGTGGTGGGCTTTCTATAAATTTTGAATCTAAAACGGTCATTATATTTGCTGATAGTGAGATCAAGAAAGTTCAGGCAGCTATTATTCTCCATTTCTAGGGTAAATTGGATTTTCATGTTTATGGTGTTCATATATCCTTTCAAATTTTCTATTTGTCTACTCGTTCCATTGAATATCATAAAAGTGTCGTCAACGCAGCATACGTAAAATTTAATTTTGTCTCGCTGTTTATTAAGACTAGGCATTAAAAATGTATTCTCAAAGTGGTTCAAGTATAGGTCCGCTAAAATTCCTGATAAAGGTGACTCCATTGCCAGACCATCCTCCTGCATGAAATATTCATTATCATAAGAGAAATAATTTTGTTTGAGTATTGTTTTTAGCAATTGCATAAGTTCATCAATTTCATTTCTACCTAACCTATTTGTATTAATTAAGCTATTTCTGAGAATTGTCATTGTCTCATCTACCGGCACATTGGTGTACAGATTAGTTACGTCAAGTGAAGCCAACCTATAATGTGGTGCTGATTTAATAGTTTTAATTTTTTTAACGAGATCGTAGCTGTTTTTATGCTGTAGTTATTTACTATGTCAATGTTCTCTTTTATGACTTTTACTAATCTTTTAGCCGTCCTATAACCAGGGGCAGTCGTGTAATTTACAACCGGGCGTATTGGCATATCTTCTTTATGTATTTTGGGTAAACCCGTAAGTTCTGGGGCCCTGGTATTTATGGGTTTTAAATTACAGTAGGGGGAAAATGGGGTTCCTGACTAACAAAGGAATGCCGCCTTTCCCACGGTCTAGATCAAAGAGATGCCGCCGTTCCCACGGTCCAAGGTTTTTCCCACGCTCCCCCCACCTACGCTGGACCCGCAGCATCCCAAATGGAGCACAGCATCCGCGAATTTCCGCGAATAAATTTTTTTAATTTTATTTTTTTAATTAAATTGATTTGCATATCCGCGAATATATGCCGCCTTTCGCACGTCTAGATCAAAGAGATGCCGCCGTTCCCGCGGTCCAAGATTTTTTCCCACGCTCTTCCCACCACCAATAGACCCGCAGCATCCGCGAATTTCCGCGAATAAAATTTTTTATTTTTTTAATATAGCTGATTTGCATATCAGTGGTGGGTGGAGGGTGGGTGGGTGGGTGGGGGTTCCAACTTGATGCATTATAGTGTATATATTAAAATATATGATCAGGGTTACCAACCTTTGCATGAGTTCAAATTTGTTGTGTGTTATAATGTATATCAAATCTATATGATCAGGTTTACCAACCTATGCATGGGATCAAACTTGATATGTGTGTTATATTGTATATTAAAATATATATGATCAGGGTTACCAATCTTGCATTATTGTGTATAGAACAGATCTGCCAACATTTTTCTGTGGTGGGAAATTCAAACTATATGATCATGATTGTTGTCGATATCAATTCTCTCTTTGAATGTAAATAACTATCTCTCTCCCTCCCTCTCTCTCTCTCGCACACACATATTTAGTAGATTACTGTTGCATCTCACTCTCTCTCTCTCTCCACGTGTTTATGTAACGGGTCTCACTCTCTCTCTCTCTCTCTCTCTCTCTCTCTCTCTCTCTCTCTCTCTCTCTCTCTCTCTCTCTCTCTCTCTCTCTCTCTCTCTCTCTACGCCATCGGTTTTACTATGATATCAATTCTCTCTTTGAATGTAAGTAACTCTCTCTGTCTCTAGACGCAGTTATCCATCACGATATAAACTCTCTCTCTCTCTCTCTTTATGTAATCGGTTTTACAGTGATATATCATGTCTCTTCTCTCTCTCTCTCGCTCGCAGACGTCGGAAGAAATTCCTAGTTTTTAATGTAATTACCTGTGTGTATGTTAACGGCTTCACAATAAATGTTAGCCTATTGTGTGTGCTATGTAAATTGTTTGCACATCAATGAATAATATAATCGTGCTAGTTTTAATGTAATGCGTATTGTGTATTGCAGTTGCTGTTGCAAACGTCGCTAGAAATTCACACATTCAAATAGTTGACAGCACCATTAAGGTATGATTTGAATCTTTCGGTGTAGCATTTCACATAATTTAATGTACTTTACAAATAATTGCTTGCATGTTCAGAGGTTTATAACGAAATAAATTAAAATAAACCATAATTTGTTTTAAATGATTAAATATATATTTACACCACTGTACACTTTAACTGGTTTTAGAAAGTTATATTCAGTGCGGTAATTAGTGATAGAAAGATTAACTACGCACACACACACACACACACACACACACACACACACACACACACACACAACGATACAGAATTAGATATAGTTATTATTCGCTAACTTAAACCAAGGGTCATTGACCGTGAGTACATCGTCTACCGTGAGTACATCGTCTAAATCGGTGCGTCCTACTTTCTAATTTGACACATGACAGTCATTAGCAGCGGTGACAGTAATTCGGATTACTTATGGATTAGAAAGTATTTACTCCAAAAACGGACACAAGCTGCCCCCACTACCAGAGTACAATATATACGCGAAGAAAATCAGTTGCAATTTCTCATTCGGCTGTCTGCGTGTGCTGATACATCGTGAAATCTATCACTGCATTTTTAATAGTTGAAAGACTGTTTTGTATTATTATTGTAGGTCTTACGAGTCTTCAGTATACACAACGTTCATCATTAAGGGTGTGTAGACAACACATGCTAGTTTGGTAAGTGTACATGAAACATTTTGACTACGTTAATAAGTGAACATAATTTTATTGTATGTACAGATTTTATTTAAACGTAAAAATTATTTGCATTAAAACATTATCAAGCGCATTATTTATTGAATTTAATACATGTGTGTGTGCGTGTGTGTATGATCAAATTATTATGTCTGTTACAATTTTCTGAAATATATTCTTACCGTACTTTTATATTACACTTCTAATTGAAGACATATATTTTAGGTATAGCTGAATTTAAGCGTGTGAGCTTCAATATACACAACGTCCGTCATTTTTTAAGGGTGTGTAGACAACGTACGCTAGTTTGGTATGTGTACATGAAACACTTTGAATACGTTAATAAGTGAACATAATTTTATTGTATGTACAGATTTTATTTAAACGTAAAAAGTTATTCGCATTAAAACATTATCAAGTGCGTTATTTATTGAATTTAATACATGACTCGTTCAAATAAGTATGTATGGGTGTGTGATCAAATTACTAAGTCTGTTACAAAATTCTGAAATTTATTCTTGTCGTGCTTTTTATATTACACTACATAATTTTATTGTATGTACAGATTTTATTTAAACGTAATTTATATATTACAGTACATAATTTTATTGTATGTACAGATTTTATTTAAACGTAAAAATTATTCACATTAAAACATTATCAAGTGCATTATTTATTGAATTTAATACATGACTCATTCAAATAAGTGTGTGTGTGTGTGTGTGTGTGTGTGTGTGTGATCAAATTACAATTTCTGAAATATATTCTTACCGTACTTTTTATATTACACTTCTAATTGAAGATATATTTTAGGTATAGCTGAATTTTAAGCGTGCGAGCCTTCAGTGTGCATACAACGTCTGTCATTTAAGGGTACGTGTGTGGACAACGCTCGCTAGTTTGTTGCAAGTAAGTAAAAAAAAACATCTATATACATTATGGGGTGGGTTATACAAATAATAATAAAGTGTGTACTATATACATTTATTAAAATACATACACAGCTCCAAGATTATATTAAACTAGTTTTTTACAATTAAAATACATACACAGCTCCAAGATTATATTGTTACAAGTATGAAAATATATCTAAACTATTATATTGTTACAAGTATGAAAATATATCTAAACTAGTTTTTACAATTAAAAAAAACATACACAGTTCCAAGATTATATTGTTACAAGTACGAAAATATATCTAAACTAGTTTTACAATTAAAATACATACACACAGGTCCAATATTATAATGTTACAAATATGAAAATATATATATATTTAAAACTAGTATTTACAAAATATGTATAAAATAAGACTTAAACACGTCTATGTACTGTGTTGGACAATGGCGTATATTCTACAAGCGAATCATGTAGTATCATACAGTAGGCAGTCGTCTGCGAAGGAAAATTCATTGACGATTCAAATTCTAAACGTACATCAACCGCTGAAGACTTAAGCGCATCGTCTTGTTTGCTACAATCGAATACAAACAGTGGGGCTTTTGATTTGAATAATTCTGGTGTCAGTACTGGGCTGACGTCTAAACGGTGGTAATACGAACTTTGAAAACTGGCGTACATATTGTACAATAATGCAAAACGGTCTTTCCCAATATCCAAGTTTAAATTATCGTAAGGATAATACTTGTCGTTTAGAAACAGTCTCGCATTGATCACGTCACAATGATCAAATTCATCGGCGTGTGCTGTCAGTACATTCTTTCTTGCTGTCTGAAACGCTAACACAACAAAGCGTGGTTTTTCTAGCTGACTCGAGGTCTTGACAATCCAATTCTGCCTTTTAGTCTGTGGTAAGGCAGGATACTCGTGCAACTCCCAGGCCCTAAAAGGCATAGTTATCGGGTGGTCTTTCTCTATGAGTCGTAACAGTGGTAATCTGTACGCATTAGCTACATGTACATAAGGCATTTTCCAGTAAACTTTATCTAGTTCAAGAACACAATTAGCAGCCGTTTGTCCGCTTGCTAAAACCATAGCGTTTATGTCGGTAGATGTGCGTAGGAGTATAAGTTCTTGTTTCACGTTCAGCACGATGCGTGTATAGTCTTCTGCGAATCCCATTAGCATTTTCAGTGGAATACAAAAGTTGAATTCACCGTCATCGTTCACTTTTAATACGTTCGCGGTCGGTGCCACCCAACCCGCGTTTTCCATTGCGTCACGTGCATTGTTGTTGAGTGATAGAAAAGTTTTAATAGTTGACCTAACGCCGACGTTTCTGGTATGGTCCACTACCACTCCGGCCAACTCGTAACGAATCTCTTCAAAGAGAAATGCTATAGCATTGTTCACCAGTTCCACATTCAGCGCAGTATCTGCAGCCACACTAGGGTTTTTAACCAACTTGCCTTCGATGTAGAGGAAACTTTCTGACGGTAGTGTAAAGACGTCCTGTTGTTGTATTGGTACACGTATTTCATCATTGTTTCCATATCTTGTTGTTGCGTACGGCGCGTGTGAGTGAAATGAAAAGTGCGTGATACTGTCTTCAAAGAATGGTTGCTGCTCCACAGATAATATTCCACTCGCCATGTTACTTGTTTACAACAACAACAAAACCCAGTGAAATCAGGAAACGACGGTTAACCGATGTTAATCGTTTCAATTTCGAACGAGTACTGATACGTTTCCTAACTGATCTTTCTTCTTCTTCTTCTTTTATTTCTGACGACTGTGGTAGCAGCGGTGGCGAAGAAACAAAGTACAAGCCCATGTCTATAGTCGTTTTAGATGTAAACGCACAGTGATGACTTCTCCACGAAAATCTATTACGTCACCGTCCTGGTCGTGTAAAGATAATGTTATGTTGTCCAAACGACTCACATTCACAGGTAGGTATATGACGTTTGTAGGTGATTCAATTATTTTGAATCCTGGTTCGACTGACGGATAGAATGAGTGCAGCGTGTGCTAGTTTTTACCGTTCTTGTATGACCCTTGCGCTATATTACACCTTATCAGTATACTGTTCACTTTTATAATGTTAACTGTGGCGTCAGACGTGTGAGTTTTATTCGCTTCAAGCAGACGCTTTTCCTTGAAACCCAACATATCGCCGATACCGCACACTGTTTGTTGAAAGTCAATATCCAGTGCACAAGTCAGTTCACATTTCAGTGTATTGTTGTTAGGACGTAGACTAATCTTTGAGTCTCCTAACTGCTTTTTGAGGAAGGCTTCTATGTCACCGATTTCATAAGCACCCGTAGGTAAAGTTATCAAGTCCCACGTTGTTCCGTCCCATAGTACTGGAAACACATTGTTTTTTCCCTCAACCACGTTTGGTATACTGTTGTATGTATTAAAGTCCAATAGACCTACATACCATTCGCCGTTTGTTAGTTCGAGAGGCGGGAAAAAGTCACATACAAGAGCGGCAGCATTCGTACCTGTTAAGTGACCGACAGCGAAGACATCTTGTCGCTTACTGATCACTCACGCGTTAAGAAGTCCAAACATAAATGCCCACAGATGACTGTGTGTGGCGGCTGTTCACGCTCGTAATTGTAGTAAATGTCAGTGTCGGTTCCAAAATACTGTGTCAGCTCAAGAGGTGGTCGCATATTACCATACGCCTCATAGTAGTAAACTCGATTGTTTCGCTTCTTGTAGCAAACCCAGTGCGTACCAGGTCCTTCTGCACTGTCCAGATTAACAACCGCACTCTCGTTCTTCCAAGGCGGTCTGTGTGGTAAAGTGTTATGCATAAAAACTCCTCTGAAATAAGGTATTTTCAAAAGTTTTGCGTACACATACAAATCACTGTCGGACAATGCACGCACTGGTATGCAAATTAGTTTTTTTGTCTGTAAGGACGTAGGTATAGACCTGACGCTATTTTTTTATTGTTACGTTTATGCCTTGAGACTGTTTTGCGTTTGGTGTTGTTACGTTTGCAGGTCGTTTTGCGTTTGCCCGCGGATTGATGTTTAATTCCTGAACCCTTCTTCTTTTTTCTGCAACCACTACGCGAGCTCCCTTCACCCACTGCTGATTTTGCTTTCATTGCGGCTGCTACAGCTGCAGCATACACTCTTTCACTAACACCGGAATTCCAACTTTTCACTCGTTCCCACGCTTTGTCGGCAAGAACGCGATCAGCTATACGTTTTCGACTGTTGTCTTTGTACCTTGCGTAGGCGATATCGTGTTCGCGACAGGTTTCGTCCAGCTCGTTGATTCCGCGCTCGCCGCGTGCCAATCTCTCTTTGAGTTTTGTTCCGGGTCCACAGAATCGATAGCCGGGTAGGTGTAATTCTACTGGTAATACGTCCACCGCTCGATTAATCAAAGTAGGTACTGACGAAACGATAACGGGCACAGTGTTTTTAAGTATTTTTCCAATTACACCACGCCCCATTCTTTTCTTACAAAGTACGTGCATTCTTGTAAACAGATCTCCAATCCTTTATTTCCGTTTCCGTATCGAGAACGTCTATTAAACGTTCCACCTCTTCAATATATTCAGACAGGACTGAACGCTGTGTCGCGCTGTCTTGATATTTATAGACAAACTTTATTAGATTGATTATATGAGCGTGAAATACCTGAGTGACCTTGTACAATTCAGTCTTTATATGTAGTTTTATTCGTGCATTTGTCGTACAGTGACTGCGTCTGTGTCAGCTACTCCGTCCGCTATATTCGTAAATTTTCTTTCGCCAGCGTAGAAAGCATTGCTTTGCAAACTGATTGTGTTGTCGTATAGAAATTCCAAATTCACAGCGTCTTTGCTGACGACTGGCGCTTGCACGTGTGTTAGCCGACAGTCATCAACGATTACGTTACCTGAACGATCTTTTCTCAAACTCTTTGCGTCTACGTTTCGTTTTGTGGCTGCATCTCTTGATCTAAGCAGATCGTTTAGCATTATTATTCGATGATCTTTTGCGTCTACGGTAGCATCGTTCTTGTACTATAAGCATGCATCCTTTACGTACTGTAAAGAAACAACATCGTGCAGCTCTTCAGGATCACCCAAGTTGCGTATCTTTTTGTTTTTCACATCAAAGTGACCGTCGTTAGTCACTCCTAAACCGATATCCTCAAGCAGACTTCGATGAGTTTCTTTTCGCACTTTTACAGTGCTGTCGTGTCTACCGAACTTGTCTACACTCATATTTATGAAGAACTGGTGGTCATAGAACGGTGCGTCTGCTTTTATATGATAATGCCGGCTTCACGTAATTCTTCCAATATCGAAACGATTTCATTCCTATGACCAGTATGGCCACTACTTTGAGAAGCCATTAACATACTCAATCGATTAACCAACTCGTTAGGATCATCCCAATGCACGTAATCGATTGCAGTGTTCGGCTTCATCTCCATATAGCCACTCCCTGTACGTTTTCGTGCACTCGATGCAAACAATTTAGATATTACTAGTCGGTACTTGACGCCACTGTTACTGTTTATTCGCGTATTGTGTTTATATTTTTGTTTGTGTCCGTTGGTTGCTAGTAGTATGGACTTGTATTTCCTCATATCGTCCTTATTGTATTTTTTCGGTAGTTTCATAAACAAAAGTTCATACAGACCGGGCGTACCCTCGTAAATTTTTCCTTTGACATGAAAGTTGTCGTTATCATCGATTTTCACATTTGAATCACCTATCATCCATTTACCGGCCTCGTATCGAACACCATACATACGATCTATAATCCGTTTACAGTCAGCCGATTCACACAAACGCATATATTTGTTTGCTAATGAATCGTCACTGAAATGTGAAGCTTTAGGGTTCCATGCGCTATCGTCACTGAAATGAGAAGCGTTATGACTCTGCGTGCCACTTTCGTTTTCAGTTATTACGTGTTGTGTAGGTTCTTCTTGTTTTATCTGCTGCTTCTCCTCCTCCTCCTCCTCCATCATATCACCACTTAACTTTCGTGAAATAGCTTCTAACGGTTCCAGAATCGGCCTGTAATTTTTTCTGAACTTCTCGTCGCTTTCTCTGATACCGTGTTGTAATGCATGATATTTTTTCCTTATGTTGTCGCTTACCGTATCTATATCATACGTAAGTCGTTCCTCCTTATTCATCGCCATCGCGTGTTAGCAAGAGGACTGATTACATTACTACAGTGCAACCACTTTTATACTTCGCTGGAAACAATTATGAATCGATCAAAGCCGGTTCTATATCTACCTTAATTTATTGACGAGTCTTTGACTATGACTAGAAATCCATAACGATCCTTCCACGCTTCCGTGCAGACGTCTTTGAAAGCATCATATTTCATATCCATGTTGACATGATCGTTGTATGCATGTCGTAAATTTAGATCGTCTTGTTTGAACAATATCAACAAGTTAGCGTTGTCACGCACCAATTGTTTCGGTATCTGGCTTTATGTCTGACATAGATAGAATGTGTCCACACCGCTATGTCTCCCCATAGCAACATACTTTCGAATATTGTTTTGTCTTTCACACGATACGTCATCGAATACGATAACAGAGTCGAGACCAGTGATTTCACTCGGTAGTGGGACTTCTTCGTTCTCGCTGTATGCGTGATAATCTAAACCTTCATCAGCGAGTGATTTCATCACTGTTTCTAGCATTCTGTATTTTGGTTGAAATAATGATTTTGAAAACACGTATACGTTGCGGAAACGTAGACCGTTGGCATCAAACAGTAGGTTGAATAGCACATTGGATTTCCCACAGGAACTTGGGCCTGTAACGATACAGCGAATACTGTTCGGTAATAGCGGATCATGTTTACGTTTAGCACTGCCTTCGTCACCAGCCAAAAAGTCCATATCCTTTATTGGTAATTTGTTTGCTTGCTGTACAATCTTCATCTTTGTGAATACCGAAAGCATACTGTTTTCAGTACGTGCTGTCACCTTTTTATATTAGATCTTTCTTATGTATCCATGCATCGTGTTTACCATCGAAACCGAGCCAACGAACACGCACTCTGTCACCTTTGCGTTGTAACACCTTTTCCACTAGATATACGTAACCGACTTTGGACTTACTAATCTCGTGCTCGTAAAAACCACCTTTCAACACTTTGTTTAGATGATCTTTTAGCAGATAAGTGACGGGGATGGTAGTGGATTGTACTTTATCCACAGTGAATATTTCGTTAGTCCAATTTGGCGTATAACGTTTGGCGAACGTCATTTTGTGCTTACTTATACGAACACGGTCACCGACTTTAAATTTGGGTGGTTTTGTTGGACTGATTTTAGGCGCTGTGTTCTTCCTTATTCGTTCCAACATTATATGTTCGTTGGCGTCATTCACTTGACTAGGTTTCATACCAATGGTTCTGTGTATGGTATTGTTGTACGATTTCAGTAATATAGGTAGTAGATCCAACCAGCGGTAGTGTCCTTGTTTGCTGAAAGCTCGATACATGTGTGTCTTCAGTGTGCGATTAAAACGTTCCACTATGGAAGCTTTTTTCTCACTATAGGTTGAGTAATGTTTCACATTATACTTTTTTAGCAACGCTTGTACTGTGCTGTTGTAATACTCCTTCCCGTTGTCCGTCTGTAAATATTTCATTCGATTAGCAGTTAGTATAGGCTCTAGTGCGTGCTTTACTTCTTTTCCTGTCTTTGTTTTCAATGGTAAAGCGTACGCGTACTTGCTAAACGCATTGATCACTGTCATCATGTACTTGTACCCTTTGTTCTCTCGAGCGTATCGTATCATCTCCACAAGATCCACCTGGTACAAGTCGTGTAGACCCTTCAATTCAACCGCGCGCCTAACGAAATTCCTTCTCGCTGCTCTGTGTAGCTCTAGAGCTATAGTATTGCGTGCGTTGTTCATGGTTTAATATACACTAACATAATACCGGCGTTAAAAATACTATATATATATATATTGTGACGGCAGCGGTATGCGAAAATCTGCTCTCCGGTACCAGCGGTGGACACAGCGAGCCAATCCAACAACGTGCTCGGAGCGAGCCAACCAGCGATCCCGGTTAGTCAATAAAACCCGGGCCGGCAGAAAATTTTACGCACTCTTCATCGCCACGCCATCGGACGCACTTCATCTCCTCTCCTCTCTCGGACGACATCGGGGCGGAGTCAGCCGGAAGGAACAGCCGAAGAATAGAACCGCCGCCGTTCTTGCGTCTTCGCACTCCCGTTCCGCGCCAGCGATGGATTTCGCTGGGCCGGCAGCCGACTCTACAACCGGTGCCGAAAGAAGAGGAGGACTGCAGTACGCCACGATCAGCGGGCGCAGCCGCCGAACACCTCAGCGCGGCACGACCAACATCACAGTTCTCGCCACTCGGTCCTTTTTAGGGCCACCAAAATAACTAGAGTGTACGATTGGCGCCATTTGTCATGCGGCAAGCCTTTTGTCCGGTGACAAGTGGCGCCCAACGTGGGGCCGCGATCGTCTTGCGGATGCAAGATCCAGCCACGCCAGCGAGCTACCAGCCGGCACACCAATCAACATGGCGCCCAACAGACACCTCCACAACATCTGGAGAAGAGCAGTAGGCTGGCTACCGGAGAGCATTCAAGACCCGGTGGAGTTGTGACGGTAGCGGTATGCGAAAATCTGCTCTCCGGTACCAGCGGTGGACACAGCGAGCCAATCCAACAACGTGCTCGGAGCGAGCCAACCAGCGATCCCGGTTAGTCAATAAAACCCGGGCCGGCAGAAAATTTTACGCACTCTTCATCGCCACGCCATCGGACGCACTTCATCTCCTCTCCTCTCTCGGACGACATCGGGGCGGAGTCAGCCGGAAGGAACAGCCGAAGAATAGAACCGCCGCCGTTCTTGCGTCTTCGCACTCCCGTTCCGCGCCAGCGATGGATTTCGCTGGGCCGGCAGCCGACTCTACAACCGGTGCCGAAAGAAGAGGAGGACTGCAGTACGCCACGATCAGCGGGCGCAGCCGCCGAACACCTCAGCGCGGCACGACCAACATCACAGTTCTCGCCACTCGGTCCTTTTTAGGGCCACCAAAATAACTAGAGTGTACGATTGGCGCCATTTGTCATGCGGCAAGCCTTTTGTCCGGTGACAATATATATATATATATATAACAGTTTCTTTGTTTTTCAGTATTCACTCTCTCGTCTGAATATCATCATCATGTCCGACCTTCAGCAGAATCCTGAACAACAACATCAGCAGGAACAGGAACATCCTCAACAAGGTAAAAATTTAAATACCAATTGGTACAGTTAAGAAATTGTCTCTCTCTATAATTATGTAGCAAACCAAACTTGTTTGATATGAATTAACATATGATCCAAACTCTGTCTAACATGTACAAGATAGTCTCTTGACGTTGTTTAGAAATTGATATGGCGGAGAAAATTTTTTATGTTCTGACATAGGTTTGTCACCTTCTACCCAATGTATTGTCTCTTGACATCGTTTAGAAATTGACATGACGGAGAAAATTTTTCATGTTCCACGATAGGTATGACACCTTCTCTCCAATGACCTAATTCAATTCCGCAACAAAAGCATTTAACTCTATCGTCTATGAATGACATACTATGTCCACAAACATCATAATTTAGCGGATAGTAGTAAAACCCGGCAAACGCTAACTCGTCGGGGCTGACAAACGTCACTTCCCAATACTTGAACGATTTTCTTCTTTCACTTTCAATATTAAAATCGGGAGTAGCTGCCATCTTCACAGTTTGCAATAAACTAACGTATTACTAACGTGTACTATCTATTTATTTACCACAAACATGAATTTGTGTGTGTGTGTGTGTGTGTGTGTATTATTCATCATTCCTATTAGCTAATACACATGTTTCTATTGTTTCAGTTATGACACGATTTTATATCGTACGAAACACCAGTATTAGAGGATCCCTCACAACATTTAATTACCTGCCCGTGTACACGGACACGGGAGATCAAGATATATTATCGATAATGACTGAGGTGCGACCTTTATTGTGCAAGGATATTCTGGCAGAACAAGCACGTTTACGTAGTATCAAATGGCATATTGCGTGCAGGATACGTTTCACTAAAACTGTGTTAGATGGTGACAGCGGCGAAGAAAAAGAGGTAACCAAAGACGCCGTCTTCCACGGACGTTGTCGTACGTTGCTCACGGACGACAACGACGAGTTGGACTGTCTACTAGACGAATTATACGACAAAATCATGAATAGCATATCCAATTTTACCCGTGACGGGAGCGGATGGTCGGTGGACGCTGTACTGAAGCTGGAACTGGTTGTTGGACGGTACCGGCCTCTAGCAGCGTCCTCCTACATTCCTACCCCGCGAAAACTCGCACTCACCAAGGCAGTAGTCAACATCAAGAACTCCCAAGATGAAATGTGTTTTCTGTGGTCTGTTCTAGCCCACATACACCCTCAACAAAGGAATAAAGAATTTGTTTCAAACTACATCTCATTCATAAACACAATAAATATGTCCGGTATCGAGTACCCTGTTTCTATAAACTCACTTTCTAAATTTGAAACACAGAATCCCAACATTTCTATAAACGTTTTCGGCTATGATATAGAAGACAATATCAGAAACGAATCAAAAAATAAGGTTTATCCGTTAAGAATTACTCCCAATAAGGACAGATTACATCATGTTAATCTTCTACTTCTGTCCGATACAAATAGCCGAAAACACTACTGTCTTATCAGTAGCATTAATAAATTGTTATTTTCCCTAACAAAACACAAAGAAAAATCATTTTACTGCGACTACTGCCTGCATCGTTTCTCCACAGAACATGGTCTGTCCGAACATCTCCCCTACCTTATGGAGAACAGAAAACCAAAATGCCCACAGAGGAGGAGAAGTTTATGTCATTTAAAAATTACGCACACTGTCTCAAAGTACCCTTTACCGTCTACGCCGACTTCGAGTCCCTTATCACCCCCCTTCAATCGTGTTCACCAGGTAACGACATCCCGACGACAGTGAAAGATTTAGGTGACTTCTACTCAGTTGATAGCAGTGGTGTCCACCAGAAAATACCTTCTCCTCCTGTATCGTCCACATCATACGAAGCGATGCATATTCCGTCAGGTTTCTCCTATGCTATCGTTGATCACGCTCACAGTTTCTGGAGAGAGGTTAAAGTATATCGTGGTGAAAACGTTGTAGACACTTTCTTCTCGTGGTTGATGAAAGACGTCGAGGATATGATGAAGGTAGTACGACATAACGTACAATTAATTATGTCCGATGATGACAATGATGCGTTCACTAACGCCACCGTTTGCCATTTGTGTGAGCGCCCTTTGACAGACGATGACAAGGTACGCAATCATTGTCATCTTACGGGGAAATTCTTGGGAGCAGCCCACAATAGCTGTAATCTGAGCTACAAGATGCCGCGTCATATCCCCGTCTTCTTTCACAACCTTCGTGGCTACGACTGTCACCATTTAATGCAGGGTTTAGGAAAATATAAGGACCAACACGTATCCTGCATTGCAACATCTAGTGAGCGTTACGTGTCGTTCTCCCTGGGTCCCTTGCGTTGCGTAGACTCTTTTCAATTTCTTAATCGCTCTCTGGACACACTCGTTACTAATCTGTCCACGTCCGGGAGCCAATTTCCTTTGCTTAGAGAGGAAATGCTTAGACGAGTTTTCGACGAACAGACCAATCTGCTCGTACGCAAGGGGGTATACCCTTACGAGTACGTTGACAGTATTGATCGGTTCAACGAAACAAGTCTACCCACTCGTGAACACTTTGATAACCGGTTGATGGAATCGTCTATTTCGGACGCAGATTACGAGCACGCACAAAACGTGTGGAGTGCATTCAATCAGCGTACGTTTGGAGATTACCATGATCTGTATTTGTTGACAGACGTAATGATGCTGGCCGATGTCTTTGAAAGTTTTCGAGACATGGCCTTACGCGATTACTGCTTGGACCCATGTCATTTTTACTCGCTTCCCGGACTCGCTTGGAACGCGATGCTAAAAATGACGGGTCGAATTAGAGCTGTTGATAGATATAAATCAACATCTGTTTGTAGAGTCTGGGGTCCGCGGAGGCGTTGCAATGATATCCAACCGTCATGCCATCGCTAACAACCCTCTGATCCCAGATCAGTACGATGTTTCGAAACCGACCTCCTTTATTCTGTATACGGACTGTAACAATCTATACGGTGCAGCCATGTCGCAACCACTCCCTTACGCAGACTTCCGATGGCTCGATCGTAACGAAATCGAGTCTTTGTACGTACACAATGCGAGTGATGATTCTGACATCGGGTACATCCTCGAGGTCGACCTACACTATCCTACTACACTACACGACCTGCATTCCGACTACCCGCTTGCACCTGTGCGCCAGCGCATAACACCCGATATCCTTTCTCCCTTTTCCAAACGTTTACACGAGAGTATATACAGATCATCGTATAACGAATCAGGGTCATCCGTAGAGAAGTTGTTAACGACTTTGGAGGACAAACAAAATTACGTTCTCCATTATCGAAATTTGAAATTGTATTTAAGTCTTGGTTTAGAGCTGAAAGCGACTCATAGGGTGTTGTGTTTTAAGCAAAGCGCTTGGTTGAAACCGTTTATCGACTTCAACACCCGCAAGAGGCAAGCAGCCGTCAACAGCTTGAAAAAGACCTTTTCAAACTGATGAACAACGCCGTATACGGCAAGTCGCTGGAGAACGTACGGAAACATATAGACTTTGAACTAGTCTCAGATGAACGACGGCTTCAAAAACTAGTTTCCACACCTAGGCTGAAACGTATGATTCGTTATACTCCGTAAAAAATCCATCGTTCTTTCCCGTCCCGTGTATGTCGGCTTCACGGTGCTTGACGTTAGCAAAACAATAATGTACGACTTTCATTATCGTTATGCTGTCGGCAAGTACGGCCGTAATGTTAGATTGCTAATGACAGATACAGACAGTCTGATGTATAGTATTCAAACATCTGACTTGTATGCAGACATGAAGAAGGGTCTACACGTTTTTGACACATCGGATTACCCTACGTCTCATCCTTGTTATAGCCTTAAAAACAAAAAGGTTGTCGGACTGTTCAAGGATGAAACGTTTGGTCGTCCTATTAGAGAATTCGTGGGTCTCCGAGCGAAATGTTATTCGTTCCTTGTGGCCCACGAAGATCCTACCAAAGAGTGTCAAAAACGTGTATGTAAAGGTGTACCTCGAGTTGCGATTAAGAGGAGTCTACGACACGATATGTATCGCAAGTGTCTCACTGATCATTGTCAGTTTTCTACCAGTGCGCTTTGTTTACGTAGCGATCATCATACGCTGTACACGATGCGGGTAAATAAGCAAGCGTTGTCACCGTATGATGATAAGCGCTATATACTAGACAATGGTCGTGATACACTTGCGTACGGTCATTATCGAATAAGTCGCATCAACATGGAGAACGATGACGACACCTCCCCACCTGCTAAAAAAATTCGTCTCCATGTATAGTACCCCCCAACACTTGTTTCTTTCGTCAGTTGATGTCTCTCGACGCTTCAGTCCAGACGTCTGTAAACGTAAGTTCGCATATTAATATCGCAGCGATATTTGTGTGTTTAAACATAATATATATATAGAGTTTGTAATGTGTGGTTTCTTTGTCTTACAGTATTATGGATAACACTGCAGTTATAATTGACTTCCAGTGCTTTTTCGATGACAACGGAAAATATATTGTGAAGGAACTGTCAATCATGGACGTTCTGAGATTTGCTGGTAGACATTGGATTTTCACTCCGGCTGCTACATCCGTTACGAATCCAAAATACGCTAGGACAAACCACTGGTTAACGTCAAATTATCATAGACTTAGATGGAGCGAAGGAGAGACACCGTACGACAATCTTGTTTCATTGTTAACATCACATACACGTATATATAAATATGTGTTTGTGAAAGATTTTGAGAAAAAACGTTTTTTACAATCAAAGATAATGCACAATAATATCATCAATCTCGATGACTTTGGTTGTCCTAAAAACATACCGTATCTATTTCACGGAACAGAATGTCTTAGACATTTCAGTTCTTCTGACCGAAGTGCCAACTATAAAGTGCATGCTATTCGGGAATGGATGATTCATGATTTTTGCTTTAAACAAACATTTTTAATGTGAGCGCGACAAAATTTAGAAAGTAGGTCACAGCGAATGATGACATTTATATCTCTAATTCTGTTGTGAACATGTACGTACATGCATAGCTGTAAGCGGTGACTATTTCCTTATGAAAGTGGAATGTGGACTTTCCTAATGACATTGTTATATTTTTGGTGTCTCTAATTTCGTCTGGGGGGGACATGTTCATACATGCAAAGCTGTAAATGAAAGTGGGACACAGACTTTTCTGATGACCACCACCACCACCACTATCACATTGTACTGTCCTTTTGTGTCGAATATTCTGTCATTGTTTGGTTCTCTCTCGTTTGATACAGACGTGTCCACTAGCGTCTTTCTCTCTCTCTTCTAATAATGTCGTTTCTTGTAAAGTTTAATGCTGTAAGTGCTATCGAGTACAAGCGATGTTCAGAATTGACAGTGAATAAAAAATATCCCATCATGGTCTTAACAAATGTGGACACAAAATATGGGAACTCTGTGCTTGCTACGTTGGAGGATGGCGACCACCAGTATCGTGTCTATCTTCCCAAGAGGTATGCAGGTGTCTTCACGAATGAGGAGCTCAGGCATATCAAACCCAAAGAACTACATTTAGTGTATCGAGGGACGAGGAATCAAACAACGCAGGTGGAGATTGTGTCCTAACGTCGTAAGTAGCAATCGTGTTAACAAACAATTTATTGATGTGTGTGTGTGTGTGTGTGTGTGTGTGTGTGTGTGTGTGTGTGTGTGTGTGTGTGTGTGTGTGTGTGTAGTTTCAACTCTCTGTACTTAACACTTTAATAATTGAATTTGTATGTACGTGATAAATGTATCATTGATTCTAATTAGTATTTTTTTACAAAGTTTCGGTGAATAATATTTGGTTCGATTAGAAATTATTTGAAAGTACATTAACTTTATGTGATAAATGTATCATTGATTCTAAGTAGTATTTACAAAGTTCCAGTGAATAATATTTGGTTTGATTAGAAATTATTTGAAAGTACATTAACTTTATGAAAAATGACACATACTTGAAAAAGTTTACTTACTTAACGCATTTGATTCTTTCTTTCCACTGACTGTGCGTGCGCATGCGATAATTGAATATTTATCGTATCAGTGATTCTAATATCGACTGTATTGTTATGTTACAGATAAACTTCCTTGTGAACTGTATCTACAGCCGTGAAATTATTATTTAAAAATCTTACAATGTCAAAAATTATTATTATTATTAATATTGTATTTATTTTATATAACAATGTTTGTTTGTGATATATATATATTTAATCAATGTAAAATGTATTTTTGAATAATTGTATTACAACGGTTTGTAAACTATATTTTAAGTTTGTGTACAGTGCTGTAAATATATATTTAATCATTTGAAACAATATTATTATTATTAATATTGTATTTATTTTATATAACAATGTTTGTTTGTGATATATATATTTAATCAATGTAAAATGTATTTTTGAATAATTGTATTACAACGGTTTGTAAACTATATTTTAAGTTTGTATACAGTGGTGTAAATGTATATTTAATCATTTAAAACAAATTATAGTTTATTTTAATTTATTTTGTTATAAACCTCTGAACATGCAAGCAATTATTTGTATAGTAATCAGAAATGTGTGTGTGTGTGTGAGAGAGAGAGAGAGAGAGAGAGAGAGAGAGAGAGAGAGAGAGAGAGAGAGAGAGAGAGAGAGAGAGAGAGAGAGAGAGAGAGAATTTAATGGTTTGAATTTCCTACCACAGCGGTAAACTATATTTTAAGTTTACGTGTACACAGGTTGTATCTTGCAATCACAAAAATTATTATTTAAACTGATAATTGTTTTATTAAAATCTTACAATGACGAAATATTATTATTATTTCATATTGTATTTATTTTATATCATTGTTTACGATATATATTTAATTAATGCAAAAATGAATTTTTAAAATTACAATGGTCTGTAAACCATATTTAAGTTTGTGTACAGTGACACCGTAATCGATTTGAATAAGGGAATTCCTGTCAACGTCTGCAGCTAGAGAGCGAGAGACATACACAACAGTAATATATAGTAAATGTGTGTGTGAGCAGTGCGTACGTTGCCCGACAGCGATTTGTATGTGTACACAAAACTTTTGACAATACCTTATTTCAAAGGAGTTTTTATGCGTAACACTTTACCACACAGACCACCTTGGAAGAACGAGATTGGCGTAGAGACAGAGAGAGAGTGAGACCCGTTACATAAACACGTAGAGAGAGAGTGAGATGCAACAGTAATCTACTAAATGTGTGTGTGCGAGAGAGAGAGAGAGAGAGAGAGAGAGAGAGCGAGGGAGAGAGAGATAGTTTTATTTGACAGATAGTTACTTACATTCAAATGTGAGAGAGAGAGAGAGAGAGAGAGAGAGAGAGAGAGAGAGAGAGAGAGAGAGAGAGAGAGAGAGAGTTTATATCATGATGGATAACTGCGTCTAGAGACAGAGAGAGAGGGAGGGAGAGAGAGAGAGAGTTACTTACATTCAAAGAAAGAATTGATATCGACAACAATCATGATCATATAGTTTGAATTTCCCACCACAGAAAAATGTTGGCAGATCTGTTCTATACACAATAATGCAAGATTGGTAGCCCTGATCATATATTTTAATATACACTATATAACACACATATTAAGTTTGAACCCATGCATAGGTTGGTAAACCTGATCATATAGATTTAATATACATTATAACACACAACGAATTTGAACTCATGCAAAGGTTGGTAACGCTGATCATATATTTTAATATACACTATAATGCATCAAGTCTGTCACTTTCCTGAGGTTCGTTTAGTGTTTTTCCATCTGAATCAGATGTAAGTCTACTTGTTGCCTTCCCCAAAACCAACTGTTTGAATAATTAAGATTTATCCATACTTCTGCTTTCTTTTTCTTACGCTGATCTATTTGTGGGATAACATTTTCTAGCGTTGTCCTATGCAGACAACGTATACTATGCGTTGGTTAAGCTTGTAATTTCGGTGAGTGAGGTGGGTTCGGTCAACACCCCTTGACTACGCTAATAACGGCTTCCATCATGTTGTTTGTCAACAAATTAAACTTTAGATCATCATCATCATCATCGTCATCATCATCACAACACCATTCGCTTATATTACGTGAGGTAAAGATTATTTTGACTGAATCTTATTTTTGACAACATTGTTCCATGCCTTATGTCCCGTGTGGTTTTCCCATCCAACATAACTTCACTTCTTAAGTGCATGGTGTGACAAAAAATAAGAATTTTCCTATTTCTTGAGAAAATTTCCGTAGAAATGATGGCAACACTTTCTGCGTGTTAATTGCATTACCATGCTTGGTCATTTGCAGAGAAAGAATAGTGGAGCTGAACATGCTGTAGTGTTCACACATTTTACAAAACCGATCTGTGCGGGCGCTGCTAGACGGGAATGTGGGTTTTAATTTAATCATTGGATGAGTGGTCCTATTTGATTTGAATGTGGAGTCAGATTTTCCGAGAATTTCAGTGGAAACCGCATTGTATCACGAAAAGGTGACAGTTAGTACCCCACCCCCCACGGTTAGCAGACTTGTCAGTTTGTGTTTTTTATTGTCGGGTCACCTTAAATAAGAGGTTTATACAATGCCCCCACACTCCAATGCAGACCCCAAAACAATATCCTGCAGAAATCAGAAATGTTACTGTCCAGATGTTGGAATCTGCCATAAACGATTTCTGTGCCAGAATTTGCGAATGTACACGTTCAAATGATGGTCATTTGCTAGACTAATATTTAAAACATTAACGTGATTATGTAGGACTGTTTTTCACAATGCAGTGGCGACGTGTTAAAAATTTCTTGTTAACAAAAGATGTCTACGTTTTGTTTTGCATTCCAAGTTTCTACCTGGTTAATGTCACACTTTCCAGTTCGTCGAGATAAGAAAGTACTGTATTTTGTCTCCGAAATATTTAGCACCTTCCACGGCGTGAAACTCGTGGCCTTGACACTAATAATTGTCATATCAGAAACTGCATATGTCAAGCAGCTTATGACCCATTCTGTATAGAAATTGATTAAAACCAATAACTATAACAAAAACGTATTAATCTGTGCTTACTTAACGTTTTGATTAACACGTTGCTTATGGCTGGTTGTAATAATGATTATGCACACTGTAGACGCATGCGTACAGTAACGCGAGATTAATTCATACTTTCGTTTACCACACACACACACACACACACACACACACACACACACACACACACACACACACACACACACACACACACACACACACACACACACACACACACACACACACACACACACACACACACACACACACACACACACACACACACACACACACAACACTAGCACACACGCAGGGGAAAGAACAGACTGAAATGGACACAAAGATTGCTAACGTCGACGTTCTGTAAGCACAAAAGTGTGTAGAACAATAAGTTATTAGATAGTCACTTAACTGTACACATTACTGGTCTACTAGTAGGCTAAATTATAATCATGAACTAAAATCATAATAGATTTTGAAGTGCAATTTTCTTCTGGTAGAATAAAATCAAAGGATTTGTTTGCGTACTGTAACGAGAACAGCTTAGAACGTCCTCCACGCGTCCCTCCGCTCCGCTGAGCAGGTGTGCCTCAGTCAAGTACGTTCCAGAGTACTCTGGAGAACACTTGACTTACGCATTATGTGGCGTGAAGTCAGGAGGTTAAGTTTATTCTAGAAGACGTGCGCTACCAATAAAAAGCCATATCGGCCGTCTGTACATCAGTTGTGTTGAGCGATTTCCTTAGTGCGGATCGAGTGGCGTGCGGCGAAGTGTTACTGTGTTACAATTAGTGTGGAACTGTATTACTACTACATTATTATTGCATGTGGACAAATTTAACTTGAATTATTGTACGAGTATAAACTTGTTCAATAACTTGTTGATTACAAACTGTTATTTGTGGTTAACTATAGCTGGTGACTGGTGACTTCATTGGTGTCTGTACTTTGTTTTCCACTGCACCATAGTGAGACCGTCGTAACAATACGGTTGTGCGAGATGTAGGCCTACATATAGGGTCAAACACTGTCAACACCAATGACCTTTCGTTATTTCCAGATTGAAATCGTGAAAACCTGATTTTTTTGGTATCTCATCCTTTTAAAACCATTTTTGTTTCCGTTCATTCGAAATACACGTTTTTAACCCTTCGGTAGGAACATATGCCTGCCAGGCATGTAGGGTTTACCTTTTTGCTGCTAGAGGTCTCCTGCGTGCTGCTGGGGAAGTCCCCCTCCTAGAATTCCTCAGTCAGCTGTTGTGTGTGACAGAGGAAGTGTCGTCATCTCTTAGCTCTCCTTCGTTTGACCGTAAGATACCTCTTTCTAAAAGTTACCCTCCTGTCAGGCATGTATTCCTCTAAATGTACGTCTGATTACCTGCCTTCCAGGCACACGATCCTCTAACCGTACATAGTTTTGCATGCTTATTAGGCATATGTTCCTTACAAGGGAGGTAACATGCCTGTCAGGCAGATGTTCCACTGGGAGGTGTATAGTACAACTACTCATCAAACATATACCAAGTCTGCAAAAAAATACATATCAATGTGAAATTATTAGAATGAAGTAAATTGGAAAAGAAGAAATGGTATATATTTTATTTTCTAAAGTAGTTATTTTCGCATTTTTATGAAAATATGAGTACCTGCCTAGGAGGCAGGGTGTTCCTCATAATGTACGTTTTGTATATACCTGTGAGGCAGGGTGTTCCTTTAAGTGCAAAATGAAAACATGTTGCTACCGAAGGGTAATGAGTAAATACGCTGCATTATATCATATCTTCAGAACTGATGACAAATCATTCTCAGAACGGAGTACGGAGTGACTCGAAAAATAAAAGAAAATTATGGTATTTTGAAATTCCGTGCAAACACACGACAGCTGTGACGCAAACCGTTCACTGTCAACACTTAACTTCGCAATAGGATATTGCGCATGCAGTCTGTGTGTTGTAATAGTTTTTATATTGTTCAGTGATATATTGTTGCTATTGTTAAAGAATTAAATATTTTGCTATTGTGTTTGCAGTAACAGATCTTTGAACAAAGACATTTTAAATCTAACGATTGTTTATAAAACAGCAAATTGTTAAATTTAGCAACTGTCTCAAGAGTATCACATTGTTAGTAGCAAAGAGCTTGTTAAACGACGAGCTTGTTAGCGACGGTTTTAACAAAAGCTGATTGTTAACGGATAGAATTTTAAATTTAGCTGTTCTTTCTAGAGCAAAAGATTGTAAAATTTAGCTATTGTTTTTATAATAGCAGGTTTTTAACAGAGGGTTTGTTAAATTTAACATTTGCTTCAAAAACAGAAGATTTCTAAAGAGACGGATTATTAAATGAGATTTTATTTGCAATATAACGGATTATTATTGTTTCTTCAATAACATATTAAATTTACCTATTATTTCTACAACAGCAACTTATAAAACAGTCAACTTGTTAAATGTTGATTCTACTACAGCTGATTGCTAACAGACATTTCTTAAATTTAACAACTATAGATATTTATACTGTAGATATTGTTTCTGCTGTAACAGATTATTAGCAGACAGCTTGTTAATTTAGAAACTGTTTCTATATTAACAGATTTTTAACCGACAGTTTTAAAAGTTAAATATTGTTTTTAAAATAGCAGATTCTTTGTACAGAGTTTGTTAAATTTCACAACTGTTTCAAAGATAAACGATTCCTGAACAAGGGCTGTTACATGAGCTACTGTTTCGTAAATAGCGGATTATTATCGTTTTTCCAATAAATATTGTTAAATTTGCCTACTCTTTCTGCAGTAACATACTGCAAAATTTATCATTGACACTATCATTACAGACTGTTAAATAAACCAATTATTAAATTTAGTTATTGTTTTTAAAACAGCAAATTTCTAACTGACAGCTTGTTAAATGTAGATTTTGTTTCCACAATTACCTGACTGCTAACAGACGCTGTGTTAATGTAGGTTATATTTCTACAATGTACAAGTGGCTTACTCTGTAAAGTGTGAAACGGTCCTGTTCGCATCAGGCACCGGTACACGCGCGCAGGTAGTCTGACTAAAGGTTTGTCAGAATAAAATGTTGATACTGGTTTCCGAAAGTAGCGCCGAGTTGGTGTTTACTCAAGTAATGTTTATACCTAATGAACTGAAAGGACATAGCCATACGTATCTTCTTAATTTTTAAATTTACAAATTGTTATTTGTACACAATATACTACTGAAGTTTCCACAACGTTGAAACAGTAGTCAGCGACGTGAACGTTCCAAACTGTTGAAACATTTAGAACGTTGAATTGACGTAAAGGATCCGGGTGTGCTTAACAGATGTTCTCGTAATGTGTAGCTTAATTTAACGGTAGTCAAACGATAAAGGTATAAACGATATGGTCTTTACCAATGTGTTTGAATATTCACTGTAAACGTACTGTAAATAGGAAGTGCAACTGCAACATACAAATGCAAGTACATAATAAAATGATATAGTAGATAATCTGTACTTAATATACTGTATTGTTATTATACCCGCCAACCCCTTTATTAAACGGCCACCTTTCTAATCGGCCACATTTTACGGTGATCCAAGGGTGGCCGCTAAAGACAGGTTTTACTGTAATTGGGACCGTGGTCAGTTGCGACCCATTTGTATAAAACCCAGTCAGTTGCGAACTAGGTGAAAATTTGGACCTGGTCAGTTGCGACCAATTGAATTTCCATTTTATTATAATTACACAGCAATTACCATTATAATTCTATCCATTCCTAGCCTATCTAAACCTAATCTAACCTATCCTAACGTAACGTAACCTAACCTGACCTAACCAAACGTGACAAGAATATTGGAGGAAAGAGTTTAATCGCACAAATGAATTTAAATCTCATCGAAGTTTAAAATAGGAACGTTTCTAAATGACAGATTAGGTCACTAAGTGAAAGTGCGGGGCGCAATTGACCGCATAAGAACAGTTAAAAACGTTGTTTCGTCGCAAGTGGCCGAGACCAGTACAAACGCCATAGAGTATATTTTTTGTTTAGTTCAGACTACTACCGTTCGTTTACAATTTAATGTTTAAAATGAGAAATAACAACGTGAAGAAGCCAATAACATCAAATCAAATAACATTAAATCGATTATGAGGAAACAATTTGTTGAAATGCTAAAATTAACAATATTATAAACGTTACTTCAGAGAATGGTAATATTTTAGCACTTGTAAAAACTACAACAGTTATTGTTGTTTTAGGTGGACTGCTTTGGAGAACAAGATATATGTTTTCTCAGAAAAAAAACACGTTTCCAATGTTTTGCGAGATTAAACGTCGATTACTTAGAGTGCCATATTTTTCGTGATATTTGCTTTGTCGAAGCCCCGGGGCTGTTTACAGAAAAACAATCCATATGGAATCCATATTTGCCTGCGGTAGGTTCTACCGAGAACGTACTTGTCGGTAAAAAATGTATATAAATGTTGTTTGTTTTGCCCAATAGGAGAGGGTAACTAGGCTGTTTGTTTTCCCTGCTGCTGTATATTTACGTGTGGAACGTGTTAGTCTAACACACAAGAAGAAAACAAATATATTTCATACTGGAATAAAGTAAACACTGGCTATTTGTTAGCAGGAACAGAAATATGAAAAACAACGAATACAGAATCTTAGGGTAACTAAGGAAGAAAGTAGGCAGTGTAACGTGTCTGGATGTTTTACAAGCACGAGCGCGCTCGCCCAGTCAAATGCACAGCAGACGTTCTCACTAAGCTGGTCTTCTAATCGGAAACCGATTATTTAGATAGATAAAAGTCCTCAGGAGTAATTTAAATCAGACTACAAAGTTATCGTATTTCAACGTCTATATATTTGTAAAGTACATTTTAAATATTTGTATGCATTTATGCGTTTTTATGGACGGATAAAAAGACTCGGAGATGATAGTGGATAGCAAGGAGTAGAACTGAAGTCCATGCGTAGACGCAGAATATCAGAGACGTCTTGAAAGATCCTGGAGAGATGAAGTGAACAAAGCGATGGAAAGCCAAGATGTCATAGTTCGTCTTGTTATTTGAATTAGTAGTTTCCGTAATTCCAACTTAGTCTTGCTTACTTGATAAACTGCTACCTGTCGAGGCTCCGGACGAGGCTTTTCAGTGTCTACACCGTTATTAAGTCCTAAACCACGACTTGCTTGAGAATAGGGGAGGACTTGACAATGGTGGCAAACTACGACTTTAGGGCTTGGTAATGGTGAAAATCATTATGGGCGGCTGAAGCGTAGTGCTGAAGTGTATGCATAAGGCAACCTACCCTGCCTGACTCCTAAGCTACTGAGATACTGAAAGGCCTAGTCCGGAACATGACAGGTAGCTGTTTAGCAAGTAAGAACGACGAAGTTGGCAAGATGTCATAGACGGCCGACGGGTAAATGGAGACTGTGGCTGAGGCAGGAAGGCAGCGACAGCGGCAACATTCCTATATACAGTATAAACGCATATTATACAATTTATGCCGAAAAACACGGAAAGTAAATACAAGCAACTGAAATGACATTCTTATGATAATAAGAGATAAAAGCATATGGACCAAAATAAGAAACGACACATTTGGAGGAACTTTAAGATCAAACCTGCAGAGTCTGTAATAGAGAAGAGTCGACTGAGAGGTGTTACGTGAATGAATGAGGAAGGGATAAACGCGTAGAGTGCTTGAGAAGAGCATTAGACATGAGAGGCAGAAGCGGGCCTTCAAAAACACGGCAGGATGAAATAAGAAAATCACTCAAAAAAAATAGAAGAAGCCGTATAAACAGGCTTAGCCAAAACAGTATAATACAGGATGCATGTTTACAATGGTATCGAAGTCACTTGTATGAATAGGCAAACTAATCTTTTTCAGTCCGCCTTGTGACTTTTTTTAAATTGATGATTATTTAGAATTAACTATTACCAGGAAATTGGATGGTTTGAAATTCAACATTTATAAGAAACTGACAACCACTGATACAACCGTACATGGTGACTCCCATCACCATTTCTCCCAAACATGGCAGCTTATAACAGCTTTATTCACAGATTTCTAACCATTCCTCTTGATGATAATGATTTAGTGAGGAGGTAAATACTATAAAATATATCGCTGTTACCAATGGTTACAAGAACTCAGCCGTTGATCGACTGCTGAGGGAACATAAAAATAAAAAACCTAATCCTCAAATAAAAAAAGTGACGCACAAAAAACCGTTTATATCATCCATATACACTAATCTCATGACAAAAAGATTTTGACTTCAGTATTAAACAATGACAGACATTCCGTCAAATTTAAAACTAATATTAGTATATTAAAAACACTTGGGCGGTATCAACATACGCCAATGGAAAAGAAAACAGGCGTCTAGAAACTATCGTGTAATGTCTTTTGTTTTTATATCGGCCAAACGGGATGGAGTTGTCTTAAAAATTTCTTTGAACACACATCTAAGCAACTAAAAAGTCTTAACTCCATCAACACACAGTCTAACTATGCTCGCCACTTGGTCTCACACGACCACAATTGCACGGATTTCAAGTCTAACTTGGAACCACTTCAAATTTGTGAAAATGGTCGAATCATGAATGACTTGGAAGAGTTTAATGTTTACAGAGCTTACACAGTCGCGGTTTCGTATTGAATGACCGGCTGAACTTTACACCGCTATACGACACCGCCTTGGAACCTGCTTTACCAGATAGGGGCGAACAAAAAAAGTGGTCGACCAAACGGGAACAGGTACACACCTACTGACGCGTATACGGAGCATGATGATATTGGATTTTAACTACTGACGACCTCCTACGAGGGATATTGTAAGATCTGATTATGAAGCATATGATTCGAAACGCGTCGTCAATATAAAAAATAAGTCACAAAGGCGGATTGAAAAAGGTTAGTTTGTCTATAATACAGGAGGACATGAAATAAGTACGAGAGCGGTTTCCTATAAAGTACTGAACTTCACTAACTAAGAATACTCAAGGCATAAGGATTAAGTGTATAATTCGTGGAGATATATTTATATATGTTTTATAGCTATCCAAATACGAAAACATAAAAGTATATGTTAATGTCAATATGAATGTACCCTAAACAGCTGATCAGAGAATTCCAAAACAAGTGCTGAATTGACAATGTAATATGCAAAGGAGACTTAGCCCAAGAAAATGTTAAAGACTAGTGAAAGACGAGGGGGATGGACTATGACTATGTCACCTGCAACAACAGAGTGAGAAAAAGTTTGGAAAGCAGTAAACATGGATGAACTTTGAAAACCGATTATGATATAACACATTTACCTCCTATGTACTAATGACATTGGCTTCAGAAACCTGGATAATATCAAAAAAAAAAAGCGAGAGACTTCTAGGTTGCTGTGCAAAGAACAATATTTGGAGGAGTACAAGAAAATGGAATGTGGCGAAGGCGCTATAATTATGAACTATACCATCTTTCAAAGAGCCGGACATTGTCAGGATAATCAAAATATACAGGCTAAGGTGGGTTAGACACAGAGAAAATGGAGGAAGGACAGCCTACAAACCATATTTTCTACCAGAAACCAATGGGTAGTAGAACAAGGAGAAGACCCCGGAGTAGATTCAAAGACCAGATAGAGGAGGACTTCAGAAAGCTGAACATAAGAAACTGGAAAGCCAGGGCACGCAATAAGGAAGAATGGTATTGATTCTTGGAGCAGGCCAAGACCCACCAAGGGTTGTAGAGCCACGGCTGATGACTAATGACATGTGTACGTTAAATTTAAATGTTATACTTAATCAAGTTAATTATGTCGGTATTTAGAGGGTAATGTTCAATATTTTACATTGACATATTTTATATGTCACAAAATATGTATCAACATATTTCATGTAACACTTACTCGATGTATAATATATACTTACTGTAAATTCAAATATACTAAAGATATGAAACTTCAGAATACGTTAATTGACAATTTTGCTTATTAAAAACACATCGAGACGTTTCTACACTAAAATTTTGTGTATAAACATTACAAAATTTTAAACAAAATAAATGTAACCTTTGTTAAAAGTTAACAGTGTACTTGAAATTGTATACAGTTAAACTTTTTTTGTTACAAATAGAAATTACACTGTTTGTAACTACAGAAAAAATGTCCGATTAGCGGTTTGAAGCTTCACAGCGGAAATATGCTTTCCGATCTGATAATAAGCTGTAAAGCTTGAAAATGCTAATCGGGAATTTTTACTTCCATGTTCCGTAAGGAAATGAAAGTATGGTGATCGCGAAAAAAATCGTGTTCGAGATAAGGGCTGATTCTGATTCTACTACCCTCAAAACATGAAGAAAAGTCATTTTCCGAAAACTGTCTGTCAGTGTGTGTAGAATTTTTCATATGGCGAACGATAACTGCCGCAAATTCAAACAGAATCAAATAATTGTTCGCATATGTACCCGAGTTGTAGAGGACTCAAGGTCTATTGATTTTGGTGAAGATCGGTTAATGGGAAGGGGTAGTTTACCTGCAACGTTTTATGTTTTAACAAGAGTAAAGTACTCAATTTTGATAAGTAAAGTATCCTTAAAAGAAGGTTATAATAATCGATTGTAGAAAGGTAGATGAAATATCTATAAATGTAAAGGGTAGTTGAAAGGGAGGGGGTAAATTTCTATAAATGAAAATTATAGTTGAAGGGACAGGGGATCATACTTACTTCCATGTTCCATAAGGAAATGGAAGTATGGTCATGGCGAAAAAAATCGTGTTCGAGATAACTGCTGATTCTGATTGTACTATCCTCAAAACATGAAGACAAGTCATTTTTCGAAAAGTGTCTGTCTGTCTATCCTATCTGTCTGTGTGTAGAATTTTTTCTATGGCAAGCGATAACAGCCGCAAATTCAAACAGAATCAAATAATATTTTGCGTACAGTCCTGAATTGTAGAGTATTCAAGGCCTATTGTTTCTGGTGAAGATTGGTTAAGACAAAGGGGTAGTTTACCAGCAATATTTTATGTTTTAACAAGGGTATTTGTTTATTTGACGAATGATAACTGGCGCATATTCAAACAGAATCAAACAATGTTTTGCATACTCCCTGAATTGTAGAGAACCCAAGGCCTGGTAAAGATCGGTTAAGAGAAAGGGGTAGTTTACCTGCAACGTTTTATGTTTTAACAAGGGTAATTTTTCCTATGACGAACGATAACTGCCGTAAAGTCAAACAGAATCAAATAAGTTTTTACATATGTGGCTCAAGGTCTATTGATTTTGGTGAAGATCTGTTACGGGGAAAGGATAGTTTACCTTCTGCGTTTTATGTTTTAACAAGAGTAGGGGAGAAGAAGGTAATGCCGGTCAGTTGATATCTTAGCCGTTTTAATTGTTGAAGAGTTCAAGAAAGTGCTGCGCTCTTCTAGGTGGATGTGTCAACTAATAACAGAGTCAGACCAGTTCTCTTTTGTTATTTGTTGTGGTTACACGCAAACTTTAGTTTTGTTCGTCATCTTTATAAGATCTCCAAACTTTTGAATAAATGTAAGTATATTTCTTATTGTTACAATTTGCTTATTGTTTACACGTGTTTAGAGTGCATTTAATGTAGAATCTTTTATGTATTTCATATTACCTTTTATAGTTATTTTTATTTGCTGAGGTTATGATTTCTACAATGGCGACATTGCAGGCAATACCGGTCAGGCTTGACTGCCATTCCCTACAAGTGACTGGTATTACCTTCAAATTGTGCCAGACAAATTATTACCATTCACTTGTTTTTTTAGTTTTGTCTACAGACCAATTAATACTTTTCTACATTTTAATTTTCACAACTAATTCATTAAGTAGTTAAACTGAATTATAATAATTGCTGTTCAATACTACATCTCTGTTAATTTTTCTTAATCTTATATCCAACAAAATTTACATGCAAAAGTAATCACTGACACACACACACATGTATAGGGGAAGGTTGCCATCAATGGACCGGTTCCATGGATGGACCTCTTACGTATTTCCTCTACCAAAGCGTGCACATGCACGGTAGTAGTTGTAGAAGCTTTGTTTCCTTCACGCCAGCTGTGTGCAGTGCTGTAAACGAGTTGGAGTTGCGTCGCTGCTAGATAAAAATTCAGGTAAGGTTTCTGTACTCTGTGCTATAACTATTAGTCTTTTTTAATATCAGTTATCACGAATTATATATTACTGAACAATTTCACAATTTGTTGACATTAAAAGCAGTTTTTAAAGTTCTAAATTTTATATTGGTTGTTCCAATTTGAATCGTCATTTCGGCTGTGTTTATCTAAAGAATCCAATATGGCGAGTTGCCATCATTGGACCACTTGGTGTTTCCGTGAATGGACCAGTTTATCAGGTGGTCCATTCATGGAAACGTGAACAAATTCTTGAATTATTATTATTTTCCTTGACACGCTTTACGTTAAGTATCTTTTCTTTTATATTTTGACTACAAGTAAGACTAAATTTTATCATTTTAAGTTTTACCTCTTACATGGGACACAGAAACCTTGTTTGCTTGGTACTTTTTCATTTACTGATATTTTGTGATAGGCCTGTTAGTAAATTTTATTAACCTATAATCTACGGTTTACAGTACAATTAACAACCTGTTAAATTGCAAATATTAATTTTTATAACGCTAAGAATGTAGGAGATGCGAGGAAATAGCGTATTATTGTGTGTGAGTTGGTAGCTGCGTTAGTGTCTAGAAAAACGTGTTATAATACTCAAATATACACAGTGTTCAATGTAAGTGCCATTTTTTTTTTACAAATAACCTAACTATTAGCCTAAAGTATAACCTACAACTACATATAAACATTAAACTCTGTAGACTACCTTGAAAAATTTACATCATTATATTCTAGCTCGAATATTGTAGTCATTTGAAAATAAGTTTATAGCAACAATTGGTAGCAAATTGAAAATAAAAACGTTTCAATACAAACATATTGAGTCTCCCTGTACTATGATAACACTAATAAAATTATAGCCTTACACTTTTAGCCACAAGGGCGTTAGGTTCCTACTGTTAACATGGTCGTTGTATGGCACTCAGGTTGAATAGTAGATAGACATTTGATTGTATTTAAAAACTGAAATGAAATTTATTAATGTTAAATAGTAATCATTGCAAAAAAGCCTAAATACGCAAAATATTGTAGTAGCTTGTCTATAAATTAACATACTAATTTTCGTTTTTCAGAAAAATGCCAAAAGGAGTGAAATATGGACAATGGAGTACCGAGGCAATGGAACGTGCTATCGCAGCCTTTCGTAACGGAGACGTGGGTTTAAATGAAGTCTGCCGAGAGTATGGAGTGCCCAAAGCAACTTTAAAGAGACATTTAGAAGGCAAAAACAATTTTGCTGTGGAGGGAAAGAAAATTATTGGTAGTTTAGGAGATCTGCCTCCTGAGGTAGAGAAGGAATTAGTAGACCACATTTTAAAATTAGAGATTTTTTTTGGAATCACAGCCAAAGACTTACGAGAACTCGCGTTTCAAGTCGCTGAACAAAATAACATCGAACACACATTCAGCAAAGAGAAGAGATAGGCTGGGAAAAAATGGTACTACAATTTTATGCGGCGACATCCCCAATTAAGTCTCAGGCTTCTTGAGATAATTTTTCATACTTTATATGGTTTAGTTTTGTTTTACCATGACTAGTAGATACGTATAATAAAATGTAATACACCTATTGTTAGATTTCGTCCCGTAGGACCCTTAAATGTTAGGAGGAATGATATTTCATGAAGTTATTGCATGAAGTTACGAAATCGCAATAGAATAGAAAAAAGGTCTTGTTGGACGTTTGGGCCTACCAACAAAATATCATTTAGAGAAAAGCCATTGGTAGTTTTGGCCGAGCCATCGAAAACGACGCGAAGTTTTGTCGTAGAACTAGAATGTTTAAAGACGGCATGGTGAGGCAAATAGTAGGTATTTGAAACCCCGGAATTGATAGAACAATCGTCGACAAGCGTCATGTGGCCAAGATCCTTATACTCCTGAATAAAGTTTGCGTATTCGCGCGCAAGCTCAGAATCACGCATGAACCGGCGTTCTAAACTCAAGAATCTCGCTTCAGCGTTAGCATAGGACTCACCCAACTGGGGATTGTCAGACTCAAATGGTAGCGAAACAACGAACCTACCCTCATCATTGCGATGAGTGGACTTAACAAAATGCTCCTCACAAGCTGAATCGTTACTAATGGGTGCATTATCAGGGATAGTTTCGGTCTCCCAAAATTTCTCAAGAGACGCCAAAATTTGACTGTCGTTGTTCCTAGCCAGGAACGAAACAGCAGGACCCTATAACGGCAATGTTTGGGCAGATTGCCTGCTAGAATGTAGCCTAACTTTGTTTCTTGTATAATAGGAAAGTGAGAACCGCGTACATATTTGTTAGCTAAAATTAAATCTAAATAAAATTGCGCTCCTAACAGTATGTCGATATCAGCTGATATGTTGAAATGTGGATCGGCGAGAAAAACGTTATCTGGGACGTTAAAATGATTTATGTCGAAAGATTGTGCTGGCAGTTTATGAGTTAATGCAGATAAGACCGCACACGTTGCTTCAAAGCTGAATCTTTGATAGCGAGAAATAATGCGAATAGACGCCAAATTAGTGGCACAACACGCCGCATTATTAATACCTGTAATCGGTATGTTAGATTTAGTCAAGTTAAGCCGTAATTTCTTAGCAAATCATTCCGTACAAAAATTCACTTGTGACCCAGCATCCAATAGAACTCTTGCAAGTTGTTTGTTACCAGCCCGGTCGATGACAAACACAAGTGCTGTCGATAAGAGAACATTGTTTGAGTGAACAATAATTGCTACTGCTGGCAGAACCTTGTTTTGACACATTATTTATGTGCAGCAATGTATGGTGTCGTTTTGAACAGATCTTACATGATTGTTTGACCTTACAATTAGATGAAAAATGATCTGGTCTTAAACAATTGGTACAGCATTTATGCTTTAATATAAATTGCCCTCGTTCTGATATGCTTAATTCACGAAATTTGTTACACATATAAATTGGATGACTAGCCTTGCAGCATGGGCATGAATAATTATTTGAAGCTGTGTGATAACTTTTAAATGCAGTGCTGCCAGCAGAGTTTCGTAATTTATGTTTGTCAGATTTATTATTGAACCTTAAAGTTAGCTTGTTGAGCTGCTGTCCTGCATCGATCGGTAATGTATTTTCTAACAACTGTCTACGTGCGTTTAAAAACTGGGTAAAGCTTTGAAAGTTAGGAAGATTATCGGGATCTATAGACTCCTTCCATAATTTAAACGTGGAATGGTCCAGTTTTGCTGACAACAATTGTATAGTAATAAGCTCAAATGAATCCACTGACAGTTGCATGAGTGCCAGCGAATTAACTGAAGACGTTATTGTATTTATGAATTCTGCCAAACTTTGGACAGAGTCCTTGATTGTTGACTTTACTTCAAGCAAATTTTGAATATAATAGTTCGCTAAATGAATTTGTTATCATATCTAGCGGACAGCAAACTCAACGCTATGGAATAGTTCTCATTACAAATAGGTAATGCCTTAATTAGATCTAGTGGCTCATTTTTAAGAGATGAATACAAATAATGTAATTTCTGCACTGACGTTAAATCAGATCTGGCGTGTACCAAGTCCAGAAATATTGAATAAAAGTGCTGCCATTCTAAAATATTGCCTGTGAAGCAGGGCAAACTTATAGGTTTTAATTGCATATTGCTCGTTAATACTGGAGATTCAGTCTGAACGTTGAAAGTTTCTATTAATTGCAAGATATTGGCTTCTGTTGAATACAACAGCTCTTCAACCTCAATTCGGTCTTCTTGAGCAGCGTTTATGTCCTTAGAAACGAGTTCAATTTCAGACTGTACCTCATCGTATTTTGTTGCCAAACGTTTTAGACTTTCGAGTCTAACCGTTAAAAAATGTTTAGTATTATTGTTTTTATCAAAGTTAGTTATAGCAGAATTGATTCGCACTATGGCAGACTTTAAGCCGCCTCTTTTTCTGACCAACACTTTGAGGCCTTCTTCAGCCATTGTACGCACCTGTTAATGATGTCGTTGACATCGTACCTGGTATGCGATGTCCTGGAGCGTCGAGGCCGTGGAATAGATGGTAGACACACACGGACTGGATAGATGACTACTCAATCTGGAGTGTAGACGCTAGCACATGGATGGTCTTGCAGTGGTGTCGTCACGAGGCTCAATGGCGACGAAAGAAATGCTGATTAAGTCCCGACACGGTCGGATCAGCGAATATGCTGAATCGCCCGTGATGGCCAGAAATTGGGGCAGAAAAAATGATGAAAACCGCTCTAATATAAGATGCAGAAAAGTAAAATGACGAATCCAGGCACGGAGCGACCAAAAAATGTTAGATTTCGTCCCGTAGTACCCTTAAATGTTAGGAAGAATGATATTTCATGAAGTTATTGCCAGGATGCTGAATAATGATGAGCGTGGACTGTATTTGATACATTTATTAAATTGTATTACAATTTACACGGCATGTTAAGGTTGGCTATGTCTGAAAGACATTTGAATATTGTATAAACCAAGTCGGTTACGAACGCTACATGGCAAAATGAGGCGCAAATGTGCAACACTCCGCTCTACATATAAATGTTAAGGCCTAAGGCCTAGATAAATTGTCGCGACAACAAGAAAAAATGAAAAAGACAGAACAAGGCAGCAAACGCTCTGACGTCTGCCGCCCGCCGACGCACGTTGAACTGTGATGATGCCTGAACTTGATAAACGTAATTTAGAAAGTACAGATTAGCCAACCTTTAAATACGAAAAAACCACATTACTGTCCACCTATGGAGAGACAGTTTTTCTTTACTTTCGTAAACGGTCCATCGATGGAAACTCGATGGTCCATTCATAGCAACCAGTTGCCATCAATGGACCGTTTGTTAAAATTTTGTTTTTTGTTCCTACTACCATATTTGAAAAATCTAAAAACAAAGTAAATACTCACGGTTAATCAGAAAGTAATACAGAGACTATCTGTATATTGAATGGTAAATTTAAGTTGAAAATGTGATGAAAAATTAAAAACTGTTATGTGGTCCAATGATGGCAACCTTCCCCTAACAGCAAAAACCACTCTACATATATTTGTTCTCTTAGTTAAAGAAAGCACTGTTTTTATTTATCACGTGAGTATCAATATTGTTTAACTATTGTTGGTTCAGATGGTTTCGAAATACAAACGAAGGACGGACAAAGCGAAATGGACGGCAGAAGACCTGAAAGCTGCTATCCAAGCAATTGTTGAAGGACGAACCATTAGGTCAGTATGTAAATCTAGTGGAATTCCTTTTAGCATGCTTCAGGAAAGGTTAAAAAAAGGTCAATGCAGTGCACCTAAGCTGGGACGACAATCCGTGTTTACATCGGACCAGGAAATCAGTATTGCTGAACACATAAAAACATTAGCAAACATGTTTATGGTCTCACACCTTGTGATTGACGTCGTGCAGCATTTGAGTTTGCCGAAGTCAATAACATCAAACACACATTCTGCTCATCAACAAAAATGGCTGGAAGATATTGGCTTGAGGGGTTTTTAAGAAGAAATAGTTCTTTGGCGGTAAGGAAACCAGAAGCAATAAGTATTAGCCGTATTAAGGGTTTCAGTAAGGAGGAAGTAGCACAGTTTTACACAAATATTGAAAACGTCATGATCAAGCAGAGTTTTCCTGCAACATTAATTTTTAATGTAGATGAGACAGGGATGGGAACGGTACAAGAACCAAGAAATATCATAGCCCCAAACGTTCAAAAAAGGTTTGGGTCAGTCACGAGTTGGGAGCGGGGAAAAACATAACCATTATTTGTGCGATGAACGCAGCGGGTGGTTTCATCCCTCCAATGATTATATTTCCCCGACAGCGAATGAGCCCGACGCTTGAAAAGGATGGGCCTCCTGGTGCTTTTTACAATTGCTCAAAAAATGGTTGGACTACTGAAGAGTTATTTGTTTTGTGGCTCAAGCATTTTAAGAAAAATATACAGCCAACACCAGAAAGGCCTGTACTTCTTATACTTGATAATCATTATTCCCATATTACTATAGAATCATATGAGTTGTGCAGAAAATCAGGAATCACGATGGTTTCAATACCACCTCACACTTCACACCGATTGCAGCCACTTGACGTTGCATTCTTTGGGCCACTGAAGAGTGCTTACAACATTGAGTGTGATCGCTTCATGAAAACAAATCAATAAGACCAGATGATTTTGCGAATCTTTTTAATAAAGCTTATTCGCGAATTGCTACTGTAGCAAATGGGATCGCGGGGTTTAAATCAACGGGGATTTACCCATTAGATCCCAATTTATTTTCTGAAGAAGAGATCACTCGCAGTTCAGAGTACCCCCAAGCTAATTCATCTCAAAGAACTTTGAATGAAGAAGTATCCAATTCTTTGCCAAATCAACCAGGTCCGAAGAAAGATCATGTTCCATTTCAAAACCTATCCCCAGTCTCTGGGGCTAGCAAACCTGCTCAGAAAAGAAGATCTGGCGCAGCTAAGCTCTCAAATTCTGACTTCAACTCCAGTTAAAGAACGTTTAGAAGCAAAGAAGATTAAAAAAGTTGAACAGCAGAAGAAGAAAGAATTGAAGAAGAAAAAAAGCTTGCTGGGGGAAATAAAAGAAGCTGTCGTAGAAAGCTGAATGTGGAATTGGATTCTACATCATCCTCAGATGAAGATTTGGAACGAGAAGTAGTTATTAAATGATGACAGCAGCGATGATGATCTCATGGAGTTAAGCAGTGACAAGTGTTTATTTTGCAACGACTACGGTAGGGATGGTGAAATGTGGTTCCGATGTACAATGTGTGGGAGATGGGCTCACGTTGAGTGCAGTGGATGGGATAAGCCAGATGGCTATAAATGCGATTTTTGTGTAAAAAAATGTTAATATTTTATAAATATTGTTAGAAACTTTTTAATTCATTTGTTATTACTTCATAATATGCGTGGAAATATTTTCAGGCTCACTGTTAATTTTATACTAATTTTAAGTTTTAATTATGTAATATTCCAGTTACTTTTATATGTTTTTCTTAAAATATTCATTCCCATAACTAATAAGGTTTTTTATAATAATTCATTATCACTTATTTGAAAATAATAACAATAATACGGTAATTATAAGACTTAGTTCAAAATTTTTGGACTGTATTTTATAATTTACTACAATTGCATTTTGTATTTGTTTATTCTCTTAATTTACAAGAAAGTATAAGAATTCATTTCAATAAAACATCTTACAGCATAAAAAATTAGTCAACTCTTGTTTATCCCATTCAAATAACGTGGTATACCTGGTGACCGTCATTACCTTCAGGGTATGGGAATGCCGGTCAATGTAATACTGTTACTTATTTCGTTATATTTAAATCTCTATAAATACAATTAAATTTTACATCCGTAATTTAAAAACTAGACACGTGTACCAGCTGTTTTTAAATTCTAAATTGGAGAAAAAACTTTTATTATAAAGCCAATCTCGCTTAAGTGACCGCCATTGAACGCCCTTCCCCTAAAGTACTTAATGTTGATAAATAAAGTATGATGAAAAGAAGATCAAAATAATCCACTGTAGAAACGTAAATGAAATGTCTATAAATAAAGAGGCTAGTTGAAGGGGGTGGGAGTAATTTTCTATAAATGAAAATGATTGTTGAAGGGGGAGGGGATAATTTTTATTTATAAGTCACGTGTACTACGTTATCGGCAAAAAAGAAGTAGTTTGTTGTTAAACTTCCTTCCCGGGCTGTTTGGAGTGGTCCAATGTTTTCTACAAAACCAGACATTTCGGCGGCGCAATAGACTGCCATCATCAGTGAAAATCGAGTGCACTAACGTGAGGTGGTATACGTTAGTGACCACAGTACTGTGGTTAAGGCTGAAAAAAGAAGTAGTGTCTATGGAAATATTTAATTTCGAAAATGATTTTAAATATAAATCTTAGAACATGGAAGTAATGTATGGTTCTCCATACCGATATTTACATGTGTATAACGTTATGGGCAACAAAGAAGTAGTTTCTATGGAAATATTTCATTTCAATTTGTCAAACATAAAACTCGATTTACAAAGAACACGTCTAACTTGTTAGACATTATCGAACCGAATTCAAATAAATGATTTTAAATATAAATCTTAGAACATGGACGTCATGTATGGTTCTCCATACTGATATTTTCTGTAGTGGTGAGTAAGAGTGTAATTTCTGTTTGTGATTATAACCACTGACACAACTTTATTAATTGAATACTTTTTTATAGTTACTCAACGGCCTCATATAGTGTATGCGTTTGAATTTTAAACAAATATTTACCTCGTAGAGAATGGTCAGTCTTCTGTTGGCGGTGTATATAAATCTTTCCGAAGCAGTCAGGCATTGTTCGGGACTGATCGGCAGACAGTCCCACGAGAACTTAGCAGGCAACATGATAATTAATTTTCTTTGGATAATTTCCATGGTGCACTTTACTGAACGTAAGCCACTATTGCTAACCCGCAATCTTCGGAGACGGTAATAAACGCGTCTTTAAACAATTTTATCAATTATAAATTTTTATCGTAAACCTTCTGTGTCAATTTCCTGTTTACCGCGTAATCGGCTAGGTAAAGCGATTCGCGGCAGCGGACATCAACCGTAAGCGTCTTCTGGTTGTAAGGATCGGCAGATTGTAAGCGCGGAAACGGTACGTTACACTGTGACCGGCCTTCATACGGCATAAATCTGATATGACGTTTCGGTTGTCACTTGTTTGGTTGTGTACAAGATATTTACTATTCTAAACAATGGAACAAGTCAAACATCAGTGTGTTTACACACTTCGTAATCTAATCTGCGTGAACATGTATTTGATTAAGGTGATTTAACACTTTTATAAGTCCTCTTCTTAGTCCTTGTTAGATTCTCTCTCTCTCTCTCTCTCTCTCTCTCTCTCTCTCTCTCTCTCTCTCTCTCTCTCTCTCATCTTTTCATTTCATCTTTAAAAAACAACAACACACACACAATTGTCTTTCACGTACAAGGTGATATGATTGTATACCGGTCCTAACTAACTCGCAGTCCTGAATATTTTTTTAAATAATTAAAATTATAAAAGCAATAAAATAATATAATAATAATAAAATACTTTTTATACAGGGGGATAATGCTTTATGGACCGTCAGAGGAGACCGTGGTTCCCCTCGTATCTAGGACTCTAATCACCTCTAATTCAGGCATTCATATCCATCCTGGTACCACTTAGCGTATTACTTCAGGATGAAGCCTATTGCACCCTTATCGGGCTCCTTCTAGTTGTCCCTTATCTTGTACTGCCCGTTGGGTGCAAGTTGAGCCTGTCTTTTTTTTTAGTACTATCCACTGAATAAATGAAGTAATGCGATCTCGTTCCACCTTTTCTAGAAGGATAATCTCAACTACGCTCTCGGGCGTGAACTTCCCGAGCCCCGTCTCCAGTGCCATCCTCTCTCTTGTGCATCTGCAGTACTTGCAAGGCATCTTTATGGGGAGAGTCAACGTATGGCATGCTGGGCTTTGCATCTTTTATATTCTGTGGAGGTAGGCATTAAAATTGCCATGGCCACTGAGAAATTGGGTCAGATGGTAGTTGACGTCACCTTGTTGGCGGTCAAACCATTCCTTCAAGTTTCATATGAGCCTTGCGGTCCATCTTCTTCTATCCTTCCTATTCCATCGATCTTGCCAGTGCCGGAGAGTGAGTTCCCTGGCTTCATGTTTTGCCTCATCTCTTCCAAATACGTCTCTTCTTTCCAAGAAATACTTTCGCTCTAGAGCCAACAGGTCTAAGAGAATCACTCCCGCTGTCACCAGGACTCCTGGCTCTGGCACTGTCCAGTAACAGGGTGCTACTCTGAGGGCGCCTCTTCTCTGCACCGATACCATAAATAATAATAATAATAATAATAACAATAACAATAAAATAAGTTGAAAAAGGGCTCCATGATAGATATTGCTACGCCACCGAAAATGCAGACAGAGGCAATGGAATCATTCTCCTTCAAAAAGGCCAAAGAACAAATAGAACAAATAGCTTATAGTTAAAATTAACTGTAAGCAGTACAATGAAAAGTTACTAAACCAAAATGATATCTGTAAAACAAGCAATAGAATATGAGAAACAACAGACGAGAATATACAATGACGGGTTAACGAACACTGAGCATTTAAGAATACCTAATCTAACATCCAAGATATGGCAGCCAGCACTACCCATACGTATAATACAGGGTCATAAATGATAAAAAAATATTATTTGAGAGGTTGACGACCTCAAATAGCCTTAGAGTGAACACTTTTTGACTATAGTATGATTACCAAAGCATATAGTATAAGCCACACCAACAAATACCAGTTCTTCAAGATCTAAAAATAAGAATGCCTCACTCATTGACACTGTTCATCCGATAGATCATAATATGAATGGAGGTAATAAGAGAAATTAACAAAATATAATCAACTTTACGATTAATATAAGAATATTCAAAAACTAATGTTGAAATATTACCATATTACCAACTACTACTACTACTACTACTACTAATTATAATTTCAACAAGAATTTTTTTTTTTTGCGGGGGAGGAAAATGCATTATGCACCATCAGGAGACACCCGGCTGGTCTTCCGGTGTGTGGGACTCGCACCCACCAAAAAAGCTCCACTTTGCAGGCAGGGAACCCTCCCTGGAACAACTATCCGTATGGCTTCAGGGTGGCACCTGGTATTGTGACTACTAGGCTCCTACAGCTTTGTCTATATCATCGACTTGTGAAAGGGTCCAGTTCAGGCTTCTTCTGCCGTAGTACCATCCTCACGAAGGTCACAACTATGTCCCAGATCTCTTTGCTGCTGAGCATGAAACGCCTAAGATGTTATCAGGCGTCATGGGGCCAATCTCCGATTCCAGTCCTCGCCTCTCCAGCACCCACCGTTGACACTCGAAAAAAGTGTGATGAGCGTCATCAGAGTCTGAGTCGCCGTACACGCACGACGGTTCCCCCATCTTACCCATCCTTCGCAGGTATGTACAGAAATAACCATTCCCTGTCAGGAATTGAGTAAGGTAATAATTTACCTCGCCGTGCGTTCTGTCCACCCACTCAGGGAGGTTCCCAATCAACCTCGCCGTCCACCTGGCTCGACTCTCCTGCTCCCATCGTAGTTGCCAGCTCCGCATGAAGTGTGCCCTGGCCACTGTTCTTGCTTCTACGATACCCAAGTCTTCCTTGATCTCGTAGACCCTCCTCCTCTCATCGGCCATCAGATCTATTGGCATTACTTCAGCGACGACCAAAACTGCTGGTTCCGACACCGTTCTGTAGGAGCTTGCAATTCGAAGTGCTCCTCTTCGTTGTACCGCTTGTGGAATTTTTCTTGCTTCAGTGCGTCGGCCCAGACCTCGCATCCGTAGAGGAGAATCGAGTTGGTCACCGAGATCAGCAGACGCCGTCTTCACGCAGCTGGGCCTCCGACATTTGCTATTAGCCTGCTCAGCGCAGCAACGACCTTAGCGGCTTTCTCCGAGGAATATCGGATTTGCTCCCAATAGGAGAGCTTAGTATCCAGTTGCACCCCCAGATACTTTCTCTGTCGGACCCAAGCTGTTCATCACCGCCTCTTTTCCGATCGCGATGACGTCCTGCAACAAATCCTCGTCCAGTTTGGACACGTTCCAGCCAGGTGTTCGGCTGGGTTCAGCTATGGGCGAATGCTGAACTCTCCGCAGGGTGAAAGTGGTATACTGGTGATCACTACCAGTATAATTTTCCAGCACCTTCCAGTTCAAGGCGTTGTGCGCCAATGCGTCGGATAAAAATAATAATAATAATAATAAAATAATAATAATACTAATAATATAATTAATAATTGTAGCCGTTATCATCATCGTCATCCCTGTAATCATGCCTATTGTTATGCTCCGTAAAACATCCCCCATAAATAGGAAATCGAACCCACGATATCAGCTTTGAAATTTAAGCGCTGAGTCGCAACAAAATTATAAGCTGTAACCGTCTCTTCTTGTATTTTGTTATTCTGAATTTTTACATCGTGCAGATAACAGATTTATATTAAATCTGTATGGTCGGTAACATACATTATAATAGATCCTTATCATAAGTTTCGATCAGAACTGAAGAGGTAAACGGAAAGTAGGTTTCTCCGTGTTTCTTATCAGCTGTTTTATTACATCTGATACCTTATGGTCCGAGCCTGTTTCCCTGATGGGATTTGCGACCGGCGCTTACAGCAGAATGAGATTTTCTCAGACTTACTTTCCTCCTGTACAAGCTGGCCTATATTCCCCCAAGGACAGTAACACACGTCCGTGATACCAAACACATTTCTTGATTAGCGCGACTACGACCCAAGCTTTGCTCTACTTCCTTAAACTAAAAAGTATCACCGGTTTAAAACTTTGTTTAGTGCTCCTGTTTTTATTTTTTTTATTTTTTTAACATCAGTACTTCTGGAATTGTTCAGTTTTGCACGTAAGAACATATGAGACGTACATAGACGTATGTACTGGATTGTTTTGAAAGAGTTGTAGGAAAGCGTCTTTGGATGCCATGCGTGTCTCAGTTGCCCCATGTCCCGAACTCCTCGACTGACAGGTAATTGCTGCTGGTTGAACAGACCGGTTTCGCGAAAGGTTCGTTACATTGGTTGGTTGGGGGGGGGGGGAGTTGACTGTTGCTCGAGATAGCGCTTAGTGCATGTGCTGCACGTCTCGAGCACATCGAGCACAGTGTGCAGGCACCTTCTGGCATAGGGTTCCGTGTTGGTATTCTGGTACTCCACCCAGACTTATATAGAGATTGAAAATTTTCTGATTTTCCTGAGAAGGAAGAAAGCTAACGCGTTATGATTATGTTAAGTACGGGGAGTTATTGTCGTGAACAGTTTGCAAGGAAAAAGCTTTACGGCGAGTCCTCCAGATTCCCCACGTGTGACGCATTGACGATCCTGAGTTATGGTAAATAAGAGGACTCGATCAAGGTGAAAAACCACCACCAGGTGACAAAGACGGTTCTCTGGGACTTCGAATTAAGTGATTTCTGACAACACTGAAAATACCGGATCGGGAACAGAAGGTTCTGGATCTAAACTCTTTCGGCTTACGCTTGATTTGTGGTGAACAAGAGCGACACTAAGCAGGTGCGCCAGTCTGCAAAACATCGGTCGAATTTTGTGCGTAGCCAGGCCGGGAAAGTAGAGGGTCTCCGACACATGACAGAGCCGGTCTAGACAAACATCGTAATTCCAGTATTAAATTTGAGGAAGAATCAGACAATTAGATAATTAGCTGAATAAATTATTAAAGTATTAAAGTTACTCGAATAAAGTTATTAGTTTTTTACGTTTACAAAACTTGATGTTAGTTACAAAAGATAGTTTCAAAAGGCTGTCGTAAACTGAACTTAAATTCGTTTATAAACGGAAAATTATTTTAATTTAAATGGTAATTGCAAGACTAAATTTTAGATTTAACACTTCAATCGATACATTTATTTTAAGTTTTAATAATAAATTATTACTTTAAAACTAAAATGTTCAAGATTAAACGCTTCAAATATAGTTAAAATAACAATTGAAATACAATTTTATTTTTATTTTTAAAATTTGCTTCTTTCTGCTTTATATTTTGTAATTTGGTATTAACATTTTTGGTAACATCTATACTTTTGAACCTTGTAAATGTTTTTGAAACAAAAGGTAGTTACTTTCATTAAAGTATATAGTTAAAATGTGTTTACAGTTAATACGTATCCGCAACACTATAGAAACTATATATCGCTAATGAATAAAAAATTAGATCTATATTTAAATTGTATTAAGAAACTCTATTTGTTAATTAATTATTTCAAAATCAAGATCGTAAGTGAAGTGTAGAACGTCCACAACCGTTTTCGTTTGTATTCGGTCTACTAAACTTGTGCTGTTAATGCATCGGATCCCGCGGCGAACGCCTGGGCTTTGATAGAAACTATCTTGTTTTACGCATTCACGTACACACGTGCGGGTGCACACACACTCCTTTCGGCTAGTGATGACCAACTTTTGTGGTGTTTAAATCGAAAATTCGGTTCAACTGTAAACCGAGGCCACAGGATGTAGGCCTATTTGTGACCAACTGTGGTTACTTCTCGGTCATGGATGACTGAAGTTAACGAAACTAATGGTTACTTCATTTACACCCACACGCAAGTGCTGCCAAAAGATTTTATTAGATATGTTTAAATTCTCTGACTAAAAGTGAAAGTCTCTTAACTAGTTTTTATCACGGTGGCTTTCCGACCCCTCTATGCCACCACTCTACACAATTCTACCATTTCATATTTTCACGTTGTAACAAGACCAAAATCTGTACTTTTAAGGACGAATAATAAACCATGAAGAGTAGCACCGATATAGAACCAAGCAGTATTATTACTATCAAGTCAAATTGAAGTCCCAAACAGAAAAGAAGGTGTAGACCAAATTAACACCCCAAACTCAATAACTGACATGACTATGACCAACAACTATACTAGTTAGACAATACCCAGATATATTGGGAGCAGTAAATAAAGAAAATAATAATAAAACAAAGAGTACAGTACACCTTTGGAGTAAACAAAATATGTAACAAATGTATAGTAACTAGTTCACTAAATGTAATTAAGAATAAGATGTAAAGGCATTCAAGGTAAAATATAAAAATACAACAGTGTCAAAGTGAAAAACAGTGAAAATAATCAGTAACCATCCCACAGACAATATAATAAGGATGAAGATCAAAGACGAATAAAGACAGATCCAAAATGGACTGTAAACCCAGATATGATATTGTTATTTGTTAATCACACAGACAATTGTTTAAAGGTGTGTTGTTATTTAGCATTAGGTGAAGTTGTAGTCATTAAGACATGGTTTTTAGTTAAGAGTTTTGTTTAGTTTTGAAGGAGTTAATATTACTAGAAAGCAAGGAATAAATAAGTTCAATTAATAATTTTCCAAAATGTCATAAGGAGTAAGTTGGGTGTAAAATATAAAAATAATGTATTTTTTATAACCGGTGTCATGTGATACCTAAATCTCACAGAATGGACCAATAAGGATCATAGTAATTTTTGGTCAATTCAGTGAAATAAGAAGAAATTAAAAACACTTTATTGTTAGACACGAGAGAGTTCGGTTGAGTTCAGTGTACATACAAAATGACAAAATTTATATAAAGGAATCTAATCTGAGAAGGAAGAAAATTTACTAAATTAATAAAAATAATATCCAAAATTGATTAAAAAATAATATTAAGGTAATTGTTTACGATACTACGTAAGTTCAAATTGCGGTGAAATATTTTCTTCATATTCTTCTATACTATATAAACACGAGAAAAATAATTTTAAACGGCGGTCGAACCTATTTACGGAGAAAAAAATTAAATAATTACTCGCATAAGAACGCATGCAACAACCGGTGAACGCCATTTTCAGACTATGTAATGTGTACACCGGTACAGGACGGCACGTGACGTCACCGCTTGCACATCAGCTGTCGCTCCAAATTGGACTTTGGGATGTATATAATTCTTGCAAAAATGAAGGCGAACCATTTTCCAAACATTTACAAGCGAGTTGGATGAAAAGCGAGTTGAGCCGATACCTGCCGGTTAGGTTCGGATGGGCGGCCCCAAGGGCCGCGGGATATAGTTCATTGTTCCAGATAATTCTTGTAAAAATTAAGGCGAACCATTTTCCAAACATTTGCAAGCGAGTTGGATGAAAAGCGAGTTGAGCCGATACCTGCCGGTTAGGTTCGGAGGGGCGGCCCGAAGGGCCGCGGGATATAGTTCATTGTTCCAGATATTCTTGCAAAAATTGGACTGTATGAAAAGCGAGTTGAGTCAATTGCTGAAATCCAGACAAATTTTGCCAAACGCCAAAAATTACCAAACGCCGACGTAATGCAGACTTTTGATTGGCTGAGTTCAAAATTTTGTAATCTCTGATTTGTAATTGGTTAAGAGGAAAAGAGCGGTTTGGCCGTTTAGGTTTTAGAGAAAATGCTGCCGTCAGGTCGTGTGTGTGGGAATGTATTTTATGATTTTCAGTGCTTCAGTTTGTGTTTGTGTAATTGTGCGGTGTTATTAATTATGGTTTAATTATTTCTGTTGTTTAGGGTTATTTACTATTATTAACGTTTGTAATATTGAGCCGATTACTTTATAAATTTATGAAGTACAGCGCTGGGTACTCCGCGTAATGTGATTTTCAGTGCTTTAGTTTGTGTAATTGTGTAACATTTTAATACACAATGGCCTGCTACATTAAGGTAAGATTTTCACCTTTTCATAATTATATGCATGGATTCCATGTCACCGTGTGTGTGTGTGTGTGTGTGTGTGTGTGTGTGTGAAATATTCAAATTGCCGTGAAATATTTCTTTTTCTATTCTTCTATACTATATAAACACGAGAAAAATAATTTTCAACGGCGGTCGAACCTATTTACGAAGAAAAAAAATTAAATAATTTCTCCCATAAGGCGCCAAAAAACGCTACGTTATTTGCCGCGTAAACTTAGGAAGTACAGCGCTGAGTACTCCGCGCAATGACGTCATAACTCGTCATTCGCTGTGTATCTGTGCGCCGTTTCTTAGTTAACATGGCGGTCATTCACTTTACATGCGCGCTTATGGGAGTAATTATTTAATTTTTTTTTCTCCCTAAATAGGTTCGGCCGCCGTTTAAAATTATTTTTCTCGTGTTTATATAGTATAGAAGAATAGGAAAAGAAATATTTCACCGCAATTTGAGCTTAAGTAGTATCGTAAATAATTACCAATATGAAAAATGAAGATATAACTAAGCACGGAACAACTAACAAGAAGGAAGAATAAAATAAAACTAAATAATAAACAGTAAATATCTCGACCATTCAACTAACCTACAGGTAATATCCAATCTACGATTTATCACTATCAACACCAAGAAAAATCCAACAACATTTGCAACCGATAAAAACATTATTGTACAAAGAAAATATAAGTAATAAATAGTGAACACTTAGTGACATTTATTTTATTAATAAAAACAGTGGGTAAACATTTCACACGATTAACAGCACACCAAATAGACGCCATATTGCCTTGTCAATTCTTCAAGCCCATGATGCTTTGCGGCATTAGACTAAATTAAGGGATTTCTAGTAATGTATTTTAGATTTTAATTACCATTATTTCTGTTATATTAGATGATAAGTATTACTATATTTGTACTGTAATGTACTCCTTGTTTTTCTTTTAATGTAAATGAACCTTGCATAGCAGTCCAAAGAACGACATAATAATATTAATTTAAAAAAATTAAGAAATCGAACCCTGAGACAATCGATCTATGCTATTGTTAATGTCGAATGCATAATTTTTCACTAACTTGAATAAAAATAAATATTGAACATTATCATTACCAAATACAATTCCATGTGTTTTGTTTCTCGAAGGTATTAATAGGTTTCACGCTGAACGAGCGAAGACCAAGAAGACGTCAGCGTGTGGTAATTCTGAAGATAACTACGAAAATAGAAATAACTTCAATCGGTAAGTTCGAGATGGTAATCGAAGGTACTCATTAAAGAGTTGTTTCTACATTACAACCGTGTTATTCAAACGTCTGAGGCAGATAGCAAATAATTTTATTCGCCGAATCATAGAAAAATCGATGAAAGAAATCAGAAACCTAAACAAACCAACAAATAAATATAATTAACATACATACGAGGAATAAACACCAACAGCTATACTCATTTACAAAAATAGATAGTAAACCGATTTAACAGTAACGAGATAGTAAATTGGATTACAAATAATTAAACATAATTAAAGCCGTATAGTTTCAAAGTGGCTCTCAAAGGTGAGGCCCTCAACACTCATAAAACTCGTTTATATACAACGTTAACAATCTCGGTTTCCAAACTTAAAGGTTACTTGTTTAATTTTGTCTCAAAAGAACATGTTTTTTCTAACACACAATTTTGTCTTCTTACTTGGTACGTCGATAGAAAAATTGTAAACAAATTATTGCTGTCATTTGTATGTATTAATTTGCCGTATTTGCCGCATAAACAATAGTATAACATTTAGCCAGGTAAAAGAAAAATATTTGTAATATTTAACGGTACTGTGAAATAAGTACTGATGAGTAATTGGTACTAGACTTCAATTCAGGAAATAAACTATATATTTAGAACAACGAGCATTTCACTCAGTGCTATTCTGATAATAAATATACTTCGATAAGACTATAATGAATAAATTTAATCTGATTAATAAAAGTTTTAACTTCACTATAGTAATTTTACAGAGTCTAGAGTATACAATTATAGTTTTTCTAACGGCTACAAAGTATTGAATAGATCTAAACTGTGAGTTAATGAAAGTTTCATGACTAATGAAACTTTCACAACCTTTTATAAAACTTACACAAACTTACGATCAATTTGTGATCAATAATGTATTAACAGTACTATCAAGTAATAATAATAATAGTAGTAACTCTATAAAATAATTCACTGACGACAATTATTAGTTACAAAAACTAAAATTCATATTAAAATAAACAAAAGCTACGATCTAAACTAGAACTTTGCGCCATTTTTGTAGAAAGCCTTTGAAGATTTCTTTAGTATAAAATTCTTGATAACTAAGTATACTATTTTATTGCAAATAAGGTCTATTAATATAGAACATTGTATAAATATAGCCACTTTACAATTATCCAAGGACAAACAAGTCAAAAATCCTGAATTTTGTGTTGTTTAGGACGTCAGTTTGCCGACCCAGTGAAGGGCAGCCGACCGAGCCCGAGTACCTTCATTTTGAATATACATCTGTTGTAAAATTGCAGGGTACTTAATTTTATCAGAATAACAAGAGTGACAAAAAATAATTACTTATTTCTTTTTCATCGTCACGTTTTGTCTTAAGTATCGGAGTCCTCTAGTATAACTTTTTATAGCCTACTCTATTTTATTTTGTAAATAGCATTTCACTTATTTTGTACGTGTTTTCCTATTTTCTTAGCCAGCTTTTCAATATAATCTTCCTCCTCCATTCCAATGTTCGTTTTCCATTCGGACGTGCTTCCATCATGAGTTTTACTTTCCTTATCCGCCCATGTTATGTGCCAACACCACTGTAAGGATTTCCGTTCATTCTGTCCACGACTGATTCCTGCTAGAACTGTTTTCCGATGGTCCTATTCCTAAATCGGTCTTCCCCAACCCTTCCAGACGCCTGCATCAGAATTTTTATCTCACTTGCCTGCAGCCTGCTGTTATGGTTCTTTAGCAGGATGAGGTTTTCTGTCCTCTATAGTCACGTAATACAAAACACCTTCTTCTTCTTTTGCTTCTTTAGCACTACAGCCCAAAGTGAGCCCTGGCTCCCGACACCAGTCTTCTCCAATGTCTCTTATCCTTTGGAATCTCAGCGCAACACATCACATACATTCTTCTGAGACCTTCCAGCACATCATCCAACCCTCTTATCCTAGGTCGACCACTCTTTTTTACTTTTATACACCTGTGCCCTCATTATTATTATTTCTTGAATACGCTGATCGTCCATCCGTTTAGGTGGCCTAGTCACTGTATTCGTTGAAACAAGAAAACATACATAAATTAAATTTCTAATCTCAGCGAGGGATTTCAACCTGTTCACCAAATTTGTTCAACCTGAGATTTCAGTTCGTTCAACATGTTCACCAAATCTAGTAGTTAGAAATAGTACAGTAACAGCCACAGGTCGTAGCACTAAAAGTTGGAAGTGATAGGGGGCAGTGAGCAAAGTGGGACAATGCCATACAGACTTTGGTTTCAAATGCTGTGTACCGAACCGTCTGTGAAAATAGCCTTTGATACGATGAACTGAAGGAAATCCTAGCTCTTTGTAAGACTAGCGTTCTAGCTTAGCACGACGAAAAACTTTCTAGCTCTTTGCGGGTCTACATTAGGTTTAAAGTCTAAAAGGTTAGAATTAGTCTATCAACGAATAAGGTCAATATGTTTCTGCGTGCGGGTAACAGTTCAATTTCGTTCAAACCGAGATCGGAATCGATTTCTCGCGGATACTGCCTGCCCTCTGACTTGGCTAACTGTCGTCGTCTACATTGGTTTCAGTTACAATACACAGAGTCGGGTAGAATAAAGACAAACATGTTTGCGCGTTCAACACAAACGCGCAGTCAGTCTGTCCCGAAATACCACTTTTTCTCCAAAGTATATGACATTTTCTGTTTACAGATTTCAACAGGTAAAAATATGACCGTGTGTACGGGGCGACGGCCGTTATTTACGACGGTAGTTCTCCATTGACGTCATTCGGTGTTATTCTTACACAAATGTAGGATTTCTGTAACAAGGAAAACAACGGGGTATCGTTTGCACAGGACTTACCGTGCGCTGCTCCCCTCCGGGGCACGTGTTCAAGTGGATAACGTAATTTTGTGTGATTTGACTCATAAATACACATCTACATGTTTTGAAATTGTTTTTATATTAACCAGCCACTGGTTCAGGTATACGAAATTAAAATTATGTACCCGGTAACGAACGTTCAATGTCGCACAACTTCAACAATGGAAAACTGGAAACTCGAACTGCAGCAGTAGCGCTGTAGTTTGTAGTAAAAGACAAACTAACAAAACATATGAGTTCACCATAATACACATAGGCCTACATTAATTTAGTTTTTACACACTTTCCTACAAAAAGTAATAATAATTTTATTGAAAATGAAATCCGTAATATTGACTTATTACGTAACTTATGACTATCATGTGTTATAAAAGAGGGTACTTTCGCAATATCCGTGCCCACACTACAGTTTCGATTCTTCAATATGCGATTGTATCGATATACCACTATTGGTGAAGAGGAAGTGTACTAATTGTAAATAATTTACAATAATTATTATTTTATGTCTTACTGTAAAGCGAAAATACGTGTTTTTTTGTTTGTTTGTGAGGTTGGGTAATGATGGTTTTTGGTTTTAGGTTTTACTTCTCACTGTTCGAAGAAATAAAAGTCATGGTCAGGAAAAATATGACGTTTAATGTTTATACACAATGCATGAAAGAGAGGAACATTAGAAACAACGAACATAAACTTTTTTTTAAACAAAAAAGACAACGCAATATGTAAAGGGAAAAGTACAATTATTTGTGTAATAGTAATATCAAAGCAAACAAAGTTCACCATAATACACAGGACACATAAAAATGACAAACAAAGAAAAAAAAAACAAAGAAATGAAAACATGGTTTGTTATTCGTCAGGTGGTCAACATTTTTTTATGTTATTCATTAAACTCGTAAACTTCACTGGAAGCGAATTTTGTGTTAAACACAAAAATTGGAGACGCGTGTAGCATCCCGTCTTACATCGAGTTGTTTTTTTTTACGAGGACTTCACAAAAAGCAAGTATTGTTTTAAAGGCATATTATTTTCCTTGTAAAATTCTATTTGCGTGTTGACCTAAAACGTCAATTTTTGGCGTCACAGGCACGGATCGGAGTTACATTATTGTTAGTAACGCTTTTCGTGAAAACATTTTGGGTGCGTGTACTTATGTACGCGCGTTAGAAGTTATACTTCTTTTTGTATATAATATATAATGTAATATATATAATACAATATATAATATATATCTTATTGTATAGTGTTTAAGTGGTTCAATAAATAAATAACAACGAATAAACAACTACCACAGTTATAATATATATGCATAAAATAAAATTAATATGACTATTATACACCAAAAGATGACAATTTAATTCAATTGAATTAATGTAAATTCAATATTATAATATTTTAGTAGAAAAAAATTAATTTTTTATCAAATATCTCAAAATACTTACGAATAGTGTATTACAGCAATGGATTTACTTTTCGATAGACTTCTGAATAATTAAGTGTGATCTATAATTTAAAATATAGAAATATATATTAGATTATTGGATTAAAGCAAACATAATGATAAAATACTTATCGAAACTTTTATTCATTTAATATAAAAAAGACTTTTGAAATTAATATTTACGAAAAATAAATTATTAGTTGGTACTAGAAGAAACCTACGTTTTAACAAAAATTTCCGTAATTAGTGTACAAAAAAACGGCTGTACTTTTGAACCTGAGACCATGCTGAATCATGATTCCCTATTACCATTCTCTTCCAGTATAATTCATATGCAGTTTCCATTATTTTGTAAGAAAGAAAGTTGATATGTTCAATGGCGATTTTCCTGTTCACCTTTTAAAAGCATAATTGTTAGTCAGTTTCCTTTCTTGTTCTGAATTTATTGGACCGAAATTAGAACCTAGTTCCCATTTACAGCACATTATTACCTTACAAAGACGAATTTAAATAAATCTAATTTATAACGAAAGAAGTACATTAAAATCTTCACTTCAACCTAATGCAATAAAAACCAGTGTGCAAGTTTCTATCAATATGCAAATGATTAATTATTAGTAATTGGTTATTGTGGAATTTTATGTTGATCTAAGTTAATGGAAAAAAAAATTTGAAGAACCACTTGAAACCGATATAAAATGACTAGCCTATATTGCATTAAAAGATGTCAAAGAGTGTATTTTGCATAAAACTGATTATATTAAGGACCTTTGTTTATGAAAAGAAACAAATAAAGACTCCATACTTAGTTTGTACCATTAAAATTCACAAACTGGTAGATATTATTTCATAATGTCTATTGTTATTGAAAAGATTGAAATAACAAATGTATAAACAAAGTTTTGTACATTCTGAATACAAAAATTAAATATTTGACATTTATAGCCTTTTACAAAGTGTTTAGAAACTTGTTTTACGTGGTGTAATGATTTGTTTTATATAGCAACTTCTCAGGTTTGAATAAAAATAGACACTCACGACCCAACAGTTCCATGATTATTTTCACACATCATAATAAAAATTAACCTCAAATATTTTTAAACACATATTAAAATTTGGTTACACAATTTTTATCACCGAAAAATATTTCACAGCACAATGTATATAAAGTTATTTAATTATATATCCATTCACGATCAGCAGCAGCAGGTCCATCGGGGCCGCGACCGAAATGTTTTGATTTTTTGGCCTCAGGCTCGTTGTCCACGGCTAAAATCATCCTGTTAATCATCCTGTTTGCGTTGCATGGTGCGCGCGCATTTCGTTACATAATAAAATTTCACCGTCAACGCGCCTAAAGAAGTATAACTTCAAAAATATGACAATAAAACACGATTGCAATCGTCAGATAACATACACAAATAAATTTTCACGATTTCTATTATCTAACTAAAATGATATGGGATATTCAGTACATATCGATGCCAATCATCGCATAATCGAAAAATCGAAAATGAGTGTGGGTACGGTTATTGGGAAAATACCTAAAAGAGTATAAAAATAACATCCTGTAATAATTAGCCTGTGGCCCGCAGTCTCCTGAATTTTTTTGACGGGCTCGGGTCCATGGCCCTTGACGAGTTTCTACGCGTATACATATTAAATAAATATGCTAGTTCGCACTGTGCTTATTAGATAGTATATGCTATTAGTAGATAGAACTAATGTTAAATAAAATACTAAATAAGATACATATAGAATATATTCTAAACGTGTGTATTATACAAGGATATTTTTAATATATGCTATACTTTACATCATATTAAAATACTAAACATTTCTTATATAAACGTGTTTAATGAAGAAAGTTGTGTTAGTGGTTATAATCACAAACAGAATTATCACTGTTGCACACCACTATAGAAAAATTATTCCGATTAGCGCTTTCAAGCTTCTCAGGTCATCGTTTCGGTCTAATTTTTTTATAGTGGTGTGCAACAGTGATAATTCTGTTTAGAAACGTGTTTGTTACATTGTTGTTCTTACGCAAGTTTCGTACAATGTGCATCGTCAGCAGATTATAACTATATTATGAATTATAATTATATTGATTATAATCCTTTGGGGATGCAGATCCTGTCCACAAAACGTACTTAAGAAAACAAATTATAAATAGACATTTACAGAAGAAATATTATGTTATTGTATTTATATACTGTATAATGCGCCCTCGTGTGTAACGCGCACTCCCATTTTGTCACAATATTTAGCAGCAAAAATGTAATTCGTGTATAAGGTGCTTCCGTATTTGTGATGAGAAACGGTTGAACAAATTTATTACGACGTAGAGAAATATATATTGTTTGAATATTATACTGTGCAGAAAAAGTGTTTCAGCGAAAAAAGGAACTTTACATGCCCACTTATTTGTGAACACAAAACATATATTTTAAAATCATATAACATTTAAAACAATTTCAAACTTACAGAAGTAATAATTTTTGTTTAGGTTGTTATATTTTTGTTTTTTTGCTAGCACATAACATTTACATTCTTCGTCTGTTTCTGAAGAAGGCAGTATTGAATTACTCTCCTCTTCTTATTCTTCTGAAGCACCTTTGTTTTTCGTCTCCTGTTGACTTGACTGGCACAGATTTCGTACCTTTTTTTATCAATTCTCGTGGTCACTGGAACATCACAAAAGATAAAACATTTGTATGGTTGTCTGCATTCCCAATTTGAGGCGAACGAAGTTGTTCGTATCCCTCGTTTGTACAATTAATGGCTGAAAGATTTCCTAGCTTGAATCTGTGCCATTTCACAGTATTAACGGCGAAAGCCCCACTTATATAAACTCGACTAGGTGCTTTTCTACTTTTGAAAACTTAGCTTTTTTACCACGTAAAGAACGTTGATCACTAATAGTAAGACATGATTTTCCTCCTTGTTTTTTTCCACTCCCGAACATTAGATTCCGGTACATAAAATTTACGCGATGCCGCAAGTTACCGTTTTCTTTTGTGAATTTTATTACGAATAATTTAAACTGAGTAGTATAGGACGATAGAGATGTTCTTCCACTCATTATGAATATACAATCTGTTTCCTCACAACACCCCCAATACAAGCAATGAAGTACTGTAAGAAACAACAGACTGACGACGAAAAACAAGTACAATAACGGAATGCTACAACAGAGTACTGTCTATAACGTGAACAAATAACTGAAAACTGCAAACGAAATTACCGATAAATTTTGTCTTACTACGAGGGGTGTCCGGAAAGTAAAGATACGTTGCATCTAGGCCGTGAGGGAATTTCTTTTTGGCGGTGGTGGTAACACTATCGTTATTGTTATTCGACGCCGATGCATCATAACCATTAAGAGAATAGACTTTGCTCTTTGTAGTTTGTGTTACACATATTAAAAATGACAGCGTCGATCCAAAACCCCGCTAAATGTGAAGTTCGTTCTGTGATACGTTTTCTAAACGCAGAAGGCGAATGCCCGGCGGAAATTCGTAGACGAATTACAGCTGTTTATGGTGACGTTATGAATCGACAAAATGTCTCGAAGTGGTGCCATAATTTTTCGGAAGGAAGGACTGCTGTTCACAAAGAACAAAAGAGCGGTAGGCCGTCTTTGATCTCTGACGACCTTCTTCACAAAATTTAAGAAAACATTCGTAAAGATCGTCGTTTGACAATAAGAGAATTGTGTGAATTCATTCCTGAAGTGTCCAAGATGTTGATTCATGAAATTGTAACGAAAAATTAGGCTACAAAAAATTGTGTGCGCGTTGGGTGCCCAAAATGTTAACGGACGATCACAAGAAAAATCGGATGGGTTCCGCGCTCACGTTTCTCACACGTTATGCAGACAAAGGAGATGAGTTCCTCGACTCTATTGTGACTGGGGATGAAACCTGGGTTTATCACCATACTCCTGAATCGTAGCGGCAATCATTGCAATGGCGCCACACACATTCCCCCAAAACCAAAAAATTCAAAACATTGATTTCAGCCAAAAAAATTATGGCTTCAGTTTTTGGGGACAGGAGAGGCGTTCTCCTGGTTGACTTCATGCCCCAAGGCAAAACAGTTACTGCAGATGCATATTGTGAGACACTGAGATGTCTTCGACGGGCTATTGAAAACAAAGGGAGAGGAATGCTGACACGTGGCATCTGCCTGCTCCACGACAATGCTCGGTCCCATACTGCACGAGTGACCTCTACGCTGCTCGGCAGTTGGAAATGGGATGTTTTGGATCACCCGCCGCATAGCCCGGACCTCGCGCCCAGTGATTTTCACTTGTTCCTTCACCTGAAACAATATCTGGCCGGAAAAAAGTTCGATGACGATGACGAGGTAAAAGAAGAGGTCATGACATTGTTCAAAGGGTTGGGGGCAGACTTCTATGACACGGGGAACAAAAGCTGGTTCCCAGACTTAATAGGTGCTTGGATAGTGGCGGTAATTATGTAGAGAAATAAAGATATATGTATTTACGTAATTGTCAGTTAATGATTTGTAAATAAATATTTTTAGACTAAATTACGACCTTTGTATCTTTACTTTCCGGACACGCCTCGTATTATTAATAGAGTCAAGTCTGCCAGTTTTAAGCGACGTAAACTCTGGCATGCAGAATATGACCATACATGTGTAGATCTACAATTTAGCATCTAAATTATATTATTCGTGTATAATGCGCATCCACATTTTTTAGAAGAAAATCTGAGGAAAAAACTGCGCATTATTCACGAGAAAATACGGTAATATAATTTAATCAACTACAAGAAACGTTCAGAGTTATATCAAGGAAAGCTACGTGTATTATATATTATGCTATAAAAAATTTGTATTTCTTAACAAATAAGCACACTGACATAGAGTTAAGGAAGCTTTTGTGAAATAATTGGTGATGTTGTTGTATAGAAGGAGAGTCGGGCATTCGGAAGTCACACGAAAACTCATCTCAAAGCAGCAAAAATGTATGGATGTGGCAGGAAACAGTAATACTCAGTTGGCTGATGAAACAAACTTGTAACTAATAAGGAAAACGAAGTAAAAATGAAGTTAATACAACAAATATAATTAATAAAATTTGGAAAGATACAAAAAATGTAGAGAAGCCGAATTTTCGATTATCATATCGTTTTATAAGTTCAAAATCCCCAATCATCGATCGTACGTCTGGGACTCGGTCATCGGAGCTAATCAATGGTAGGCTGGTTAAGATTTTCACATTTTTATTTTCCAGCATTTTTGATTTTGGAATCTTCATACTGCTAGAAAATAAACTACTACTACTACTCCACGGCGCTACAGCTCATGAAGAACCCTGGCGTCCACAACGACATGGCTCCACTCCTCTCTACCCTGTGCGACTCTTCGCCACCTTCTGACCCCCAGTCTTCTCAGGTAATGATCTACATCGTCCACCCACCTTCTTGTTGGCTTCCCTCTTGCTCATCGTCCTCCTGTTCCTCTTATGAATACTTTTTCACTGCTCTTTCGTCTGTCATTCTTTATCTGCACATCGAATTCTACCTTGTTTTATTACTGTGACGATGTCCGGTTCCTTGTGTAGTTCATAAAATTTGGCATTTGTCTTCATATGCCACATTTCGGCATCTAGTACACCTCCATATATCGTCCTCAGAATCTTTCTTTCTCATCTTCTGATCATATCTTCTTAGGATGGGGTCATAGTCCAGGCTTTTGAAGTCCACAATACTAATGGCCGCAATACGGTTTTGTAAATCTGTACCTCGGAGGTTCTAAAAATGTTTTTGGAGGTTATCACAAAGAAGAGTAGCAAAGAAATGTAGCATCTATTTCGCAAGGCTATTGCCATCTAATTTTTTGACGTCAAGAGGGACCCAAGATATCTGAAACTATCTATACTCTCAAATTCATTGCCATTAACTTTAATTTTTGGGACTCTTTCTTCTCGGACATTCTTCTTCATCAGCATATACTTTGTCTTTTGGCTGCCCGCTTGCAGACCTTTCTGTTAATTCTCCTTCTACTTTTACTTTGCATCTTGTATCTTTCAGGGTCATGTAAACCAGGTGTATTAATTTGTTGGGTATTCGGAAGCCTTGCAAGATGGGACATATCTCCTTTCTGTTTAGGGAATCGAATTGGAAAATAAAACAAATATGTAATCAGTGTTTTGTGGGTATTACAAATCGAATTGTTCCCCTGGTAATCGATGTTTATAACAATGTTGTATGCTAGAGAACCCCCAACCCACGTCCAAAGTAACATTACGAATTATGCATAAGATATTAAGTAATATTGTGATTGGTATTATTAAAACTATTTGTAATTAGAATACGTATAGGTTAAGTGCGTTTGTTATGTTACGTGTATTTACATTATCCACACTTTATGTATAACTTATTTATATTGATAGACACTGTTTATAGAAAACACTAGAATGCTCTGTATCAATGTACTTTACATTTATAGATAAACGTAATTTATCCTGGTTCTGGAATATAGGCCTGGAACATACTGGTAGTATGGGTCCGACAGTCATTCCTGAACCGTATGCTGCGCCGACCCAATGCATGAATTACCCCCACTTACAAGTATAGCTAAGTTATCTTGAGAGAAGAGAGGGGAGACGACGCGATAACAGTTCACTGTCTCACTTCCATATTATCTCCCTCTCTGTCACACACATGCTTCCATTGTTCTTGCCAGTCTTTCTGCAACCGATGTTCACACTATGAAACACTGGGCAAGATTATTGTCACCATGCGCGAAAAAAAAATGAAATTTTCGTTAGCCTTGCAACGAGCTGTTTGTACACTGCGCATATCTCTAAGCCACTGTTCAATTTCTATTGTCAGGTTTCTACGTATGCTGGTGAATGACGTCATTACCAATTATATATAACTGTAAAAGGCGGACACAATCAGTCTCGCTTATGAGCTCCGTAATTTAGTTATAGAGTTAGTTTGATAACCTCGTTTGTGAACCAATATTATATTTGTGTGTTATCTTTTTGTTTGTATAAATTACGGTTGTGTTAATAATCGATGTCGCAGTTTGTTAATCGAAATTGTAATTTCTGTGTATCGTTATTTGTGAAAGGTTACGTGTGATATGGGTAATAAACAAGGGGTCGACAGTGATGCGAGTGTTTTATTTCAGTCTCTGACTTAGAAGACAACAACATATATCGATTAAAATGAATGTTAGGTTTGTAATTTTCTTACATAAGACATGTATTGAGTTCCTTGTTATAGTACTGGCTTCAGTTCATACTGAAGGCAGTATACCTTTTTTATTTTTGCGATACAGTAACTACAAGGTGATGTTTGTAGCCTAACTAAGATTATATAATATTATTATTCGGATTATATAATCTTGTTATCCCTGAATGTGTCATGTACGTACGTGTATGCTAAATGTATATAGTGTTACGACAATTGTGGAATACTTTCAAACAGACGAGAGTGTAGTTGTGCATGCTTCTCGACTAGCCCAGCGTTGCCTCGTCTGTATCAAGGCCGTCCACTCACGTAGCACAAGAGTACCTTCCAGACTGTTTGAGAGCACTTGTAAGTAAAGCAAAATACCCTGGCAAGCCACCAAATGATAGAAAGTTATTCTGGAAAAAGAATAGAGACTGTTGTAACAATATGTTTGTTAAATTTCAGCTGTATTGACGAAATAAAGGGTTCGTCGTCAGAATTTGCTACTTTCCTGTTGCGTCAATAATAGAATTTGTTGAGTGATGGTTCTATGGGGTGACAATCTTTTTTGCGGAGGGAGCCTCACAGAAATTTCGTCCGAAGGGCCAAAAGTCTGCAAGTTTCTTTAGAAATAGTGTAGTGCCGTCACAAGCAGACTGATTGGATACGTGTTTGTCTACTAATCTAAACGTATCTGTTTCGATCCTCAGCGGCACCACAAAATCGCGGTATGTTTTTTTTTTTTCAGCATTCAGGAAGTGAGTACACAGACCAATACAGTGAGTACACAGACCAATCTTGTCACGTGCTTTTGCTCTCGTAAGGGTTTGGTGACTCTGTCGGGTTTCAATAATTATTTTCCCACAACTCTGTCTTCTGAGTCGCTTATTTGTGTCCCACGTGCACTTTCTTCTTCTTTAAGTGACCCGCGTGAATTGCTCTGTTGGCATTCAACATATAATTAAGTAAATTTTACTGCATCGTCGGAAAAATAGTAATAATAACAACAAAGACGCAGCCGACAAACACGCTGTGGGCTAATTAATATGTAATGTCACCAGTGAGTCGTTAAAAACTTTTCAAGAACGTAGAGGGTCGCTAGACGCCTGAGGACACGGATCCAGAGAACTTCTGTTCCACAGCCAATTAAAATTGCCGTGGCAACTTAACTACTTCGTTACATGTTTTGCATATTTCAACGGCTCTATTGACCATTTTTCTCTTGAAAACATTCTGTTGCCTCTCGTTTCTGTATTTATCAGCAGTCTAATCGTTTCTAACAAGTCCTGACCTTCCACCTGGTTAAATATATCAGTCCTGCTCCACCGTAGAGTTCATGATACTTATCCGTATGTGGTGGAAAACTTCAATGTAATCATTATTACATACGTAATTAAATTCATATTCCTGAAGCCACCTAGAATGTTGATTTTTTCATATAACGTTTAGCCCGATATATTGCTCTTATAAGTTGTTTTAAATGCTGGTCTAAAAACGATACTGGGAAAGATACGTCTGTGCCAAATGCGGAGGTGGGTATTGATCAGAAACTGGTATAAACTGAACAAAATATATTGTAAAATTTGCAAATATTGCAAATTTAAATTTAAGAGTACTCAAACTCCTATCTTGACTAATTTTCTCTTTCAAGTATTGTTTTTGTCAACAGTATAGCCGTTACTAAAAACTCTTTACTTTCGTTTGTTTCATCATGCCCATGTCACTGACTCATAGAGATAATGTTGCATATAGCAAATCATCTTCGATGAGCAAATATAATGTTATGAGAGCACACGTTAGAAGAGGTTAATTCCTAGATTTGAACAACCGACCGCATACGGACACGACAGGCATGCCATTTGTTGAAATTCAAAATCAATAAACTGTTTCGTTTTTAATTTTTAAGGCAATGTGTTCACACAAAAGTGAATGTAATGATGCCAACAAGAGGAGTCTGAACTATTAGTACACCGGAACAACACAGGTTACCGTATACAAATGTAATCGCCGTACAGGATCTTTGGCGGCTGACAAATAGCTGCGCAGTAGTTCTCCTTAACATTGTCTGCGCATCCGAGCCGCCACGACTGACCAAAATTCCTATACCTAACAGCTGCTGTTGGCACGAAGGCTGAGGAAGGGTAAAATCAACGCCTCGTGACAGCGTTGCCGAGTTAACACGTTTGCGAGGAGTTTGGTTGCGGCAAGTGCACGTTCACTATATGCACTAAAACACTGTGATTAGATTTCTTACGTATCTGTGGGCATTGGTAAATTACCCTTTCACGTAGTTCTCAGAACATAGAGAACCAAAATATAGAAACGGTTAGTACAGCTGCTTAGCCATATAGCAAAATTGAAAGCTAAAGACATATGCGCAGAAACCAGTTTCTTCATGGACGAGTCCACTTTGAAATTGTGAATGGCGGGAGGGTAACGGAGAATCAGCTGTTATGCTATGCTAGCGGCGGTGTTGGCAACGTGCGTGTCACGTTTTAGTTACGTTGTTAATTACTGTGTTACGTACTACCGCAGTCTTGCTTTTGTTATTATTATCTCAGTTTAATATTAATTATGTTGTTGTTTTACAGTTCATTTAATCGTTTAAACAGAACTATTCATGCTAGCTTTAGCACATACTTGAGCGAGCCTGAAGGTTTTTTAGTAACGCCTTGCTTACCTTTACAATAAAAATAAATAAGTACAGTATAAAACAAACAGTACAAATATAATAGTAGAATATTAGTTCTATTTAGATATAAAACGTGTGTGTGTGTGTGTGTGTGTGTGTGTGTGTGTGTGTGTGAGCGCACACTTTATTTGCAATAAAACGTTGTTTGCCAGCTCGTAAAACATAAATGATCTCTTTGTCGTTCATCTGTTATTTTTACGAGTTGTAACATTTATAGGGCTAAAAGATATTATTTACCTAAAACACTGTATTAAAATAACACGATTTTTCCTTCTGCTTGAAACCGATTTTTTTTTGTCTACGATTAAAAGATTTTCGCAAGTAAGGTAACACCGGTACGAAGAAGTCGTCTCTTTATGATAAACTGCAGAGATAGTTGAGTGTAATTAAGGAGCGGAAGTGCACAAATGCATAGTTTGTACATTCCATTTTATTCCGATAAGAGCTGGTAGTACGGCTCAACAGCAATTTCAGGACTAAAAAAGAAAAACGAGATAGGTTTATGCAACATTTGATATGTAATAGAGAGAGAGAGAGAGAGAGAGAGAGAGAGAGAGAGAGAGAGTTTCGCGCATTCCCATGCCCTTAACTTTCAATTTTGCTTTACCTGACGTTAGGTGACGGATGTTATAGGACGATCAATGGATCGCTATAAACAGAAGTTATATCTTCTGCTCTGACAAAATCTTTTGTCAGAAGTTATGTCTTCTGCCCATAATACTCCCGTCTCTTTTTACCTCCTTACATTCAAAGGTCAATAAAAATATCGGTATGGAGAACCATACATGACTTCCATATTCTAAGATTTATATTTAAAATCATTTTCAGCCAAACAGCCAGGCTGTGTCTTACCTGCCTTTTTATTGCTGTATTAAATGAAAAATATTATATTACATTAAAATGAAAAAATTATAATTTTATTGCCTGGCAACAAAATTATTTTATTTTTAACAATTACCATTGTTTCAAAAAGTTTAAATAAATTTTCAAGTACTTTACTCTTGTTAAAACGTAAAAGGTTGCAGGTAAACTACCCCTTCCCCTTAACCGATCTTCACCAAAATCGAAAGTCATTGAGACCTCTACAATTCAGGGACGTATGCAAAAAATTATTTCATTCTGTTTGAATTTGCGGCTGTTATCGTTTGCCATAGAAAATACGCTTGATAAAAAAACGTTGCAGGTAAACTACCCCTTCCCCTTAACCGATATTCACCAAAAACAATAGGTCTTGAGTACTCTACAAATCAGGGCTGTATGCAAAACATTATTTGATTCTGTTTGAATTTGCGGCTGTTATCGTTTGCCATAGAAAATACCCTTGTTAAAAAAACGTTGCAGGTAAACTACCCCTTTCCCTCAACCGATCTTCACCAAAAACAATAGGTCTTGAGAAATCTACAATTCAGGGCTGTATGCGAAACATTATTTGATTCTGTTTGAATTTGCGGCAGTTGTCGTTTGCCATAGAAAATACGCATGATAAAAAACGTTGCTGGTAAACTACCCCTTCCCCTCAACCGATCTTCACCAAAAACAATAGGTCTTGAGTACTCTACAAATCAGGGCTGTATGCAGAAAATTATTTGATTCTGTTTGAATTTGCGGCTGTTATCGTTTGCCATAGAAAATACCCTTGTTAAAAAAACGTTGTAGGTAAACTACCCCTTTCCCTTAACCGATCTTCACCAAAAACAAAAGGTATTGAGAACTCTACAATTTAGGGCTGTATGCAAATAATCTTTTCATTCTGTTTGAATTTGCGGCTGTTATCGTTTGCCATAGGAAATACCCTTGTTAAAACATAAAACGTTACAGGTAAACTACCCCTTTCCCTTAACCGATCTTCACCAAAAACAATAGGTCTTGAGAACTCTACAATTCAGGGCTGTATGCGAAACATTATTTGATTCTGTTTGAATTTGCGGCTGTTATCGTTTGCCAAACAAACAAAATTTCCCTTGCTAAAAAAAAACCGTTGCAGGTAAACTACCCCTTTCCCTCAACCGATCTTCACCAAAAACAATAGGTCGCGAGAACTCTGCAAAACCGGGCTGTATGCAAAAAATTATTTGATTCTGTTTGAATTTGCGGCAGTTATCGTTTGCCATAGAAAAAAAATCTACAGACAGACAGACACACAGACAGACAGACACACAGACACACAGACAGACAGACAGACAGACAGACACACAGACACTTTTCGGAAAACGACTTTTTTTCATGTTTTGAGTGTAGTAGAATCAGAATCTGCAATAATCTCGAACACGATTTTTTTTGCCATCACCATACTTCCATTCCTTAAGGAATATGGAAGTAAAAAATGGAAATGTAAAAACAAAATCTACAGAAGTTGAAAAATATTAGGAAAAGGAGAATCGAAAGAGAGAATTTGGGTAGTGGTGAAGGTAATACGAAAATCAACCTTATCTTTGATAAATGTTAGTATTTAAAGAACGATTTCTTCACGAAAGCCTATAAAAATGTTTTGAGTTATTCAAGCAATAATTTGGAAATGTCCGCTCGTTTTATATTTATTAAAGTTAGTTATACAGTAAACAAGAGCGACATAACTACGTAGAATGAAAACAATATTACGTTAGTTAGAGGAATTTAAAATATTAAAGCAAAAATTAAATGCTTATTAAATTATCTCCTTTTGCAGGGGATTAATTTATTAAGAACAAAAATAGGCACATACCTCTATTTTACTATAAAATATAATTAAGTAAAAGGAATAAAATCTGTATGAGGTACAAGGCAGATCTCAAGTCGGCAGTGTCCGTTTTAAATTATAGACGGACGGAATGAAGAGATTCATAAATGTTACCGACGATTTATGTTCTCAGCGACATATTTTTATAAATTAAAAAGATTTGTGTTTCTAAATAATGCCTACAATCCTCTTGCAAGCCACGCGGACTTAAGTCTTACTTTACCCTCATCATCATTATTATCATCATTTTATCTTCAAATCTTGCCTTCTTTGGAAATTCATCTACACACAACTATATTCTGTCGCATGCATGTAGAGACAATTCTGTAACATGTTCAAGAGAAAAAAAATGGTCAAGAGAGCCGTTGAAATATGCACAAAACATGTAATGAAGTAGTTAAGTTACCACGGCAATTTTAATTGGCTGTGGAACAGAAGTTCTCTGTCTCTGTGTCCTCAGGACGCTAGCTAACCTCTACGTTCTTGAAAAGATTTTAAAGATTCACTGGTGACATTACATATTACGAGGATTGTTCAATAGAAACACGTTTGATCTGCGCAACCGTGACTTCGTCGCCATGGCAACGGAGTTCATTTTTTATATTGTCTGTTTAAGTACTAGTGACGGGTCTGTCAAAAATACAGATCATTTATTTTTCTAGACCCTTTGACATGACGAATTCTGATAAAATGCTGATAGTCTGCAAAATGAAAGGGGTATACCCAATGGAAGTAAGAGAAGTGTAATGTCACTCGTACACGTCCGGTAGCATCCAGTCCTGAGTAGGCGCAGTTCTCTAAATGATGGAATATTATGTTACATTGTGTCTATACTCTGTTAAATACTGTTCTAATTTACGCGGAATTGGAAGCACCGCATGACTCATAGCTGTAGACTTAATTCTGTATACAACACAGATAACAGCCTGAGTGCATCTGACAGTTTTATAGAAGTAAACATCGGCAAGGGCACAAACACACGCGGACGCGCACGCTTTCATATACACTTTGAACTAATGTGTAGACTTTCACTTCTACTTAAGTTGATTCAAATGACGATCAGATTTCCTTTAACAAAAAAAAAAAGATATCGCTGAATTACTGGAGCTCTGTCCGTTTACGTACAGCTGAAATAATTCGACATGAAACGGGTGTCTATCAAAAGATCTAGTTGCGCATGCGTTACTGTGAAGCGTTGTTTTCCGTACAATCGTTTTATATTCACAACAACAATCTCATGGTTGTGTGCCCTACACATGGTTGGTCACCTCACACCCCACTTACTGCACTGTCTTCCCTCCCCCACGATCTGCCGATATGCGCGAACCGTTTCATGTCTTCTTCTTCTTCTTCTTCTTCTTCTTCTTCTTCTTCTTCTTCTTCTTCTTCTTCTTCTTCTTCTTCTTCTTCTTCTTCTTCTTCTTCTTCTTCATCACAGTTAGAAGTCGAACCTTAGCCTCCATAATCACCCGCCTCCATTTTTCTCTGTCCTTGGCTATCGGTGTCGATCGTTTTATTTTAAGTAAGTTATCAGTATCCCTCGCCACTGCGTCAATCCAGCGGGTCTTGGGTCTCCCGACAGGCCTTCTACCCTCGATTTGACTAAACAGTACCTTCCTAGGTATTCGGTTGCCTTCCATCCTAATGCTGTGTCCTGCCCATTGCAATCTATGCAGTCGGATGGTGGTGGCCAGATCATTTATACACCTTGTATAGTTCCTCATTGTAACGCATTCTCCACATCCCGTTGACTTGGATTGGTCTATATATTCTCCTCACAATTCTCCTTTCAAAGGTATTGACTATGTTAGCGCCTTCTTTGTTCAGAGTCCAAGTGTCGCTGCCATATGTTATCACCGGTCTAATCATAACTTTATATAATATGACCTTAGACCGATGGTGGATATTCCTTGTCTTGAATATAGATGTCAACGAAGCATATGCTCTATTTGCGGCCTGTATCCTTTTCCTTATTTCATTTATTTCTTCATTGTCTTCTGCCATCCAACGTCCCAAATATTTAAACTGTTTCACCTATCCAAAATGTGAAGCGTGAGCCGTTCTACGTATCGCGTAGAAGATTTCTCCGAAAGTGGCTCGTTGTCGATGGTGACAGAAGCCTTGTATGCACGCATTTCAGTTGTACAAGAAGTGCACTGAGGGAGCAGGAGTGTGGAACTACCACTGTTTACACTGTGGCCGAAACGAAGAAACACAACGTAAAAACGGAATCCAGGAGTACATACCACACTCAGCAACAACATACCAACTGCAGGCAAAATCATATCCCAGAAAGCAAATGGCTGTGCACTTGGATGGAAAGATGTAATACTCAGATGACTAAGAAGTTGTACTACAGGTCAATTCGTGGATATGGAAATAGGACCGACTTGCCTGTTAGATGGTTTTGGAAGAATTAATTCCACGTTTTCACATGTGTCTATACAGGGTTGGGAGCTGTGTGCAGATGTAGCAAATAAACGTAAATAAATATTTTGGGTAAAAGTGGCACGTGTGGGGCCCTTATTAGGGTGCAATAAAATAAACCCAACAAAGGTATTTTACAACCTCCTCTATCCCTGGCACATCTGTTGTCAGAAACAGTTCTAGTACCGAGCCCTTACAAACTTCACAATTCACGCTTAATAGCAGGCGCGAGGTTCACACACGCACAACCACACAACATCTAACAAATGAATAAACTATAGCAGTACGAATATTGTTCTATTGGCCTGCACAATATACGTAGTGTAGCTCGTACCGTTACTCTGAATTCTTTGTGTGCATCCACATGACGAACAACTTCCCCTGACAGATATTAATTTATATGTTAATAAAAACTGTAGTAAACCAACTCCAGACAAATAAGCAGAGCACCGTGACAAACTACCTAAGAATTCCATCCTAAATTATGAGTGAATGTAACATAGCGAATATTTAGTACAAAACGTCGAGAGTGTATCGCAAACCAACAAACAAGCAATGGGCCACAAGTGAAATAAATGTTTTTCTTTACATGAATATTATATGATGTTGGTGGGAGGGTAGCTTGAGGGTAGACGTGAAAGAAGTAGTGGGTACATTACAGAGAGAGAGAGAGAGAGAGAGAGAGAGAGAGAGAGAGAGAGAGAGAGAGAGAGAGATGTATATAATTAATTGTGTGCATTTGTAAACGGTAAAAGAACGTGTACTTGTACTATCAGCAGTTCACCTTTGCTAGCGAACAAGGAATGTGGTGACGTAACGTATGTCATTCCACTGCACGCATCACTGTAATACTACACATTTAAAATACGTTTAACATAGTTTCGGTGTGACTTGACTGTCTCTCACAAGACATTTCTTGCAGGGAATAAAAAAAAACACACTTTAACAAAATATTAAATAAATTACATTTACATATAATGTACGAACGTTCAATGTAATACGCACACAAAATTACAACTAAGTACGTACGAACAATGTTTTCAGAACCAGTAATAGCCCACCAACACAACCACGCACTATCACTCAGTAGACCCCCGCCCACTCCTCAGACGTCTCGGCAACAAAACTGGTGTGCGTACAGTACGTGACCTAAACAATGACTATATTGAGATATATTGGATCAGTATATAATGAACTAGTTCTTCCGTTTCCAAAATGATGAGTGTAAGGCAAAACTTGGAGGTAGGAGAAGAGACTGTAAAACTGTTCACAGAGGCTTCTCGAGGGTCGTGTTTATTGCAGGCCTATTGTTCGCGCAAGGAACACTTTGGGCCCCGCACCTATCACCTTTACCAAATATTTTCTTTTATTTATCAAGTTACCTGTATTTTGTTAAAAAAGTAGGAAAACTTACTTTTAGAATATCCACTTTTATGTGTCACATGTTGTTCCTGCAGTTCATAACAGTCTCGTTTTTATTATAAAGTATTCGTGTGATGGACACGCGGCGTTTCAATACCGATGTGTCGCCAAGGTTAATAATTCTCATGTTTAAAAGGAATAATTCCAAATATCTAGTACCAAGCCACGTGTTGTTCAATCAAATATATTGCAACTTACCGTCTGCGGCTTCCTGAAACAACGTCTTCACAAAGTTGACATGTTTCGGGACACTTGTCCCATCATCCGAACTTAAAATAATCGTGTATCATTTAAGTTGATACATTTGTCAATTAATTAAAATATTAAAATTCAACATGAAATAAATAATTTAAAACAATATAAATACGTAAATGTCTAAAAGCGAGCGCGAACGTTTAACAATGTACATCGTACGGAGATTGACCGCGCACTGAATTACGTTTTGCTCCCACCACGACAATATGGTATCTTTGAAACCTATAAATTCAAAAGCACCCGTTTTGACGGGATTACCCAAACTCCACTAGGATGCTATCCCCTTGAGACCAGTAGTAAATTTCACCACTGCTCCGGGGTATAAAACGGCTAAAAAATTAGTTAACATAATAAAGCAAATATACAAATAATTAATGATCATAGTCTAATTAATAGTGTTGACTTTGTGAATAAGGTTAAAAACTTAATAGTTGAACCGGCTTACAAACTTGTTTCCTTTGATATTGTAGACTTATATACGAATATACCAGTAGCTGAGACCCTACGTATACTTAAGATTAACCTTATTGATACTAATAAATTGGATATTGATAGTATAAATGAATTGATGCACATTTTGGAGTTAGTTCTTGATCAAAATTACTTTACCCACAATAATCAATATTTCAGCCAAAAAACTGGGTTAGCAATGGGTTCTCCACTTTCAGGTCTTCTTGCAGATATATGCCTGAATTATTTCGAAAATTCATTCATTCTCACGAATAACAAACACAAGAATAACATAATATTTTACGGCAGGTATGTTGATGATACCTTTTTAATATACAAAGGTACACAAAGGCAAATTGATAATTTACATAGTTATTTGAATAATATCAATGACAAAATGCGGTTCACACTTGAAAGTGAAAACAATGGTAAACTAAATTTTCTAGATTTAACTGTTGCCAAGGACAATAATAAAAAATTACAATTTAACGTCTATAGAAAACCCACAACGACTGATGTTGTAATACATGCAAAGTCCTTTCATCCTTTATCCCAGAAATTGGCTGCCTTCCATAGTATGATTTATAGACTTTTATCTTTGCCCCTCGGTGATAAAGAATACCGTGAGGAATTAGACATCATTAAACACACTGCAGTTGCTAATGGTTATGATGTCGATATGGTGAACAACATCCTTCAAAAACATAAGAAAAAACATAGAAACATTAACGGACATAAAACACGCGAGAATACAACACGCAAATACATTGCAACACCGTACACATACCTTATGCCTAAGATTTTTGGGTCAATTTTTAATAAAACCAGCAATATAAAGGTCACTTACAAAACCACTAATAATATTATGAATAATCTTCGTGTCCGCAGATCTACCAGCCTTGAACACAAAACTGGTGTTTACAAATTGATATGTGACGATTGTGACGCCTTTTATGTGGGCCAGACAGGACGTAGTTTTTAAAAAGATTTACAGAACATAGGCCGCCTACACACCTTCACAGTTTGGACAATATCAAGTCAAAATTTGCAGAACACCTCATTTCCGAGAATCATAATTACACAAATTTTAAAACTAATTTAATACCCCTTCACATATGTAAGAAAGGGCGATATTTGAACGCTCTTGAAGAGTATGAAATTTATAAAGCATGTAACAATACTGATACCAAGCCGCATGTTTTAAATGATAAACTGCTTTTCAAATCAAATGTATTGTACGACACTGCTTTGCGATATTGTCGTGGTGGGAGCAAAACGTAATTCAGTGCGCGGTCAATCTCCGTACGATGTACATCGTTAAACGTTCGCGCTCGCTTTTAGACATTTACGTATTTATATTGTTTTAAATTATTTATTTCATGTTGAATTTTTATATTTTAATTAATTGACAAATGTATCAACTTAAATGATACACGATTATTTTAAGTTCTGATGATGGGACAAGTCTCCCGAAACATGTCAACTTTGTGAAGACGTTGTTTCTGGAAGCCGCAGACGGTAAGTTGCAATATATTTGAATAATTCTCAGTCTTGCTACTGTTTAATTACAGTACTTCATTTTCTGGAACTGCTTTCTTGTTATGCAGTACCTTGCTCGCGACCTGAATTTGCTCTGCTCTTGGTAAAATTCTGATCATTACTTCCGACAGTTGATGATTTTTTTATAGAATTGTAAGATAACGTTGGACGTTTTGTTTGAGGAATTGCGGTACCTTTCCTCTTAGCTGACCTGCCGTCTCAATACCATGATCCCAACGTGAGGTGCTATCCACTGAAACGTTACTGTCATTGCGGTACCTTTCCTCTTAGCTGACCTGCCATCTCATACCATGATTCCAACGTGAGGTGCAATCCACTGAAAAGTTACTGTCAGCAGTTCCCCTTTGCTACCGAACAAGCAGTATGGTGATGTATGCCATTCCGCTGCACGCATCACTGTAATACTGCACATTTAAAATACGTTTAACATAGTTTTGGACTGACCTGACTGTCTCTCACAAGGTATTTCTTGTAGCAAAAAAAAAAAAAAACTCTTAACAAAATATTCAATAAAGTACATTTACATATAATGTACGAACGTTCAATCTAATACGCACACAAAATTACAACTAAATACGTCTTCTGAACGTATCAACAATGTTTTCAGAACCAGTAATACCCCACCAACACAAGCACGCACTATCATTTAGTAGACCCCCGCTCCTCAGGGGTCTCGGCAGCAAAACTGGTGTGCATACAGTACTTAAGTGAAGATCTGATTTTGACTATACCAAATATATTTCTTGACGAAATTACGTTCTTACTTGCAAGGAGGGTTTCTAATCTCTGAATATCTTGGTTTGCTGATGCTGACAATGTCTTGACAGGACACAGAGATTCATTATATTATACTCTCCAAGTCTAGTGTATAAGTGCTTAAGTGTAGTAGCCTATTTGTAAACACTTGGTTACTCACCTTCTTGTGGCTTCTTTAAAACTTGCAATAACAACGCGTTTCAAGGATAAATCCTGATCATCAGGTTATAGAAACACCAATCCTTCTGGAGAAGTCGTCAAAAAATCAAAAATTATAACCAAACATCACAAAGCACTCCACGCCACGTCGCGATCGACTGCGTGTAGTGGTGCGCACCAGGTCGCGACGTAACGTGGAGTGCTTTGTGATGTTTGGTAATCATTTTTGATTTTTTGACGACTTCTCCAGAAGGATTGGTGTTTCTATAACCTGATGATGAGGATTTATCCTTGAAACGCGTAGTTATTGCAAGTTTTAAAGAAGTCACAAGACGGTGAGTAACCAAGTGTTTACAAATACTACAATTATATACTAGAACACAGAGCTATCACAGCGCAATATTTACGGGGTTTACTTCACTGTAAGAGTTATATTAATAACAAAAACTCCACATCTTCTTACCCAACAAGGATAGGCCTTGGTGACCTGTTCCGGCTTCATAGAATTTATTCCAATCTTTTCTTTGGTCTCCCTATTACTTCTTCCAGCTGGTTTGTATCTACTTGCCGCTTTTGGGTAGTCTTCCATCATCCACACGCTCACGATAGTCCTTCCAATTTCTTCTATGCAACTCTGTTTTCTCATTTAATTTGTATATTTCCAACTCTTCTCTAATCTTGTCATTTGTAAATTGATCTTCTTTATAACAACTTTTGACCGATCTTGGAAATTTCATCTCCGCTGCTTGTCTGCGGCTTTTATCTCTCTTTCTCATTATCCATGACTCACTTCCTTAAAGAAGCATAGGGACAGCCATTACCTTGTAAAATTTGAGGTGAGTGTCTTTCCGCGCCTTGTTTTGTGTTCTTCTTATAGTGTCGGACATCGTTTGAAACTTTTGTAGTTTATTGTCTGTGTCTCTATTGTTCTCATGTGATATATTATACCCTAGGTAGCTAAAGTGAGAGACTTGTTCAATTAGTTGGTTGTTAATCATTATTTTGGCTCTTAAAAGATCAAAAATCTCCACATTTACTACGAGCGTAAGTCAAAAAGTAAAGGCAAATTTTTAAAAAGGAACTTTTTATTGTGAAAACAAGATGACAATAACATCATTTCTCTACATAATCTCCCTCAACGTCTATGCACTTGGTCCATCTCTTGACAAGCTTCGTAATTCCGTCCTGGAAGAAGATTTGTGGCATCGTGCACAACCACTCGCGCACCGCCTCCACAACCTCGTCATCCGACGAAAACTTGGATTCACGCAGGTGCTCCTTCATCGGACCAAAAAAGTGAAAATCACTTGGAGCTAGGTCAGGACTGTACGGCGGATGCTCCAGCAGCTCAAAACCAAGATCTTGAATGCACTGGATCGTTTTCCCCGCAGTATGAGGACGGGCATTGTCCTGAAGCAAAAGCACACCTTTTGAAAATCGCCTCTTTGTTTTGATTTTGGGTTTCAGATCTCGCAGTAGCTCACAGTAGCCGTCACTATTCACTGTTTGACCTTTAGGAGTGTAATGAATTAGAAGTGGACCTTTCATATCCCAAAACACTGTCATCATCAACTTTCCTGCAGAAACTTGTCTTTTGAACTTTTTTGCTGTAGGCGAGGATGGATGTTTCCACACCATACTCTGCCGCTTACTCTGTGGTTCGAAGTGATGGACCCACGTCTCATCAACGGTTACTATGCGACTGAGAAACTCTTCTCCTTCCTCTTCTAAACGCCTTAAATGTGATTTCGAAATTTCCAAACGTTTCTGTTTGTGCTGGTCTGTCAGTCGATGTGGTACCCAACGAGCACACACTTTGCGATAATTTAGTGATTCGTGGATGATTGCAACTGCTGAACCGTGGCTAATGTTCAACGCATGCGCAATATCATCAATTTTGACACGACGATCATCATGAATCATTCGCTCAACTGTCTCGATGTTCTTGTCCGTCTTCGAAGTGGATAGCCTACCTGAACGCTCTTCATTGCAGGTAGATACACGACCATTTTTAAAGAGATTTATCCACTCATAAATTTTGCGTTCACTAAGACAGCTCTCACCGTACTGCTACTGCATTCTGCGAATACTCTCCGCAGGTTTAGTCCCTTCAGAGTGCAGAAAACGTACCACTCCCCTCATTTCTTCCTTGGTGCACACGGACAACGGGGCACTCATAATAAAATGCCTTGAAATCACTACGAATGGAGCTGAGCACTGAAACAACACAGCTAAAGAACAAAAAAAACTTTGAGGTTATGATATGTCATTGTTCAGTCAGTGCTGCCATCCATTGCAGCAGGGAAAATAAAATTTGCCTTTACTTTTTGACTTACCCTGTACAATATTTAAAAGTAAATTTTAAAAACAAAACATTTCGATCGGTGCCTGTCTTCGGGTGTTGAAATTTATCCTATCTTCTACTAAAAACTAAATTATACAACATATTCACAAATACAGAAATAATCAACATTTTGATTTATGGACATTTTTCATTCTGAAAAAATCTAAGGAATTTAGTTTTTATAAAAGTTAGGTTAACTTTTCTATAACAACAAAAAATACATAAGATTTTTTCAGAATGAAAAATGTCCATAAATCAAAATGTTGATTATTTCTGTATTTGTGAATATGTTGTATAATTTAGTTTTTAGTAGAAGTTAGGATAAATTTCAATACCTGAAGACGGGCACCGATCGAAAAGTGTTTGTAATAACTTTACATGTTATTATTATTATTATTCTGGCTGTACAATGTTTACACATTTTCCGGAACCAAAGATTACAGAAGTGATTGAATTCTCACCTTCCACTGCTGCTCGTCCATCCAAAGAGTTTCTTCAATTTCTCGTTTCCTCAATATAGTCTGAATTACTACTATCCAGGTGATAAGTGGTCTTCCTCTTTTCCTTCTTCCTGGTGCGGTCCATTCCATAACTCTACTTGGCAAAATATTTCCTGTGCCATTCTTTTCGTGCATCCATACCATTGTAATTTTTTGGTTTGGATAAATTCAACAATTGAATTTTTCGCATTCATTCTATCCTTAATGACTTAATTTCTATTTTTCTCACGTCTGGATACTCTTGCCGAACGCCTCCAAAAGTTCATCTCTACTGTCATTAATTTTGTTCTTGTGTGTTTATTAGTAGTCCAAACTTCTGAGCCGTAAATCATGACACTTCTAACAATGGGTTTAAATATTTTGGTATTAGTTTCTGCTGTAATTTGCGTATCCCACAGGATTCCATTTAATGTAGATATAGCCATCTTTCCCAAATTATTTCTGGATACTTTAAATGTTAAAGATTGAAATTAAAAAAATAAATTAAATGTAAAATTTAAAGATGCTCAATGTCTGATTAAATACTCAACTTAACGGTAACTGTAATCTAAAATTACGTTTGAAAAAGTACTATTACACTTTTACATTAACCGGTTTTGTTTTAGAATTAAAAAAAGTATTTTCCAATGTGAACCTATGCTACATAAAAATGCAAAGTACTTAAAATATCAAACTTCAACGTGTTTTGTGTGAAGTGGACTGGAATCCTGTATTTCCTCCTTATTAATTAGTTTTTGATAAAATACACTTTTCACGCGGTCGCAGTTTCGGAGCTTTAATTACGTTTCTTGCCGTCGTCGTCGTTAGGAAAGCTTTGTTTCTCCGTGAGAGGCTGACAGCTGCCGCGGCGCTAAGCCCCCCCCCCTTGGCGCTGCCCTATTACCTCAATTACTGTTCGTTTAATGGAATCAATAATTGCTTTCCTCTCAGAGCCTTTGATGACCTTACGTTTCCTGTCCCGTGCTGCCTTACTTTCGGACGTTAATTTCAATGACAATTTGCCGCCTCTCTCGCCGCTTGTAATTTCGCTTGCAACAACAGTCCGGGCTCGACCTGATTTACCGTTAAACTTAAAACTTCCTTTGATGTTATTTTCATTTCATCAGACCGAGGTATGCAATATTCTCTCTGAACTGGACTTAATTCTCTCTTTAATAAAATATTCTCTCTTGTTTACATAATAAAGTTGCAGATTATAAAGCGTTTCTTTTCGTAGTACAGTACCTTTTGTTTTGTAATATGAAAAGTACGCGTCTTTATTACATTTTTCTTGCAGTAACAACATATAAGGAAAATATATAATCTTACTCATAGCAAGAATTTTATTTTAATTCAAATCTACAGCGAGTGTCGTTACGTCGGTCTTAGTAACTCTATTAAGTTCTTTCTTAAAGCTAAAACAAATTTAACAGAATAGTTTCCTAGGTACAAAAATAAAATGTCATGAAGAGTATGATGTTAAATAGTAGTACGACACTTGCTGACTATAGACTACAGCAGGAAGGTATTGTGTTCATTTGTTTGTTTGTTATCCTATGCCAATTTTGATAAGTAATCTCTTCATGAATCTGGGAGTGCCAACGGGAATACAAAATTTTAGGAAAACGGTATGACGAACGCTTATGTTCCATATTGTGTAAAATATGGACAAACCTATCAAAGTTTTATCTTCGTTATATATCAACATTGTATAGGAGTGTGCATCCAGTTTTTAATCACATTTTTGCTAACATCGAGTACTTTGAGCCCCCTCTACGCGTAAAAAATTATACATAATTAGATATATAATAATACTAAATGCAGTAGGTTGTTAGGCCACAGTAAATACATTTTCAAGCCGCCAAACGCCCCTACGGGACCCAGTAGTGGGTCGCGCCCGGTAGGTAGAGAAATGCTGCACATTGCGTTCAAGGTCGGACTATGACCTAGTCTCCGGATTGTTCTTTCGCCTGGAGCAATAGAAATTGTTCACGGCCCGCCATCCTGAATTATTATTGGGTCCTTCAGTCTTACGACTGGTTTGTACCCTTCCCGCATATGCCCGTGGTGCGTGTGGTGCGTGTGTTACGGAGTCTCACAGGTATAAATATGGGCCTACAGTTTAACGCCGGATCCGAACGGCATAGTTGGGGAGGGTTTATAGTAGGCAGGATACCTCTCGCTAGTTTGCCATTGCCTTGCGAGGCGTTCTGAAAATGGAAGATAATTCTGAAATCCCAGTAGGGTATAAATATAAGGATCCTCGGCTGGTTGAGTTCGGTTACCCCTGGCGATTTTACAGTGCGGTTCGTAGTGATTTTGGTGTGCGATTTATTGAGAAGTGATTATCGTGTTAATTAGTGAAAAACTGTAATAAGGTGACATTTATTGTTGGACAAATTTAATTTGAATTATTGTGCTCTGTTATACAGAATAACTGCACAAGAGTGCTCTGTTGATTCATAACTACTATTTGTGTCTAATCGAGGTCTGTGATTAGTGACTTGATTGGTGTCAGTTCTTCTGTTCCCACTGAACAACACGACGATCCGAGTGACCGGCGTCAGAATATAAAGATTTTATGTAGTTGGATTTAATTTTAACTTAGTTATTAGCGGGAGTTTAAAACATAGTTCCCGCTCCGATGGAGACGGCCGTCGCGGGAACTGCCGAAACGTCCGGCCTTTTTATGGAATGCAATTTTGAAAATGAAATGAAATGAAATTAATTAAATTAAAATTAAATTAAAATAAAAAAAAATGAAATTAGTGGACAACGGCCTAACAGCCTAGACAGAATAATCTTAATCATCCTTACAGGTTTTGTTTGTGTTTTGATATTGTAATACGTTTCACGAATTACCGTGCCGGGAGTCAGCAAGTTTTATTAATTCTTTATATTCTATTTGTATTTGAATCGATATAAATTCAAGCGGAAAGAGCTAGCGTAGCGGTATTGGTGGACTTTTACGCGTCCGTAGTATGTAATGTAGTGTTAGAGATTTATTTATTGAACTAGCGGACTGTGCTTTGGATCAATATGAAGAGAACGCTTCTGGCAGAGCACTGATACACTCGTACACGTCTGAGAGAGCGGCTATTATCGTAATGAAATCAACGGTTGTCTTCTCCGCCAGAGGGAGAAAACACAAAACGTCTGCGGTTCGTTAGTTTTCATTAAAGTTTTCCTTATCCTTTCGTTCAACCACAAAAATCTTTCCAATTTTGCACGTATGGGTATCGCGATGAAAATTAAATTGTGTGTGTGTGTGTGTGTGGTCAGAGAGAGAGAGAGAGAGAGAGAGAGAGAGAGAGAGAGAGAGAGAGAGAGAGAGAGAGAGAGAGAGAGAGAGAGAGAGAGAGAGAGAGAGAGAGAGAGAGAGAGAGAGAGATGTAGATGCCTGATAAAATGTTTTATGTCTAATAAAAGGTAGATATAATGTTGTGTATGTTTCTCTCTCTGTGGTCAGTACCGCGCGCATGTATATGAAATTAGAAAGTTTATATTTATTCGACAAATATTAACGCCCTCTCTCTCTCTCTCTCTCTCTCTCTCGCTCGCAGACGTCGGAAGCAATTAGAGGTCATTGACACGACTTTACACTGACACATTGCAGTCTCTCACTCTCTCTCTCTCTCTCTCGCTCTCTCTCTCTCTGGGTTAAGCTGGTGTTGTACGTTACTAAAATCATAGCAAATATTTTCATTCTAAGCATGTATTACTGTTTAGTAATAATTACAGCCCCAACAAAGGATATATAAGTTTGTGTACATGGATTGTATATTGCAAGTACGGAATTATTATTTAAATCCGATATCTGTTTTTATTAAAATCATACAATGTCAAAAGAGGATAGTTGTCTGTTACGAACCAGTACTAACTCTCCTATATGGTCGTCGCTCGCATCATCCGTATTTAAAGTTCGCTACTTCCAGTACACATGGCCTCTGTAACAGATTTGGTCTCCAACAGGTGTGATTCGAACGGTAAGAGCAAGAACAATATGAACAAGGCCAAGGACATTATATGTCTAGTATCCCTCCTCAGACGCTGGTGTTACTTTGTGTCATAAAATCTCGTGGCACTCAAGATAAGAGACAATACGTTTGCAAAAAACGACAAAATTGAACTTCTGGAAACAAAATTGTACGGTTTGTAAGTAATATCGACAACACAGGTCAGCATTTTTCGGACATTGACAGATAAAGGGATCGTCACATTAGGACTACTGACCGCTAAATCCAGTAGTACAAGAACTTAGATATTTGTTGAATCAGTAGCAAAAAAATGTTAGATCTACTGTTTTCAGCGTACATAGACATTTGATAATATTCCATTTTGGTTGTATTCGTGAAGCCATAGTGTAATGGCTGTCCTTGGAAGTCATGTAACCCTTAGTGTTTGTGTGGGAATCGTAGTCGGATTTTAGTTTCTGACATGTCTTTCGTCCGTTTGTGTGCAGGTTGTCTTTACAGTCATGAAAATCATTTCAAGAGGTAAGCCGCATTGTATTGTTCGCGTACCGCGAGCATATGCGGTGGTGACTGCTGTACAAGAATTCTACGGACTGATGTGTTACGAAATTAGCGTGGTAACCAAGTTCTATGACATAGAGCGTGGGTTTCTCCGTACAATTGTGTAACGTCGCGTAGCATTTTTGTGCGATGTTAAGCGACCTATAAAACGTAATGAACCTGTTGTGCCATGATGACGGAGTTGCACAGATGCGTGTGATAATAATAATAATAACAATAATAATATAAAGAGGTCGCGTGCTCAAACATTATTATTATTTCGCCTTTGACATGCTCCTTGTCAGTCTGTAATTTAGAGGTAGCGAATCTTTTTGACATGATAATGTCTTATGGCTGGCCATCATTTGGAAATTTCTGTAACGCATCACGCTGCATGACGTCATCATTTACCAGCCATAAGACATGATAATGTCTTATGGCTGGCCATCATTTGGAAATTTCTGTAACGCATCACGCTGCATGACGTCATCATTTACCAGCCGGGAATCGTTAACTAAAACCGCGACCGCTAACGTGCTAACGTCCGTCGCAGATTAAAGACCTAACAAGCAAACAACACTGCATAGCTGTAGATAGGTATGTAACCAATCAGTCAGTCAGTAACCATAATAATGTTGCGTTTAGCTGGCGGCTGAAAGACATTATCATGCTCTTAAGCTTTTACCATTTGGTAAACGGTACTTTACATTTTTTTGCCATTCTTCTGCCGATGATAAAATGTTCTCTGTAGAGTTATTCGTCAAGTTGTTGGTGTAACAATAACATGGTGTAAGCTACCTCTCGTTTATCCATGAGAATGAGTGTTCGGTGTCATCTGCTGTGAGGGTAAATAGCGCCTTATTTTCGCTATTATTTACAACGGTACGGCTAAAATACTAGTAAGCGTAATCAAAAATTACTTCCTACCCTGCTAACAACATCAATGGATGCATTTTGAGTACGTGGCTATGAAAATGATCCGGACACAGGTTATGTCAGGTTGTAATAAGTTAGGCCTCTCCAGTTCTATAATTTTCTACAAAAAATTAGTTTTGTTTCCGATTAAGTATCTCCATTTTAATTACTTTTAACACTACACTGAAAAGTTTGTAGTTGTGGGTAGAGGAAAAAATATCAGGAAAGGTATCCGTAGTATGTCATACGATAGTGAAGGAAAGATTTCATCGATATTTTGACATGTTCTCTCGCATATGTTATAGGTTACAGTGGATATGAGATTCGGTTAGAACATGTGCACACTAAATAGGTAATTGTAAGGAAAATAAGAAATTACTGTAATAGGTAAGTTGTTCAGTACTACAGGAGTAGAAAAATATTTTCATATTCATCATTGTCGTAAGGAACTCACACCCTGATGGAAGGACACACAAGGTGCAGTACAAAAATCCTCCCAGAAGGTCCTTCCAGAGGGCGACTGACTGTACGCTATCATTAAAATTATACAAAACCACTGCTGTCCCGATTCAGATGTACGACAGTGAGGAATGTAAGCGAGACATGTCTACAATTTGAAGCAGCTGAAGTGCTTTCTCTGAGAAGAGTCAAGGGTTCCACACAGTTGAACAGAACGACTGCATTCGGAACGAGCTAAACGTCTATAATCCGAACCAGCGAATAGACGATTACAGATTAAAATGGTGGGAACACGTCGACGGAATGGACGAAAACAGGCAAGCAGTCCAGCGGGCTAAGCTATGTTAACTTCACACACACGCACGCACGCACACACACACACACACACATTGATACATTTGGAAACTGAGTACAGAATAAATCTACAATCACCTAATCGGTTTGTTGGCAGAAAACAATTAATATATTCGTTGAGAAAATTGTTGTGGCTGAACGAAACATGTGTCTGAATAAATTTTCTCTCTACATAGCAGTTGTAAAAGTAGTCATATACATTATGTGCTATATATACAAAAGGCTTTCAACGTGTTTGTCATTTCAACCAATTTGTACCGTGCTCTAATTATGTAAAAAAAAAAAAAAAAAAAAATAACTGTACCGCTCCATACAACTGAGAATAAATCCATACACACACACACATGAACAATTTTACGTTTAAATAAAATCTGTACATACAATATTAATGATATAAATATTACTGTTTTATTAATTTAAAATACCGTATAATTGCTTACGACGCGCACACTTAGCAACGTTTTTACTTATTTGAACAAGTCATGTATTAACTTCAATAAATAATGCACTTGATAATGTTTAAATATTTCCAACAACTATGTTGATTAGAAGTGCTGTAAGTTCAATAACAATGTTCGCTACGTAACGTATTCAAATCTGTTTACTCACCTCTTAAATGTTGATGCACGCAATTATCGATTTCACAATGAGGTATGAAGGCTAATTGAATTCTTCACGTATATATATTGATGTATCTTACAACGGTAGGGGTAGCTTAGCGTGTTGTTTTGAAAGTCATTGTCCGCCGTTGGAAACTTTCAGAAGTTAGCGATACTGAAAGTATTTTCGTGCATTAGTCAAAATTAGGAAAACAATGTAGAGAGAGAGAGCGAGTGGACACACATGTAAGTAGCTCGATACTCAGTGACAACAACAACACACACACACACACACACACACACACACACACACACACACACACACATACATACATACACAACGATGTTTCTACTTATTTGAACAAGTCCTGTATTAAATGCACTTGTTAATGTTTTAATGTGAACAATTTTACGTTTAAATAAAATCTGTACATACAATAAAATTATGTTTCAGTATTAATGATATAAATATTACTGTTTTATTAATTTAAAATACCGTATATATATATATATATATATATATATATAACCTAGGAACTTCGCAGGTGAAGAAATTAATTTCTATTTTTCATCTGTAACGACATGCGTGTATAATTTTAATTTATTTCACTATACACCTCTGAACCTATGTGTAATTATTTTGTAAACTGCGTTATCTATGGAGGAACTGTCGCAGCAAACGTTAACACTAGAACGATTATATTATTATTATTTAGTGATCAGATAATTTCATAAAAAAATAAGAAACGTAAAAGATATACGCTGACTTTACCGCAACCACGTCTATTTAGATAAACGGCTCGGAAGAAAAAATAATTCTTCACAAAGCAGAACAACAACAACAACTACAGTCTCAAATAAATATATTTTAAATCTGGGGCTATGCGTGTACGTAGGGAAGGTCTTCATATGCTCACTGAACAAAATATAAATATTCGCTGGCAGATAATTTCATAAAAATAAGAAACGTAAAAGATATACACTGACTTTACCGCAACCACGTCTATTTAGATAAACGACTCGGAAGAAAAAATAATTCTTCACAAAGCAGAACAACAACTACAGTCTCAAATAAATATATTTTAAAAAAGATAAATATATATTAGATGGAAATGTTTCCTCTGTTTTCCTCTGTGAAACACAAAAAGAACTTGGGAATCGTGTTTCTTCCCTAGATGCGGTCAACACGATTAAAAGTAAAATTTTAATAACAAAGTTTTCACTGTACTTTAACAAGGATGGTAATATTTTTTTTTTCTAGTGCCTAATCTTTTAAACTAAAAAAGTACAATCTTTATTACTTTTACAAATACACACAGACGTTAGGGAGAGACTGCAATGTGTCAGTGTAAAGTCGTGTCAATGACCTCTTGTATTACAATAGTTTCTTACTGAAGGCTTGTACGCTTTAAATTCAGCTATACCTAAAATATATCTTCAATTAGGGTCATTGTACACACACAGTGGAATGCTTTCAGAAATTTGCGACACACACACACATACACAACGCTGTTTCTACTTATTTGAACAAGTCCTGTATTAAATGCACTTGTTAATGTTTTAATGTGAACAATTTTACGTTTAAATAAAATCTGTACATACAATAAAATTATGTTTCAGTATTAATGATATAAATATTACTGTTTTATTAATTTAAAATACTGTATATATATATATAACCTAGGAACTTCGCAGGTGAAGAAATTAATTTCTATTTTTCATCTGTAACGACATGCGTGTATAATTTTAATTTATTTCACTATACACCTTCGCCGCCGCTGCTACCACAGTCGCCAGTAATAAAAAAAGAAGAAAGATCAGTTAGGAAACGCATCAGTACTCGTTCGAAACTGAAACGATTAACGTACCTTACGTCTTACGTCTTACGTCTTACGTCTTACGTCTTACGTTTACGTTTTACGTCTTACGTTTTAGTTTCACATCTTACGTCTTACGTCTTACGTCTTACGTTTTACGTTTTACGTCTTACGTCTTACGTCTTACGTTTACGTCTTACGTCTTACGTTTTAGTTTCACATCTTACGTCTTACGTCTTACGTTTTACGTTTTACGACTTACGTCTTACGTCTTACGTTTTACGTTTTACGTTTTTTTATTCGCGGAAATTCGCAGATGCTGTGGTCCATTGGGACTGATGTTAATCGTTTCAGTTTCGAACGAGAACTGATTAGCAATTGTGTTTGCGTTCGAGAATTTTAAACCCTTCCTAGAACATAAAGAATTCCTTTTGGAAACCGTCAATCAGGCGTTATCTTGGTTATTGAATCACCCTAAACAGTTAGGACGAATTGGAAGGTGGATATTGAAGTTAAACTGCTACAAATTCAGAGTGCAGCATATAAAAGGTACTCAAAACGTAGTCGCTGATACCCTGTCCCGTATGTTCCAGTCGCCCACTAAAACTCCTGAAAACAAAGAGAATCCGGAAATAGCACATGCTAACGCCGTAATTACTGAATTCCCCCTTGCCTTCACAAACATTGCTCTGTATCAACAACAAGACCTCTCACTGAAGCCTATTATAGAACAACTTACGCAAGGTATTAAATCCGAGAAGTACGTATTGAGTAGAAATGTACTATGTCACAAGATAAGAATAATAGCCCCGGATGTAATTAAGCCCATGCTGATGGAATACTTCCATTCATCTACCATAGGAGCCCATATGGGAATCAATAAGACAATACATCGTGTTCGAAAGGAATATCATTGGAACAATATGAACAGCGAAATAGCCAACTTCGTAAAGAAATGTACATTATGTGCCCTCAGTAAACCGGTTCGAAATAATCAAGTGAGCCAAATGATTTCAGAAATCCCTAAGACCCCTTTTTCTAAACTTTATCTAGATTTCTCAGGTCCATATCCACGATCCAAATCAGGCAATACAATGTTACTCATCTGTGTAGATTCGTTCACTAAATTTGTTTGGATGTATCCCATGCGACGAGCATTAGCGTCGACGACTGTAAAAATATTACAGGAAAGACTATTTAAAGACTACGGTACTCCAGTACGTATAGTATCTGATAACAGTCCACAGTTTAAAGCGAAAGAATTTAGGAATATGTGTTTCAAGTTAGGGATAGACCATATAACCACTACAGAGTATCAACCAAAAGGCAATATTGCTGAAAGGTATCTACGAAACCTCAAATCTGCGCTAATCGCCTATCATGCAAACGATCATACGTCGTGGGACCAAAACCTATCCTGGATTCAATATGCTTTTAATTCAGCTTATCACGAAGGTCACAAGTCGACCCCGTTTGAGTTACTGTACAAATACCGACCAAACCACCCTTTGTCCACAAGATGGAATATACACGATCTGCTGCCTCCGCAAATAACGGATAAGCAGATAAAGCGAATATGGAATAAAGCCCGCTCTAATTTAAGAGCAAACTTAGAGAAATCCAGAAAATACCACTGCATTTAATACAGGACTTGTTCAAATAAGTAGAAACAGCGTTGTGTATGTGTGTGTGTGTGTGTGTGTGTGTGTGTGTGTCGCAAATTTCTGAAAGCATTCCACTGTGTGTGTACAATGACCCTAATTGAAGATATATTTTAGGTATAGCTGAATTTAAAGCGTACAAGCCTTCAGTAAGAAACTATTGTAATACAAGAGGTCATTGACACGACTTTACACTGACACATTGCAGTCTCTCCCTAACGTCTGTGTGTATTTGTAAAAGTAATAAAGATTGTACGTTTTTTAGTTTAAAAGATTAGGCACTAGAAAAAAAAATATTACCATCCTTGTTAAAGTACAGTGAAAACTTTGTTATTAAAATTTTACTTTTAATCGTGTTGACCGCATCTAGGGAAGAAACACGATTCCCAAGTTCTTTTTGTGTTTCACAGAGAAAAACAGAGGAAACATTTCCATCTAATGTATATTTATCTTTTTTAAAATATATTTATTTGAGACTGTAGTTGTTGTTCTGCTTTGTGAAGAATTATTTTTTCTTCCGAGTCGTTTATCTAAATAGACGTGGTTGCGGTAAAGTCAGTGTATATCTTTTACGTTTCTTATTTTTATGAAATTATCTGCCAGCGAATATTTATATTTTGTTCAGTGAGCATATGAAGACCTTCCCTACGTACACGCATAGCCCCAGATTTAAAATATATTTATTTGAGACTGTAGTTGTTGTTGTTGTTCTGCTTTGTGAAGAATTATTTTTTCTTCCGAGCCGTTTATCTAAATAGACGTGGTTGCGGTAAAGTCAGCGTATATCTTTTACGTTTCTTATTTTTTTATGAAATTATCTGATCACTAAATAATAATAATATAATCGTTCTAGTGTTAACGTTTGCTGCGACAGTTCCTCCATAGATAACGCAGTTTACAAAATAATTACACATAGGTTCAGAGGTGTATAGTGAAATAAATTAAAATTATACACGCATGTCGTTACAGATGAAAAATAGAAATTAATTTCTTCACCTGCGAAGTTCCTAGGTTATATATATATATATATATATATATATATATACGGTATTTTAAATTAATAAAACAGTAATATTTATATCATTAATACTGAAACATAATTTTATTGTATGTACAGATTTTATTTAAACGTAAAATTGTTCACATTAAAACATTAACAAGTGCATTTAATACAGGACTTGTTCAAATAAGTAGAAACATCGTTGTGTATGTATGTATGTGTGTGTGTGTGTGTGTGTGTGTGTGTGTGTGTTGTTGTCACTGAGTATCGAGCTACTTACATGTGTGTCCACTCGCTCTCTCTCTCTACATTGTTTTCCTAATTTTGACTAATGCACGAAAATACTTTCAGTATCGCTAACTTCTGAAAGTTTCCAACGGCGGACAATGACTTTCAAAACAACACGCTAAGCTACCCCTACCGTTGTAAGATACATCAATATATATACGTGAAGAATGCAATTAGCCTTCATACCTCATTGTGAAATCGATAATTGCGTGCATCAACATTTAAGAGGTGAGTAAACAGATTTGAATACGTTACGTAGCGAACATTGTTATTGAACTTACAGCACTTCTAATCAACATAGTTGTTGGAAATATTTAAACATTATCAAGTGCATTATTTATTGAAGTTAATACATGACTTGTTCAAATAAGTAAAAACGTTGCTAAGTGTGCGCGTCGTAAGCAATTATACGGTATTTTAAATTAATAAAACAGTAATATTTATATCATTAATATTGTATGTACAGATTTTATTTAAACGTAAAATTGTTCATGTGTGTGTGTGTGTGGATTTATTCTCAGTTGTATGGAGCGGTACAGTTATTTTTTTTTTTTTTTTTTTTACATAATTAGAGCACGGTACAAATTGGTTGAAATGACAAACACGTTGAAAGCCTTTTGTATATATAGCACATAATGTATATGACTACTTTTACAACTGCTATGTAGAGAGAAAATTTATTCAGACACATGTTTCGTTCAGCCACAACAATTTTCTCAACGAATATATTAATTGTTTTCTGCCAACAAACCGACTAGGTGATTGTAGATTTATTCTGTACTCAGTTTCCAAATGTATCAATGTGTGTGTGTGTGTGTGTGTGTGTGCGTGCGTGCGTGTGTGTGAAGTTAACATAGCTTAGCCCGCTGGACTGCTTGCCTGTTTTCGTCCATTCCGTCGACGTGTTCCCACCATTTTAATCTGTAATCGTCTATTCGCTGGTTCGGATTATAGACGTTTAGCTCGTTCCGAATGCAGTCGTTCTGTTCAACTGTGTGGAACCCTTGACTCTTCTCAGAGAAAGCACTTCAGCTGCTTCAAATTGTAGACATGTCTCGCTTACATTCCTCACTGTCGTACATCTGAATCGGGACAGCAGTGGTTTTGTATAATTTTAATGATAGCGTACAGTCAGTCGCCCTCTGGAAGGACCTTCTGGGAGGATTTTTGTACTGCACCTTGTGTGTCCTTCCATCAGGGTGTGAGTTCCTTACGACAATGATGAATATGAAAATATTTTTCTACTCCTGTAGTACTGAACAACTTACCTATTACAGTAATTTCTTATTTTCCTTACAATTACCTATTTAGTGTGCACATGTTCTAACCGAATCTCATATCCACTGTAACCTATAACATATGCGAGAGAACATGTCAAAATATCGATGAAATCTTTCCTTCACTATCGTATGACATACTACGGATACCTTTCCTGATATTTTTTCCTCTACCCACAACTACAAACTTTTCAGTGTAGTGTTAAAAGTAATTAAAATGGAGATACTTAATCGGAAACAAAACTAATTTTTTGTAGAAAATTATAGAACTGGAGAGGCCTAACTTATTACAACCTGACATAACCTGTGTCCGGATCATTTTCATAGCCACGTACTCAAAATGCATCCATTGATGTTGTTAGCAGGGTAGGAAGTAATTTTTGATTACGCTTACTAGTATTTTAGCCGTACCGTTGTAAATAATAGCGAAAATAAGGCGCTATTTACCCTCACAGCAGATGACACCGAACACTCATTCTCATGGATAAACGAGAGGTAGCTTACACCATGTTATTGTTACACCAACAACTTGACGAATAACTCTACAGAGAACATTTTATCATCGGCAGAAGAATGGCAAAAAAATGTAAAGTACCGTTTACCAAATGGTAAAAGCTTAAGAGCATGATAATGTCTTTCAGCCGCCAGCTAAACGCAACATTATTATGGTTACTGACTGACTGATTGGTTACATACCTATCTACAGCTATGCAGTGTTGTTTGCTTGTTAGGTCTTTAATCTGCGACGGACGTTAGCACGTTAGCGGTCGCGGTTTTAGTTAACGATTCCCGGCTGGTAAATGATGACGTCATGCAGCGTGATGCGTTACAGAAATTTCCAAATGATGGCCAGCCATAAGACATTATCATGTCTTATGGCTGGTAAATGATGACGTCATGCAGCGTGATGCGTTACAGAAATTTCCAAATGATGGCCAGCCATAAGACATTATCATGTCAAAAAGATTCGCTACCTCTAAATTACAGACTGACAAGGAGCATGTCAAAGGCGAAATAATAATAATGTTTGAGCACGCGACCTCTTTATATTATTATTGTTATTATTATTATTATCACACGCATCTGTGCAACTCCGTCATCATGGCACAACAGGTTCATTACGTTTTATAGGTCGCTTAACATCGCACAAAAATGCTACGCGACGTTACACAATTGTACGGAGAAACCCACGCTCTATGTCATAGAACTTGGTTACCACGCTAATTTCGTAACACATCAGTCCGTAGAATTCTTGTACAGCAGTCACCACCGCATATGCTCGCGGTACGCGAACAATACAATGCGGCTTACCTCTTGAAATGATTTTCATGACTGTAAAGACAACCTGCACACAAACGGACGAAAGACATGTCAGAAACTAAAATCCGACTACGATTCCCACACAAACACTAAGGGTTACATGACTTCCAAGGACAGCCATTACACTATGGCTTCACGAATACAACCAAAATGGAATATTATCAAATGTCTATGTACGCTGAAAACAGTAGATCTAACATTTTTTTGCTACTGATTCAACAAATATCTAAGTTCTTGTACTACTGGATTTAGCGGTCAGTAGTCCTAATGTGACGATCCCTTTATCTGTCAATGTCCGAAAAATGCTGACCTGTGTTGTCGATATTACTTACAAACCGTACAATTTTGTTTCCAGAAGTTCAATTTTGTCGTTTTTTGCAAACGTATTGTCTCTTATCTTGAGTGCCACGAGATTTTATGACACAAAGTAACACCAGCGTCTGAGGAGGGATACTAGACATATAATGTCCTTGGCCTTGTTCATATTGTTCTTGCTCTTACCGTTCGAATCACACCTGTTGGAGACCAAATCTGTTACAGAGGCCATGTGTACTGGAAGTAGCGAACTTTAAATACGGATGATGCGAGCGACGACCATATAGGAGAGTTAGTACTGGTTCGTAACAGACAACTATCCTCTTTTGACATTGTATGATTTTAATAAAAACAGATATCGGATTTAAATAATAATTCCGTACTTGCAATATACAATCCATGTACACAAACTTATATATCCTTTGTTGGGGCTGTAATTATTACTAAACAGTAATACATGCTTAGAATGAAAATATTTGCTATGATTTTAGTAACGTACAACACCAGCTTAACCCAGAGAGAGAGAGAGCGAGAGAGAGAGAGAGAGAGTGAGAGACTGCAATGTGTCAGTGTAAAGTCGTGTCAATGACCTCTAATTGCTTCCGACGTCTGCGAGCGAGAGAGAGAGAGAGAGAGAGAGAGAGGGCGTTAATATTTGTCGAATAAATATAAACTTTCTAATTTCATATACATGCGCGCGGTACTGACCACAGAGAGAGAAACATACACAACAAGTGTGTGAGAGAGAGAGAGAGAGAGAGAGAATTTAAACTGATAATTGTTTTATTAAAATCTTACAATGACGAAATATTATTATTTCATTGTTTACGATATATATATTTAATGCAAAAATGAATTTTTAAAATTACAATCGTCTGTAAACTATATTTAACTCTTACCGTTCGAATCACACCTGTTGGAGACCAAATCTGTTACGGAGGCCATGTGTACTGGAAGTAGCGAACTTTAAATACGGATGACGCGAGCGAATAAAAAATAAAGCATGCACGACAAACATACTCTCTCGAGTCTCAGATTCGGGCGAATGCGTTGCTCATATAGTTTGAATTTCCCACCGAAGAAAAATGTTGGCAGATCTGTTCTATACACACAATAATACAGGATTGGTAAACCTGATCATATATTTTAATATACACTATAATACACATATCAAGTTTGAACCCTGCATAGGTTGGTAAACCTGATCATATAGATTTAATATACATTATAACATACAACAAATTTGAACTCATGCAAGGTTGGTAACCCTGATCATATATTTAATATATACAATATAATTCATCAAGTCGGAACCACCCACCCACCACCCACCTCTGATATGCAAATCAGCGTTATTTAAAAAATAAAAAAAATATATTTGCGGATGCGGGTGGTCCATTTGGGAATGCTGCGGGTCCAGCTGATTGAAAGTGAAAGTGATCTAGGCTCGCGAAAGGCGGCATATATTCGCGGATATACAAATCAATTTAATTAAAAAAATAAAAATATCAAATTAAAAAAAAATAAAATATTTATTCGCGGAAATTCGCGGTCCAGTAGAAAGTGAAAGTGATTTAGGCTCGCGAAAGACGGCATATATTTGAATTGACGCGCGAAAGGCGCCATGCAATTTGATTGGTCGATGCTGCTGGTCCAGCGGTGGTGGTGGGGGAATAACGGTACTTGGGTCAGGATCGGCATTTTCCCTCTACTGACTAATACTTTTTTACTAATGTATTCTTAGTCAGCGGTACATGATTGTATAATGACAGTGTCTATATTTTTTCTCAGAACGGATTTTGCATCCATGGAAACTGGAGAAATATCGAGTAAAACATATATAGCCTACTTTCTTATATGCAAATGAAACATAGGAAGAAGAGAGAATTCACGGTGCTGAAATGAAGTTGTTAAGAAGTATAGAACGATATTTCCTCCTACATAGGTAAGAAAATCTAGATCGACATTAGAAGACAACTGAAAAATAGAATCTTTGCGGAAAAAGATTGGGTTCGTTAGTAGGAGATGACGCGAACGTTTGGACCGCATGCCTAATAACTGATTACCAATAGACGCCTTCAGATATGGACCTTCTGGAAAGAGTGGCGCTTGTAGTCCGAGGAGAAGATGGGTTCCAGAACCGGTCAACTAGGAGCTAATGCGGAATGCGGAACGTTCTCGTGCGTTCGATGGTGTCGTTCTAAAAGCTTCTCGACTAGCCTGCAGATGTGAGTTTCTGCCAAGGCCACGCTGAAGTATCCTGTAGAATTTTCGAATGGTTGTTAAGGACGCATATTATGGAACGCCTTTTCTAACGCCAATATTTTCAGAAGTATCTTAAGTTAAAAAAAAATAAAAAAAAAATTAAAATCGTAATTAAAAAAGAAAATCATTAACCAGGGTTGGAGTATAACTAGCGGTAGTAGTAGCGGTATTAGGATTAGGTAGATACCACCAGAGGTTTATATGGCGCATCGGTGGAAAAAATAGAAGACATAAACTTGGATCAGCGTCTGCCCTACTTTGTAATTAACATCCGTTCGAAATCAAATGCGATTACATACGGTTCGCTTCACACGTGTTCTGTATATGGAATACATTTTTATAACACCAATGTCGCACCAAGAAAGCGCTGCAATTAATATTTATTTTCGCTGTACTTAACGAAGTTAAATCTCTCCGTTATATTCTTTCCCGGCTTATCGGTACACGGTCAATTAGACGCCACCAGTGTTTGCACATGTTTGCACATCTAACACAATTAGACACGAAACGAGTGTCTGGTTGCGCTGTGTTAAAATTTCTCATTGTGCATGTGTAGCTTTGACACGTTGTTTTCGAACCAATTATGTTGTGGTCAGAACAGCTGCACGGTTGGTGTGCCACATGGTTGTGTGTCGTGGTTTGCTGTGCGTTCGGACATGCCGTGCCTTCAGAAATAATGGTTTGTAACTGAGCGTTCGAGTTTAAACGGTGGTGGTACGAGCACTGAAGATGATCACCACAGTGGACGCTCGAAAGTGCGACAACTGCAAATGCTGCACACCCAGCTGTCGCCAGGGGCGTATTTAAAGGGGGGGGGACGAACGGGACCGACCTCCTCACTCCTCAGAGGGTCGAAAAAGTTAATCTTTTAATTTTTAGGTTGCTTTATTTTTTTTCAGCTGTGTACGCTAGTACATGTTTTATATGCAGAAAGAGGATTATTACACAGCATTAGGGTATATGTTTGAAATATTAATATTGGAAAATGAATGCAGTCAATAAGCAGGTATCTTTTAACAGTGTTTCAATAACGCGTATTTTTATTGTGCTATTACCATTTACTTTAATGAAACTTATTTCAGGATGTTATCTCGCGTTTGCAGCCACTTTAAAGATAGTAATGTTGACTAGTCTTAACTTGTTCTTTCTTTTGTATGAAGCCGACCCGACCCCGGACCCCAAGGGTTTTCACACCAAGTTCTTGAATTAAAATATGATAATCACAATTATGCGAAATGCCTATGATCTCCAACAGTGTCACTCGCTTTGAATCGATTTGGTTTTCCAACACCGTGAACGGACATTTTTTGATGGTAGGAGTTGTTGCACTTTTTAGGCGTCCACTGCAGGCATCATCTTTAATGCTCGTACAACCACGTTCAAACTCGTGTGCGAGCTTACAAACAATTGTTTCTGAAATCGCAGGCGATTGCTTAAACGCCTATAATTTTGATTAGCGCTAAACCTTTTTGAACAAACAATTCAATCACGACGTTTGATTTTGTCCATTTTTCAAAACACACATGATACGTAAATTTCGCATAGCTGGTAAACAAAGAATTAATTGAAATATACTTGGTGAATTAACAGGTGTTAATATGGAAGTATGATCTGTTCACGGCTTCAGTCCTTCTTATTTCCTTCTTTTCGTCAAAGTTTCCACTGACTTCAGAACCAAGGTATTGGAAAATAGAAACTGATTCAGAACAGTAATCATACACGTAATGGTACTGGTGTTGCATATATCTTTTCCGTATTGACTGAATTTTTTGGTCTTATCTTTATTTCCTCTAAGTCCTTTTTACGTGCCTCTCCATCCAGTTTTAAGAAGGCTTCTTCAACAGAAGGCAGTGATCTACCAATAATTGTAACAAGTTCTCGAACAAGTATTTGATCAAGAAGGCCATTGTTGGTTCCGCAGCCCCTCTACTTCTGTGATTTTTAGTTTTTATAGTTATTTTGTCGTTTAAAAAAATTTAAGCCGACTCTGAGGTTGTTATTTTGAACCTCAGAATGAACTCAGAAAGAAAGAGTGGATGAACGTTCAAAATATTATCATGGACCACCTAACCAACTAAAAGCATTAATATTATTCCAGCAGGGGAGTATTTACAAGGAGGGACGATCGGGACCAGACCCTCTACCAGAGGGTCGAAAAAGTTGAAGAATTTTGATAATCTCTAAATTTATTATTATTATTATTATTATTATTATTATTATTTCAGCTGTGTACGCTAATACAGTAGTAATTCTTTATTAAATATACAAACAGGTTTATTACACAGCATTAGCGTATACGTTTTAAATACGAAATGTAGGAAAGTCAGTTCAATCAATAAGTATCTTGTAAAGAATGTTTCAGTAACGCGATCTGTATTGTGTTATTACCGTTTACTTTCATGGGACTGATTTCAGCCACTTTAAAGAGAGTAATGTTGATCAGTTTTGACTTGTTTTTTCTTTTGTATGAAGCCGACCCGACCCTGAGGCCTTCAGGCCAAATTCTAGATACGCCACTGACTTCCAGTACTGATTCAAGCAGTGCAAACAACGTTCTTGTAAGTGTATGGCGTTCAAAGGAAACTACATTGAAGAGCATATAATTGTTTGCAAATTGATGGGTCTATAATTTTTATACAATCTGTCTCATTCTTTTTTACTTCCATATTCCTTAAGGAATGGAAGTATGGTGATGGCAAAAAAAATCGTGTTCGAGATTATTGCAGATTCTGATTGTACTACACTCAAAACATGAAAAAAGTCGTTTTCCGAAAAGTGTCTGAGTGCGTGTCTGTCTGTGTGTCTGTGTGTAGATTTTTTTACATCCATATTCCTTAAGGAATGGAAGTATGGTGATGGCAAAAAAAATCGTGTTCGAGATTATTGCAGATTCTGATTCTACTACACTCAAAACATGAAAAAAAGTCGTTTTCCGAAAAGTGTCTGTGTGTGTGTCTGTCTGTCTATCTGTGTGTCTGTCTGTCTGTAGATTTTTTTCTATGGCAAACGATAACTGCCGCAAATTCAAACAGAATCAAATAATTTTTTGCATGCAGCCCTGATTTGCAGAGTACTCGCGACCTATTGTTTTTGGTGAAGATCGGTTAAGGGAAAGGGGTAGTTTACCTGCAACGGTTTTTTTTTAGCAAGGGTAATTTTGTTTGTTTGGCAAACGATAACAGCCGCAAATTCAAACAGAATCAAATAATGTTTCGCATACAGCCCTGAATTGTAGAGTTCTCAAGACCTATTGTTTTTGGTGAAGATCGGTTAAGGGAAAGGGGTAGTTTACCTGTAACGTTTTATGTTTTAACAAGGGTATTTCCTATGGCAAACGATAACAGCCGCAAATTCAAACAGAATCAAAAGATTATTTGCATACAGCCCTAAATTGTAGAGTTCTCAAGACCTATTGTTTTTGGTGAAGTTCGGTTGAGGGAAAGGGGTAGTTTACCTGCAACGTTTTTTTAACAAGGGTATTTTCTATGGCAAACGATAACAGCCGCAAATTCAAACAGAATCAAATAATGTTTTGCACACAGCCCTGATTTGTAGAGTACTCAAGACCTATTGTTTTTGGTGAAGATCGGTTAAGGGAAAGGGGTAGTTTACCTGTAACGTTTTATGTTTTAACAAGGGTATTTCCTATGGCAAACGATAACAGCCGCAAATTCAAACAGAATCAAAAGATTATTTGCATACAGCCCTAAGTTGTAGAGTTCTCAAGACCTATTGTTTTTGGTGAAGATCGGTTGAGGGAAAGGGGTAGTTTACCTGCAACGTTTTTTTAACAAGGGTATTTTCTATGGCAAACGATAACAGCCGCAAATTCAAACAGAATCAAATAATGTTTTGCATACAGCCCTGATTTGTAGAGTACTCAAGACCTATTGTTTTTGGTGAAGATCGGTTAAGGGGAAGGGGTAGTTTACCTGCAACGTTTTTTTATCAAGCGTATTTTCTATGGCAAACGATAACAGCCGCAAATTCAAACAGAATCAAATAATTTTTTGCATACGTCCCTGAATTGTAGAGGTCTCAATGACTTTCGATTTTGGTGAAGATCGGTTAAGGGGAAGGGGTAGTTTACCTGCAACCTTTTACGTTTTAACAAGAGTAAAGTACTTGAAAATTTATTTAAACTTTTTGAAACAATGGTAATTGTTAAAAATAAAATAATTTTGTTGCCAGGCAATAAAATTATAATTTTTTCATTTTAATGTAATATAATATTTTTCATTTAATACAGCAATAAAAAGGCAGGTAAGACACAGCCTGGCTGTTTGGCTGAAAATGATTTTAAATATAAATCTTAGAATATGGAAGTCATGTATGGTTCTCCATACCGATATTTACTTCCATATTCCTTAAGGAATGGAAGTATGGTGATGGCAAAAAAAATCGTGTTCGAGATTATTGCAGATTCTGATTCTACTACACTCAAAACATGAAAAAAAGTCGTTTTCCGAAAAGTGTCTGTGTGTGTGTCTGTCTGTGTGTCTGTGTCTCTGTGTGTCTGTGTGTCTGTGTGTCTGTCTGTAGATTTTTTTTTCTATGGCAAACGATAACTGCCGCAAATTAAAACAGAATCAAATAGTTTTTTGCATACAGCCCTGATTTGTAGAGTACTCGCGACCTATTGTTTTTGGTGAAGATCGGTTGAGGGAAAGGGGTAGTTTACCTGCAACGGTTTTTTTTAATCAAGGGTAATTTTGTTTGTTTGGCAAACGATAACAGCCGCAAATTCAAACAGAATCAAATAATATTTCGCATACAACCCTGAATTGTAGAGCTCTCAAGATTTGTTCATTTTGGTAAAGATCGGTTAAGGGAAAGGGGTAGTTTACCTGCAACGTTTTATGTTTTAACAAGGGTATTTTCTATGGCAAACGATAACAGCCGCAAATTCAAACATAATCAAATAATGTTTTGCATACTGCCCTGAATTTTAGTGTTCTCAAGACCTATTGTTTTTGGTGAAGATCGGTTAAGGGAAAGGGGTAGTTTACCTGCAACGGTTTTTTATCAAGGGTAATTTTTGTCTATGGTAAACGATAACAGCCACAAATTCAAACAGAATCAAAAGATTTTTTGTATACAGCCCTGTATTGTAGAGTTCTCAATACCTATTGGTGTTGGTGAAGATCGTTTAAGGGAAAGGGGTAGTTTACCGGCAACGTTCTATGTTTTATAAGGGTATTTTCTATGGCAAACGATAAGAGCCGCAAATTCAAACAGAATCAAATATGTTTTTGCATACAGACCTGTTTTGTTGAGTACTAAAGACCTATTGTTTTTGGTGAAGATCGGTTAAGGGAAAGGGGTAGTTTACCGGACACGTTTTTTGTTTTATCAAGGGTATTTTATATGGCAAATGATAACAGCCGCAAATTCAAACAGAATCATACAATATTTTGCATACAGCCCTGAAATGTACAGTTCTCAAGATCTGTTGGTTTTGGTGAAGATCGGTTAAGGGAATAGGGTTGTTTACCAGCAACATTTTATGTTTTATCAAGGGTAATTTTTTTTTTGACGAACGATAACTGCCGTACATTAAAACAGAATCAACTACTCTTCTGCATACCTTTTTGAATTATACAGAACTCAAGGTCTGTTGATTTTGTTGAAGATCGGTTAAGGGAAAGGGGTAGTTTACCTGCAACGTTTTATGTTTTAACAAGGGTGTTTTCTATGGCAAACGATAACAGCCGCAAATTCAAACTAAATCAAATAATTCTTTGCATACTGTCCTGAATTGTAGAGTACCTAAGACATGTCGTTTTTGGTGAAGATCGGTTAAGGGAATGGGGTAGTTTACCGGAACCGGTTTTTTATCAAGGGTAATTTTTGTCTATAGTAAACGATAACAACCGCAAATTCAAACGGAATCAAATAAGTTTTTGCATACATCCCTGATTTCTTGAGTACTAAAGACCTATTGTTTTTGGTGAAGATCGGTTAAGGGGAAGGGGTAGTTTACCGGCAACGTTTTTTTATCAAGCGTATTTTCTATGGCAAACGATAACAGCCGCAAATTCAAACAGAATCAAATAATGTTTTGCATACGTCCCTGAATTGTAGAGGTCTCAATGACTTTCGATTTTGGTGAAGATCGGTTAAGGGGAAGGGGTAGTTTACCTGCAACCTTTTACGTTTTAACAAGAGTAAAGTACTTGAAAATTTATTTAAACTTTTTGAAACAAACGATAACAGCCGCAAATTCAAACAGAATCAAAAGATTATTTGCATACAGCCCTGAATTGTAGAGGTCTCAATGACTTTCGATTTTGGTGAAGATCGGTTAAGGGGAAGGGGTAGTTTACCTGCAACCTTTTACGTTTTAACAAGAGTGAAGTACTTGAAAATTTATTTAAACTTTTTGAAACAATGGTAATTGTTAAAAATAAAATAATTTTGTTGCCAGGCAATAAAATTATAATTTTTTCATTTTAATGTAATATAATATTTTTCATTTAATACAGTAATAAAAAGGCAGGTAAGACACAGCCTGGCTGTTTGGCTGAAAATGATTTTAAATATAAATCTTAGAATATGGAAGTCATGTATGGTTCTCCATACCGATATTTAGTACATAATTTCTCATAGGAAAGAATGCAGTAGCCTTGATAGACCTACTGAAACTTCTCGACATCCTGAATTTATTAATCGAACTTAGTGTATTATACAGTAATAATATTTGAATTCAGAGTAATTACAGAGAACAAACGTTGTTAAGCTCAGACAACGGAAAGTCTTCTAATTGGTCTCCGTGGGAGAGCAATAACACTCGCTGTCAAAGGAAGGGGGGGGGGTAGCAGCCCAGACGAGGGAACGAAGGTAAACAGGTAGAAACGGAACTAAGAAGCTTATCGGGTCGCGTTCAGCGGTACGCTGTACAGGAAGTAAGCTTTTCACGGACGAAGAATTATGCAAAACGGGTAACAAACTTTTTATTGAAATTAAAAATTTGTCGCGGAAGTTGGGAATTCGCCGCCGTCTTTCCTGATAATCACCCAACAAACTCCAGGTGAACACCGTAATTGGCTGCTATTGGTAAAGTTTGTCAACCTTCTCTCTCTCTCTCCCCCTCCCTCCCCCCTCTCTCTCTCTCTCTCCCGCTCTCAGTCTGTCTATCCCATTTTTTATATTTATTTTTCGTACACACGTTTAATATGAATCTTATCTAAAATTAATCGTAAAAAATATGATAATAAAAATACAAATAATAAAAATTATTATTGTTATTATCTCTATGAATTATCTGAATAATAATCGTCTCATGTCGTATCTCTATGAAGACTGTGTGGATAGAAATACATACAGAAACAAAATTCAAAATCTTGAGGTTCTTTACGGTGAGAAGAAGACGAGAAGGGGTGGACAGTGGAAAGGAAGGCGGCGCATATTATCCGAATGAGGGCCTTCTGGCAGAAGAAGAAAAGGAAATGATATTCGCGTGGTCCACGCCTGGCCTGCGCGTGAAAAAAAAATAATAACAATAATAATAACAGTTGAACTGTTATGTCGTGTCAATTACGTTGTTACGAACTGTTATCTTTAGTTCATTGACTCATAATAGAGTTCCACCAAACTGAGAGCGCACAATATTAGAAGTACTGCTGCCTTCATTCACGAACATTGGGCTTTAAGCGTTACAGTTGTTCCGTCCTTTCCCCCGCCTTTTCTCCGATCTTCTTGATATGTTCCTCAAAAATTTAAGAGAACAAAAAAATAAAAACTCAAGTTGTTACATTGTATATATTTTTCCATCATTCCGTTACCAAAATCACATCATTTCAAGTGCAAACTCTCTTTTAATCGCAAAGCTTCTTTTAGTGAAATAGTTCATCGATTTTCAAAGTAGCCAGAAAATACGTTCTGAGTATACAAAACTTTTCAGCACTTAATAATGGACATAAAAATGATTTGAAAAAGTTTTATTCTTAGCGTTTTAATTTACTTCGTGCAAAAGTTAACGTTAGCATAGGACTCTTGTAATATTCTCGTTGCTTATTATAATTTGTCAATGTGTTTATGCTGTTGTAATAAATAAATTTACGTGATTAAAATGGAGACAAGACGATATTTTGTATATACAACCCGCATGTTCCTAAATAATAAGTAACCTATAACATATGAGTAAATCGTGCGTAATACTCGTTTTTTGAGAGGTTGGAAGGTAAATGGTGTAGGGGGGCGCAAAACATTCATCAGCCTAGGGCGCTAAAACCTGAAGGGGACCAGGTCGTGGAAAATTAAAAAAAAATGTATTTCTAGTTTTTAGCATTAAAACATTCTCCTTGTCTACCTGATTAAAATATGTGTGTGTGTGTGTGTGTGTGTGTGTGTGTGTGTGTGTGTGTGTGTGTGTGTGTGTGTGTGTGTGTGTGTGCATAGTTATAACAAACACGTTTTTCATATCACTTTATAGGCCTATGCTTATTCATGTGATGTTACGCAGTGCGATGTCATTGACCTCCTTCAAATAAACATTTCAGTATTTTATAATAATACTAGCAAAATACCCGTGCTTCGCTACGGAGTTTCACGTTGTACGTAATTGTACAATTATTGCTCGCTTAATAGTATAGGATTAGATAGATTGTACAAATTCTCAACTCTTAGTTTGTTTATTTACATTCATAGCAACAGCTATTTATTATTTATTTCGAGAAAATCGTTAGAGCCGTTTCCGAGAAAAAAAGTACATACATTTATTAATTAATTGAACTTCGAAATTTTCTCGACTATAAGAACCTGCAAACAACGAAGTTTTTCAATTTAAAACAATGATTAAAAACTCAGAACTAATTGTATTCGGGGTTTCCAATAAACTGAGATGTCAACCACGTCATTTACAAAGTATGCAATTCCCGCGATAAATTTCATTATTTGATTTTTTGCCCCTTAGGAGTGAACGTTTTTAAAACCGTTTCTTAGTGAGCACCTAAGACCTATGATGAAGCTACGTTCAAAGTTTCATTGATATCCATTCAGTGGTTTCAGAGATATCGTGATCAGTGAGTCAGTCAGTGGTATTTGGCTTTTATAGATATCTATATCTAGCCGATTTACCCAGCGTTGCTCGGGTTCATAATTTATTCATAGGCTCGTAGGCACCTATTCTTGTTCTAGCGTTATATTACTTGTATATTGTATAATCTTCCTTATATTGTTACGTTCGCATTCTCACTGGAGGAATACTCTGTAGCGCACCTGTTTAAGAACATGTCATAAACTGTATTCTTATATCTGGAGAAGAATTCTGTTGCGCGTGATGCTCCTGCTCGATTTCTAACTCTGGGAGAGGGCGAACAGCTAAATTAGTTTTCAATAAAATGTCTACAGTACTTGCACGCGCTGCGTATTTACTGTCTTTTATAATTCATTGTGTTAATGTTGGAATAAGGCATTTGTTAAATTAGTGTCTCCTAAACTTATTCTAACAATACAATACCTCTATAGATTTCAGCGTATCAATTTTTAAATTCAAACTGAAGCAAGTGCATTTATATTGTCTGAACACTATGATCTGAATACATTTGCTATCAAAACTTTGTTTTTTATACTCGCTTATAACTTACTTCGATCTTAACTTATCCACTTTTAAATTCAAACTGAAACAACTCTGAATTCACACACTGTTAAGAAGTTTCTTAAGATGCATACACCACCTTTGATATCATAACCTATATCTTTATTTATAAGAACCGTGGACTCTGGCCACGCCGTCTTTCGCGGGATCCGACCTAAGACTCCCCGGGTTCCGTGGATGAACTCCGGGGAAGGCCCGTCGGACGACTCCCGCGCTATTTCCTACGCGGGAGACTTCCACCGATGCTATGGTAACCAGAATCTATTCTATTGGGTTGCCATAGTAACCAGATATAATAGTTTTTAAGACCCAAAAGACCCCCCAAAGGATCGTATCGAAAAAACACTTGTCCTATGTTGGTTCTCCCGTTGCGTAAAATAATTGTGCCAAGTTTGGTTGAAATCGGTCCAGTGGTTTAGGAGGAGATGTGGAAGACCCCAAAGGACCCCCCAAAGGATCGTATCGAAAAAACACCTACCCTATGTTGGTTCTCCCGTCGCGTAAAATATTTGTGCCAAGTTTGGTTGAAATCGGTCCAGTGGTTTAGGAGGAGATGTGGAAGACCCCAAAGGACCCCATCGAAGAAAACACCTATCCTATGTTGGTTCCCCCGTTGCGTAAAATATTTGTGCCAAGTTTGGTTGAAATCGGTCCAGTGGTTTAGGAGGAGATGTGGAAGACCCCAAAGAACCCCCAAAGGACCCCATCGAAAAAACACCTATCCTATGTTGGTTCTCCCGTCGCGTAAAATATTTGTGCCAAGTTTGGTTGAAATCGGTCCAGTGGTTTAGGAGATGTGGAAGACCCCAAAAACCCCCAAAGGACCCCATCGAAAAAACACCTATCCTATGTTGGTTCTCCCGTTGCGTAAAATATTTGTGCCAAGTTTGGTTGAAATCGGTCCAGTGGTTTAGGAGGAGATGTGGAAGACCCCAAAGAACCCCCCAAAGGACCCCATCGAAAAAAGCACCTCACCTATGTTGGTTCTCCCGTCGCGTAAAATATTTGTGCCAAGTTTGGTTGAAATCGGTCCAGTGGTTTAGGAGGAGATGTGGAACATACATACATAGATACATACATACAATAGGGGTGGGGGGTTTGCCCCTTAGGAGTGAAAGTTTTTAAATCCGTTTCTTAGTGAGCACCTAAGACCTATGATGAAGCTATGTTCAAAGTTTCATTGATATCCATTCAGTAGTTTTTGCTCTACGTTGATTCTATGTCAGTTAGTCAGGCAAACTTCCCCCCCTTTTTCCCCCTTTAAAGGTCGAATTTCCAAAAATCCCTTCTTACCGGATACCTACATCACATAAGGAACCTACATGCCAAATTTCAAGTTTCTAAGTGTTATAGTTTCGGAGATTTCGTGATGAATCAGTGAGTCAGTGGTATTTCTCTTTTATATATATAGATTATTAGCTATAACATTAGGATTCTGGAAGCAAATAAGAGTGTTCTGAAAAGAAGCAAGCAGAACAGAATAAAGAAAAGACAGCTAAAAACGAGCAACGATGAGAGTAGTGAAGAAGTGTATCGCGCAAGAGCATTTTGACTAAAAACATTACAAACTTTTAATCGCGTTTTTCCGTTAAGTCCATATTTTTCATATTTAGGTACATGTAACTTTGCACTGAAAGTGTTGGAGACTTGAATTTTTTTTATTGTGTCTCATAACACTTCTTATACTGAACCTAAAATTTAATATGAGATCTTATGTAAATGATTAGTATATTTTGAAAAAGAATTAAATATTTTGTATTTTTTAAAACACTTTCTTTAAAAAATCAACCTAATTGCTCTTTTAAGAATACATGTATTTAATTACGTGCACTATATGCTTTATGTATTTATTTTTCAGGGAAAAAGGTTTCTTAAAGATATCTTGAATGGTTTTTAAAATAAATGTACCTAACTGATAAGCGACACTCCATTTAATTAAACATGGGACAGGCCTGGTCTCGACCCCCTTAAATCAGGCCCTGGGCATACAGCTGTATAACGCATCAAGTTAATGACTTTTTCATGACCTTACTGCACCAATAAGGAAACAAGACACACTGATGATGACAAAGCAGCGAGTTATTTGTGCTTTTTGATACGACCGTTAACAGTGACTCTTAAGTAGTTCTATTGTAGCGTACTTTGTGTAATATTCAAGTATAGTACAAGTGCAAGAACGTAACGTAAAGACCGTCTGCTTTGACTTTAAAACGCAATCTGCTTCCTTGCTGCTGGTTTGCCTTTTTCCTTTCAGCCAATTTAAAACCTCATTGCATTATGATAGCTTGCTCTGCTTTTCATATTTATGAGGCGCACAGAAAGGCTGTTTAAAACGACGTTACTGACTTTTTGTACCAACTTACTTACGTCTTTTAAATAAGGAACGCGTACTTGGGATTACCTTAGATTTTGCGATGATATAAAATTCATAGACGAGGAAAATCTTTTCTTTGTACTTAAGAGAAGATTGAAACTAAATGAAATTTTAATTGTGTACAATTTTGCAACGAGTTTTTATAGCTTCTGAGGTCTCAGAAATAGAAGAAAAATGGGGGCAGTAGCAAAAGGAATAGTAAATAGAAACCTGCCGATGCCAAAGTGTCGCTGCAGAACTCGATTTCGCACACTAAACCGAGTTTTGTTATTACGTGGCAACTGACAATTTGATTGCTCACGGGCGACTTACCTCAACTTCGGGGACTTGTTGACCAGTTTTGAACGACGTGAGACCAACGTGGGCGTAACAGATGTCACGTCGTAGCGTACCCACGAGACAGTTCGTGCACGGACGATTCAGTACAGACAATTCTGCCTGGGATAATTCAGTTACAGACAAAATCAAGTACTGACAACTGAGCCCGAGAGAATTCAGCTCAATAAGCTGAATAAATGCCACAGTCGAATCAGGAGAATAACCAAAGACACAACAGATTTTATGGGAAAACAGTTAACAGTTCTATCAAACAGCGAATGCTTTAAGACAATCATATACTTACTTTCCTATGTTATTCAAAATTAATAGTTTTATAAAGGTATCCAGATCTACTATGAAGGAATCTAATGTCTAACAAATCTAACGGAATCCGTTTAGAATAAACTAAATGCAGAATGTATATACAGAAAGCAGAACGCAGAATGTATTTTGTCTGAACAAAATTATATTAAGTAAGTAAAAATAGTTTATACTTGCATAAAAAGTTTACGAGAATTTTACAATACAGAAACTGTTATCTAAATCTAAAGTCAATTTGGTCAACCTGTAAAATTAATATACGAGGATTGATAAAAAGTTCATCCAGTTATTGTTTATTTTAAAAATTATACCTTCATTTGTCGACACTTATACTGCCCCCTTCACTGCAGTCTCAGTCGAATGAAACACGATTAAACCAGCCGTTTTGCAGTCTTCAAAATATTGGAATAGAGCAAAAATATGCAATACAAATCACTGGAAAACGTTCTCGGGAAGAAAAACGTCAAACAAAAACCGTTTTGTTGCCAACAAGAAACGTAGCGTTCCATTTGTCCACTTCAAGTTGTCGACACAAAACGTGTTTATTTGTTTGTCTAAGCACAGTGTAACTAGGTTTTTTGTTCGGTACAATACGAGTAACATCGCATTACAACAAGGAATTGTTTTTTATTTAATGTTGACGTTTGTTTAATCTCTTTGAAATACCGACTTTTCATATTTATGTAATTACGATAGCTACTGTTTTGCATAACTGCACCGCAAAAATATAAATATTACGAGGTTTGATCAAAACGTTTATGCAGTTCTTGTTTATTTTAAAAATTATACCTTCATTCATCGACACATATACTGCCCCCTTCAAAACGGGCTCAGTCGAATGTGACACAATTAAACCAGCCGTTTTGCAGTCTTCAAAATATTTCAAGCATGCAATTTTTAGTACAGCTTTGAGCTCGCTTAGCGATTTTCGTTTTACGTCTTCAACGGTAGCGAAACGTACTCCTTCCTTTCATGGAAATTATCACTGTTGGGAGGAGGAAAGATCGCGTTGGGACACATCTGGTGAATACGGCAGTTGCCGTGTCATCATTATGACGCTTTCTTTTGCCTAGTCTGGCAAAATTCTTAACAAGCAATGATGTGCGCCCACGTATATTATCAGGCTGGAATTATCATAAATTATTCTTCCGTAAATCTGGCCGTTTTCTACGAATAGCTTCATACAAATGGCGTAAAATGTCTGAATAGAACTCTTTATTTACCACTGCGTCTAGCGATGAAATTTCGTTGAACACAAAAACATAATCTTCATCTGACAACCACGACTTCAACTCATTTACGGCAGTCTTTGAAGCTTGTAAACCTGTTGTTCACGCACAGCAGTCTCGCCAGATGCCTTCTGAACATGTTTGCAAGGACAGAGAAGTTTATCTGACAGTCTACACAAAATTTAATCTACGTTCTCCAATATCGCATTGTAGAATGACAAAGCATCGTCTAATACACGTAAAGACAACTTACTCAATTAGTTATGAAATCTAAACTATGCATCAAATAGGGCTAAAGTTTAGACGATTGTCACTAACATGTGTACCAACATCACGTAAGAATATTTTTTTAATCGGATACTTGTAGCAGTGGAAATTGCAAAATTTCACGAACTTTTTTTATCAAACCTCGTATACAATTCCTTATACAAAATTCATTATGCATTTGGTAAAATGAAATTTATTAAATATACGGTATATCCTGTATAATTCAGTTTAAAGTATATGAGGAGATGCCACATCCGAATTAGGGAAAATTCCAAATTATAGAATATTTTATACAATTTTATACTATACATCAAAGTTTATCCAAAATTTTCTTATCGAAGGATACTGAATAAATGTTACAACTACATAAATATTAATGAAAATTTACATTTAATGTGCTTATTAGCAAATAAATTATCAGACAGATAAGAAAAGTTTAAAAGTCTAAAATCAGCAAAGTTTTAACATCCTCTTCTTTTACTTTTGAAATATTTAGCTTGAATTTTCTAACCTTCACCACAAAAATTAAAAAAAGAATGAATGAAGTAACTTCTATAGTAAACCGTGTTTGAAGACCTTTATATTTTTTGGAAAGAAGACGTTTCTACATTGACAAGACGACTAATGAAAAAATCGGTATGGAGAACCATACATGACTTCCATGTTCTAAAATTTATATTTAAAATCATTTAAATATTAACTAAGTGGATGCTTGAGTTCTGAAGAAATGACGTATCAGCTAAAATGGTACCCCCATGTCAGGTGGGTGAAGACTATCCTCAACCTTCGTGAGGAAGGACTGTACTTTTGAATAAAATGTTTGTAGGTCGAACGAAAAGCTGGCCAAAGGGAGCTGCGGTCTGATTCAGGTAATGAACTTAAGCTCTCGCTGCGAGTTATCGGCCGAGGGTGAATGATGTCTATAGTGTTATCAAAGTCTTTCCTGTTAATACAAACTAGTCATTTTTCTTTTTTAAAATCGAGTCTTTCTTTCTTTCTTTCCATTCGTCTTCTGAATTCCAGAACGACGATTCTGTTTACCCGTATAACTATAAATTTCTCAGCAAAACGTTTCTTCCTTAATACGTTTGTGTCTTCTGTGTAACACCCACCATTTTGATCCATGTCATAACGCTATATTCCACACACGCTAGTAAATAACTAGTCATCAGGGAGGTCAAAATATTTTCCAGGAGGGGCAAACAATTTTCCAGAGGAGAAAAATATTTATATATTTTTCATACACACACATGCACATATTAGTTTATAATTCTCATATCATAATAGAAATAAGTACACAGACTGTATTAATTTATTAAAACATTTTTTGCTTCAAAGTATTCACAAAAATAATGGCTTGTAAAAGTTAATGTTTGATCTCCATTAAGTAGTGCTCAAGTTTCCAAAGTTTTAATATTATTATGTCCGTAATCAAAACATCAGAGCAGGTTAAAGTGTGTATGAGGGTACACCGTGGAATAAAAATTCAACATTCCCTATGGAGTGTTGCTCAGAGTAAAGCTGCGAATCTACAGTGTACGTTTCTCAGAACAAACACGCGGAAAAGAAGGATCGCTCCGATATCTCTCATGGACCCTGAGCATCTTGCAGAGGGTTCACTTCCTAAAGACGAAAAGTCTGTCTATTAACCGTTCCTCTGTAAACACGTGCAGTTACACTGGTGAGCGATCCACAGGAAGCAAATCGCTGTCCACGCTGGACACCTTTTCGGCTTGCACACGTTTTGTTGATGTGGGTTTCGGCACTTTCCATTTAAAAAGCGTGCAAACATAAGAAAATAAAAATGAGTGAGGCCAGAAATAACGCGAATTGTGTGTGTCCGTGTCCTGCCTGCCTTTTTATTGCAGTAATCACAATAATAAAACTTTGGGGACGTAAACATTACATAATTGAGATATGTTTGCCTGCCAGGAACGATATGTTTTCACTCATATAAGATTTAAATTAAAATGAAAAAATATAATTTTATTGCCTGGCAACAAAATTATTTGAGTTTTACTTCCATGTTCCATAAGGAAATGGAAGTATGGTCATGGCGAAAAAAATCGTGTTCGAGATAACGGCAGATTCTGGTTGTACTACCATCAAAACAAATAATTTTTTGCATACAGTAAATTGTAGAGGATACAAGGCCTGTTATTTTTGGTGAAGATCGGTTAAGGGAAAGGGGTAGTTTACCTGCAACATTTTACGTTTTAACAAGAGTAAATGGCTTAATTTCGATAAAAAAAGTATCCTGAAAAGAAGGTCATAATAATCCACTGTAGAAAGGTAGATGAAATATTTATAAATGAAAAGGGTAGTTGAAGGGGGAGGGAGTAATTTTGTATAAATGAAAATAATAGTTGAAGGGGGTGGGTGTAATTTTTTATGTGTACTACGTTTTCGGCAACAAAGAAGTAGTTTCTATGGAAATATTTAATTTCAATTTAACAAAAATTGAAATAATATTTCAATAACAATATTTCATTTTAATTTAAATCACGTATGAGTGAAAATATATCGTTCCTGGCAGGCAAGCATATCTCAATTATGTAATGTTTACTTTTCCAAAGTTTTATTATTGTGATTACCGCAAAAAAAGGCCGGCAGGACACACACACACACACACACACACACACACGCGCGCGCGCGCGCGCACACAATTCGCGTTATTTCTGGCCTCACTTATGTTAATTTTCTTATGTTTGCACGCTTTTTAAATGGAAAGTGCCGAAACCCACACCAACACAACGGGTGCAAGCCGAAAAGGTGGACATCGATTTGCTTCCTATGGATCGCTGGGCAGTGTTGTTATATTAAAGCAATTAATACAATCTGTGTACTTATTTCTATTATGATATCAGAATTATAAACTAATATGTGCATGTGTGTATGTATGAAAAATATATAAATATTTTTCTCCTTTGGAAAATTGTTTGCCCCTCCTTGAAAATATTTTGACCTACCTGATGGCTAGTTATTTAATAGCCTGTGTGGAATATAGCGTTGTGACATGGATCAGAATGGTGGGTGTTAAACAGGAGACACAAACGTATTAAGGAAGAAATGTTTTTCTGAGAAATTTATAATTATACGGGTGAACAGAGTAGTCGTTCAGAAAATCAAAAGACAAATGGAAAGAAAGAAATCAAGACTCGATTTTAAAAACGAAAAATGACTCGTATAGTATTGACAGGAAAGACTTTGATAACACTATAGACATCCCTCGGCCCCTCGCAGCGAGAGTCCAATTTCATTACAGGAATCAGATCGCAGCTACCTTTAGCTAGCTCTTCGTTCGACCTACAGACATTTTATCCAAAAGTACAGTCCTTCCTCACGAAGGTTGAGGATAGTCGTAATCCACTTGACATGGTGGTGCCATTTTAGCTGATACGTAATTTCTTCAGAACTCAAGCATCCACTTATTTAATTAATATTTAAATGATTTTAAATATAAATGTTAGGACATGGAAGTCATGTATGGTTCTCCATACCGATTTTTAACAATTACCATTGTTTGAAAAAGTTCAAATGAATTTTCAAGTACTTTACTCTTGTTAAAACATAAAATGTTGGAGGTAAACTTAATGACCGGCGATGGCCAGAGCGGGTATAAGTGGTTTCTACCCGAAAGACGGAAGTGAAAAATACCGCGAAGATCTTGGAATGATTGTGTGTGAGAAGAGATGGAACCACACGGATTGGAAGTGGACGGTGTTCTGGTTGGGGCACGGGGAGATGGTGAAACCTACGTATAAATCACGTTAAGCAGAAGCATTATCTGGGGCTAAGTTATCCGTAAGTCTTGGGATTTCTCTAATTTTTATCAGAGTCTCACAAGCGTTTGGTTTCTTTAATTAGAATTTTTTTATTGATTTTAAGTCAACTGGCCGACGTATGTGGCTAGGAAATATCAAGAGAAAACCAATGGCCGTACCAGATTTAATTTATATAAGCTACACTGTTGCCGGGTTTCGTGTGTGGCAATGCGCGTTCGGCGCATTCAAGGCGTTTGAAGTGTATTTCTCCCGAAGAGCGACGTCGATTTACTGCTACACGGAATGAACATTTTCAGTGAAAGACTACAAATTATTGTATAGTTTTATTAGTGTTTTCTTATGATGTAAATACTTATGTGTTAACAGTTACGTGAAGCAATATCACTCAGTTCTATGTTTGATAATAACGTGACGTTAATGAGCAAAAGTAGCTTTATTTTGCCTATAATTTATTGGAAGTGTGTTTATATTATTTAATGAATAACCAGTGTAGAGTTAAATATGAATTCAATGAATAAGTGAACTCAATGAGTTACTATGAATACAGTGACACCTTGTTTGTACCAATCCGATAACAAATAACAGAGTCATGGCAGAAAACAGCTTACCCATAAATTTAGATAATTGATTGTGTTTTGTGCCGGACTTCAATCCCAGCAAATTAGATATTTTAAAAATTCGCAATAAAATTTAAAGTTGATGTATGAACATTTTAACGATAGTACAGTGATAATAGTTTGCAGTTGCACATAGAGTGGAATGAGCTCCTGTCACATTGAAGCTGAACTAGTCTTTGTGGTTAATCCAAGAATGATAACAATGACGACAATGAGGAAGATAGGGAAGGAACAGGAGACGAAGAAATGTTGGAAACAACAATACAAGTTGCCTTATTACGAAGCAGAAAATTATGTTTAACGTCACAGACAGTAATTAACGAAAGTTATGTCGCGGACTGTAGAGAAATTAAACTTAGGTTTGATATTACGATAACAGTTTTCACGCTGCAGGCGGTCTATATTGCTCAGGCGACTTTGAAATTTAAAATAGAAGCAAGAGAGAAACTAACTTGCGTCATAGCGGAGCCATGAAAAGGAACAAAACTTTTTAATAAACATGTAGCTCTGACTAGCTCTTATATTGCATGTATAACTTACTTTATTTCTTACAACTCTTTCTTATGCGAAATGAATATGCATTTGACCCTGTTAAAGATACATATTCATGAAGTCCAAAGAAAATTTGCAGATTACGAAACAGAAGCTATGCTATCTCTCTCTCTCTCTCTCTCTCTCTCTCTCTCTCTCTCTCTCTCTCTCTCTCTCTCTCTCTCTCTCCCTCTCTTTCTTTCTCTCATCTCCGTCTGTCTGTCTGTCTATCTCTCTCTCTCTCTCTCCCTCCTCTCTGTCTATCTCACACACGCACGCGCACGCGCGCGCGCACACACACACACACATTGTAGATCGCGTGCACGTTTTGCACATACCGGTAAAGGGACTGGCTGGAGAGTGTTTATTAAATTACATTAAGTAGTTGGTGGATTGATTAAAATATTTTAAGCAGGATCACATGGATTGCGAATCTTAAAACAGTATAATTAATTATTGAGCTTCAGAGAAATTGATAAATTTATTTGAACTGGTATGAAAGAAACACACGTGTATTGCGATGGTTCTGCTAAACCGACGTGTTCAGAGAAACCGACGTGAGAAGACATTTTAGTGCTCTGGAGGGGCACAAGAAGGTCACGGTGCAATGATTTTTGCAAACAAGAAATGATTTGCGTATTTGTTTTTGTTTGCACCGGAATGGCCCCACGTCTGACATACGGCTGCCTGTGGCCCCCTTAAGGATTCGCCCGCAGAAGCTTACAGTCGTAGTGGTGTGGGCTGCCATTCAGAGTTGGTTACCTAGCACTTGTAAAGCTTCACGAAGTCCGGGCCTAGACGACAACACGGCCCAGACAGTTAGGACAGATTCTGTCTGACGCTGTTGCAGACGCTCTGCTAGCCAAGCGTGGAGAAAGGTTCACCATAGATGTTGACTGACAAACATACAGACAAATCGTAACACCTAGTTATACAGTTATTCAATCTATACTCAAACGGTAATGAAAGCATCAAAGTCAGAATAATTACAATAGGTCGCAACACAAATAATAAATAAAATACTAGACACTTTCACCACTCCAGCGTTCACAATGATCTCTTATTAATCTTGTCTACCGTAAGAATTCAAACAAAAACTCATCTAACTGAACATCCGTAGGACGCTTTTATAATATAAGCGGGTAATGTAACCTGCTGTGTAATGTTCGATTACCAGAATATTCCAGATGGCTTGAAACGCGAAAATAACTGCGCGGTTGCAGAATACCGGATCGTACTGCAGCTTACGCAATACATCAGCGTACATTGATTGTCTATGCGGTATCAGTATTGAATTAAAAATTTTAATGTATAAAGGATTTAAAATTAAAATACTGAATATTAAATCGTGAGCGTCTGTGATTTTCTCACACATAAATTCTACGTATTGTTGCGCTGAGCAGATAAACAACAGCACCTGTGATCCTGTGAGCAGCAGCGATTATTCTACCGTCGACTGAAAACCCTTCGCAAAAGTTATTACTCCGTAACTGTTGTTGCCGGCTGTAAACACAGCAAGTCGCATCGCAGTTCTTTGAGTTCTGCGAATCGATGCGATAAGACGTGTCAGTCATGAAGGCGATTCGTTCAGTGTTATCTGACGGCGGTATTTAGTGTAAATTATCAATTGTCAATTATTGTGTGCGAACATTTGTAATTGGTGATTTTTATTAATTTATTATTGTTGTGAAACGTGTATTGGACAATTGTTAACTTATAGAATTAATTGTTTACGAATGTTTCTCTTTACAAAAACGTTTCTTAAAGTAATTGAGTAACACCGTTTATCTGTAGACATTATTTTATATATTTCACTATTACAAGATTAGACGATTCGTGCGTGTCACTACTACTACTACTACTACTACTACTACTACCACTAATAATAATAATAATCATCACATCATCATCATTATCGTCACTGTCGTCATAGTGTACTATTAATAGGAACAGATCTAATAAAATAATTTATTGTTACGGCGGCCTCCACGCATCGTCTTATTGTACACTGGAAACAAAATACGACGATCCGTGAGCCGCCGTAACAGTGGTGTCAGAAGCTTTAGTCCCACAGTGGTGGAATAGAAGCTTTAGTCCCACAGTGGTGTCAGAAGTTTTAGTCCCACAGTGGTGGAATAGAAGCTTTAGTCCCACAGTGGTGTCAGAAGCTTTAGTCCCACAGTGGTGGAATAGAAGCTTTAGTCCCACAGTGGTGTCAGTTGCTTTAGTTCCACAGTGCTGTCAGAAGCTTTAGTCCCACAGTGGTGGAATAGAAGCTTTAGTCCCACAGTGGTGTCAGAAGCTTTAGTCCCACAGTGGTGGAATAGAAGCTTTAACAGTGGAAGGAGAGGACACTTCGTAGAAGACTAGTGTACGTGGTATTTTATTTGCAAAAATAGATGCCAGTAGAGTGATGGAAAATTTCCAGGCGCTGCTGTTACAGACGGAGGAACGACGACGCAGGAGGAAGCAGAGAAAAGACGCCGACAAGTGGCAGAAGAAGCAGAAAAACGACAGGATGAGAAACGCTGACAGGAAAGAGAAGAGGCAGAACAACTGTATAAGCACTAATGCTGGAAGAAAGACAGAAAACACTAAGTTTGGAATCTGAAGGACGACAAAAAGAAGAACGTAAGCGAGAAGTAGACAAAATGGAACCTCTTTTTGAAGGTACGTAAAAACAGATACAAGATCATACTTGGGTCTCCTATGTAGTGACTTAGGTAAATTACGCGGTGATCTGAATGGCCCAAAGGTAAGACTGTCTACAATAGGAAAATCTGTCTCACATACAGAACAAACAAAGTCAACAAAAATATCTGCAGTAGAAGACTCAATTACAAACATAAAGAACAAATAAAAAGTGAAGTCGAGCAGTTCATGAGATCGTCGTAACAGTTAAGTGTTATAATAGTTTCAATGAAATGTCCTCTGGGAAAAATACGTTCTTTAAAAGTGTTCTAGATTTTGGATTAGACCATTTTAGGTTATTAAACCAACTTGATTGCGCGATTAACGAAAATGTGCGAGCTAGTGGTTTTCTTTCACAACGGACGTGTGTAAATTTATTTTTGATAAACATCAGTGATTGGTATCGTGCGCGTATGTGGTTGAGTACGTAAATGTACTCTCTGCGTTTTTACTGAGCAGGTCCATTGGATTAATCTTAAAAAGGGCTAAATTAAGAATTGTACCAGCCGGCGTTTAAGGGTGAGTTATTAGGTTCGTGTTAGTGGAATTCAGTTTAAATATTCATTGGTTCCTTAGCGGCAACGGTTGCCAACTGCAGATGTACGTTTTGTTATGTAAATTGGCCAAACGCTTTCCTTCTGTATGGTTTGAAATACTGCGGTGCAGGAAATTGAAATCCCGACGGAACGTAACGTCTGCCAAACGGCACGTGGACCCCCTCGTACATCGCTCTTACACCCCCCCCCCACACACACACACAAGAGTAGTGAATTTTAAGCCTTTTTACGTGATACGCAACGGACTTTATTTAATAAAATAAATGCCTTCGAAAAAATTAATATTACAACGCACAACATTAGGACGAAAGACGTTTTCCGAGTTCTTCAAATGTCTTTGCAAGTATAAAGGGTATTCAGATAAACATCGTTATGCCTTACATAAAATACGCTGAGCGAATAATCTAACCAAAATCCGCTATATTTTTAGCAAATAAATTTTTTTTAAACCCTTATTCAAAAATATTTTTTTCACACATAACTTTATTATAACTACTTCTTTTAATATAAAATACATTATTATTATTTTTTTTATTTACCTGTTAAAGTTATTTTATTGTTCTAAGGCTTCTGACAGTGATGACCTAACCACGAGTACCTTCCAGAATATAAATTTCTTAGAAATTAATTTTCTTTTTTTTCTTTTTTAGAAACATAATTATACTGTTACGATGGTCACACAGATCATCGAGTTCTACAGTGGAAACAGAATAACTGACCCCAATGAAGTGACTAATTACAAATTTAATTAGAAACTAACAACGATTAAAAACCAACAAAGGCACTCTTATACAATAATTCAGATTACATTTTTCAACAAGAAATGTCAACTTATTGCACTTCCACACTAATTAACAAAATAATAACTTTCCACTGAACGGCAACAATTACTCTGAACCGCACTAGTAATATCACCAGGTCTAACTGAAATTGGGCGTTTCGAAGTCCGGTATTTATACCTCGGCCGCCTCGCACTCTAGTGACACAGCGTGCCTGGAGGCTGGTAGAATAATCGAGCAACGTCTGGAAGGGGCAATCTCGAACAATCCAGAACATTACGCAACTCTGCCAAACGAGTGGAACAGCCTCAGCGTAGCAGTACTATGGGATGTGGCGGATCCAAGACTTCACCAGAGTCTCCATTCTTATACTCTCCAAGCTCGAGAACTGTCTCCTTGTACGACACCTTACATTGTACATTGTACGTCATCCAATATCTTCAATCTTCTCCCCACACTTCATTTTCCCTCTTCTGTCTTTGCATTGTTAAGACAGAAACCGTTTGTTCTCAGGATGTTATCAACCTAGTTTCGCTTCCCCCTCTTTATAACTCGCCTTCTTCTACCCTACTTGATATTTTGAACACTTATTAATTGCTTATTTTACTCGTCTACACGATGTTATTCCTTACGTCCGCCGCTTCCAAATCCACATTCCCAACACTTCACGTCTACCTATACACCGTTTCCCCACTTTCGTGTATCTGACTCGAAACATTTCGTGTAACAGAGATCTAGGCCCAAGTTATTGTAACATACTCTTAGGACATTACAGAAATTGCTACGTGTTTCTCGGCTGTTCCAGCGGATCCCGGCTATAATGTGCGTGCACACATTGCTGCTACTTTGCGATGAAAGACAATTACGCGTCAAATATCGAGACTGATCCAGACTTAACCGGTCCGCGCACACTGTGTTCAAGACGGCAAGCAATTAGGCTCTAGTGTTTTCTAGTATCGCTGACGCGTAGTATGGATTATTCTGGAATATCAGCGGGGTATAATATAGGCATTCAGCGACAGTGAGTTCAGATTTAAGTGGCGATTTATTCCAGTGCGGTTCGAAGTATTGTGGCGAAGTGTTTTATAATTGTGCGGAATTCTATTAGTTGACACTTTTATTGCGTGTAAACAATTTTTAATTGATTTGTTGTAAGAGACTACCTTGTTGATTACAAACTGTTGAATTGTGACAATTAAAGCTGGTGATTAGCGACTTAATTCGTGTCTTGTATTTTGTTTTCCACTGTTCCATACTACGATCAGTAGACCGTCGTAACAATATTATTCTGAAGCAGGTGATTGTCTGCGCGGTGAACATCTACTTTTCTATAATAAATGTTAGTTCCAAACTTAACTGATCCAAGATCATGGCATAGGGTTGAATTACTATCTTATTTTTGATTCATGAAATCTCAATTAAAAAAAAAAAAAAAAAAAAAAAAAAAAAAAAACTATGCGTTGGACGTCGGAGATGTAACAGATGAAATAACAAAGCGATTGTTGAGGTGTAAATTGCACTACGAGTGTACACACAGACTGTTAACACACACGAACAATGTCTACACGCGTTATTTATCTGCGGTGAGTCACAGGCACACGGTCTCTGTTTACATCAGATTAGTGCGGTGGTGTGATAATTCGCGGCAAACAAGTGTATTAACAATACATAAGTCTCTCCAAAATATTAAATTGTATTGCATTTTGTACTGCACTACTGTGTGTATGCGCGTGCGCGTGTGTGTGTTACGCGTCATGGAGGGTGGGGGAATGAGAACACAACAATTTTAAAAAATCGCTATGGAGAACCATACATGACTTCCATGTTCTCAGATTATATATAAAATCATTTGGTACTGTCTTTATGCGTACCCGCAGTTATTTCGATAATGCGATTTTTGGGCTTAGATATGTAGTGAATATCGCACGTAATTTTATGTAGTGAAAGAATTATACAAATTTTAATTTTGTATGCTGCAAAATAGTTGGCTGGTGATTGCAATTGATTTCGTTTGTCATTTTTAATGGAAAATGACTGTAGTAGTAATTTATCACCGGGTCGTGGCTGTGACACCAAAAATTGAATATGTTAGGTTAACATGAAAACTGAAATATGGAAACCAATACGTGTGTAATGTAAAACTATTATTTTTCTAAAACCACGAAAAAGTCCAACTCGAAGTAAGGCGGGAGTGGCCCAAGGGTCAACCTCTTGCCTATTATTATAGGTCTACATGTCACTTTTTTGTGGCAGAACTCGTTTTTTTGGTAAAATTCGTTTTCCGACAAGTACTCGTTTTGTGACTAACACAAACAAACAAACATCCATTATGTACAATTTGTAGAGCATATGTTGTCATTCCTTAATAGAGTGTTTTTTGTTTTTTCATTAACCATAAATAAATGTATTTTTCATTTTGTATTTGCTGTTGTTTTTTCCAATTCGTAAACTTAAAAACGTTAGGTTCTTCATTTTATGTGTTACTCTGTTATACGCATTGTATTACACGTTTAATGTTACGTTTTCTCAACCACAGCTTTTATTTACTTTAGCAGTAAACTAAAAACCCAAAACCATTATTACCTAACTATCAAATGAAAACAAAACGTATTTTTGCTTTGCATTAAGATATAAGGCAATTTACAATTAGTACACTCTTTCTTTTCCACACCGTAATATATCGATACAATCGCATATTAAAAACATCGAACTGTATTGCGGGTACTCATACAGTTCCAATCATTTACTTGAATTCGGTTCGATATTTCCTAAAAAAATATAGAATTTTGTCAAAGTGAAATAAAATGTTTCCATAGAAACTACTTCTTTGTTGTCAATAACATAGTACACATATAAAACTTATAAAAAATTATCTCCTCCTCATCAACTACCCTTTTCATTTATAGATATTTCATCTACCTTTCTACAGAGGATTATTATGACCTTCTTTTAAGGATACTTTATTTATCAAAATTAACCACTTTACTCTTGTTAAAACGTAAAAGGTTGCAAGTAAACTACCCCTTCTCCTTAACCGATCTTCAACAAAATCAATAGGCCTTGAGTTCTCTACAATTCAGAACTGTATGCAAAAAATTATTTGATTCTTTTTGAATTTGCGGCAGTTATCGTTTGCCATAGAAACATTCTACAGACAGACAGACAGATACACACACAGACACTTTTCGAAAAATGACTTTTTGACGTGAAAACGTCTATTCGCTCGTTAAGCACAGTGATAGCCGGTCAAACTTTCTTGTGTTACAAAATACCGTCAGATTTCAATCGCTAATAACTACGAGACTAATAATGCGATAACAACGGTTGAGGTCACAATGGATAGAGCATGTCTGTACGTGTTTGTTGTGCAGTATTTGTTTTGCCTGTGACGTCATCGGGCTAGTGTAGGCGCCTGCGCGTGATTGTTGTGAATTAGCGTTGTGTAAAATTATAAATTAGTGTAGCGTGAGAACGCGTTTAGCTAGGACGTTGATTCGGGTGTCATTGTAAAGAGCTTGAGAAGCACTACTAGGACTCAAAGTGAAACAATAAAAATATTCGCCGAAATATATGTAAAAAGCGATATTAAATTGAAAATTGCAAAAAAATTAAAGTTGTCGTCTCATATGAGTCGTAAATATGCGCGGAATTATAGAAAACGCAAATCAGAGGAAAGCTCGCATCAAAAGGAATTTAAAAAACCTAAAAAGTCTAGTGCCGAGAAAATGCGAGAGCTACGGCAGCATCGAAAAGAAAATGAAAAAACGGCGCAAAGCAATAACGTAGGTGGCCCATCGGGCGTACAGCGGCCACCGACAGTCCAAACGTCCACAGATCATGTGCAGACGTCGTTGGAAGGCAATACAGAAAACAGTGATAATATAGAGATCAATGGCAACGTGACAGCGCCAGACGAGTATGTATTGCGATCACCAAATATCGTCGTGTTGTCAACGTCGGGCATCAATGCGCGTGCGTCGATGGCGGGTGCTACGGTAGACTGTGATGTTATTGAACAACCCACCAGCAACATCAACATCACGCGGCAACACCAACATCGATATGACTTTCACTAGACACTTGAATTCGATACAGTGTGAGGTGTACGTGTGTTACTTTAGCTACCACAGACCCTTGCTACATGCAATAAACTTGTGATTTATCTATTCTGTAACCATACTACTCTGTATAACCATTGTATTAAAGAGATTGATAATTAAATTACATATTAATACGAAACACTTGTTATGATTTTATCCCGACGTTTTCACGGGAAATCTACGGGGCGGACCTTGACTACGCCTTTCGGTATTTTTTTCATGTTTTGAGGGTAGTACAATCAGAATCTGCCATTATGTCGAACACGATTTTTTTCGCCATGGCCATACTTCCATTTCCTTATGAAACATGGAAGTAATTATTACACAGGAACTCGTTTAAAATTTTAAAGTCAAATATGGTATAAATACAAATGTAATGAAATGAGAAATGACCGAGGCACAAAAATGGCATTGGAAAGAAGGAAGCCGGAGGGAGTAAGGAGTAGAGGACGTCCAAGGAGAAGATGGTATGATGATGTGGAAGGGGATCTGAGAGAGATGCAAGTGGCAGTTTGGAGGAGTAAGGGTCTGGACAGAGAATGGAGGAGAATCATTGATGAGGCCAGGGTTCTACAGGGACCGTAGTGCCAGTAGAAGAAGAAGAAGAAGAAGACAAATGTAATAAGATGGCGTTTTAATTAGACATGATCATCGTTTGAAAATAACAATCCTTTAGTGACGACCACTGACACGCTTACATTCTTCAAGTCAATTAAAAAATTTACAGGCATTGCACAAATGCAATGCACAGAGAAGGGCATTGAAAATGGTTCAATAAATCTAATATATACATATATATAATATATATATATATATATTATATATATATTCATTCACCAATCAATGAATTCATTCTTCATTTACCAATGTACAGATTATAAGTTAAATGTAGTCGCATTCATAAGCGAAGTTTTATATGTGTACTACGTTATTGACAACAAAGAAGTAGTTTCTATGGAAACTCACCGGTTCCTATTTTCGATCACGCACCAGCGGTTGTTTTTAAATGTGCGACACGTCCTTATAAACATTTTCAATGTTAAAAGTTATCCGCGACTCTCTGCAGTATGGCTTGCGGAATAGCCTGAATTTCTTTGACGATCCGCTGCCTCAGTTGATTTAATATAGCATGAATTTCTTGAAGGATACTGTCACTCTAACAGAGAATGTTTTATTTATTGACATGCCCCGAAAGCTGAAAATTTGCTTTGTCTGACAAAGTGTTCATAAAGTTTTGTTCTTGATTTTTGAATTTCACTATTTCGTCAGGAAAACCAACTCTTTTAGTGTAATCACTTTCAAAAAGTTTTTGGGCCACTTGAATCCACTTGTGTGGATGGAAATTGAGATTGTGGTACAAAATCCTCCGCAGAGGACACTGGAAATCTGCAGTGCCAAAGCGTGCGTCCTAGCAGACCTTTTTTGGACTAAGCGTGACAGCAGTTCTTACCTATTCCATATTTTATGGCGTGCGCACTGTTTTTACACTTCCTCCAATTGTTTTCTCTGTCGAGGGAGTGGTTCTAAATATTCTTCCGAGTTCGATATTGTTGAGCGATCAGAAACTCTTCCATGTCTCCCAACGCTGAAATAATTTCTGAACAGCCTTTGTGTTGTGTTGTTATATAGGAATCATTACTTTTACAAAACGTGTCTACACCAAACACAAGATGTGCAACTCGGCACTGAGCCATGTTTGCTCAAATGGCATAGTTTAATTGAGGTTATAAAACCATCTGTTTATTTATTGTTGCCATAGTAACCAAACACGAGCTAACACAAATGGTCGTGTTCTCATTGTCCCACCCGTTATATTTACGAGCTTAAAAATCATTTAGAATCACACTTTCGTCAGATACGCACGTGTTTAGGACATGTGTGTTGCAAAACATGATACTTCAGAGTGTCGCCGTGTAAACGCAAACGTAAAAATTGTGCCTACGATAAAACGTTCCCTTTAACAATGTCTCGTTCCCTCAGCAGCACGACGTCAAAATGTCCTCCTGTCATTATGTTTAGTTAAAAATATTCCCATCAAACATTTGCTGTGAAACGTCGCATACTGACATCAGATCTGTCTCTAGAATAATTTATTTTTCAATTTATTTTTAATTTAATACATTTTTTGTTACAATAGTTATTTATTTACTGTATTTACTGTATTTTCTTTCTTTTTTTATTTTATTCCTTACATTTATGTTTTAATATTTACGAGCTAGGAAGATGAGTTTGACTAGGAAAAATAATGGTCTACTTAGGGCTATTGTGTAGTTAATTATAAATTTTCTTAAATTATATAATAATTTAAATTATTTGTATTATTTTCATTAAAAAAAAATAATAATAATAATAATAATCATCGTTAATTTCGTAGTGACAGTCAATCAATGAATTTTAACGATTTCGAGGATCGGTCAAAAAAGTATAACACAAATGTTAAAAAATTATTTGTGTCGACGTTTCGACAATATTTGTTGTAATTATCAGGACCTGTGAATACAAAATATACAGGATACAAGAGAAAATATCAAACATTATCAACTTTCACGTTAGCAGTAATTTAAATTGTAATATTCTATAAATTATGTCCTGGGGTATTATAATTTTCTCGATGTATTTAAAGATAACTATAGGTAATGATGTAATTATTCTGATGATGTAAAGAAACTGTTTTTACTCCTTTACACATACATACTTGCGCGCGCGCGCGCGCGCACACACACACACATTCACTCAACTAATTGTTGTGTTGTGTTTGATATTTTGTCTTGTATCCGTACACAGTTCCTGATGATAACAATACATATCGTGGAAACGTAGGCACAAATAATTCAAAATGTGTTTATAGGCAACCTTTTTTGACTGATCCCCGCAAACACTTAATCGATAAAATAATAATAATATAAATAAAAATAACAATAATATAAATAAAAATAATAATAATATAAATAAAAAAAATAATAATAATAATAATAAAGAACCGTGTCACTGTTTAGTAATTGAGAACTGCAAAATTAAATGTCGGAAAAGGCTGCAACCAATCAGGGCTAAAAAAACATGGCAAACTCTTACATTGTCTTTTTTTTATGATTTTTCCTGACAAAAGTGGTAACATGGGGAAAGCATTACAACTGTTTAAAGAATAAGTATAAATAATTAATTTTAATATTCGTATGTTATATTTTTAGTATTCTCATGTAGCACCACATTCAAACGCTTCTATTGATCAGCGTTCGCGCCCAAATAACTAGATCCTCCAAACACATAATTTCAGGACTGTTTTCCTAATACCTAATAAAATATCTGACAAAACATTTGGTTTATTTTGTAAGTAGGCCTATAGATTATACTGACATACAAGTAAAATATTAAATTCATAAACTGTATTCTATGTATTGTATACGCTATGCATACTACATATTTTGTGTGTAATTAATTTTAGTTATTTAATTTCTGCCCCGATTTAAAAAAATGTTTTTGTTACGCAATCCGCAACTGCGCATAACAGAAAAAGCACGCTGCCAATGTGACTACAGCTGCGTTCAGATGAGTAACGCGGGTTGAACAGACACACGCACACGCACACGCACACACTTACAAAGAAGACTGACGCAAACGAGTTAATTCTACGGATAGGTTCTGTATTTCCTGGAAGCGCAGGAATTTAATGGAATCCGTCGGGATTATGCATTCAGATTACATTCGTGCGCTGGGGGGTTGGAAAAGCTAAAAATGCGATGCTTATTCAGTTTTACGTAAAAAAAGCGAAAACACCGTTTGTATTGAGCACTCAGTAATAGGAGACGATATTGTTATCGTTATTTACACTCTTTTGCAAAAAAATTAAGTTGCAGAAAGAAACAGAAAATACAAAATCCATCTTCTAAAACTGTTAATAGTAATTAACCATAAAGTTTTCGTTTCAGAAGACTTATTTGATTTATAGAGGAAATGTCCATACGCAGATGTCCATGGCAATATTTTGCCGATTATTTGTTCTTCTTAATGAAGAATTTACATGCTTGTGTTGCTACTACTGGAAGAGAACTAACGTTACATTATTTTTAAAGGTTCAGTAAGATTTGTTAAACCGTAATACATATTATCGATACAAGCTATGTAATATAATCATAATTTATACTGTAGGAGCATCTGGAAGGTTTTGAATAAATAAAACTGTATTTTCTAGAATATTATTTTGTTCTCTTCTAGAAAAATACATAATGTAATCTCTGAATAAAGGAGGAAGACACTTCAGATTATGATTAATGGGCGACATTTTTTTTCGATTGATTCAACTACTACGTTCTATTGATTCTTTACCGAGGCCCATTAGAAAAATGAGGTCTGATAAAACTATTAATATAATGCTGTTATACAGGGTCATTCAAAATTGTACGGCAGTAATTTGACAGCTTATTCCGGACATTAATGTAAGCGTTCGTTTTCGAGTTACGATTTGCGAAATATTTCGGCCTGGTTTCCACATGCATGTTGAAATGAGGCAATACAAAAATTCTATGGGCATAAATTAACGGGCATAAATTTATATAGTTTTTGACTTTAAAAAAGTTTAAAAAAATGGATCCTCAAGCCGTATTTCTAAGCGTCTTTTTACGAAAACTTGCTTAAAACGAAAAAATTGCAGCCAAAAACACACTTTTTAGGATTGACGTAAAATAACTTCGTTAAATGACTAATAAATGAACACTTTTGAACAAAACTTTTATAAAATTTAATCACGAGAAAACTTATACGCGTAAAGTCAGTAAAAAACAAATTAAAGTCGGAAAAATTTGATTTTTACTAAAAACGAAACAGGCCAAAATTTGGTAAAAAATACGTTACAATTGTAACAGAACTAAAATCTAATGCTAAAATTAATAATGAAAAGTTAAAACACAACTTATTTAAAAAAAATTAAATTAACTTTTAAACTATAAACCCAATTAAATTGTTCGAAATTTGTTTTCCATGAGTTGGTTACAACAGGTGATGAACAATTAAGTTTGAAATCGTATTTGAATAAACGGGTTAGCGGGTTTTGCGTTCTTACCAGTTTAGAAAAAAGTTTAATTTGCTACTATTCAAAATGAGTGGCACCACGAATCTGTATAGGCCTACATTTGAAGAGGTAACGAACATGATTTTATTTTTTGGTAAAGGGAATAGAAATGGTATGGTTGAATTATGTATATAATTACTTCCATATTCCTTAAGGAATGGAAGTATGGTGATGGCAAAAAAAATCGTGTTCGAGATTATTGCAGATTCTGATTCTACTACACTCAAAACATGAAAAAAAGTCGTTTTCCGAAAAGTGTCTGTGTGTGTGTCTGTCTGTCTGTCTGTGTGTCTGTCTGTCTATCTGTCTGTCTGTAGATTTTTTTTCTATGGCAAACGATAACTGCCGCAAATTCAAACAGAATCAAATAATTTTTTGCATACAGCCCTGATTTGCAGAGTACTCGCGACCTATTGTTTTTGGTGAAGATCGGTTGAGGGAAAGGGGTAGTTTACCTGCAACGGTTTTTTTTTAGCAAGGGTAATTTTGTTTGTTTGGCAAACGATAACAGCCGCAAATTCAAACAGAATCAAATAATGTTTCGCATACAGCCCTGAATTGTAGAGTTCTCAAGATATGCTGATGTTGGTGAAGATCGGTTAAGGGAAAGGGGTAGTTTACCTGTAACGTTTTATGTTTTAACAAGGGTATTTCCTCTGGCAAACGATAACAGCCGCAAATTCAAACAGAATCAAAAGATTATTTGCATACAGCCCTAAATTGTAGAGTTCTCAAGACCTATTGTTTTTGGTGAAGATCGGTTGAGGGAAAGGGGTAGTTTACCGGCAACGTTTTTTTAACAAGGGTATTTTATATGGCAAACGATAACAGCCGCAAATTCAAACAGAATCAAATAATGTTTTGCATACAGCCCTGATTTGTAGAGTACTCAAGACCTATTGTTTTTGGTGAAGATCGGTTAAGGGGAAGGGGTAGTTTACCTGCAACATTTTTTTATCAAGCGTATTTTCTATGGCAAACGATAACTGCCGCAAATTCAAACAGAATCAAATAATTTTTTGCATACGTCCCTGAATTGTAGAGGTCTCAAGGATTTTCGATTTTGGTGAAGATCGGTTAAGGGGAAGGGGTAGTTTACCTGCAACCTTTTACGTTTTAACAAGAGTAAAGTACTTGAAAATTTATTTAAACTTTTTCAAACAATGGTAATTGTTAAAAATAAAATAATTTTGTTGCCAAGCAATAAAATTAAAATTTTTTCATTTTAATGTACATCATGTATAAGAGAAAATATATCGCGCTTGGCAGGCGATATTAAGATTTAAATATAAATCTTAGAATATGGAAGTCATGTATGGTTCTCCATACCGATATTTTTAGATTATTACGCTAGCACACTTCCTTGGCGATGGCCAAATGCTTTCAATTTATCAACTGCTGTTTGGTTTCTACCTTTACACAGGAGATCTAAACCTTATTTTCAGTGATAATGCGTTTTGGAGAATCGCGTGTATGAATATCACATGGCCTCGATCTACACAGCTAAGGTGATTGAATAATTCTACGCCACTTATTACTTCCATATTCCTTAAGGAATGGAAGTATGGTGATGGCAAAAAAAATCGTGTTCGAGATTATTGCAGATTCTGATTGTACTACACTCAAAACATGAAAAAAGTCGTTTTTCGAAAAGTGTCTGTGTGTGTGTCTGTCTGTGTGTCTGTCTGTCTATAAATTTTTTTTCTATGGCAAACGATAACAGCCGCAAATTCAAACAGAATCAAATAATTTTTTGCATACAGCCCTCATTTGTAGAGCACTCACGACCTATTGTTTTTGGTGAAGATCGGTTGAGGTAAAGGGGTAGTTTACCGGCAACGGTTTTTTTTTATCAAGGGAAATTTTTTTTGGCAACGATAACATCCGCAAATTCAAACAGAATCAAATAATGTTTCGCATACAGCCCTGAATTGTAGAGTTCTCAAGATCTGTTGTTTTTGGTGAAGATCGATTAAGGGAAAGGGGTAGTTTACCTTTAACGTTTTATGTTTTAACAAGGGTATTTCCTATGGCAAACGATAACAGCCGCAAATTCAAACAGAATCAAAAGATTATTTGCATACAGCCCTAAATTGTAGAGTTCTCAAGACCTATTGTTTTTGATTAAGATCGGTTAAGGGAAAGGGGTAGTTTACCGGCAACGTTTTTTTAACAAGGGTATTTTATATGGCAAACGATAACAGCCGCAAATTCAAATAGAATCAAATAATGTTTTGCATACAGCCCTAATTTGTAGAGTACTCAAGACCTGTTGTTTTTGGTGAAGATCGGTTAAGGGGAAGGGGTAGTTTACCTGCAACGTTTTTTTAGCAAGCGTATTTTCTATGGCAAACGATAACTGCCGCAAATTCAAACAGAATCAAATACTTTTTTGCATGCCTCCCTGAATTGTAGAGCTCTCAAGGACTTTCGATTTTGGTGAAGATCGGTTAAGGGGAAGGGGTAGTTTACCTGCAACCTTTTACGTTTTAACAAGAGTAAAGTACTTGAAAATTTATTTAAACTTTTTCAAACAATGGTAATTGTTAAAAATAAAATAATTTTGTTGCCAAGCAATAAAATTAAAATTTTTTCATTTTAATGTACATCATGTATAAGAGAAAATATATCGCGCTTGGCAGGCGATATTAAGATTTAAATATAAATCTTAGAATATGGAAGTCATGTATGGTTCTCCATACCGATATTTTTAGATTATTACGCTAGCACACTTCCTTGGCGATGGCCAAATGCTTTCAATTTATCAACTGCTGTTTGGTTTCTACCTTTACACAGGAGATCTAAACCTTATTTTCAGTGATAATGCGTTTTGGAGAATCGCGTGTATGAATATCACATGGCCTCGATCTACACAGCTAAGGTGATTGAATAATTCTACGCCACTTATTACTTCCATATTCCTTAAGGAATGGAAGTATGGTGATGGAAAAAAAAATCGTGTTCGAGATTATTGCAGATTCTGATTGTACTACGCTCAAAACATGAAAAAAGTCGTTTTTCGAAAAGTGTCTGTGTGTGTGTCTGTCTGTGTGTCTGTCTGTCTATAAATTTTTTTTCTATGGCAAACGATAACAGCCGCAAATTCAAACAGAATCAAATAATTTTTTGCATACAGCCCTCATTTGTAGAGCACTCACGACCTATTGTTTTTGGTGAAGATCGGTTGAGGTAAAGGGGTAGTTTACCTGCAACGGTTTTTTTTTATCAAGGGAAATTTTTTTGGCAACGATAACATCCGCAAATTCAAACAGAATCAAATAATGTTTCGCATACAGCCCTGAATTGTAGAGTTCTCAAGATCTGTTGTTTTTGGTGAAGATCGGTTAAGGGAAAGGGGTAGTTTACCTTTAACGTTTTATGTTTTAACAAGGGTATTTCCTATGGCAAACGATAACAGCCGCAAATTCAAACAGAATCAAAAGATTATTTGCATACAGCCCTAAATTGTAGAGTTCTCAAGACCTATTGTTTTTGATTAAGATCGGTTAAGGGAAAGGGGTAGTTTACCGGCAACGTTTTTTTAACAAGGGTATTTTATATGGCAAACGATAACAGCCGCAAATTCAAATAGAATCAAATAATGTTTTGCATACAGCCCTAATTTGTAGAGTACTCAAGACCTGTTGTTTTTGGTGAAGATCGGTTAAGGGGAAGGGGTAGTTTACCTGCAACGTTTTTTTATCAAGCGTATTTTCTATGGCAAACGATAACAGCCGCAAATTCAAACAGAATCAAATACTTTTTTGCATGCCTCCCTGAATTGTAGAGCTCTCAAGGACTTTCGGTTTTGGTGAAGATCGGTTAAGGGGAAGGGGTGGTTTACCTGCAACGTTTTTTTATCAAGCGTATTTTCTATGGCAAACGATAACAGCCGCAAATTCAAACATAATCAAATAATTTTTTGCATACGTCCCTGAATTGTAGAGGTCTCAAGGACTTTCGATTTTGGTGAAGATCGGTTAAGGAGAAGGGGTAGTTTACCTGCAACCTTTTACGTTTTAACAACAGTAAAGTACTTGAAAATTCATTTAAACTTTTTCAAACAATGGTAATTGTTAAAAATAAAATAATTTTGTTACCAGGGAATAAAATTATAATTTTTTCATTTTAATGTAAATTATGTATGAGTTAATATCTTTATATATATAATTCTTCTGTACGTGTGTATGTCACTGAATTCCTCCATGTATAAAATAATATATCGTTCGTGGCAGGTAAGCATATCTCAGTTACGTAATGTTTACGTTTCCATTTTATTATTATGCCTACAGCAATAAAAAGGCAGGCAACACACACACACACACACACACACACACACACACACACACACACACACACACACACACACACACACACACACACACACACACACACACACACACACACACACACACACACACACACACACACACACACACACACACACACACACACACACACACACACACACACACAATTCACGTTATTTCTGGCCTCACTCATGTTTATTTTCTTACATTTGCACGCTTTTTAAATGGAAAGTGCCGAAACCCACACCAACATAACGCGTGCAAGCCGAAAAAATGGACATCAATTTGCTTCCTGTGGATCGCTGGGCAGTGTAACTGCACGTGTTTACAGAGGAACGATTCATAGACAGACTTTTTGTCTTTAGGGAATGAACCCTCTGCAAGATGCTGAGGGTCCATGAGTGACTTCGGAGCGCTCCTTCTTTTTCGCGAGTTTGTTCTGTGAAACATACACTGTAGATTCGCAGCTTTACTCTAAGCAACGCTCAATAGGAAATGTTGCAAATTTTTGTCCACAGTGTACCCTCATTCACACTAAACCTGCTCTGATGTTTTAATTACGGACATCATAATATTAAAACTTTGGAAACTTGAGCACTACTTAATGGAGATCAATCATTAACTTATACAAGCCATTAATTTTATTCATATTTTTTATATATATATATATATATATATATGTGTACAACGTTATTGGCAACAAAGAAGTAGTTTTTGTTAAAATTCCTTCCCGGGATATTTGGCCGTAGTCCAATGTTTTCTACAAAGCCAGATGTTTCGGCATTGCCATCGACTTCCATCATCAGTGAAAATCGAGTGCGATAACGTGAGGTGGTATACGTTAGTGACCACAGTACTGTGGTTAAGGCTGAAGCAGTAAGTAGAAAGAAGTAGTTTCTATGGTAATATTTAATTTCGAAAATGATTTTAAATATAAATCTTAGAATATGGAAGTCATGTATGGTTCTCCATACCGATATTTCAGTTGGCAACACGTTTGAAAATATTTGAACTATTTAAAAATGTTTTTAGGTTTAATGTTTGTTACCCAGCAACGGTAACAATAACAGATTTTTTTCTAATTATAATATTTGAATTAATTATTTGTACAAACATTTAAAAGAGAATGATTGATAACTTTTGAACCGAATGTGGAGAGAACCTGGAACCCAGAAAGGGCAAAACTTCATGTCTAGACACTTTTTTGTCATCATCATCATCATCATCATCATCATCATCATCATCATCATCATCATCATCATCATCATCATCATCATCATCATCATCATCATCATCATCATCATCAATCATCTGCAATGATTAAAACAAGGATGGTTTGGTCAGGTCTCAAACGGGCAAAGTCTAGAGCTGGTCACTCCAGCGCTTCCTCGGACGACCGACACCTCTCCGTCCCTTCGGCTTATAGCACCGTAGTTGTTTGGTGATGCGGCAGTCATTCATTCGGCAACGATGTTCCCATCAATTCAGCCGATAATGTGCGATTCTGTCGCGTATACTCTTAATATTCAGTACCTGCCGTATGCGTGTGTTTCTTCTATGATCATGGAGAATATACCCTGCTACGTGCCTGAGAAATCTCATTTCAACCGGTTGGATACGACTGGCCTGGCCTTTCGTTGAAGTCCAATTCTCAGATCCATAAAGAAGTGTCAGACCTTTTTGTGTGATACCTAACTTGTCTTCTTTACGGCAGGTGGCGAGGTTCTTAAAATTTCCTCTATTATTTTTCAATTATATAGAATTAAATGCAGCTGCCAGATATAACAGATGTGAAGTATAAATAGGCATTACGTTTGTTGTATAAGAGCAGTGATACGTAAGTAGCTAACAATGAACTTAATTAAATACATTTCTTGACTCGGTCAGTCATTGTTAGTCAGTGTAGTAAATGACCGCTTTTGCTTTTTAAACTAAGATGCCTCAAATTGGAGTGATTGAAGAAAAAGCGGTTTCGTGAAAAACTGTTAGATCTGCTAAAAGTTTTTAACAAAAGCGGTTGCCAAAAATCAATAGCTCATTTAACAATCTGTAAATACATCAATATACTCTACACACACACACACACACACACACACACACACACACACACACACACACACACACACACACACACACACACACACACACACACACACACACTTGTGTAGTTAATTGTTTCCATAAAAATACAATAATTTTCGGGTGAAAGAAAAATGTATTAAACTAAAAACTAAAGATTTGTATTTTTTAAATATAGCACCAATATTTTTGTGTACTTGGGACTACTTAATATTTTTACTTTCATTAGGAAGTCTTCACAGAGATTTTTACAACTAAATTTTTTTTAAATGAACTACAAGGTCATTTTTTATGAGTTCAAATGCTGTTGTGTTACTACATTCCCGTCACTTGAAGTTTGTACAGACAAAATACTTTTCGTACAAGAGTAAGTGGCGGAAATAAAGAGTGACAAGGCCAACTTTTCCATTGCCTTCTCTGCCATTTTTCCCCTTCACACTTATAATCGAATTTTCTAATAGAGTACTTCTAATCTAGTTAGTTCTAAAAGGAGATAATCTGTGGTCAATCGTAATCGTATTTGCAAGACTAATTGTATATCTGGTACGCTTATCTATTTGCAGATCGTTAAATTAGCTAACCGTTATTATTTATAAAATAAGAGAGAAAATTTTGTGATCCTCTCCAAGTGCCGTAAAGTAGACAAGTTAGGTACAACACGAATGGTCTGAGCATGAAGGTGTTTCTTTTCTGGGTTCCAGCTTCTCCCCACATCTGGTTCAAAAGTTATCAACCATTCTACCACTTCCTCGCTATTTTATTTTTCGAGGTACAATTCTGGAGAACACTTAGGAAATTAGGCAAAAAAAATATCGTATATTTCAAAATGACATTTTGAGCGTCGTGCACTAAAAATTCAACGCACGCATTACTGAATTGATTTACAATGGAGAATAATAACGTTTACAGACATACTTCTAAAAAATAGTATACTTACGTACTGTGTATTTTTTCAAAAGTATTTTGTACACTGACTCCAAATATAATAAAATATTACAAATTAAATACAGTTGGCAACCTTAACACACTGGCGCGCGAATATATTGTAAGCTTATTTTTGAGTTTGGATCAAATTTCCTACTCGCTAAGCTTGATACAGGTTGCCAGTCAGACAATTTTTATTTATTGCAAGCGTGCTTTTTTTAATTTAAAAACTAGTTCTCTTAGTTTCCGTTTTTTGCCGTGTTTTATTATCGTTTGGTACGCGTTCACCCGAATTTATACTCATGAACGCACGATTTTTCTTGTTACATCGGTTTTGCTTAGAGCAGTGTTCCGATAACTTTTTTGTTAGCTGAAGTACCACGGTTTTCGGTTCAACGCTTTTTACCGCTGACGGACATTCGTTTTCCTTTCCAGCCGATGTCCATGAAAACTAGAAAAAAACTGCAAACGGATTAAAGAATTGTTCAGCCGAACGAAACATTCATGATATCAAAAATATTATCCGGTAGAGGTACAAGAAAGTTTTAGTGAAGTAATGTCGACTGTTTAAACAGAATTCTTAGCGCAAAAGTACAAAAATTTAAGTTGTTTATTTATAGGGGGGGTACTGTACCGTTCGCAGCAAATGAGTGTATACGTCAGTTTACCTTGGGATTAGAATAAAAATAAAATGTGAACAGCAATAATGGTTTCATGTCCCAACGGTATCTATCTATAAGGATATGAGTGTCTACCACATGTGCGCAAATTTACACACACACAAACACACTCACAATACCAACTCACTACGGACTATTCATTATTATTAAACGCAGAGATAGATAGAGATAAAGAGTAAAATATCCTATATAACAAACTTAAATTTTAATGTCACATTAATGCACAAAAAGAAATTTAAAAAACTCAGTAACGTCAATCGCTCTATCGATTGTGAAATAAATCTGATGACCAATCATATAGAAATGTGATGCATAACGTGGTATAAACAGCACGACCAGAACATTATTGTAGTTCCTTTACCAGCGGTTGTCATACGATCGTTAACCACTAAGTCGAAAGGTAGATAAAACGAGCACTTTCCCCAGCTTCGAGAGTCTTCAGGCGTTTGACAAAAAGTACAATTGATTTTGTAACCTTATTTATTAACTAAAATATCTTATGTTTTATCTTAACAAAATTAATCAAGGATAATTTTATCTGACCCTTATGTGTTGAATTTAACTTAGCAAAATTTAATTAACTAAACTTTGTTTTGAATAAACTAAAACTAACTCAAATTTTTACCTTCTTATTTGAGATTAATCAATGTGATTTTGGGGATGCTATTGTTTTACCAGCTGTGGAATTTTTGGATTCTGTTAGTGCTTGAAACTGGTTGGTCTGTTCCTTCCAGCCTAATTCTTTGTATATTTATTTATTTTTTTTTCTAAATCGGCCTGTTTTACTCTTGTTCTCGCGGTTTTCTTACGCTAAAGTTATATAAACTAGGTTTTTACTACTTTTAATAGTTAATACTTTTGGTAATCCCACAGACCACTTGGTTGATAACCACTGTCCCACTCGAATCGAGAGACGTCGAGTGGCGACAAGATATGTGCGTCACAGATGAACTTTGCCATAAGACGTAAACGGTGTGACGTTAGTGAGTCACATACTCAGCTCATAGACCAACGTCTTCGTCTGGAGCAGTGTAAACGGTGTGACGTTAGTCAGTCACATACTCAGCTCATAGGCCAACTTCTTCGTCTGGAGCAGTGTAAACGGTGTGACGTTAGTCAGTCACATACTCAGCTCATAGACCAACTTCGTCTGGAGCAGTGTAAACGGTATGACGTTAGTCAGTAACATACTCAGCTCATAGACCAACGTCTTCGTCTGGAGCAGTGTAAACGGTGTGACGTTAGTCAGTCACATACTCAGCTCATAGACCAACTTCGTCTGGAGCAGTGTAAATGGTGTGACGTTAGTGAGTCACATACTCAGCTCATAGACCAACTTCGTCTGGAGCAGTGTAAACGGTGTGACGTTAGTCAGTCACATACTCAGCTCATAGACCAACTTCGTCTGGAGCAGTGTAAACGGTGTGACGTTAGTCAGTAACATACTCAGCTCATAGACCAACGTCTTCGTCTGGAGCAGTGTAAACGGTGTGACGTTAGTCAGTCACATACTCAGCTCATAGACCAACTTCGTCTGGAGCAGTGTAAACGGTGTGACGTTAGTCAGTCACATACTCAGCTCATAGACCAACTTCGTCTGGAGCAGTGTAAACGGTGTGACGTTAGTGAGTCACATACTCAGCTCATAGACCAACTTCTTCATCTGGAGCAGTTGACATTTATAGGAAATACAGACGGTCCCGACTCCTCTTCGCGTAGTCTCAAGATCTTCCAGCTTCTTCTCTGGCTGGTTTAAATATGAGGCCATTTACGGAAGTATCAGTGTTATTTTCTTCTTATCTCTCACTGTTTAAAAACCATGTAACCTTTCTTATCCAGGTCCAAGTATTCAACCCAAGTAATAGGTATGATTGGAGAATACGAAATGCAGTTTTCCGACTACGAAACGCTAATTTTTGGATAAACTTTTTCAATGAAATTTTACCGTATCAGAGCTAGCTTTTGCTTTTATGCACGTAAGGTTACAGAGGGGGTGGTCGCTAGCATATGTAGAATCTTACCCAAAAGCGAAAGCTAGCCGAGGCACAGACAAACTTCAGTAAAAGTCCATCTAAAAATTAGTGTTTTGTTGTCGGTACTGTAGTATCTGATACACGGAAACGTCAATGCCAATAAAATCCAAGGAAAATAATTACCTAGCAACATGCCCATGTTTAGTAACATTCGGCATTTGATGTAAATGTAAGCACGTGTAGGTTAGAGAGTAAAGAAGAGGAGGAGGAGGAGGAGGAGGAGGAGGAGGAGGAGGAGGAGGAGAGAGAGAGAGAGAGAGAGAGAGAGAGTGCTTGTACCGAAGTAGTACTTTTATTTGCAATTCAAAATCATTAAATATCTATGCAAATAAAATATCAACAGCCAATAATGCCAGAAATTGTAACAGCAAGATTCCTGTACGTTTCAACATATTGTTTAAAATCAAATAATAACAGTTGTCTATAAAGCAGAAGATAGAGAATTATGCATATAATAGGACAAATAATATTTGAAATGATGGCAAAAGCTGTGTTCAAACAACAGCGCTGTAAAATATTTGACAATAGTAACATCAGACACAATACTGAACACGACCATAACACTACCGTCATTGTTAACAATGAAAACATTACACCAAGAATCCGCACACAGTTTTCCTTTGGGTTTGTTATACCGTTTTGTAAAAGTTTTTCTCCTTTTCATAGTTTTCTTTGTGCACGTGATTTACGCATGGAGCGGAAGGGAGGAGGGGCGAGTCGCTTTGAGACCGCTGTCCTATTACGCTGTGAACGCCCACGGACCACAGTTCTATCGGGTTCTTTCTTACACAACATGACCTACTTTTCTTTGCAGGTTTTTAACTCAGTATTGATAACATCACGGATAGGATAACATGCCGCAATCTAAATTGTAGCAGGCGGTGTATGAGACGGGGGTTAGCCCTAGTCTGTAAAGCTGTGCAGCAACTTTATAGAGGAAGCACATTTAAAGTACATGTGGAGGAAATATTTGTCACCATGTATTTGTCACTATACTCGGACTGCTTTCATCGTAATATTGTCGTCGCTTGACGTTTCCAACAACATAAGCTACACATAAGCTACACATTAGAAAATAATAGCAGTACACTAAAACTCGTTTATCCGAATCGCGTTTATCCGAAAATCCGGTTTATCCGAAACAATTTTTAGTAAATTATAAAAATACACAAATGCATTTTCCTGTCGCTATAATCTATATTTAGTAGCGTAGACAAGTGATTCCACATGATACAAAGTAGAAAGTCAATAATCAGAACTAATCGGGATAATGGGTACTCCGAATTATCGATTTGTTCGTATTTTCGAACATAAAGTAGTATGTCCGTATATTGTAAACATAAACTACTGTATACTGTTATTTATTATAACAGTAGTCTACATTTCTGCTTCTTTTTAGAAGCCAAGGGTGACAATAACAACAGATCACATAAAACAAACATAGGTTGATAAACAACTGTAATCCGACTACTGTATAAATAAACTGTACGGTAATAAAAAAACAGGTCTTATGCGATGACGAAATCTTTACACAATGTTCACGACAGTCCGGTGAGGACAAAAGCTCTGACGATGGTGTGGAAGAGAAAACGGGAGTCAACCATACAGAGGCAACATCAATGTTTGAAGAGCTACTGTCGTATTTGGAGCGACAAGACGAAACTTCCCCTACAAAACTTCTAACAATGAAACGACTTCAAGATCAGGCAGCCAGGAAACGAGCTTCAAAGCTTAGGCAAAAAACTATGATTTATTACTGTACGAACAAGCAACAGGACCGTCCCAGCACTGTAGAAACTACAATTTACAGTGCGGTGCCGTTTTATAGTTTATTGTGTCATATTCACTGTAAGAAACTTTTAAATTATTATTATTAAAGTTACTGTACTTACATATGTATTATTATTTAAATAGAAGTTTTGGTTTATCTGAAGTTTCGTTTATCCGAAACGGGCGCGGTCCCATCAAATTCGGATAAACGAGTTTTTAGTGTATATTATGTAACGTGGCGGTTCCCTCAGAATAAAGATTTTAACATAAATAGATTGAAGTATAAAACAATATAAAAGTAGCAAAATAATTTCATGAATTATATGTATGATTAAGTAAAGTTAAGAATATTATACAATATATTAAGAGAACAAAACTATCAAACCTATCTAGATTGAACGTTGGAAATATAATTACAGTAGATAATAAATTATGTTCAAAATAGGTGAAAGCCTATAAGGTTTAGAATAACTGGGTAACCAAGACATGGAATAATGATTGAATAAACTAAATAAAAAATAATAAGAAATAACAATACAATTAGATTAAGTAGTTGTATCTGCTTGTGACAGATAAAAACATAGACAATTCAGAAAAGGATTAGTACTAAATAATGGTGTGATAAAAGTTTTATTTTGTATGAAAACTGTTATAATGTTTAGTAGGTAAAAAGGACCATTATTGTGTACTGAAGAAAAATAAAGATGTAAAGAATAGTATTAAGTAAAATATAGTGATAGGAAGTGAGAAATAAACTGATTTAGATTAAGAAATAAGTAATAACAAGTGTTTGAAAGGACAAACTAAATGTATCTAAAAAGATTATAATGTTACCAAAACCTGCATCTACCTTGGTAGATAAAAGGGAACAATATTGTGTATAAAGGATGTGTTAAATAATGTTATGTATGTTAATAGATAACATAGTGTATAAGGAATAGATATTGAATGTTAAGTGGTCTTAGAAATAAGCATTAGTAATTTAAGAAGCAATAATATTCCAAGGCACTCTAGACATTATTATGACAATAGTACAAACCACATGTTTTATAAAAATTAATGTTCACATTTTGTAACCAGTAGTATAAAAATCTATGTTAGTAACATAAGATCAAATGTAAAGCAATGGAAATTAGTAGTATAGCAAAAAAGACTAATTTTAAACATAAATTGTTAGACTAGGCCAAAACTAAGAAATGTTAGTTTGTGAATTACAGTACAGAAAGCTATGTTATGAGATCTTAAAATTATCAGGAGGAAAAAGCATTTCATTGGTGATAATATTATTACGATTGGACATAGTATAAGGAAGATATGTTAAAATGAAGAATTTTTGTTCATTTTGATCACAAAAAGTGACGTCAATAGACTAACAATGCTAGAGGTTTCAACCAATGGGAATTTTTCACATTTTGCATTAGTAAGTCCAAAATTGGAACCAAGCGAGTTAGTTGATTGTTGGAATTTGAGATGTTACAAGAAGTTACAATCCGAATCGATCCCAAGATAGGTTAGGTGAAGAGTGTCTACAGTGCATAACGTACGAGTGTTAAATAAAAATTGTGAATCATTAAAAATAACCAGAAGGGAATAACAGTGAATAAATAATAACCGTGATTAAGAAAGTGTGTGTTTAAAAAGGAAAGTATAGTGTTAAATAATTAAATTCTTAAAATGATGTATTAACTAATTATCAGAACCCAACCTGCAACACTTTCTATACATTTGTGAACTATTTATTGCAACCAACAATGAACTAAAACACTAACACTTGTGTAATTATTTCATATTTAAGCAATTATTTCTTTGTATTTAAATTTTGGAAAAGTATAACCTCACACGACACTGTTAATCTCAAAGGGACACTGTTTTGCATATACGAACTGTTCGTTATTTTAGTTATAAGATATTGTTTTGTTATATTATAGTTAACTTTATATTGTTATGTTTTATACTTCACAAGGGAAATTTTCGCTATAATTATTGTAGTCTAAAAGAATCCACGAGGTTATATTTACATAACGTAAATTATTAACCTATGTCAGAGTTGCTGAATATCATTGTACCAACCGCTGAGCGGATAAATTAAATAGCTGGGATAATTCAAATTAAGAAATATTTTATTTATTGTGAATTCAGAAGAAAGGAGAAGAATTTCAAAAGAAAATAAAAGAATATTGAATGGAATGCATTTTGTATGATTAATTATTTCAATAATTAATAATTTTTCAATTTTACGAGTGCTAGCGTTTTCATAAACAATGGAAGCATAAGGTGGCATTACCTTTTGTTTTGTGTACCACGTGAGATTTAAATTATTAAATTAGGTGAGTGAATAAGAAATAAAATAAATAAATTAATTAAACGAAAAAATCAAGGTAAAATTAAAATTGTATAAAATTAATATTTGTTAATTGACCGTTAGGAATTAACAAACTGCGTTAGCGCTTACACAGTGAGGCGAAACGTAACAAGGAAAGTAACCAATTAATTAATTATTTTAATTGAAAAAAAAAGAATAGAAAAATATAGAAACATATATTTGCACACAAGTAGAACAAAAGACCCAAATCATTTTAGCATATTATATGAATTGGCCCAACAAAGTGGGGCTCTACATCTAAACATAACTCAAAATATTTAATTATATTACATATTTGACGCCAACAACGTGAGGCGCAGCACACAATCAAATACAACTAATAAACATACATACATAAATGTCATCCACAACGTGGGGCGTTTAACAAAAATATAGCGACAAGTAAAGAATATACAAGTAGACTCATATAACAAATATCAACTCAAATTATTTATATTACAATACTAAACTACATTTAAAAAATTTTCCATAACAATATAAGTCATACAAACATTAGACACATATGGAGTCGTGATGTCTCCATAAGAGACATTGTGAATAGACAGCTGCAAATAAATAAATAACAGGATTATTCACTTAATAACTGAAAGTACACTAATTCTAAAGGACAGCTCAAAATGTTTAATGTTCAATAACACAACTACTTGAAAAGTACTAAGTTGTAAACACAAAACCAATAACACGTGTTTGAACGCACTTAATTCCGCAAAGGTGAAAATCAGACTGCAACAAAATTACAAAGTCTGTAACGTCTTTGTGAGTGGATGCCAGCCTGACTGTGAACAGGGCCTTGACAAACTAACGACACTAACACAAACACACTCACTCAAACTTTATCCCCTCCATCAGAGACACCCAGTTCAGTCTCATGCAGTACTTATTAAAGTAAATAGAGTAACTATTATATTAGTTTTCCACATATGGTTGCGTGCTGCATAAAAAAACTGTCGCAGGTCGCCAATTAGAAATCACTGTCTACAGCTGTCATATGCAACCTATGAGTTTATGAGGGTGCATGTACAACTGAGGACCAGTTTGATGGGCGCACTCTTCCCCACCCCGTCAATGGAAAATGGAAAGGTGGGGAACTGGGACGTTGGACATCAATGGTCAATAGCTGGACGTGACAAACATTAACTGTCGTGGAAAATTACAAAAATCGGTATGGAGAACCATACATGACTTCCATGTTGTAAGATTTATGTTTAAAATAATTTACTTGAATTCGGTTCGGTAATGTCTAAAAAAATATCGCCCACCCTCAAACTAATTTCACTATTTATAGATATTTTTGTTATTATGGGGTAGTCGTTTAATATAATGTTATTTTCCGTCACTTTATCCATAAAAATTAGGTAGGCTTAATTTATTATTATAAAGAAACCGAATTACGCAGATAATCATCCCTCCCCCGAAGCGCTCCGAAGTCACTCATGGACCCTGAGCATCTTGCAGAGGGTTCATTCCCTAAAGACGAAAAGTCTGTCTATGAACCGTTCCTCTGTAAACACGTGCAGTTACACTGCCCAGCGATCCACAGGAAGCAAATCGCTATCCACGCTGGACAATTTTTCGGCTTGCACGCGTTGTGTTGGTGTGGGTTTCGGCACTTTCCATTTAAAAAGCGTGCAAATGTAAGAAAATAAACATGAGTAAGGCCAGAAATAACGAGAATTGTGTGTGTGTGTGTGTGTGTCTTGCCTGCCTTTTTATTGCGGTAATCATAAATATCGGTATGGAGAACCATACATGACTTCCATGTTCTAAGATTTATATTAAAAACCTTTTTCGAAATGAAACGTTTCCATAGAAACTACTTCTTTCTTCAGCCTTAACTACAGTACTGTGTTCACTAACGTATAGGACTTCCACTTCACGTTAGTGGACTCGATTTTCACTGATGAAGGCAGTCGATGGCATTGCCGAAACGTTTGGTTTTGTGGAAAAGATTTACCACACCCAAACAACCCGGGAATGAATTTTAACAAAACCACTTCTTTGTTTCGGATAAGGTAGTACACACATAAATAAAACGTGGCAGGTAAACTACCCGTTTCCCTTAATCGTATAAAGTAAACGAAAGTGTCGTTTCGTTTTTCTGGCGTTTACTGAAATTTGTTTTTTTTTTTTTTTGTATAACTATGTTTACGTGAATATGAAAATATTTAAATTTCGTATGGGTGCCAGAGATTATGTGATCTCAGGAGTTTTCTGAATGAAAACACAGTAATTTGGATGCTAATAACATATATCTTTAATTTTCTCTGAAATGCAAATATTGACAAATACATTTATCGTTTAACTATATTGTCGAATACGTTACTAAAATAATACTTCATAATCAGAATTATATATCTTTTAATTTCTCTATATGTTTCCTAATCAAAATTATTCAAATAATGTCATCTGATAGAGTAAAGTTAATACATACATAAATATAAGTCAATTATTATTTAAATAGGAACAATTGCATATATCTATATTAATCAGATATGCCTAATTTGTTACACCTCTCATTAATCATCAGTATCAATAAATACCATTAGCATCTACACATGTTCAAGTTATTTATAAGTACGTATCATTATTAATCATAATCAAATTGACTCTACTACAAATGAACTTTCAACTTTGAATTACACTAACATACTAATCCTTTCTACGTCATAAAGTAACTCAAAATAGTATCCATTTACTCGTAAGGTTCTTTAAGAAATGGGACGGGAGTTTGGAAGTATATAAACGATCTACGACATTGTAAATATGTATTATATAGATATATATAAAATGTTAGATTGTACTTGCTCACGGTTTGTCCACATCAGGAATCCTTTTATCAGCGTGGTTAATTAACACTACCTAACACATACTCTGCTTTTAATTGAACTCACTTCACTACTGTAGGTATTACCCGTATTTCGTTGTATTTCCGCACACGAACTGCCGCGCACAAGAAAAAGTATACTGGTTGATTTAATATCACTAATCAATATAAACTTCTTCTTTCTTCATGTTCGAACTGATTTAAAGTCATCACTCGCGTTGAAGATTATTTTCTTAATTACACTCCGCTTACTATTATACTTCTCAAGAATAGTTATGGAATTAACTACCCTTCTATTACTATTAAACTGTGAATTTAATCATCACTTTGTTTCTCCTACACTATTACTTTAAATCACTAATTTAAATAACAAAGTTTATATTAAGCGTCTTTACATTTCGCGTACTATTAAGTGATACTCTAAGACGATAGATGTTTTAAACAATAAAACTGATTGTAAAGAGAACAATCTGTAAGAAAGCTGATTTGTAAGAGAACTGATTTGAAAAAGAACGCGATCGGGCGCGTTGGACTAATATTTATAATAGTTGCCCTCTCTAGCTTTCCTCTAGTTCTACTCAAAATTCCCTGATAGGCTTAGAGCTTAGTTCCGGGCCGGGAACTTTGAATTTGCCCACTCATGCGTCTTAAAAAATTGGCGCTTACTGGTTACGCTTTTTATGAGTGGCTGTTCACATAGAAAACGCGCTGAATTTAGCACGTGTTGATTTCACTCCAACCGACGCTGCTTTCACCCGCTAAACAAGTTTTTTATGAGTGTTCATCTTTTGTACTCTCAAGGCCAATATTTGTCAAAACTAACGGTAAATGACACTAAAGTCGTTTTTAGCAAACAATGAGTTTCCGTTACTTTATGACTTCGAAAGTTAACAAATATGTCCCATAGCCGACAGTCTGTCGCCGCTGCTACATATTATAGAAATTTTTTATCTGAGGCATTTCTTTGTCTCAACATTACACTTCATATAACGAAATATTTATACTTACAATTAACTATATAAACAGTTAATAATAGCTAATATACATTAGTGTCATCACATCAATCACTATAAAATTTTATCATTATAACCGATCTTCACCAAAATCAATAGGCCTTCATTCCTTTACAATTCAGGAACGTACACAAAAAAATATTTGATTCTGTTTGAATGTGCGGCAGTTATCGTTCGTCATAGAAAAAATTACCGTTGTTAAAACATAAAATGTTGCAAGTAAACTACCCCTTTCCCTTAACCGATCTTCACCAAAATGAACAGACCTTGAGTACTTATCAATTCAGGAACGTGTGCAAAAAATTATTTGATTCTCTTTTAATATACGGCAGGTATAATTCGTCATAAGAAAAATTACCCTTGTTAAACCATAAAACGTTGCTGGTAAACTACCCCTTTCCCTTAACCGATCTTCACCAAAAACAACAGGCGTACTCTAAAAAAGACTTGAGTACTCTACAATTCAGAGCTGTATGCAAAATATTATTTGATTCTGTTTGAATTTGCGGCTCTTATCGTTTGCCATAGAAAAAAAATCTACACACAGATAGACACACAGACAGACACACAGACACTTTTCGAAAAATGACTTTTTTTTCATATTTTGAGGGTGATACAATCAGAATGTGCAATTATCTCGAACACGATTTTTTTTGCCATCACCATACTTCCATTTCCTTATGGAACATGGAAGTAATAATAAAATGGAAACGTAAACATTACATAATTGAGATATGCTTGCCTGCCACGAAAGATATATTTTCTCTCATACATGATTTAAATTAAAATGAAAAAATAAAGAATTTTGTTAAAGTGAAATGAAATGTTTCCATAGAAACTACTTCTTTGTTGTCAATAACGTATTACACATATAAAACTTACAAAATTTACTTCCTCCATCATCAACTACCATTTTAATTTATAAAAAAAATTACACCCTCTCCCCTTCAACTACCCTTTTCATTTATAGATATTTCACCTACCTTTCTACAGTGGATTATTATGATCTTCTTTTCAGGATATTTTATTTATCAAAATTAAACACTTTACTCTTGTTAAAACGTAAAACGTTGCAGGTAAACTACACCTTTCCTTTAACCGATCTTCACCAAAATCAATAGGCCTTGAGTCCTCTACAATTGAGAGCTGTACAGTATGCAAAAAAGTATTTGATTCTGTTTAAATTTGCGACTGTTATCGTTTGCCATAGAAAAAATTCTACACACACACACACACACACACACACACACACACACACACACACACACACACACACACACACACACACACACACACACACACACACACACACACACACACACACACACACACACACACACACACACACACACACACACACACACACACACACACACTTCGAAAAATGACTTTTTTTCGTGTTTTGATGGTAGTACAACCAGAATCTGCCGTTATCTCGAACACGATTTTTTTTGCCATTACCATACTTCCATTTCCTTATGCAACATGGAAGTAAAAATTATCGTCGTGGAACACCGACTCAAAAAAATCTTTCCTGTATTTTTCATAGAAATTTGTAATAATTTTTCACATTAGGAGTCATCAACAATCTGTCATCATGCTCACGCAATCTGTAATAATTTTTCACATTAGGAGTCATCAACAATCTGTCATCATGCTCACGCCTGTTGAAACTAACAAAACTTTAAACGAAAAAGTGGTTAAACAGGAACACATTTTAATAAAAATAAATTAAAGAACTTACCACAATAACACTACTTATTTTTATAAAGTTCTCAAACATGTAAAACTTGAAAAAATCACATTAAAAACTTAAATGAAGGTTTCAGTTCCTTTTCTTGAAAAAAAAAACTAAGAGTAATTATTTTATCAGAAACAAGTAAAATTTTAAACGGCTTTTACTATTTTATAATACAGTACTTCGAAGCAGGTACAATGCGGGTGCGTTCCTTCGTTCAAAAGACAATCAAATTACAAATTGGTGTGCGGGCGCGTCTAACCTCATCGACGAGCACAGGGTTGCCGACTGCTGGTCTACAGTATTGAAAACTGCTGTTTTCAAGTGACCTTGAAACAAGCGTTGGTGCCTCGTAGGAGGCTGCCACACAAGTTGTCTACCTCGTAGATGTAAGGCTACCTTTATACGTCTAATCGGCTTACACTAAGATCGGCTACATATTTTTCACCTGATATAGACAAGAAAGACCTACGGGACACACAAGTATGTAAATTCCGATACACCCACAGCGTTGTCCATTGTAATCATATTCAACTCTGTTGTCGACCACACTATATGAAAGATCTGTCAAAGCAATGTTGTTCTCTCTTGTGTCCACTTCAATTTTGCACAAATACCAAGAAATCGTTTGTTTGTATTCATACGGATACAAGCTGAGCCTCTATTGGTCAGACAACAAAAATCTGTTTTTTCTACATGAAACAGTTGTCTATATTTGTTATCTTTGTATTCTCTTCCTTTGTAAACACACGCAGATAAAATTGTTTGGGGAGCAAACGACAGTCCTCTTGTCGCGTTGCTGACACATGTCAGCGCAAACATTTGTTTAGAGAAAAATTTCAAGCTTTGTGAGTCAATTAAATAATCGTGATAATTCAGGAATTACAAGCATTACAACGGAATAAGCAGTTTACAAGTACAGTAGAACATCACTGCGGGACCGAAGGCGTGACGAATTAGTGAAATAGACGAATAATTGAGGGGGTAAGAAACGAACCCATTAAAGACAATATAAAATGTTTTATTACAACACTAACAATGTACTGTACCAATGTTATGCTCGAACATATTTATTGCTGGAAATTTTCAGACTCAAACAAGTTAAGCACTGTAATTGCAAAAATCTTGTTTAATGATTGTAAAAAAATCTGTAATTTTCTTCTGTATTTTCTATCGAGCGTACTTTTCAAGAGCCAACTTATGTACTGGGCGCAGTGAAATTATTTTAAGCAGTTCTGCTTCATTTTGGCCTTCGTACCATTTCATTGCTGTAGTCAGTGATTGAATGGCCTGCTTATGAGAGATTGCAGGTTTTATTGGCTGGTCATCTTCTTCGTTATTAGCTTCTGTCGATACGTATGTAACAATTACATTATCACTAAACATTTCATATCCTACATCCGATAAGTCTATTTGACACCAATTTTTGACGTCGTCTTCATTCAAACTGTTAAATGCTGGTGGGGATTGGCAGGTATCTAACAATTCCGATGTGGGGTCAAGACCTTCGGTTCTGTAGACGCTGGTTGTAATTCAGATGGCCGTAACCTATTCCAGGCATATTTTACAGTGTTTTCCGGAATACTTTACCAGGCATCAGCTGTATTATATATTGCATCGATTATAGTGTATGCCTCCCAAAATTGTTCAGTGTCCACATCGTTTTCACAAAGTGCCGAATTTTATAAAAAGGACCACTCAACATGACACAACAGTTATTGTGCCGCGTACAGAAGTACGAAATACCCAATTGTCAAAACCAATACCTTCCAAATCCCGTTCTCCTGGCTGTTATTAAAACCCCTGTCACAATCAGCACGTTTCTGATTTACCCCGGCTATAATATTAGAACGTATGTGTTACTCGCTTGTTAAAAAAGAAAAAGAAAAAAAAATACTTGAGTGGGTGACGAATTACAGAGGCAGACGAATTAGTGGGTGACGAATATGTGAGGTTCCATTCTATTATAAAAGTGCCTGATAGGAACGTATCAGCTTATATTAACAACAAACACACTCACGTGCGTGTATATATGTTTAAATATGTAACTTTAATTTCCGAAGTTGTTGGTAATTATATTACAATAATCACACAAATAATTATTATTTATGTATTAAATTATTTCTCTGAAATTTTTCTATTGTAAATTATATAGAAATATCGGTATGGAGAACCATACATGACTTCCATGTTCTAAGATTTATATTTAAAATTATTTACGAAATGAAATGTTTCCATAGAAACTACTTCTTTCCACTTATTGCTTCAGCCTTAACCACAGTACTGTGGTCACTAACGTATACCACCACACGTTATCGCACTCAATTTTCACTGATGTCGACGGCACTGCCGAAACATCTGGTTTTGTAGAAAACATTGGACTACGGCCAAACAGCCCGGGAAGGAATTTTAACAACAAACTACTACTTTGTTGCCGATAACGTAGTACACATAAAAATTATCCCCTCCCCCTTCAACTATAATTTTCATTTATAGAAAATTACCCCCACCCCGTTCAACTAGCCTCTTCATTTATAGATATTTCATCTACGTTTATACAGTGGATTATTAAGATCTTCTTATTAGGATACTTTATTTATCAAAATTAAGTACTTTACTCTTGTAACAACAAAAAATGTTTCAGGTAAACTGCCCTTTCCCCGTAACCGATCTTCACCAAAATCAATATGCCTTGAGTCTTCTACAACTCAGGCACATATGTAAAAAAATATTTGATTCTGTTTGAATTTACGGCAGTTATCGTTCGTCATGAAAAAATTTCTCTTGTTACAACATAAAATGTTGCAGGTAAACTACCCCTTTTTCTTAACCGATCTTCACCAAAATCAACAGGCCTTGAGTTCTCTACAATTTAGGGACGTATGCAAAAACTTATTTGATTATGTTTGAATTTACGGCAGTTATCGTTCGTCATAGAAAAAATTAACCTTGTTATCACATAAAACGTTCCAGGTAAACTACCATTTTCTCTTAACAGGTCTTCACCAAAATCCATAGGGTTTGAGTCCTCTATAATTCAGGGATGCATGCAAAACATTTTTGATTCTGTTTGAATGTGCGGCAGTTATCGTTCGTCATAGAAACAATTACTCTTGTTAAAACATTAAAGGTGGCTGGTAAACTACCCCTTTCCCTTAACCGATCTTCACCAAAGTCAATTTTTTTCATGTTTTGAGGGTAGTACAATCAGAATCTGCAATTATCTCGAAAACGATTTATTTTTTATGCCATCACCATACTTCCATTTCCTTATGGAACCTGGAAGTAAAACAATTTTTTCTTGAAAATTAATTATACTTGTTAGAAATTAATTATTCTTGTAATAATTTACACAACACACGCAAAAGAGAGAGAGAGAGAGAGAGAGAGAGAGAGAGAGAGAGAGAGAGAGAGAGAGAGAGAGAGAGAGAGAGAGAGAGAGCGAGTGAGAGAGAGTCTATTTGTTGTCGATGTTAATGCGTTTGTGTCTAGCAGGTACTCTATAAAAATGATTACTCTCCATTGAAATAATAATAATTGTCTCCTCTCTTTAATTTGTTTTTTCAAGTACTGTTTTATTGCTACTGATTTTAAATTTATTTAAAATCAACAAGATATTTATAAATTTATTTATAGGTCCTCACTCATCTTGGAAACTTTTTTGTTGTTAATTACAGTAACATTCGTTGTACGTTAATGAATTCATGTTTTGTTATTTAACAGGAGTGTCATTACAACTTGAACTTAGTAGACCAGCGGGAATCGCATTAGAAGAGGTCCAGGATTTAATTCCCGGGCGCGCCATAGTAAAATCAAGCTGCGTTTTTCAGCTTCTAGGTCGACTCAGCTTGTGGAGTGTGTTCCTGGGATGATGTTTTGCGGTGATATGTGACAACTGACGCTTAGCACTGGGTGCACTACGTTTTTTGTGTGAGGTACGGATCGCATGAGAAAGCCCGCCCTGCCTTGTCCTTAGAACGGTCAGGCAGTAAGACATACTCTTACCGAAGTAACTCATACGCTTAATTATAAGCATACCTGAACCGAACAGACTTATCATATAATCTTTCCTTAGACTAACCTACACAAAATTTATTTATTCATAATAAATTTTATGTATTCTTAATATAAATAGCCTACAAACTAACGCTTATTGCAGTCAGTGCGTTTTTTCTAACGTCGGATTTATCGAATAATAGTTACTATATTTGTATTTATACCATTATCTAAAAATTTTAAGAAATTACCTTCCATGAAGTCCGATTAATATCAGCAAGGACATATACACAGATAACATAAAAGTACTCAAAATTGTTAATTTAAAGAATTACTAACAAAAAAGGGGTTATACGAAGTGCGCGCGGCAGACGAAGGAATTTGAATGGACACTTTACATTCTGGAAAAGGTCTATACAAGGCGAGCGCGGAGGCAACTCTTGGGGTCTGTACAAATGCGCGCGAGGCAACATTTTATTTATTTACTATATTTTGTTATTTCGTTTCCGTCTTCTGACTTTGCTAGTAACTTTGTAACGCGTTTTCGAACGATTAAAGGCTATACGTATATTGCTCATACGAGGTCGTCAAACATTAAAATTTTAATTAAAGTGTAACACAAATCAACAATAACAACGCTACTTGAACGGTGTACACTAATGCCTTTTGGCATCTAAATATTTTTATCTAATTCGTTAAATTGCTGTTGAGATATAGTTACTAAAAATAGTAAATAGACTTTGTACTAATATACATAAACATTCACGTTTGAGATTACAGTATGTAAACAACCATTTGTCACTGAGGGTAACAGGGCCTGTCTAAAAAATGTCCACCATTTAATTAATATTATTAATTAACATTATTATTATTACAATTATTATTAGTGTTATACATTTTAAGTGATCTGACTCTGAGCAGTCCGCCAAGTCGAAAGGATTTTAATCAGATTGTAGGTATGATACAAGAAACACCGAAAACACTTCGTTGTACTACATTGATACATTTCTTTATCTATTTCGCCCTGAGCGCGGTTTATGGAATAAATATGAAATAATTTGCTGTTTATGAAATAATAACATAAATTTATGTATTAACTTTAATTGATGATATTTCAACAATAAAATCACTAATTACAACTGTTCATACAAAGTAATTAAGAATTAACTTTTCTTAATAAGACGTATTATTTCTTCGATTCGGACTTATAACTACTGCTGGTAGGACGCCTTAAAAACGTCGCTACTTATACTCTGCCAAGTTTGCGATATTGCTGGCTGCCACGCAAATTGCCTGTCTCTTAGGCGAAAGAATATCATATGAAACAATAAAAGTCTAAGAGAGAATATTAAAACACGAATACGTAAAACAGTTATAGGCAGTTACTTATACCAGTACTGATTTATGGACGTGAATCTATAGCAGTAGCGTAAAAAGCTATACAGATAAGTGAATTAAGAGAAATAAGGGGTTTGAGGAAAAATAGCAGTGGCATTGCTAATGTCAGAAATGCCATAATCAGAGACGAATTAAAAATTGAACTTGCAATAAAAAACAGGAAAATCTACTGGATGGAAGACACGACATTAGTCAAGACTATAGAAGACTAAGAACAACATGGAAAAATCAGTTTTGGTTGTCGAAAATTAAAATGGAAAGACACATTAATACAGCTCCGATAAATGGATGCAACAAACTGTTGGTTTTATTAGAAGAGGAAAAAGCAGGAGCAGAAGGAAAAGATGACGAAGAAGAAGAAGAAGAAGAAGAAGAAGAAGAAGAAGAAAAATATCAAAAATAACAACAGTAACAACACCAAATCCTTGTTGGTTTGGATTGATTAGAAGTGTCCTGTGTAATGATATATAGGCATACTCTTAAGATGTTAGAGGAATAGATCCATTTGATGGCTAGAAAGTAAGGTATTCAGTCCTGTTTAGGTATGTATCTTAGATAACAGAAATTCTTGCTAATGCTCTGATATTTTGTGTTTGAGTATAACTTACTCTTAGTGCAGCTGGATAGTTTCATCCTAAACTGTTACTTCACTGGTTATCCCATACACGTGTAACTTATAAGGGGATGAGATTCTGAACAATTGTATACACAAACGTTTCACTCGCCACTAGAAACGTGCAACTAAAAAGTCGTTCCATTATGTTTATTAACCCTCCCCTCATTTTTTAATTCATTATCTTTAATAGACTTCCGTAAAAAAAGACTGTAATCAGGAGACGACCCTTTTTAAATTTGCATGTTTCTTTATTTCGAAATGAAATGTAAACGAACCCTTTTAGAGAGAACTTATATTTGTTTTTATCAGCAGCAGACTTTTATATTGACATAAAAAAGGAGGTAAAAAATAATTACCCTTCTGTTCGCGTTGAAAAAAAAACATGTAAGTAACAGAATTTTAAACGCGAATTGAAATATTGTCAGAAACAATTTTACAGGACGGCTTTGTGAAACGGATTTCTAGGAGCTTGCGTTCGGTTATATTATATTCATAGAGAACGGCAGAGGTAGGACGGGAGATAAGGGAGCCGCGGACCCAACTCGCATAGTTGTGCTTTATGCATCAGTGATCAAACAGGCAGTGTCTCCCGCCACCGGCTGTTCCACGGGTATCAGATTCACATATACCCTACGCGTATATTCCTCATACATAACATCAAGAAAACTCACGTCTATATACATGTAGAAACAACGTTATTCAAACAGAAAGAGAATTCAATACGGATAAAATAAACACGTTATATATATGGCGGCGCGCTGTTCTATTTTTAAATTATTATACACTAAAAGAAATGTTACGTAAGGATTCGGTTTTTCACATAAGAGAAACTCTTTTTTTAGAAAACAAAATTTTCTGTAAAATTATTGTTTCCTATGACCGATCGCTTTGATCTTATATGCACTGACTGTTTCAAACTCTCAAGTAAAACATTAATGGCAGATTTATTTTCGTCCTATTCTGACTGATAGGACTGGTAACAGAAATATTACTCTCGACAGCGACTGTACGACGAACTGAAATTTAATTACTGCAAATATAAGTGGAAACCTTCTACCGTGTCAAAAGAAAACCATAAGAAATGTGACTTTTAATCTTTGCTATCTTTAAATTTAGGGCTATTTTTAATGAAATTAAATTGTTATGAAATAAAATATTTTTAATTTAAACTATATGACATAATATCTTGTACTTTTTTACAGCTGTTTTTAATTATAATTTTCAATACCTACATGTTCAAAGGAACAAGGAAACAGTCCTACCCACGTTCCATAACAGTCAATTTAGGCATATTTAAAAATATCTTGGCAAGAAGTTACTGATTTTTAATTTTCTGAGTCCCCCAATTTCCATTTGAGAAGTTACTAATGATACTATGTTGTAGAACTTTGTTCAAATAATTTATTAAAATAATATATTTAAAAAAATGCAATTGTTAAAATAAAATATGATTTAAATTTATCTGTTATGTCTTGCAACTTTGTGTTGCGTAAACCACAACTAGTTTCGCGGTTTATGCTGCTTCTCCAATTGTCATCACTCTGTAAAGTTTGCCAGAACGTTAAAATGTACAAAACTATTTTTATTTAAACATTTTTTATCCATACACGTGTTCGGATGTTGAATAATATTGTTACGATAATTACGTAACGCTCTCGAAAAGTCTAGAATGTCATTCTACTAGTTTCTCGACAAGCCCAACGCTTGCAGCGTTTATGTGTCAAGGTCGTACACTCACGAAGTCTCCAGACTGTTTGAGCTCTTGTAACTACTCAAATTATGTCGGCACGCCGTCAGGAATGCGGAAAATTATTGTGAAACCTCTGCGGTAGCCATATAGGCAAGTCAGTCACAGTTGGTGATTTATTTAGTGCGGATCAAGTGATTGTTGTGGATCAGTGGAAAGTGATTACTATGTTAATTAGTGCGGCATTGTAAAAAGGTGATAATATTATTGCGTGTGAATAAATTTACTTTAAATTATTGTACGAGAGTATACCTTGTTAATTTCAAATTATTATTTGTGACTAATTAAATCTGGTAATTAGTGACTTCATTGGTGTCTGTACTTTGTTTCCACTGTACAATACGACGATCTGTGAGACCGTCGTAACAATATGAATCAACTGTTGCCACTACTGGGTAACAACTTTTCGAATTCCTCAAACACTTTAAAATTCGAGGAAATTCCTCGTATACCGCCAACTGTCTACTTTTCTATAACACACACACACACACACACACACACACACACACACACACACACACACACACACACACACACACACACACACACACACACACACACACACACACACACACACACACACACACACACACACACACACACACACACACACACACACACACACACACACACACACACACACACACACACACACACACACACACACACACACACACACACAGATTGTAATCCATTAATAATAAATATATATTCTCTACGTTTCACTACGTGTCTATATGTTTCACTACACCCAACAATAACGACTGTCACGGATCGCTCTCGAATAGTCGAGAGCGTCCTTCCACCGGTTTCTCTACAGCCGAGCAGGTGTAGCTTCCCAATAAACGCCGCACTCAAGTATCTTCGAGACTGTTCTGGGGAGCACTTAAAATACGCAGATTAATCTGTCACGCTAAAAGCATTGAACGTTATTCTGGAACACCTGCACTATCTATTTAATCAACAGCGACTGGGTTTTTTGTCGGTCAGTCACTGAGGGCGATTTCTTTAGTGCGTATCTAGTTATCATTGAGGATTAGTGAAAAGTGATTATTGTGTTATAATTAGTGTGCACTAACTATTAGATAATAGTTGACATTATTATTGCGTTTGGACAAATTTAACTCGCATTACCGTATGAAAGTGTATTGTTGATTTCAAATTGTTATTTGTGACTCATGAAAGCTGGCAATTAGTGATTTCATTGGTGTCTGTATTTTGTTTTACACTGTACCATACGACGATCAGTTAGACCATCGTAACAGTACACATTTGCTCGCACATTATGAAAATGGTATTAAAATGATTACTAAGTTATAATAAAAATGAAATACTTAGGTTATAGTAATTACTTATATACGTAATCGTCCTCCTCAAATTTGAGTGCCTGATTCACGAAAAAAATTATTACTAGTCTTTCAGAGGTCTACTGTACCTCTTTTTCCGTACTTCAGTCTACGCTGCTGAGATATATGGTAAGTAATTAAGATAGATAAGCTACGGAAGGTAAATAAGGTCTGCACTGGACCTAGTACTAATAGATTAATTTTAGTGACGGAAATAGCGTAATTTCCCTAGCTGATGTGCTCTGGGGTATTCAACCGGCTGAATTGACCTAGAGTGAGTCAGTTCATGAAGAGCGGTGAGCGGAAAGTATTGGACGGAGGTATTAATGTGTTCATAACATGAGCAGGGACCATCATCGGGTGACTCAACGTTAAACAGCAGCAAGGAAGGAACACGGAGAGGACAATAACATGACCAGAATGTACACGCGTGCGCGCACGCACGCACGCACACGCACACACACACACACACACACACACACACACACACACACTATAGAACGTAGATATAAAGTAAAGCAGTGGCGTACTTATTTGGGGTGGGGATCAGGGAAATCAGTCTCTCCTCAGACTATTTCAGTAAAATTTTCTAAACACTTAACGTAGTCCTTTTTCTAAAACAGTTGCGTGTGTTAAAATAAGGATTATAAATAACTGTAGAAATAATTATATGTGGACAGACTCTTAAA